>CM057343.1:123782564-124982564 GCA_030015575.1 Agapanthus africanus
TGTATATTATAAGAAGAATAAAGATATAGAAATATGTCCCAAAAGGTCGTGTCAGGTTGGAGAAAGAATAACAGCTCTTCAATGTTCGATTTATCAAGCGAAGAGATAAAGCAAAGTTGCAGTTAAAGTTGCACGCTATTTTCCGATCACGAAAAAATTGCAAAGGTAATTTATTACGAAGAATATCGCAAAAGAAATGAGATAGCATGCGGATGTCATGGTGGAAGTTAGAAAAGAACCAAAGCAAAATATCCGTCATCAATTCCGCTATAAGCATGTCATCTCATTTCTTTTGCGATATTCTTTATACTGAAATACCTTTGCAATCTTTACGTGATAGGAAAATAACGTGGTACTTTGGTTGCAACTTTTCTTTGCTTTATTTCGTCCGTTGATGTACCGACCACCGAAGAGCTCTTATTCTTTTTTTTTATCTTGACATGACATTTGAGATATTTTCTATATCTTTATTCTCCTTGTAATATAGGATGGAGTCAATAGGACATGCATCGATATTCTCGTAATCAGGATCCAATGTTGCAACTATCTTCTTGGCATTGTAATGGGTCTTGGGTATAATATTTTCGTCTTTAGAGATTACAATTTGCAACAGATCAAGAAGCATTTCAAAGAGAGTTTTTGCCGTGCGCCATGCCACTCATACTTTAGAGATGAAGAAGCCTCACCATATAGGACAATCAAGTAAATTCTGTGCAGCCATCATGCATATCTTGTTCGTTAGTTTCTGTTAGTTTTATGCGATCTATATCTTCAAATCTCAACATTTGATCTTTATCATCTTCGGAATCATTGTTATCATCCATACAGGGCGTGACTAATATATCTTGTAATATTGTGTCTGTAGCATTTATCCTCTCTCCAACTGGTGGAGTTTCCACATCAGGTGATTGAACTTTCATCAAGCCGTCATCATGCATATCCCAATATGTATAAAATCCTCATGAAAATCGGCTACAACTAAGTGTATACGTACTTCCTCCCGTTCGGACATCTATATGTTGTTACAATTCTTACAACGACAAATATCTTTCCCGTTTTTGATCGATATGGTTTAAATATTAAATATGTATATTCTAAGAAAGCAAGTATCTCTTCTTTATAACGATCATCTTTCCTAGTTATATCCAAGAATGACTTGCCTGAAACCATTCTCATCTGAAAACCGTATTAAACTTTTTAGTCTACGTATAGTTCTGTACCATAACAAGCGCATGCGAATAATTATTATTATAGATCATAACTCCTTTTTAAGAAAAAAGTATAAAATTAACCTAAATTAGTGCATATGAAATTCCATCAATGAAATTTTACAAATTTATAAATAATAGCAGAAAATTATTCTGAATTCATAGAGTAAAATTTCAATTATGAACTTTCACATATCAGTTATGAAATTTTAGTTAACAGGTAACATAAAATAAGCCTAAACTCGAACTATTCACAAGTCCACAAACGCTTCACAAACCCGAGATCTAAAAGGGATTATATACCTTAGGCCTGATCAAAGCTTGACCAACGGCGGTGAACATGGGAGCCTCCTAATGCTGATAAGGAGCACACATCAAAGACACGAAGACAACGAAGCCTTCTCGCTACAGTTTGAAACCCGACTCTTTCAGTTTCCCATCTTCCTAAACAATTAACACAAGTTCAATCGATGTGAACGAGAAAGAGAGTGATGATGATGACAGAAAGAGAAGGGCGGCTACGGAGATCGAGGTCACAGTGCTGAGTGAGAGAATTGTAGGGTTCCTAGGCACGCTAATGAGGTTCTACAACTGATCAGACATGTCCAATTCAAAAATTTCTTGTGCCGAGAAACCCTAAGCATAGATCGTTAACTAGAGGATAGGCGAAAAACTAGCAAGTTAACAACTTAACTAAAAAGTGAAAGGGGCTACAACCTTTGTAAATCTGGTCCTCCACTTCCTTAGCTCCGTGATGACGTTCCTCCGCTGCGATCATCGGATCCCGGACTCTAGCGATAGTTTCGTCGAAGAAATGATCGGGCTAGGTCGTCGACTTCGATGCCGAAGATGATCTACGTCGAGACAACTCAAGATCAAGCTCCATCTTCACTTGGTCATAAAACTTATGAAGATAACACACTCTACTACATGGCAAGTGGTAGAGGATGAAGAAATAGGAAGTGGGTTCACTTTGGATTTGGATTTCTCACTTGGAATCATCACTTGGAAAAATCTAGCCATGGTTTCTTCTCTTCATGAAGAAGATGAAGAAGAAGAAAAAGAAAAAATTATGAATTATTTTCCAAAAAGAAAATCAAGTGACGGTTATCATAATGCAACCATGGATGAGTTTAACTAGTGTAGAGACTAAACTAGGGTTTAGGTGAATGGTTAGGTTTAGGAAAGAAACAAAATGGTCAAAACTTCATGAAACTTCAAAATAAATCCAAAGAAAGCCACCATTTCATTTCTTGCCAAAATGAATGAATAAATAAATGAATAAATAAATAAATCAAACCCTAACCATTAACCTAATCATAGTTTAAAGCATACACACCCCCAAGTTTGCATGTATCATCAAACATGATACAAATTAGTGCACAAAACTATATCATATATACAATGTGCACATTAAGTGAGAAAATCCATCTTAAGTGAACCAATACTAGTTAATATAAAGTAATATATCAAATATATAATTATACATTAAATTATTAAATCAACACTTGATTTAATGATCCGGTCATACTGCATATAACCGACTAATATCAAGTGTATCAATGTATCGAATCAACACTTGATTCGGTAACCCGGCTATATCTCATATAACCGTCCGATGATACAAATCGCGAGAATAGAATTCAGTATCACATTATTCTCGGTCCCGCACATATCTCATATGCGCTCCTATTTCGTTTCGCTTGAGCCAGGAAATCTCTGTGTAGGACTCTAAAGATTCGTCAATACGCCGGCAGCAGGTGATGATCATATCAAACACCCACAAGCCGCAAGCGGTCTGCTAAACGTAACGGCCACCCGGGTATTGAGCGATCAGAAGATCAATAAGCAAGCCCGCTCACACTCCTGTGAATCCAACCAGTAACATTTACCGTACAGTCCGGTTTGTTCGTTTGATATGCCGCATATCTCGTCTAGGGGTGGTAAACGTCAGACCCCAGTAGCTCGATAAGTTATGCCGATGTAAGGTCCATAATATAGCGTTAAACTACTGATAACTTTTACCAGTATATCACTGCAACCCTGGCCAGGGATTTCCAGTTATGGCCAGTCGAGCATAGCGCAACATCAACCCCCAATACCGGGAGAGACGAATCCCCTCCTATCGCTCATTGCCTCCATGTGAATCGGGACTGTACCCAAAAACCATCTGTTTGCACAACTCAGTAGAGCTGTGATAGGGTGGAAATCAAAGCACAGTGGGAGACACACAAGACTCTATGACGATCTCGGGTCAACAGACTAAGCTGTACCAGTGCCACCAGAGAACTGCCATCTGACGTGAGGTATAATACCATCTGGGAGTTCTCGGCGAGTTCGTTCAGTGTACCCAGTCTCCACTGAACACCCGCGTACCATCTCCGATGTCAAACACCAATGGATATGGGATCATCCATCGCCCATCACATGGGTCGAGAAGATATACGCTAGTCTACTCTGGAATATCGATGCCCCGTCTCGATATTCCCACGACTAGGAACAATGAAGGATGTACTCATTGACTACCCAGGCCCCACTAGTATGATCTGCATCATAGTCCTGGAAGTCGAGCACATATCCTAAGGGCTTTATCAACATGTAATAGAGAGACAACAAGTATACATGTTAAGATAAAGAGTAACCAGATAGCATACTATCATGTCGAGCAAGAAAGTCCTCCCTATATATGTCCAAGCATCCACTACAATATACATCTTATGTACAGTAATGGCCTCTAGGACATACATATAACTAACAATCTCCCACTTGCACTAGGGCCATCTGTAGCAGTGGTTGTAGTATCTCATACTCAACCATCCCATAAAAGTCCCTCTTTGGGAAAAAGCCTTTGTGAGTGGATCCGCCGTGTTGTCCTCTGAGTCTACTCTCCTAACCTCGATCTCCTGGAGATCAACCATCTCCATGATCAGGTGATACTGCCTTAGAATATGTCTGGATCACTGACGAGACGGGCGTTCCTTGGCATAAGCCACAACTCCATTGTCTCACAATGGTAGGAACGAAGTTCATCTCATGAACCAATATACACCCAGACTTTCTCTTTGGTAGCATCTTTGGTAGCGATGTATCTAACCTTTATCGTCTAGTATGTCATGGTATCTAGCTTGGAACTCTTCCAACATACCGTCCCTTTACTGAGGGTAAAGACAATGCCTGTGACTGACTTTCAGTCGTACTTATCACCCTGGAACACTTCCAGTGATTCTCCCCAGGATCGATTGATACCATCTCACTACAACTAGTGAGAATCATAACATCCAATTACTTCTATCTCATAGATCAAAACTCAGGATTTAGGAGGTATCACTTTGATCCTTTATGGAGAATCCTTGTGATAAGGGGAGATTGACTGAGCGTAGCATAGGAAACTCCTTCCCTATCAAGAGTATGTCATCCACGTACTCTACGAGGATCACCACCATACTCCCTACTACCTTTTTGTATATACAAGGTTCATCTACCATTTTGATGATGTCAAACTTTTTGACTATCTCATCAAAACAGATGTTCCAACTCCGCGATGCCTGCTTTAATATTAAAAAGCATCTTGTACACGTTTTCGCTGCTCCAACTGTCTACGAAGCCCTCTGGCTGTGTACTTACAGACGCTCTCTTCTAAAACATCATTTTAGAAAAACAGTCATGACACCCAACCGCCAGATATCGTAGTCATGGTATGTAGCCGTGGCAAGTAGGATCTGGATGGACTTAAGCATAGCCACTGAAAAAGGTTTCATCATTATCCACGCCTGGTCGATGATGAAAACCTTTAACATGTCTAGCTTTGAAAGTCTCAACTTTTCCATCTACACCAAGTAATCTTCTCAAGATATACTTGCTCCTGATGGGGATTTAACCCTTCAGATATAGCCGCCAAAGTCCATACTTTGCTGGTGTACATGGATTCCATCTCAGATCGCTAAGCATCCAACCATTCTTACAGAGTCCCTACTCTTGATGGCCTGCTCGAAACTAGTTGGGTCATCATCTCATGATGCAATCCTCGCTCCCACTGTCATAGAGAAACCGAAGTATCTTTCAGGCGGATGAGAAACCCTACTAGATCGGCGGAGAGGCTGAGGTTCGTTGGAATCTACTGAATCCTTTGGTTCTATCAAATCATCAGCTGCAGTTTGTATAGCTGGAACATTCCAGTTCTACATAACAGACCTTGCCTCGAGCTTGTCCGGATTTTGCTTTTTAGACATAGGCCGGACAACTCCAAATCTTAACAAACTTAAGATATGGGCTCTTCCCTTTCCATATCACATATGAAGTGGTAGGCAACTGATTTGATTGGAACCCTATTCAATAGGTATGCAGCTTCTCAAGCGCATAACTCCAAAAGGAAATAGGAAACTCAGTAGTACTCATCATAGAACACACCATATCACATAGGGTGCTATTGTTCTGCCCCGATCTACCATCGTGCTATGGTGTATACGGAGGAGTAATGCTGAGAGAGAATCTTATTCTCCTTTAGAATAGTCCAGGATTTCCGTGCTAAAGTATTCTCCTCCCTGATCACATCAAAGGACATAATACTTATACCCGTATTTTGGTTCTCTACTTCTAACTTGTATTCTGTGATTATCTCAAAAGTTTCGGACTTGTGTTTCAACAGGAACATATGGCTGAATCTTGAGAGAATATCAGAGAATGTAATGAAGTACAAAGAACCGGTCCTGACATGTGTAGACGGGGGACCTTACATACATCAACATGTATCAATCCTAAGAGTTTACTAACTCTTTCTCTGTTTCCAATAAACAGAGCTGTGGTCATCTTATCTTTGTGACATGACCGGCAAGTTTCACAAGATGTAAATTCAAACTGATTTAAATATGCATCTATATGTAACTTCAGCTAGTCGGGTCGTATTGATATGACCCAGTCTACAATACCTCAAGAAGGATCCGTTCATTTCTGAACTCTTCCTCTTGTGTGCGTTCTGTATATTAAGAACTGTAGTTTGATTTAGAACATCAATACTTTTAGATAACGTGCCTGAACCGATCAACTTTTGATATAGGAAATGTTCAAAACAATATCCAACAATACAAAATTATATCCTTTCTTTACTAATAAAGAGACTGATATGATTTTGTATATCAGGTTCGGTATCTAATAACATTCGTTCAGAATCAATGTATTTGGAATACAGGGTGACAGTGACCAACAGACTTGGCTGCAACACTTGCCCCGTTTTCTGTCTCATGAAACTTATCACCCGTACTCAGTTCTCTACCTTTCTGTAGCCCTATGTAACGGATTACATTTGCGGGATCCGGATCCGGTATCAAATACCTAGGACGTAGAGGACACTGAGAAACAGTTCTTTATAATGAACACACCCGAAGAAGATGCATCATATGCACTTTCTTCGTTTGGGCGGCATAGGAATTCTGGTATTCCCTTATTTCCTGCTCTGTCTTATAACAATTATAAGTTGGAGCGGGACCAACGTTCCCCAGCTCAGTATAACAAGCGGGTTCGGTCAATTCATCCATATTATTATTTTGATTAAGGCGTGATATGGTCGCTACCTGGAGAGAGAGAAGAAAATATTCTGCGTGCGCTCTTGCAAGATTAGATTGGTTATTTATTTTATCTAATCAGGATGGCTCCCACTGTTTTTATCAAATCTTCCTTCAAACCTTAAAAGGAAAGACTAGCCGGGATTAATTACACTCTACAAGTTCGCCAATCTTTCAGCCAGGCCAGTGTCGGTACTTTGAGAGAGGTTCCCCGTGCTTTCGCACGGACCTAATTACAGTAAACCTCGTTTTCCCAGAGGCGTAACCCCGTTGACACCTTTCTAGACACCTACTTGATCGGCTAATTGTAAAGTGCAAAACTCTCCCAGGAGTAACAATTACTCGCAGTGGGTATCGGGATCCAACTATCATATAGAAGGTATGCAATCTCATTGCAAATTTCAACACTTGAAATTCCCGGTAAAGGTTTTTATCCCTAGCACCTATGTCCTTAACTATGGTCAACAAATTATAAGCACTAGTCAAGTTCTACCCGTCATTTCGTGATTAATTAGACCCACCCACATGACCCTTAATTAAGGTCAACAAAGTCACGCGACTGTCCTAACTAATCGCATCATATGCGGTGTAGGAAGACATCACTTAGCTACCGTACACTGTGCCTTGACTATGGTCAACAAACACAGCACGAATACAAAGTACTCTACTTCCTAAAATGACGGAGGGTTGCGGATGGTTTTTAGGAAAACCTTTAACGCTTTGAACTTAATCTCGTTGCGGAATCAAATGGTTTTTAAATGGAGTGTTTTTGAGGCTTTTCTAGTTTTACTAAAGGGGTCACTCCCGGTGAAGGGATCGTCGGCCCTTTCCTCATCGAATAAGGTGCAGGATATATCACATACATCGCTGTGCAAAGCAGAAACTATAGAAGCAATCAAAAGACAAACCGAGGGTTGTAGCATCTGCCAGTTATTGCTAAAGGAGTCACTCCCGGCGAAGGGATCTCGGTCCTTTCCTTACCGAATAAGGTGCAGGATGTTCTACAAGGAACACCGCGATGCAAAGCAAGAACTGTTGCTACCTGTTTTTATTTTTGAAATTCGATTCCACAACATCTTTTAGGTTTATTTTCTTTCATTAATCACATTAATGAATATCCCATTATTTAAGTCCACCTAAACATCACAGATAAATATAACGTACGCTTATGCCATCCGCATTCGCCTCGATGTCCCGTCTGCACCGTTAGGTTAGGTAACTAACGGCAGAGCGGGGCAGGGCTAGCGCGGGTGTAAAACATAAGCAACTTCTATATAATATATCATATATACTATATATTATATCTATCTGAACATATCACATGATCACATCACAGATAACGCAGCAGAAAATATCATATGAAATACTGGATATACTAGGACATCCGTGTTTTTAATACGAGCCAGTATAAAACACGGATTCCACGGTCGTGATGAATAGTCAATCCCACACCCCTAGACCCCTACGAGAGCGGCAAGCAACCCTACCAATTCTAGGGTTAGGAGACCCGGACTCGACTCCTCGAGATGGTCTCCCACTGGACCCTAGAACCCGGTTACTTATGCTCCCCTTCTTGGGTCTATCCTAATGCGGAAAAGTAAATAATATACAAATGGTGACATCATCCGCAACCTGGAAGTGCCCCAATAAAAGAATATTACATACAAGTTTTTACATGAATGAAAATGAAAAAACACTCATCTCACATAAAACCCCCCGGCTATTCAAACACGACGATCAAATATAACATATCCAGCAACACATAACATCACCTGTTATCAACGTAAGTAAATATGCCCATCCCAATTTGTCGTTGACATATAGCAACGAAACCGGCGATATCACATATTACACTTACGGTCACAGAAAAGAAAGTGTAAAACTACAACAGTTGGAATCCGCAACCTCTTTAGACATCGCATGCCTAATCAAATGAAATCCTTAGACATCGCATGCCTAACAATTATAAACCTCACATTTTAGTCTCATTATCGAAAACTCTTTTCAATATCAAGTCGGGCAATTCAACAGGATTCCCGACATTCTGATCGAATGCTCGTCGCAAACTTTAGTAGACGGCCGCACCCCCGATACCGTCGACGAAGTGCACTAAGGCGGAACACCGCTGCCGCGAGCACCCGAACGGATGCTTTCGGCGACGGGGTTCTCCTACAGTCACTTGGTCGGGGTTATGGGGTGTAGCTGTCTATTAAGTTTACCGGCGAGTATCCGCGTACGCTACGTGACTGCGACGGACTTTTGATCGCATCAAAATTCCGTGGCAACCGATCAAGTGAGACTAAAGTGCTATGTTTATAACATTCATATTAGTTATCTCATAACTACTTGTTAATTCCAAATATTGTATCACATTCCAGATAAATAGAAAATGTTAAACTTTCCGATCGAACAATCAAACACCCAAGTTTTCCCGAAACAGCTCAACACATGAAATAAGTGTAAAAACATTCACTTCATGCCTCAGTACCAACGGTCCAGCCGTAGAAGGGTCAAGCCAACGCCTCACATGTGGCACGCCGTACTGCCCCAAACCCTAAGGTTCAAAGGGCAGTTCAAGACGGTCACATAATCGAGTTAAGGTTTGTTATCTTCTAGAGGGTCTATCGCGTTACTTGCACTACTCAGAACGTTCTCAAACTACGGAAAAATCCAACAGTTGGAAATTTCCCGGTAGGGGAAAAATTGGGTATTTATATCCGGTCGAACTTTTCAACATATTCTAAAAATACCCGGAAAAACATATAGACGAAGTTAAACTTTCGATCGAAACAACGAACTCCCAATACAACCCAGAAAACTCAACTCTTGAGTATAATTTAAAAATTCCCAGAAAATACAGTACTAATAGATAGGAATTACTGTGAAAAATTTAATGGAAGAAACGACCGTACGGCCGCGGAACCGCCGCACTAGCCATGTTCGTGCCGCGCTTCCGCGGCTACTTGATCGATTTAGAAGCTCGTTTTGCACAGTAACTCCTAGAAAACCCTGCTGATTTTTCTGCATATTTTTAATTTGGAAAAAACCCAGTTTTGAAAAAATGTACAGAGAAGGGTTTTAAACTAGGGTTTCGGGTTCGATCGGACTTCTAATATTGTCTACACTTCGTCTAAGGCTCTAGCTAGGCTTTGATACCACTGTAGGGTTCCTAGGCACGCTAATGAGGTTCTACAACTGATCAAACATGTCCAATTCAAAAATTTCTTGTGCCGAGAAACCCTAAGCATAGATCGTTAACTAGAGGATAGGCGAAAAACTAGCAAGTTAACAACTTAACTAAAAAGTGAAAGGGGCTACAACCTTTGTAGATCTGGTCCTCCACTTCCTTAGCTCCGTGATGACGTCCCTCCGCTGCGATCATCGGATCCCGGACTCTAGCGATGGTTTCGTCGAAAAAATGATCGGGCTATGTCGTCGACTTCGATGCCGAAGATGATCTACGTCGAGGCAACTCAAGATCAAGCTCCATCTTCACTTGGTCATAAAACTTGTGAAGATAACACACTCTACTACATGGCAAGTGGTGGAGAATAAAGAAATAGGAAGTGGGTTCACTTTGGATTTGGATTTCTCACTTGGAATCATCACTTGGAAAAATTTAACCATGGTTTCTTCTCTTCATGAAGAAGATGAAGAAGAAGAAAGAAAAAGAATTATGAATTATTTTCCAAAAAGAAAATCAAGTGACGGTTATCATAATGCAACCATGGGTGAGTTTAACTAGTGTAGAGACTAAACTAGGGTTTAGGTGAATGGTTAGGTTTAGGAAAGAAACAAAATGGTCAAAGTTTCATGAAGCTTCAAAATAAATCCAAAGAAAGCCACCATTTCATTTCTTGCCAAAATGAATAAATAAATAAATGAATAAATAAATAAATCAAACCCTAACCATTAACCTAATCATAGTTTAAAGCATACACCTTATCACTTTTAGGAGCGGATCAAGTGCTAGTCAAATAGACTTTTTTCTGACGAGAAGAATAGATAGAGCTTGTTGTATCGACTGTAAGGTAGTGCCAGGTGAGAGTGTAACCACTCAACATAGGCTTTTAGTTCTAGATTTTCGATTTAGAAGAGAACCTAGAAAGATTAGACGTTAGGTAGAGCCTAAAATTAAATGGTGGCGATTGAAAGAAGGTAACCAAAAGGCTTTTATAGATCGTGCAGTACAAGAAGCGGATTGGCAGTCGGAAGATGATCCAGACAAAACATGGAACAAAATGGCTAGTTGTATCAAGAAGGTAGCTAGAGACCTACTTGGTGAGTCGAGAGGTGGTGCTCCACCATCTAAGGACATATCATGGTGGAATGAAGATGTAAAGGCTGCTATTAAAATTAAAAGGGATTCTTATAAAGATTTGAAGAAAAGTAGAGATATGGAGAGATTTGAGAAGTACAAAATGGCTAAAAAGGAGGTTAAGAAAGCTGTTCTGGAAGCTAAATCCAAAGATCTACAAGGAGGTGTACGAGAAATTAGACACTAAAGATGCTGCAAATGATATATACCGGATTGCTCGGATGCGGGAAAGGAAGACTAGAGACTTATGTGCGGTGAAGTGTGTCAAAAATTAAAATCAGAAGGTTTTAGTTCGAGACGAGGATATCAAGGAAAGATGGAGAGATTATTTTGACAAATTGTTCAATGAGAGCTTTACTAAGAATTTGGATGGACTTGTCATTCAATCTCAAGATATAAACCGTGATTTCATGCGTAAAATAAGACTTCCTGAGGTTAAAGAAGCTTTGAACAGAATGAGTTTAAGAAAAGCGGTTGGTCCTGACGGGATTCCTATCGAGATTTGGAGATGCTTAGGAGAAATAGGCGTTAAATGGCTGACAGATCTGTTTAATAAGATTTGGCAGACAAAAAAGATGCCAAATGAATGGAGGAAAAGTATCCTTGTACCTATCTACAAGAACAAGGGTGACATTCAAAGTTGCTCAAAGTACCGTGGAATAAAACTGATGTGTCACACCATGAAACTTTGGGAGAGAGTGATTGAACACAGGCTAAGGAAGGATATTAAGATAACAGAGAACCAGTTTGGGTTCATGCCTGCACGATCGACGACAGAGGCTATTCATTTGCTTCGTCAACTTATCGAGCGTTTTCGAGAGAGAAGAAGAGATTTGCATATGATATTTATTGATTTAGAAAAAGCGTATGACAAGGTACCTAGAGAGGTATTATGGGGGACAATGATGAAGAAGGGGGTCCCCGTCAAGTATATTGACATAATCAAGGATATGTACGATGGAGTAGTGGCAAATGTCAGAACTTGCGGCGGCTTAACGAGTGATTTTCCGATCACTATTGGTTTACATCAAGGATCTGCATTAAGTCCATTCCTGTTTACCATCGTGATGGATGTGCTTACTAGAACTATCCAAGATGAGGTACCTTGGTGTATGCTATTCGCTGATGATATTGTTCTAGTAAATGAGACGAAAGCAGGGGTTAATGCCAAATTGGAATTATGGAGGCAAACATTGGAATCTCGGGGATTCAGATTGAGCAGGTCCAAGACAGCATATATGCACTGCAAATTTAGTAGCCAGAGAAGTCAAAACCATATTGGTATAACATTGGAAGGGCAAGAGATATCACCGAGCGACCAGTTTAGATATCTAGGTTCCATCATCCAAAAGAATGGAGATATCGATAGTGATGTTAATCAAAGGATCCAAGCTGGTTGGTTGAAATGGAGGAGTGAAACAGGAATTTTGTGTGATCGTAACTTTCCGTTAAAATTGAAAGGAAAGGTTTATCGGAGCGCTATTCGGCCTGCCTTATTATATGGTACAGAATGCTGGGCTCCTAAGAAGCATCATACACAGAAGATGCACGTAGCGGAGATGCGCATGCTTCGTTGGATGTGCGGTAACACTAGAAAAGATAAGGTGCGAAATGAGGATATTCGTGCAAAAGTTGGTGTAGCACCTGTGGAGGAGAAGATGCGGGAAAACCGGCTAAAGATGGTTTGGTCATGTGCGACGCAGACCTATGGAAGCACCGGTTCGACGAATAGATACTCTCGATATGGGCAATGGCAAAAGGGCAAAAGGGAGACCGAAGAAAACATGGATGGAGGTGATACCAAACGATATGGTTGCCAAAAGACTCAATGTAAGTATATTGTTCGATAGAAGTGAGTGGAGACAGAGGGTTCATGTGCTGGACCCGGCGTGATTCTCATGTTGGTTCATGTAGCCTACCCCATATGCTTGGGATAAAAGGCTCAGTTGTTGTTGTTGTTGTATAGTTTAAAGCATACACACACCCAAGTTTGCATGTATCATCAAACATGATACAAACTAGTGCACAAAACTATATCATATATACAATGTGCACATCAAGTGAGAAAATCCATCTTAAGTGAACCAGTACTAGTTAATGTAAAGTAATATATCAAATATATAATTATACATTAAATCATTAAATCAACACTTGATTTAATGATCCGGCATACTGCATATAACCGACTAATATCAAGTGTATCAATGTATAGAATCAACACTTGATTCGGTAACCCGGCTATATCTCATATAACCGTCCGATGATACAAATCGCGAGAATAGAATTCAGTATCACATTATTCTCGGTCCGGTACATATCTCATATGCGCTCCTATTTCATTTCGCTTGAGCCAGGAAACCTCTGTGTAGGACTCTAAAGACTCGTCAATACGCCGGCAGCAGGTGATGATCATATCAAACACCCACAAGCCGCAAGCGGTCTGCTAAACGTAACGGCCACCCGGGTATTGAGCGATCAGAAAATCAACGAGCAAGCCCGCTCACTCTCCTGTGAATCCAATCAGTAACACTTACCGTACAGTCCGGTCTGTTCGTCTGATATGCCGCATATCTCGCCTAGGGGTGGTAAACGTCAGACCCCAGTAGCTCGATAAGTCATGCCGATGTAAAGTCCATAACATAGCGTGAAACTACTGATAACTCTTACCAGTATATCACTGCAACCCTGGCCAGGGATTTCCAGTTATGGCCAGTCGAGCATAGCGCAACATCAACCTTCAATACCGGGAGAGACGAATCCCCTCCTATCGCTCATTGCCTCCATGTGAATCGGGACTGTACCCAAAAACCACCTGTTTGCACAACTCAGTAGAGCCGTGGTAGGGTGGAAATCAAAGCACAGTGGGAGACACACAAGACTCTATGACGATCTCGGGTCAACAGACTAAGCTGTACCAGTGTCACCAGAGAACTGCCATCTGACGTGAGGTATAATACCATCTGGGAGTTCTCGGTGAGTCCGTTCAGTGTATCCAGTCTCCACTGTGCACCCGCGTACCATCTCCGATGTCAAACACCAATGGATATGGGATCATCCATCGCCCATCACATGGGTCGAGAAGATATACGCTAGTCTACTCTGGAATATCGATGCCCCTTCTCGATATTCCCACGACTAGGAACAATGAAGGATGTACTCATTGACTACCCAGGGCCCATTAGTATGATCTGCATCATAGTCCTGGAAGTCGAGCACATATCCTAAGGGCTTTATCAACACGTAATAGAGAGACATCAAATATACATGTTAAGATAAAGAGTAACCAGATAGCATACTATCATGTCGAGCAAGAAAGTCCTCTCTATATATGTCCAAACATCCACTACAATATATATCCTATGTACAGTAATGGCCTCTAGGGCATACATATAACTAACAATCTCCCACTTGCACTAGGGCCATCTGTAGCAGTGGTTGTAGTATCTCATACTCAACCATCCCATAAAAGTTCCTCTCTGGGAAAAAGCCTTTGTGAGTGGATCCGCCGTGTTGTCCTCTGAGTCTACTCTCCTAACCTCGATCTCCTGGAGATTAACCATCTCCATGATCAGGTGATACTGCCTTAGAATATGTCTGGATCACTGACGAGACGGGCGTTCCTTGGCATAAGCCACAACTCCATTGTCTCACAATGGTAGGAACGAAGTTCATCTCATGAACCAATATACACCCAGACTTCCTCTTTGGTAGCATCTTTGGTAGCGATGTATCTAGCCTTTATCGTCTAGTATGTCACGGTATCTAGCTTGGAACTCTTCCAACATACCGTCCCTTTACTGAGGGTAAAGACAATGCCTGTGACTGACTTTCAGTCGTCCTTATCACCCTGGAACACTTCCAGTGATTCTTCCCAGGATCGATTGATACCATCTAACTACAACTAGTGAGAATCATAACATCCAATTACTTCTATCTCATAGATCAAAACTCAGGATTTAGGAGGTATCACTTTGATCCTTTATGGAGAATCCTTGTGATAAGGGGAGATTGACTGAGCGTAGCATAGGAAACTCCTTCCCTATCAAGAATATGTCATCCACGTTCTCTACGAGGATCACCACCATACTCCCTACTACCTTTTTGTATATACAAGGTTCATCTACCATTTTGATGATGTCAAACTCTTTGACTATCTCATCAAAACAGATGTTCCAACTCCGCGATGCCTGCTTTAATATTATAAAGCATTTTGTACACGTTTCCGCTGCTCCTACTGTCTACGAAGCCCTCTGGCTGTGTACTTACAGACGCTCTCTTCTAAAACATCATTTTAGAAAAACAGTCATGCCACCCAACCGCCAGATATCGTAGTCATGGTATGTAGCCGTGGCAAGTAGGATCTGGATGGACTTAAGCATAGCCACTGAAAAAGGTTTCATCATTATCCACGCCTGGTCGATGATGAAAACCTTTAACATGTCTAGCTTTGAAAGTCTCAACTTTTCCATCTACACCAAGTAATCTTTTCAAGATATACTTGCTCCTGATGGGGATTTAACCCTTCAGATATAGCAGCCAAAGTCCATACTTTGCTGGTGTACATGGATTCCATCTCAGATCGCTAAGCATCCAACCATTCTTACAGAGTCCCTACTCTTGATGGCCTACTCGAAACTAGTTGGGTCATCGTCTCATGATGCAATCCTCGCTCCCACTGTCATAGGAAACCGAAGTATCTTTCAGGCTGATGAGGAACCCTACTAGATCGGCGGAGAGGCTGAGGTTCGTTGGAATCTACTGAATCCTTTGGTTCTATCAAATCATCAGCTGCAGTTTGTATAGCTGGAACATTCCAGTTCTACATAACAGACCTTGCCTCGAGCTTGTCTGGATTTTGCTTTTTAGACATAGGCCGGACAACTCCAAATCTTAACAAACTTAAGATATGGGCTCTTCCCTTTCCATATCACATATGAAGTGGTAGGCAACTGATTTGATTGGAACCCTATTCAATAGGTATGCAGCTTCTCAAGCGCATAACTCCAAAAGGAAATAGGAAACTCAGTAGTACTCATCATAGAGCACAGTATATCACATAGGGTGCTATTGTTCCGCCCCGATATACCATCGTGCTATGGTGTATACGGAGGAGTAATGCTGAGAGAGAATCTCATTCTCCTTTAGAATAGTCCAGGATTTCCGTGCTAAAGTATTCTCCTCCCTGATCACATCAAAGGACATAATACTTGTACCCGTATTTTCGTTCTCTACTTCTAACTTGTATTCTGTGATTATCTCAAAATTTTCGGACTTGTGTTTCAACAGGAACATATGGCTGAATCTTGAGAGATTATCAGAGAATGTAATGAAGTACAAAGAACCGGTCCTGGCATGTGTAGTCGGGGGACCTTACATACATCAACATGTATCAATCCCAAGAGTTTACTAACTCTTTCTCTGTTTCCAATAAACAGAGCTGTGGTCATCTTATCTTTGTGACATGACCGGCAAGTTTCACAAGATGTAAATTCAAACTGATTTAAATATGCATATATATGTAACTTCAGCTAGTCGGGTCGCATTGATATGACCCAGTCTACAATACCTCAAGAAGGATCCGTTCATTTCTGAACTCTTCCTCTTGTGTGCGTTCTGTATATTAAGAACTGTAGTTTGATTTAGAACATCAATACTTTTAGATAACGTGCCTGAACCGATCAACTTTTGATATAGGAAATGTTCAAAACAATATCCAACAATACAAAATTATATCATTTCTTTACTAATAAAGAGACTGATATGATTTTGTATATCAGGTTCGGTATCTAATAACATTCGTTCAGAATCAATGTATTTGGAATACAGGGTGACAGTGACCAACAGACTTGGCTGCAACACTTGCCCCGTTTTCTGTCTCATGAAACTTATCACCCGTACTCAGTTCTCTACCTTTCTGTAGCCCTATGTAACGGATTACATTTGCGGGATCCGGATCCGGTATCAAATACCTAGGACGTAGAGGACACTGAGAAACAGTTCTTTATAATGAACACATCCGAAGGAGATGCATCATATGCACTTTCTTCGTTTGGGCGGCATAGGAATTCTGGTATTCCCTTATTTCCTGCTCTGTCTTATAATAATTATAAGTTGGAGCGGGACCAACGTTTCCCAGCTCAGTATAACAAGCGGGTTCGGTCAATTCATCCATATTATTATTTTGATTAAGGCGTGATATGGTCGCTACCTGGAGAGAGAGAAGAAAACATTCTGCGTGCGCTCTTGCAAGATTAGATTGGTTATTTATTTTATCTAATCAGGATGGCTCCTACTGTTTTTATCAAATCTTCCTTCAAACCTTAAAAGGAAAGACTAGCCGGGATTAATTACACTCTACAAGTTCGCCAATCTTTCAGCCAGGCCAGTGTCGGTACTTTGAGGGAGGTTCCTCGTGCTTTCGCACGGACCTAATTACAGTAAACCTCGTTTTCCCAGAGGCGTAACCCCGTTGACACCTTTCTAGACACCTACTTGATCGGCTAATTGTAAAATGCAAAACTCTCCCAGGAGTAACAATTACTCGCAGTGGGTATCGGGATCCAACTATCATATAGAAGGTATGCAATCTCATTGCAAATTTCAACACTTGAAACTCCCGATAAAGGTTTTTACCCCTAGCACCTATGACCTTAACTATGGTCAACAAATCATAAGCACTAGTCAAGTTCTACCCGTCATTTCGTGATTAATTAGACCCATCCATATGACCCTTAACTAAGGTCAACAAAGTCACACGACTGTCCTAACTAATCGCATCATATGCGGTGTAGGAAGACATCACTTAGCTACCGTACATTGTGCCTTGACCATGGTCAACAAACACAGCACGAATACTAAGTACTCTACTTCCTAAAATGACGGAGTGTTGCGGATGGTTTTTAGGAAAACCTTTAACGCTTTGAACTTGATCTCGTTGCGGAATCAAATGGTTTTTAAATAGAGTGTTTTTAAGGCTTTTCTAGTTTTGCTAAAGGGGTCACTCCCGGTGAAGGGATCGTCGGCCCTTTCCTCATCGAATAAGGTGCAGGATATATCACATACATCGCTGTGCAAAGCAGAAACTATAGAAGCAATCAAAAGACAAACCGAGGGTTATAGCATCTGCCAGTTATTGCTAAAGGAGTCACTCCCGGCGAAGGGATCTCGGTCCTTTCCTTACCGAATAAGGTGCAGGATGTTCTACAAGGAACACCGCGATG
The DNA here is from genome assembly GCA_030015575.1 of Agapanthus africanus. Taxonomy (NCBI): domain Eukaryota; kingdom Viridiplantae; phylum Streptophyta; class Magnoliopsida; order Asparagales; family Amaryllidaceae; genus Agapanthus; species Agapanthus africanus. The sequence continues at coordinate 123,800,869 of CM057343.1, forward strand.
CAAAGCAAGAACTGTAGCTACCTGTTTTTATTTTTGAAATTCGATTCCACAATATCTTTTAGGTTTATTTTCTTTCATTAATCACATTAATGAATATCCCATTATTTAAGTCCACCTAAACATCACAGATAAATATAACGTACGCTTATGCCATCCGCATTCGCCTCGATGTCCCGTCTGCACCGTTAGGTTAGGTAACTAACGGCAGAGCGGGGCAGGGCTAGCGCGGGTGTAAAACATAAGTAACGTCTATATAATATATCATATATACTATATACTATATCTATCTGAACATATCACATGATCACATCACAGATAACACAGCAGAAAATATCATATGAAATATTGGATATACTAGGACATCCGTGTTTTTAATACGAGCCAGTATAAAACACGGATTCCACGGTCGTGATGAATAGCCAATCCCACACCCCTAGACCCCTACGAGAGCGGCAAGCAATCCTACCAATTCTAGGGTTAGGAGACCCGGACTCGACTCCTCGAGATGGTCTCCCACTGGACCCTAGAACCCGGTTACTTATGCTCCCCTCCTTGGGTCTATCCTAATGCGGAAAAGTAAATAATATACAAATGGTGACATCATCCGCAACCTGGAAGTGTCCCAATAAAAGAATATTACATACAAGTTTTTACATGAATGAAAATGAAAAAACACCCATCTCACATAAACCCCCCCGGCTATTCAAACACGACGATCCAATATAACATATCCAGCAACACATAACATCACCTGTCATCAACGTAAGTAAATATGCTCATCCCAATTGTGGTTGACATATAGCAACGAAACCGGCGATATCACATATTACACTTACGGTCACAGAAAAGAAAGTGTAAAACTACAACAGTTGGAATCCGCAACCTCTTTAGACATCGCATGCCTAATCAAATGAAATTCTTAGACATCGCATGCCTAACAATTATAAACCCCACATTTTAGTCTCATTATCGAAAACTCTTTTCAATATCAAGTCGGGCAATTCAATAGGATTCCCGACATTCTGATCGAATGCTCGTCGCAAACTTTAGTAGACGGCCGCACCCCCGATACCGTCGACGAAGTGCACTAAGGCGGAACACCGCTGCCGCGAGCACCCGAACGGATGCTTTCGGCGACGGGGTTCTCCTACAGTCACTTGGTCGGGGCTATGGGGTGTAGCTGTCTATTAAGTTTACCGGCGAGTATCCGCGTACGCTACGTGATTGCGACGGACTTTTGATCGCATCAAAATTCCGTGGCAACCGATCAAGTGAGACTAAAGTGCTATGTTTATAACATTCATATTAGTTATCTCATAACTACTTGTGAATTCCAAATATTGTATCACATTCCAGATAATTAGAAAATGTTAAACTTTCCGATCGAACAATCAAACACCCAAGTTTTCCCGAAACAGCTCAACACATGAAATAAGTGTAAAAACATTCACTTCATGCCTCAGTACCAACGGTCCAGCCGTAGAAGGGTCAAGCCAACGCCTCACATGTGGTACGCCGTACTGCCCCAAACCCTAAGGTTCAAAGGGCAGTTCAAGACGGTCACATAATCGAGTTAAGGTTTGTTATCTTCTAGAGGGTCCATCGCGTTACTTGCACTACTCAGAACATTCTCAAACTACGGAAAAATCCAACAGTTGGAAATTTCCCGGCAGGGGAAAAATTGGGTATTTATATCCGGTCGAACTTTTCAACATATTCTAAAAATACCCGGAAAAACACATAGACGAAGTTAAACTTTCGATCGAAACAACGAACTCCCAATACAACCCAGAAAACTCAACTCTTGAGTATAATTTAAAAATTCCCAGAAAATACAGCACTAATAGATAGGAATTACTGTGCAAAATTTAATGGAAGAAACGACCGTACGGCCGCGGAACCGCCGCACTAGCCATGTTCGTGCCGCGCTTCCGCGGCTACTTGATCGATTTAGAAGCTCGTTTTGCACAGTAACTCCTAGAAAATCCTGCTGATTTTTCTACATATTTTTAATTTGGAAAAAACCCAGTTTTGAAAAAATGTACAGAGAAGGGTTTTAAACTAGGGTTTCGGGTTCGATCGGACTTCTAACATCGTCTACACTTCGCCTAAGGCTCTAGCTAGGCTCTGATACCACTGTAGGGTTCCTAGGCACGCTAATGAGGTTCTACAACTGATCAAACATGTCCAATTCAAAAATTTCTTGTGCCGAGAAACCCTAAGCATAGATCGTTAACTAGAGGATAGGCGAAAAACTAGCAAGTTAACAACTTAACTAAAAAGTGAAAGGGGCTACAACTTTTGTAGATCTGGTCCTCCACTTCCTTAGCTCCGTGATGACGTCCCTCCGCTGCGATCATCGGATCCCGGACTTTAGCGATGGTTTCGTCGAAGAAATGATCGGGCTAGGTCGTCGACTTCGATGCCGAAGATGATCTACGTCGAGGCAACTCAAGATCAAGCTCCATCTTCACTTGGTCATAAAACTTGTGAAGATAACACACTCTACTACATGGCAAGTGGTAGAGGATGAAGAAATAGGAAGTGGGTTCACTTTGGATTTGGATTTCTCACTTGGAATCATCACTTGGAAAAATCTAGCCATGGTTTCTTCTCTTCATGAAGAAGATGAAGAAGAAGAAAGAAAAAGAATTATGAATTATTTTCCAAAAAGAAAATCAAGTGATGGTTATCATAATGCAACCATGGGTGAGTTTAACTAGTGTAGAGACTAAACTAGGGTTTAGGTGAATGGTTAGGTTTAGGAAAGAAACAAAATGGTCAAAGTTTCATGAAGCTTCAAAATAAATCCAAAGAAAGCCACCATTTCATTTCTTACCAAAATGAATGAATAAATAAATGAATAAATAAATAAATCAAACCCTAACCATTAACCTAATCATAGTTTAAAGCATACACACACCCAAGTTTGCATGTATCATCAAACATGATACAAACTAGTGCACAAAACTATATCATATATACAATGTGCACATCAAGTGAGAAAATCCATCTTAAGTGAACCAGTACTAGTTAATGTAAAGTAATATATCAAATATATAATTATACATTAAATCATTAAATCAACACTTGATTTAATGATCCGGTCATACTGCATATAACCGACTAATATCAAGTGTATCAATGTATCGAATCAACACTTGATTCGGTAACCCGGCTATATCTCATATAAACGTCCGATGATACAAATCGCGAGAATAGAATTCAGTATCACATTATTCTCGGTCCCGCACATATCTCATATGCGCTCCTATTTCGTTTCGCTTGAGCCAGGAAATCTCTGTGTAGGACTCTAAAGACTCGTCAATACGCCGGCAGCAGGTGATGATCATATCAAACACCCACAAGCCGCAAGCGGTCTGCTAAACGTAACGGCCACCCGGGTATTGAGCGATCAGAAGATCAATGAGCAAGCCCGCTCACACTCCTGTGAATCCAACCAGTAACATTTACCGTACAGTCCGGTCTGTTCGTTTGATATGCCGCATATCTCGTTTAGGGGTGGTAAACGTCAGACCCCAGTAGCTCGATAAGTCATGCCGATGTAAAGTCCATAACATAGCGTGAAACTACTGATAACTCTTACCAGTCTATCACTGCAACCCTGGCCAGGGATTTCCAGTTATGGCCAGTCGAGCATGGCGCAACATCAACCCCCAATACCGGGAGAGACGAATCCCCTCCTATCGCTCATTGCCTCCATGTGAATCGGGACTGTACCTAAAAACCACCTGTTTGCACAACTCAGTAGAGCCGTGGTAGGGTGGAAATCAAAGCACAGTGGGAGACACACAAGACTCTATGACGATCTCGGGTCAACAGACTAAGCTGTACCAGTGTCACCAGAGAACTGCCATCTGACGTGAGGTATAATACCATCTGGGAGTTTTCGGCGAGTCCGTTCAGTGTACCCAGTCTCCACTGAGTACCCGCATACCATCTCCGATGTCAAACACCAATGGATATTGGATCATCCATCGCCCATCACATGGGTCGAGAAGATATACGCTAGTCTACTCTGGAATATCGATGTCCCGTCTCGTATTCGCACGACTAGGAACAATGAAGGATGTACTCATTGACTACCCAGGCCTTACTAGTATGATCTGCATCATAGTCCTGGAAGTCGAGCATATATCCTAAGGGTTTTATCAACATGTAATAGAGAGACATCAAGTATACATGTTAAGATAAAGAGTAACCAGATAGCATATTATCATGTCGAGCAAGAAAGTCCTCTCTATATATGTCCAAGTATCTACTACAATATATATCCTATGTACAGTAATGGCCTATAGGGCATACATATAACTAACAAGAATCGCTGAGTGAGATAGAGATAGGTTGACAACGTCTAGGGTTTTTTCTAGGAGCGACTGCGGGATTTTTGAGGTATTAAACAAATATCATGCTGAGTTAGGAGAGAGGGTTTGGGTCGTGCCCAAAATTTAGGCGACAATTTCTTGAAAATAAAAAAATGTTTATATTTTCCCTCAAGGGAGTAATTTTTCTCTAGGCAATGTAATCATTGCCGAGAGCAATACCATGGTTATTTGATCCTTGGTAACATCGCTGAGTGAAATTTGCCGAGGGAAATTTGACCCTCAGTAATAGTCTCTCATTAATCCATATTTTTCTACTAGTGTGCACTGTATTGACCAATGCCATTAGGCCAATTAGATTATGATGAACACACGCGCTTGTTCTCTCTCTCTCTCTTTCTCTCTCACACAGAAGACAACAATTTTCACCAATGTAGTGGATGATTCATTATGGTGGTCATGATCCCAATGTTTTAAATGTTAACTCCGGTAAATTGGAAACATCTCTCCCGCGTTTGCTGTATCGATATTCTTTCTAGAAAAGTATGTCTGAATGAGAATGCTATGAGAGAAGGGTCGCGAAATGCTAATTTTAGAATAAGAATTGAGTATATTTGTATGATGTTAGAGATGTATTCGATAGGAAGAAAATTAGGAAATCCGTTTGAGATGATACGGGACTATACAATATCGATTAAGCAACGGAATTCCAAAAGTAATAAGAACTTAGACTCTAGTTGATGGAGCATTGATAATTATGGGTAGTGCAACGGAGGAAAAACTAAACGAGGCTAACATCCTCATACAGTCGCACCCATTATAGAATAAGCTAGAATGGGCCTTGTGCATGCACAGATGATTGATATATAACAGATATATACATACAATTTTTCGGTGTTTTATTTCATAAAATAAGCGTGTCAAGTTCGTTAAATTTTTGGTCATTGTTTATGACTTTATAGCGAATTTTAATAGGCCATGGTATTTATTTGAAAAACGGTGAAAGTTCATGGTATTTATTTGTAATGAACAAAGTGCATGGTATTTAACTGAAAAAAGGTCCAAGGTATTTATCTAGAAAACGGTGAAACTACATGGTATTTATTTGTCAGTGATAAGAAAACAATAAACTCAATCAATTTATTATGTGAACAATCATCATAATTTATATAACAGGTTATTTAAACCGATAGATTCTCAACACATAAAAGCATAACTAAACTTATCTATAACAACTAAATATTCAATACATATTCTAACAGGAAGCAACAAAGTATATGGCATTTCACTGGAAAACAGTGAAAGTCAGTAGTATTTATTTGTGAACAACAAAGTCCATAGTATTTATATGAGAAAACTTGAAAGTCCATGAAAGCCTGGTATTTATTTGTAACAAAGTCCATGGTATTTATCTAAAAAATGGTGAAAGTTCATGGTATTTATTTGTAAACAACAAAGTCCATGGTATTTATTTGGAAAACATTGGAAGTCAATGTATGTATTTGTAAACAACAAAGCCCATAGAATTTATGTGAAAAACGTTGAAAGTCCATGGTATTTATTTGTAACAAACAAAGTCTGGTATTTATCTGAAAAATATCGGAAGTCCATGATAGCTATACGTAACAAACAAAGTCCATGGTATTTTTATCCAAAAACGTTGAAAGTTCATGGTACTTGTTTAAAAATATAGTGTTTTTTTTGGGTGAAAGGCACAATTGGAATTAAGACGAGCGATGTGGAACTTTAGAAATCCTATACCCCTATTAGTATATAGTAGAGATGGAGAAGAAAAGCGAGGGTGATAAGGAATGTTTAGACATGTTTGTTATGGCATTTTGTTGGTGCCTCTTGATAGAAAGAAATGATAACAGATTGTTCTATGCTAACAGTTTTCTCTTTGAAATCCTAAATAAAATCATTGTTTTATTGACTTTTAGCTAGTGCTTTGTAGAGGAAAGAAATAATCTTCATCATGTTGCTAGCGACAGAAACTTCTTGTTGAACCTGTCTTGCAGCTTTTTATTTAATCCTTTATAGGGCTTAATTCTTTCGGAGATAATCTCTATTTTCGAGAGCCACTTGGTAATTTGCAACTCTTCTCATCATAAGCAGTCAGTGGAATGTTTTATCTGGCATCCCCCCACCCCCCCCAAAAAAAACAAAACACACACACACACCAACACAAACAAACAAACAAGGAAAAAGGAGAACTAAAAATAGAAATTAGAGAGGAGAGAGAGAACTATGGGTAAAGCCTTAATGAACATCCATTTATGGTTGGAAAGGATATGCTAGTTTGAGCAAGTTGAGCTCAATGGAGTCAAAAGGAATCTTGAAGCCTAACTCAAAGTTTTCAGATAGGTGCTTCGAATGTAGTCTCAGTATGTGGTTCCTATTGGCCAAACAATCATATTACCATTGTCTTCATGTCCATATCCTGTCATAACACAATGCAGTTTCAGTTCTGGCTAATTCTCTTTCTGTACCCGCAGCACTTCTTGCTAACCAATACCATCCCTCTCAGATCTCTCTTGCAATACATAGACTATAAATCTTATGTACAAACTGGGTGGTTTAGTCTATTCTTAATGCTCCTGTTGCCATATTGCATATTTGCTATACTACAAAAATCATTCCTTGAGAAAGATCTTTACACCTAACCTAAAGATATTGCTATTTAATCTTATTGAACCAACTAGGCACAGCTCACGCGGTAATAATTTCCTCTCCAAAGTGAGGGGTCACCGGTTCGATTCCCGAAGGGGATCACATCCCAATAAAAAAAATTAATCTTATTTAGATCATTTGAATTTTTTGTATCGAGTAGTTTTTCGATCTTCAACCATGCACACTTTAGATCGTCGGAAGTAGGAACCGTGCGGTTTCAGTTGCAGTTTTCATACAAGAGGTTTCTTTCTTATATATGACTGACACGTCCTTTTCCTTTTATCAATAATTTTTTTTCCGAGTTCTTTTATTACTTGGATATTTATTTGTGCATTGAATCCCCAATTCTTGGTCTTCAATTCCTGCTGATAAAAAAATTTGATGGTGCAGGTAGATGAGCTTCTAAAAGAAAGAGAAAGTATTCATTCCTCCTTTACAACTACACCGTGGGCTATAAATTCAAGCGGAAGCAGCAGCAGTAAAATTCCAAATGATGAATCTGGGGCTGAGAGCCCAGCAGCAGCTGAGGGGGATAAATCGAACAAGAAGAAATGGTACAATCTCAACCTCAGCCGCTCCGATAAAAAGGCATGAAAATGTTTTTTCTCCAATGTCAAATGAGCGCCATTTCATATTGTATTTTGTACATTCTTTCCGCTGAGCCCTCTATAATTGCTGAAAGTTTTGACGATGTAGATGTTACAAGCTGGCATCTGTATTTGTATTTGTATGTTGAGCAACTCTTAGTTTAGGAAGCTGTACTAGTAATGGAGATCATCGATTATTTAATTGTATTGAAAAAAACGTCGTTTAAAACAATTTTTTTTCCCTTTTGGATATAGAGGGTAATTGCATATAATGTTCCTCATGTGTGCTTGTTCGTCTCAACTTGCTTATTAGGATATACCATCTCTAGGGTTAGTTTGAAAAGAAATTTTATTTGCAAAACTAGGCATGTTATATGCTATGTACCAATAAATCAGTTGAGGTATCATAATTGGATTTGATGTTATTTAAAAGAGAAATTTTGTTCGATTGTTGACTTATTTAAGGGCATCATGTTCTTCACAACAAGTTGAGAAGTGGCATCATACATTGGTGTGCTATATGTAATCAATCCTTCTCATTAATTCCCCAAGTATTTTCTATGTTGTTAACTAAGGAGCTGTCCAGATTTATAAAAGAATAAAAATAGGGAGCTGTTTGGTTGTTTGTAAATGATGCTACTCCAGGCTATAACTTTTGCAAAATATTTCCGTTTTCTATATTTGGTTAGCAATAATTACAATTAAAATGCTAAAATTTTTGCAACCTTGGTTGTAATAAAATGTTGCAACTTTAAAATATATGCCAATGGTAATTAACAAATGATGCAACTTTAAAATATATGTCCATATATGAAAGCCCGTAACCCTACTATGAGCCACATTTGCGATTTTGCAACATATGTCGCAATTTTGGTTTTTATATTTTTGGTTAAATGAAACACAAAAAGTTAAGTGGATTTGGATATCCAATTAAAAAAAACACCAATCAGTGGATTTAGATATTTCTATTTGCAATATTTGTTGCATGCACTATTTTTTGCATGCAACAAACCGTTGCATTTCTTTTTTTTTTAATTGCTTCCCTAAATAAAAGGTAAATTTCATAAAGTATCGTAAAACTTTTAAAGTTTTTGAAATAGCATTATTAAACTTTAAAAATGCCATAAACTGGCTAGTGTGAAAGTCGGGAAGACCCACAAAAAATTTAGGGTTTTCAAATAAAATACCCGCCAAACTCTTTCAGATAGTTTTAAACGGGTTTTCTGGGTTTAGATTTGGATCTAGGTTCAAATCAGTCTACCAGAACCCACAAGTTGAACCAGCTTGCACCTGAACCCATCCAAACCCGTCCGCACCCGTTCTAAAACCAATAGGATTTACAAAGCTAATCTTAATTCCCAAGTGATCAATATATTTTCTCTCAAGCTATGTATCTGTTAGGTCCACGTTACCTCTCCCGGTACTTTCGGGGTTGCGGAAACGGTAAAACAATTTTTTTTCTAAACTTTGTAATATGGACTGTAAAAGCCGGATCTTTGCTAAACAATACACTAGCATCCTAACATGAGATGTATCTACTCGGTTAGGGGTTATACCTCAACTTGAACTCCTTCTCTTCTTGTTGTTCTTCTTCTTTGTTGTTCTTCACTTCTTGTTGCTCTTCTCTTTGCTTGCTCAATGGTTGATCCGGACTTTGGTCACCTCCACGGCCTCCTTGAGTCGAAGACGATCCACCCGAGAGATGTACACCGAGCTCCACCTCAAGCCGAGGTAACTAGGGCAAGGAGATTGCTAATCTAGAAGCCTTAGGGTGTGTAGAGGAGATGTATGGATGTGTTTGTCAGGTGAAAACCTTTTTCTCTCAACACATGAGATCAAAGGAGAAATCAAGAGGAGGAAGAAGAAGGAGGTTTTTAGCAACCATGGAGCTTCTCATTTCAAGAGAGAGAATAAGAATAATATTATGATACAAAAGAAAAGAACCATGGTTGCAAATAATGCAAAACAACATCATTACTAATTCCATCAAGATAAAGTTGATGGCTACTTTGAAATGACCATTATCATAATCCAAAAGAAAAAGGAAAAGAAAAGAAAAGTGTAGAACCCTCTTGAAAGTCAATGGTCAACCCGGTCAACCGGTCAACAAAGTCAAGAGAGGTCAACGGGGTCAAATGGTCAATGCAATTAGCCATCATAAGATTATCACTAATAGGATTAGTAAATGATGTTCGCGGCTCATAATGGTTTTGATCAAACGAACTGTCAAAACCCTAATGAATCTGCCACATAATGGTTTTGGCCGAACCAACTGCCAAAACCCTAATGAGGCACCTCCTCCTTCATCACTCCGAAAAACTGTGCATACACACCTGCATCCGTATTCCGTAGAATGCGGATACACAGAAGACAAAACAAATCCATCCGTGCAATACTAGGATCTGGCTTAAACCAAAGCCTACTAGTACTGCCTGCCCGAACACCATACGCACACAAGTGTACGTAAGTGATCGCAGCCCTGCCGTAAAACCATACGGCCTCTACACGTTTCGCTCAGTGCAGAGAAACTCTCTGTGTGGGACTCTAAAGACTCGACACTACGCTGGCAGTGGGTTTAACCACAGACCGCAAGCGGCACTAGCTGTACGTAACGGTCCCCAGGTAGATGTCGATAAGAAGGCCGATGAGGTAAACCCATCCGAACTCCTACTGAGTCTGTATGTGACAATCTCCGTACAGTCCGGTCTGTTCGTCTGATACATCGCATGGCGGGCCTAGGGGGCGGTAAACGTCAGTCCCCTAATAGCGGTACAAGTCGTGTCGGAGTGAAGCCCAGAACACCCTGAGATAACACTGGAAACCTACCAGTATATCTCGCTTGCCCTGGCCAGGGACTACTTGTGTAATGGCTCTCCTAGACACAGCGCGATGTCAACCCCCAATACCGGGAGAGACGAATCCTGTCTAACCGTCACTGCCTCCAAGTGCTTCGGGACTGCTCCCAACTACTACCTGTTTGCACGACTCAGTAGAGCCGTGGTAGGGTAGCAATCAAAGAACAGTGGGAACACACTCGAGGCGAAGTGACAGTGTCAAGTCAGCGGACTAAGCTGTACTCATGTCACCTGGGAACTGATAACTGACGATAGGTATAATACCAACCATCAGTCCCCGACGAGTCCTGTCCAGTGTACTCGTAACCTAACGAGCACCCGCATACTATCTCAAGTACGACGTACTGACGGCTGTGGGACAGGCCGTCTCCCGTGCTGGGATGAGAAGCGCATACGCTAGTCTACTCTGGAGTATCGATGCCCTATCTCGATACTCCCACGACTAGGGACGTGTATAAGGATGTGCTTGTAGATTACCCAGCCCCCACGAGTGTGATCGCCATCACAACGCCGGTAATCAAGCAAAGATCCTAAGGGCTCTACTAATGCGTATAGGTGATATGATAAATAAACACACATGTACACATTAAAGCAGAGACAAACCAAGTAGCATACTACTATATTGAGCAAGATTGTCTGTACAACTGTGAATATCCCAAGCTTCCATCAAGTAATATACATACTAGTATGATACAGTAATGGCCTCTAGGGCATATACACTAACAATCTCCCACTTGCACTAAGGCCATGTACTGGCGTATCGAAGACCTATCATCTCGATCAGCCGCTCGAACTGAGTCTGGGGTAAAGCCTTCGTGAATGGGTCCGCAGTGTTGTCCTTTGTGTCCACTCTTCGCACCTCGATCTCCTGTCGATCAATGATCTCCCTGATCAGGTGATACCGCCTTAAGATGTGCCTGGATTTCTGATGGGACCTTGGTTCCTTCGCTATAGCTATAGCCCCATTGTTATCGCAATACAAAGGTATTGGGTCAACAATGGACGGAACCACCTGAAGTTCACTAATGAACTTCTTAATCCAGACCGTCTCTTTTGCGGCATCGCTTGCAGCAATGTATTCAGCCTCCATCGTCGAGTCTGCGACGGTATCCTGCTTGGAACTCCTCCAACATACCGCCCCTCCGTTGAGGGTAAACACAAAACCCGAGACAGACTTACTGTCATCTTTGTCACTCTGGAAGCTTGAATCGGTAAAGGACTCGACCCTGAGGTCTCCATTACCGTAAACCAGGAACATCTCCTTAGTCCTTCTTAGGTACTTGAGAATGTTCTTCACTGCTGTCCAGTGGTCCTCCCCTGGGTCTGACTGATACCGGCTTACCGCGCTCAACGCGTAAGCTACATCTGGCCTTGTACATAGCATCGCATACATTATAGATCCTACCGCCGAAGCGTAGGGTATAGTGCTCATGCGAACCCTCTCCTCGTCAGTCTTAGGAGACATCTTCTTGGAGAGGGTAATTCCGTGCAATGCGGGTATGTTACCGCGCTTGGAATCCTCCATACTAAATCTCTTTAGTACGGTCTCTATGTACCTGGACTGCGAAAGTCCCAGTAGTCTCTTGGATCTATCTCTATAGATCTTGATCCCCAGAATGTACGAGGCATCACCCAGGTCTTTCATGGAGAACCTTTGTGACAAAAATAGCTTGACCGATTGTAGCATAGGAATATCATTTCCTATCAAAAGAATGTCGTCCACGTACAAGACTAGGAACACGACAGTTCGTCCTACAATCTTCTTATATACACAGGGTTCATCTTCGTTCTTGATGAAATCAAATTCCTTGATTGCCTCATCAAAACAGATGTTCCAGCTCCGCGATGCCTGCTTTAATCCATAAATGGATTTAAGCAACTTGCACACCCTTCCGCTGCTCCCACTGTCTACGAAACCTTCTGGTTGATCCATGTAAACGCACTCTTCCAAACAACCGTTTAGGAAAGCCGTCTTAACATCCATCTGCCAGATTTCATAGTCATGGAAGACAGCAATGACAAGTAGGATCCGAATGGATTTGAGTATAGCCACCGGAGAAAAAGTCTCGTCATAGTCCAAACCAGGTCTTTGACGAAAACCTTTTGCAACGAGTCTAGCTTTATAGGTTTCCACCTGCCCATCTACACCAAGTTTCCTTTTGTAGATCCATTTGCATCCAACGGGTTTTACCCCAGGTGGAGCAATATCCAAGGTCCACACTTTATTGGCGTACATGGACTCCATTTCGGATTGCATTGCTTCCTGCCACTTATCAGAGTCCCTACTGATAATGGCCTGCCTGAAACTGGTAGGGTCATCTTCTTCCAAGATGCAATCCTCTCGATCCCCATCTATGAGAAAACCGTAGTATCTCTCGGGCGGATGAGAAATCCTACCAGATCTGCGGAGTGGCTGAGGTTCTTCTGGGGTTATTGAATTCTGAGGTTCTGTCAAATCTTCAGTTTCATTTTGTGGTCGCTGAATTTCTTCCAGTTCTATCGAACTCCCACTTGTTTCTTTTGCAAGAAATTGCCACTCTAAAAAGGTGGCGTGGCGAGATACAAACACCTTCTGTTCCTCGGTGTGGTAGAACAGATATCCTGTGGAGTTCTTAGGATAGCCCACAAATTTACATAGAACTGAACGTGCCTGAAGTTTGTCCGGATTTTATACTTTTACATAGGCCGGACAACCCCATACCTTAATACGTTTAAGATACGGCTTTTTACCATTCCATATCTCGAACGGTGTCTTAGGCACAGATTTAGACGGAACATCATTCAACAGATATGCTGCCGTCAAGAGCGCATGTCCCCAAAATGAAAGAGGTAACTCGGCATTACTCATCATGGAGCGAACCATATCCAGTAGGGTACGATTCCTCCGCTCCGATACACCGTTGTGCTGTGGTGTATAAGGAGGAGTAAGCTGAGAGAGAATACCATTCTCTTTTAAGTAATCTAGGAATTCCGTGCTTAAGTACTCCCCTCCCCTGTCAGACCGGAGGATCTTGATACTTTTGCCTGTCTGGTTCTCTACTTCGTTTCTGAATTCCTTGAATTTCTCAAAAGCTTCAGATTTGTGTTTCATCATATACACATATCCGAACCTAGAGAGATCGTCAGTGAATGTGATGAAGTACGAGAACCCACCCCTTGCATGTATAGACATCGGACCACATACATCACTATGTACGAGTCCCAAGAGCTCTGCCGCTCTTTCTCCATGTCCGGTGAACGGAGATTTGGTCATCTTCCCTTTGAGACAAGACTGACAAGTTTCATAAGATGAAAACTCGAACGCATTCAAGAGTCCATCTTTATGCAACTTACTCAGTCTTTTCTCTCCGATATGACCAAGTCTACAATGCCATAAGTAGGATTCATTCGTATCTGAATTCTTCCTCTTGCGCGTGTTTTGTATATTCAGAACTGTATTCTGATTTAGAACGTAGATACCATTACACAGTGTACCCTCTGCAACCAATACCTTATGTAGGTAGATGTTCATGATATTCTTGTCAAGAACAAAGTTATATCCATCTTTATCGAGTAAAGAAACTGATATGATGTTGCAAACCATGGAGGGTACATAGTAGCAATCGTTCAAAATCATAGTCTTGCCATTAGGCAATACTAGGTGATATTCACCGACGGCTGCCGCATTAACTTGTGCTCCGTTCGCTACTCTGAGCGACATATCACCCGGTGCAACTTTCCTACTTTTTCTCAGTCCCTGTAATAAATTACAGATATGAGATCCTGATCCGGTATCAAGTACCCAGGAGGTAGGGCTGACCGTAAAACAGTTCTCAATTACAAGAACACCTGAAGTAGATGCAAAACCATGCTTCTTCTTCAACTGGGTATCCTGGAAATCCATACTTTCCTCTTTCCCATTCTCATACTCATGACTGTTGTCATAAGTTAGAGCTGAACCAACTTTCCCCAGTCCCGAATAAGAATTCGGATCGGTCAAGCGATACATTTTATTATCTTGATTAGGGCGTGAAAAGGTTGCTGCCTGGAGAGAGAGAGAAAAGAAACACTCAGCGTATGCTCTTGCAAGATTAGATTGGTTTATTAATTTATCTAACCAGGATGTCTCCCACTGTTTCCTCAAATTCTTCTTAAAACCTTTTTAAAAGAAGAACTAGCCGGGTTTTAATTCACGTCACAATACTTGCTTAACCTTTCAGCCAGGCTAGTGTCGGTACTTCGAGGGAGGTTTTCCAACGCTTTCGCGAAGTTCCTTAATTAAAGAACCTCTTTTCCCTGGGGGCGTAGCCCCGCTAACACCTTTCTAGACACTTACTAGGTTTATAGCATTGATCGTTAAGTGAAATAATCTCCCGAGAGTAAACCAACTCATCAGTGGGATCGGGATCCAACTGTCATTGTGTGATAACCTAGATGGAATCCACTATAGTCACCACACTCCAGAAGGTATGCTAAATCTGCAAGTTTCAGTTCTTTTGAAACTCCCGATGTGGTTTTTGCCCCTAGGACCCAAGTGACCTTGACTGAGCCAACATATCAAAGGATCCTAGTCAAGTTCAACTCGCCATTACCTTGACTGCATTAGACCCACCCGTACGAGTCCTTGACTGAGCCAAAATGACCGTACGACTGTCCTAACCAATCACTTTGTATCCTACGGAAAGATATTACATAGCTACCGTACACTACGCCTCGGCTGAGCACGAAATACGTAGCACGAATACTAAGCAATATCAATCCGAAACGACGGAGGGCTACGACTGGGTTTTGGCGAAAACCCGTTAACATAATGAACTTGATGTCGTTGAAGGAACGTGATACACTTTTTGAAAACATAGTGGCGAAAACTTTTGCTAAAGAGGTCACTCCCTGTGAAGGGATCTCGGCTCTTTCCTCGTCGAGTGAGGTGCTGGGCATTCGTAAGATGAATACCTCGATGCAAAGCAAGAATAATCGACTATGGTGAAGTTATTACCCTGACGTAAACCTTTTGTCCAAGGGGTCACTCCCGATGAGGGGATTGTTAGTTGTATGTATGCCCTAGAGGCCAGTATTGTACAGATTATGTATATTATATTGGATGCTTGGACATATATAGAGATGACTTTCTTGCTCGACATGATAGTATGCTATCTGGTTGCTATTTATCTTAACATGTACACTAGTCTCTTTATACTGTCTTATAGTTACATGTTGGTAAAGCCCTTAGGATGTGTACTTGACTATCTGGACTATGATGCAGATCATACTAGTGGGGACATGGTAGTCCATAAGTACATCCTTCAAGGTCCCTAGTCGTGGGTGTATCGAGACGGGGCATCGATATACCAGAGTAGACTAGCGTATACGCTTCTCGACCCATGTGATGGGCGATGGATGATCCCATATCCATTGGTGTTTGACATCAGAGATGGTATACGGGTGCTCAGTGGAGACTGAGTACACTGGACGGACTCGCCGAGAACTCCCAGATGGTATTATACCTCACGTCAGATGGCAGTTCTCAGGTGACACTTGTACAGGTTAGTCTGTAGACCCGAGATCGTCATAGAGTCTTGTGTGATTCCCACTGTGCTTTGATCTCCACCTTACCACGTCCATGAGGGCGTGCAAAACGGTGGTCTTTGGGCACAGTCCCGAGTCACATGGAGGCAATGAGCGATAGGAGGGGTTTCGTCTCTCCCGGTATTGGGAGTTGATGTTGCGCTGTGCTCGATTGGCCGTAACAGGGAAGTCCCTGGCCAGGGCTGATCAGAGATTTGCTGGTAAGTGTTACCAGTAGTTTCTCGACCCGTTATGAGCCTCACATCGGCACGACTTATCGGGTTATTGGGGTCTGACGTATACCACCCCTAGACTTGATATGCGACATATCAGACGAAGAGATCGGACTGTATGGTAAGTGTTACTGGTCGGATTCGCAGGAGTGTGAGCGGGCTAGCTCGTCGATCTTCTGATCGCTCAATACCCGGGTGGCCGTTATGTTTAGCAGACCGCTTGCGGCTTGTGGGTGCTTGATATGATCATCATCTGCTACCGGCGTATTGACGAGTCTTTAGAGTCCTACACAGAGGTTTCCTGGTTCAAGCGAAACGAAATAGGAGCGCATATGAGATATGTGCGGGACCGAGAATAATGCGTGTATGTGATACCGCATTTCATTCTCGCGATATATGTTTCGATTGGTTATATTCGATATGACCTAGTTATCGAATCATTGATTCGATAAATCGATACATTACATTCTAGTCGGTCATGTGCGACATGACCGGATCATTGAATCAAATGTTGATTTAATGATTTAATGCATAATTATATATTTGATATATTGCATTGCATTAACTAATATTGGTTCACTTTAAACGGATTTTTCTCACTTGATGCACATTGTATATGTGATATGCTTTAGTGCACTACTTTGTATCATGTTTGATGATACTTTATCATATAGTTAAGTTTATAGAATTAATCCATGGTTAATTTGATAATTAGGGTTTTGCATATTCATTTATTTATTTATTTGTTTATTTATTTATTTGGAAAAGAATAAGATGAGAATGGTGGCTTTCTTTGTCATTTGTTGAAGCTTCATGAAGCTTTGACTTTAGCAACCATCCTTATCTTCATGCTTAACCCTAACCCATCCAAGTGACCATGGTTAATTCTCTACACTTAACCCTAGTTCAAGTTATGATAAGTATTTGATTTAAATTTATTTTTATTATAAGACTTATCATAATCTTTTCTTGAGCTCATCTTCTTCTTCTTCTTCAAGCTTGCTACTCCAATGGCAACTTGAGTTTTAGTGAGAGAAATCCAAATCTAAAGTGAACCCACCTCCTATTTCTTCACCCTCTACCTCTTGCCAAGTTGTTTTGGGTGTTTACTTCACAAGTTTCACAAGTTTGTGAAGTCGGAGCTTGAGTTTGTGCAACCTCGACGTAGATCGTCTTTGACACAAAGCCGACGACCTATTCCGCTTGCTTTCCCGATGAAGCCGATGATCGAGTTGAGGATTCATGATGGACAGCGAGCGGAGCCGTGGAGGTGGATATCCGGATCTACAAAGGTTGTAATTTCCGTATCACAGTAGTGAACTGTTAACTAGCTTTTAGTTTCGCCTAGAATTCTAGCAAACGATCCGTAGTCTAGGGTTTCTCGGCACTAAAAATTTTAAATTGGCATGTTCGATGCCTTGTGAGACCTTACTAGGGTGCCTAGGAACCCTACAGTGGTATCAGAGCCTAGCTAGAGCCTTAGGCGAAGTCCCGACGACGTTTGAAACCCGATCGAACCGAAATCCAAAACCTAAAAATGCTCTCTGGACTTTTTCTAAAAATTCGGATTTTTGTCAATTAAAAATATGTAGAAAATCAAGCAGGGTGTTATTAGAATTACTGTGAAACACGAGGGGCTAATTCCATTTTTCCACCGCGGAAGAGCGGCACATGCTAGGCATGTGCGGCGCTTCCGCGGCCGTACTGTTCCCTTGAATAATTATTTCTTCACAGTAACTCATATAATTCAATGCTGTGTATTCTGGAATATTTTTATTGTGACTTTACAGAAGAGTATTCTGGGGTACTATTAGGAATCAGTGATTCGATCGGATTATCAAATTTCGTCTTTGTGTTTTTCCAGATAATTGTAGAATATGTTAAAGAGTTCGACCGGATATAAATACCCAGGTTTTCCCCTACCAAAAAATTCCAAGTGTTGGATTTTTCTGTGGTTAAAAGACGTTCCGAGTAGTGCAAGTAACGTGATGGTCCCTCTAGAAGACACAAACCTTAACTCGATTATGTGACCGTCTTGAACTGCCCTTTGAACCTTCGGGTTTGGGACAGTACGGCGTGCCACATGTGAGGCGTTGGCTTGACCCTTCTACGGCTGGACCGTTGGTACTGAGGTATGAAGAGAATGTCTTTGAACCTATTTCATGTGTTGATCGGTGTCGGGAAAACTTGGGTGTTCGAGTGTTCGATCGGAAAGTTTAATATATTCTATTTATCCGGAATTGGATACAATAATTGGAATTCACAAACAGTCATGAGATAACTGGATGAATGTTATAGATCTAGCAGTTTAGTTTCACAAGATATCGAAAAGAGTTTTCGATGATGGGACTAAAATGCGGGGTTTATAACTGTTAGGCATATGATGTCTAAAGAGGTTGCGGATTCCAACTGTTGTAGTTTTACACTTTCTTTTCTGTGACCGTAAGTGTAGTATGTTCATATCGCCGGTTTCGTTGCTATACGTCAACGACAATTGGGATATGCATACTTACTTACGTTGATGACATGTGATGTTATGTGTTGCTGGATATGTTATATTGGATCGTCGTGTTCGAATAGCCGGGGTTTTTTATGTGAGATGAGTGTTTTTCATTTTTATTCATGTAAAAACTTGTATGTAATATTCTTTTATTCGGGGCACTTCCAGGATGCGGGAGTTGTCACCCTTTGTATATTATTTACTTTTCTGCACTAGGATAGACCCAAGGAGGGGAGCACAAGTAACCGGGTTCTGGGGTCCAGTGGGAGACCAACTCGAGGAGTCGAGTCCGGGTCTCCTATCTCTAGAATTGGCAGGGTTGCTTGCCGCTCTCGTAGGGGTCTAAGGGTGTGGGATTGGCTATTCATCACGACCGTGGAATCCGTGTTTTATACTGGCTTGTATTGAAAACACGGACGTCCTAGTATATCCAATATTTCATATGATTATTCTGCTGCGATATCTGTGATGTGATTCTGTGATGGATTTAGTATATAGTATATATGATATATTATATAGACGTTACTTATGTTTTACACCCGCGCTAGCCCTGCCCTGCTCTGTCGTTAGTTACCTAACCTAACGGTGCACGAGGGGACATCGAGGCGAATGCGGATGGCATAAGTGTACGTCATATCTATCTGTGATGTTTAGGTATTTAAATGATGGGACTTCATTAATATGATTAATGAAAGATAAGAAACCTAAGATGTTATAGAATCAGATTTTAAAATAAAACAGGTAGCTACAGTTCTTGCTTTGCATAGCGGTATATATGATATACCCTGCACCTTATTCGATGAGGAAAGGACCGAGATCCCTTCACCGGGAGTGACTCCTTTAGCAATAACTGGCAGATGCTACACATTCGGTTTGCTTTTGACTGCTTTTAGGTTTTTGCTTTGCACAGCGATATATATGATATATCCCGCACCTCATTCGACGAGGAAAGGACCGAGATCCCTTCACCGGGAGTGACTCCTTTAGCAAAACCAGAAAAGCCTCAAAATCACTCCATTTTAAAACTTCATTTGATTCTACAACGATATCAAGTTCATTACGCTCATGGTTTTATGAAAACCTGCGTAGCCCTCCGTCATTTCAGATAAGTATTAGTTAGTATTCGTGCTGCGGTAGTTTGGCCTCCGTCAAGACGCAGTGTACGGTAGCTAACTAGTGCTTATCTGCTAGCATATGATGCGATTGAATTAGGGTATTCGTACGGCGTTGTTTGGCCTCCGTCAAGGGTCGTGCGGGTGGGTTTAATTCAATCAGGAAATGACGGGTTGAACTTGACTAGCGGACTATGGGTTGTTTGGCCTCCGTCAAGGTCATAGGACGCTAGGGGCAAAATATTATCGGGAATTTCAAGTGTTGAAATTTGCAATGAGATTGCATACCTTCTATGAGATAGTTGGATCCCGATACCTGCTGCGAGTAAGAGTTACTCCTGGGAGAGTTTTACACATTGCAATTAGCCGATCAAGTAGGTGTCTAGAAAGGTGTTAACGAGGTTACGCCTCTGGGAAAACGAGGTTTACATTAATTAGGTTCGTGCGAAAGCACGGGGGACCTCCCTCAAAGTACCGACACTGGCCTGGCTGAAAGATTGGCGAACTTGTAGTGTGTAATTAATCCCGGCTAGTCTTTCCTTTTAGGGTTTGGAGGAAGATTTGATAAAAAGCAGTGGGAGACATCCTGATTAGATAAGATAATAACCAATCTGATCTTGCACGAGCATACGCTAAAGTGTTTTCTTCTCTCTCTCTCCAGGTAGCGACCATTTCATGCCTTAATAAAGATAATAATATGGATGTATTGACCGAACCCGCATGTTATACTGTGCTGGGGAACGTTGGTTCCGTTCATTCTTATAAGAGTTATAGGAATGAACAGGATATAGGGGAATACCAGGATTCTCATGCCACCCGATTGAAGAAAGTACATGTTGATGCATTTTCTTCGGGTGTGTTCGTTACTGAGAACTGTTTCTCCATTTGCTCTACGTCCTGGGTATTGGATACCGGGTCGGGATCCCATATATGTAATCAGTTACATGGGCTAAGGAAAGGTAGAGAACTTGGGGAAGGTGATAAAGACATTAGAGTTGGAAATGGTGCAATTGTTGCAGCTAAGACTGTCGGGGAATATCACCTTGTATTACCAACTGGTAATACATTGGTTCTGAACGAATGCTATTACATGCCGAACCTGATATGCAACATTATATCGGTTTCTTTATTAAGTAAAGAGGGATATAATTTTGTATTGCAGGACAATGTTATGAACATTTTCCATAACCAAAAGTTGGTTGGATCAGGCACGTTGTGCAATGGCATTTATGTTCTAAACCAATCAACAGTTCTGAGCATAAAAAACACACACAAGAGGAAGAGTTCAGAATTGAACGAATCCTTCTTGTGGCATTGTAGACTGGGTCACATCAATGCGACACGACTAGCTAAGTTGCATAAGGATGGATATTTAAATCCGTTTGAATTTTCATCCTATGACACTTGCCAGTCATGTCTCAAAGGCAAGATGACCAAAGCTCCGTTTACGGGACACGGAGAAAGAGTTACCGAACTCTTGGGACTGATACATAGTGATGTATGCGGTCCCATGTCTACACATGCCAGGGATGGTTCTTCATACTTCATTACATTCACTGACGATCTCTCTAGGTTCGGGTATGTGTTCCTGATGAAACACAAATCAGAAGCTTTTGAGAAATTTAGGGAATATAAACAAGAAGTTGAGAACCAAACCGGAAAAAGTATTAAAATCCTACGATCTGATCGAGGAGGTGAATACTTGAGCAATGAATTCCGGGACTTCCTAAAAGAGAATGGGATTCTCTCTCAGCTGACTCCTCCATATACACCACAGCACAACGGTGTATCGGAGCGGAGAAATCGCACCCTATTAGATATGGTGCGCTCTATGATGAGTACAGCTGAGTTACCTATCTCCTTCTGGGGATATGCACTGGAGACTGCTGCATACCTACTGAATAGAGTTCCGACCAAATCAGTGCCTACCACTCCATATGAGATATGGAATGGCAAGAGACCATGTCTTAATTTTATTCAGATATGGGGTTGTCCGGCCTATGTTAAAACACAAAATCCGGACAAGCTCGAGGCAAGGTCTGTTCTATGTAAGTTTATTGGATATCCCAAACATTCGCGAGGGTATATCTTCTACCACTCCGAGGAACAAAAAGTGTTTGTTTCTCGGCATGCCACTTTCTTAGAAAAGGGTTTTCTTATGAAACAGATAGGTGGCATTGAGGTAGAACTGGAAGAGGTTCCAGCAATACAGACTACAACAGAAGATTTGGTTGAACCAGAGGATTCCGTAGTTCCCGATGAACCCCAGCCTCTCCGCCGATCTAGTAGGGTTCCTCGCCAACCTGAGAGATACTACGGTTTTCTCATTGATGGTGGCAGTGAGGATTGCATCATGGAGGATGATGACCCAACTAGCTTCGAGCAGGCCATCACTAGTGGGGACTCAGTGAAATGGCTGGATGCTATGCGGTCCGAGATGGATTCCATGTACACCAACAAAGTATGGACTTTGGAAGTTGCTCCTGAAGGGGTAAAACCCATTGGGAGCAAGTGGATCTTCAAGAAAAAACTCGGTGTAGATGGGAAAGTGGAGACTTTCAAAGCTAGACTTGTAGCAAAGGGTTTTCGTCAAAGACCAGGTGTGGACTATGACGAGACCTTTTCTCCAGTGGCTATGCTTAAATCCATCCGAATCATGCTTGCCATTGCTGCCTTTCATGACTACGAAATCTGGCAAATGGATGTTAAGACCGCCTTTCTAAATGGTGATTTAGAAGAGTGCGTGTACATGACTCAGCCAGAAGGCTTCGTAGACAGTGGGAGCAGCGGGAAGGTGTGCAAGTTGCTTAAATCCATTTATGGATTAAAGCAAGCATCGCGGAGTTGGAACATCTGCTTTGACGTCGTTATCAAAGAGTTTGATTTCATCAAAAATCCAGATGAACCTTGTATCTACAAGAAGGTGGCAGAGAGTAAGGTTGTCTTCCTCGTATTGTACGTGGACGACATACTCTTGATAGGAAATGATATTCCTATGCTGCAATCGGTCAAGCTCTTCTTATCACAAAGATTCTCAATGAAAGATCTTGGTGATGCCTCCTGCATATTGGGAATCAGGATCTATAGAGATAGATCCAAACGGATTTTGAGATTGTCCCAATCCAGGTACATTGACACCATACTAAAGAGGTTTAGTATGGAAGAGTCCAAGCGTGGGAACATGCCCACGATCTCTGGAGTCACTCTCTCCAAAGAGATGTCTCCCAAGACTGATTTGGAGAGAGCTCGCATGCAAGGGATACCCTATGCTTCGGCGGTAGGCTCTATCATGTATGCGATGCTATGTACCAGACCCGATGTAGCATACTCACTAAGTGTGGTGAGCAGGTATCAAGCTGATCCTGGAGAGAGTCACTGGACAGCTGTGAAGAGCATTCTCAAGTACTTACGAAGGACTAGAGATATGTTCTTGGTGTATGATAACGGAGAACTCCAAGTGGAGTCCTTTACCGATTCGAGCTTCCAGAGTGATAAGGACGACTCTAAGTCGCAGTCGGGTTTTGTCTTTACCCTTTACGGAGGGGCGGTTAGCTGGAAGAGTTCCAAGCAGGAAACCGTGGCAGACTCGACGATGGAGGCTGAATACATCGCTGCCAACGATGCTGCTAAAGAAGCTGTCTGGATCAAGAAGTTCATTACTGAACTTGGTGTGGTTCCATCCATTGAGCATCCAATACCTTTGTATTGCGATAACAATGGAGCAGTGGCTTTGGCCAAGGAACCCAGGTCCCATCAGCGATCCAGGCATATTCTGAGGCGGTATCACCTGATCCGGGAGATAGTTGATTGCCGGGAGATCGAGGTCAGGAGGGTTGACACGAAGAACAACACGGCGGATCCACTCACGAAGGCCATTCCCCAGATACAGTTTGAGAGACTCTTCGGGATGCTCGGTATGAGATACTACAGCAGCTGGCCCTAGTGCAAGTGGGAGATTGTTAGTTGTATGTATGCCCTAGAGGCCAGTATTGTACAGATTATGTATATTATATTGGATGCTTGGACATATATAGAGATGACTTTCTTGCTCGACATGATAGTATGCTATCTGGTTGCTATTTATCTTAACATGTACACTAGTCTCTTTATACTGTCTTATAGTTACATGTTGGTAAAGCCCTTAGGATGTGTACTTGACTATCTGGACTATGATGCAGATCATACTAGTGGGGACATGGTAGTCCATAAGTACATCCTTCAAGGTCCCTAGTCGTGGGTGTATCGAGACGGGGCATCGATATACCAGAGTAGACTAGCGTATACGCTTCTCGACCCATGTGATGGGCGATGGATGATCCCATATCCATTGGTGTTTGACATCAGAGATGGTATACGGGTGCTCAGTGGAGACTGAGTACACTGGACGGACTCGCCGAGAACTCCCAGATGGTATTATACCTCACGTCAGATGGCAGTTCTCAGGTGACACTTGTACAGATTAGTCTGTAGACCCGAGATCGTCATAGAGTCTTGTGTGATTCCCACTGTGCTTTGATCTCCACCTTACCACGTCCATGAGGGCGTACAAAACGGTGGTCTTTGGGCACAGTCCCGAGTCACATGGAGGCAATGAGCGATAGGAGGGGTTTCGTCTCTCCCGGTATTGGGAGTTGATGTTGCGCTGTGCTCGATTGGCCGTAACAGGGAAGTCCCTGGCCAGGGCTGATCAGAGATTTGCTGGTAAGTGTTACCAGTAGTTTCTCGACCCGTTATGAGCCTCACATCGGCACGACTTATCGGGTTATTGGGGTCTGACGTATACCACCCCTAGACTTGATATGCGACATATCAGACGAAGAGATCGGACTGTATGGTAAGTGTTACTGGTCGGATTCGCAGGAGTGTGAGCGGGCTAGCTCGTCGATCTTCTGATCGCTCAATACCCGGGTGGCCGTTATGTTTAGCAGACCGCTTGCGGCTTGTGGGTGCTTGATATGATCATCATCTGCTACCGGCGTATTGACGAGTCTTTAGAGTCCTACACAGAGGTTTCCTGGTTCAAGCGAAACGAAATAGGAGCGCATATGAGATATGTACGGGACCGAGAATAATGCGTGTATGTGATACCGCATTTCATTCTCGCGATATATGTTTCGATTGGTTATATTCGATATGACCTAGTTATCGAATCATTGATTCGATAAATCGATACATTACATTCTAGTCGGTCATGTGCGACATGACCGGATCATTGAATCAAATGTTGATTTAATGATTTAATGCATAATTATATATTTGATATATTGCATTGCATTAACTAGTATTGGTTCACTTTAAACGGATTTTTCTCACTTGATGCACATTGTATATGTGATATGCTTTAGTGCACTACTTTGTATCATGTTTGATGATACTTTATCATATAGTTAAGTTTATAGAATTAATCCATGGTTAATTTGATAATTAGGGTTTTGCATATTCATTTATTTATTTATTTGTTTATTTATTTATTTGGAAAAGAATAAGATGAGAATGGTGGCTTTCTTTGTCATTTGTTGAAGCTTCATGAAGCTTTGACTTTAGCAACCATCCTTATCTTCATGCTTAACCCTAACCCATCCAAGTGACCATGGTTAATTCTCTACACTTAACCCTAGTTCAAGTTATGATAAGTATTTGATTTAAATTTATTTTTATCATAAGACTTATCATAATCTTTTCTTGAGCTCATCTTCTTCTTCTTCTTCAAGCTTGCTACTCCAATGGCAACTTGAGTTTTAGTGAGAGAAATCCAAATCTAAAGTGAACCCACCTCCTATTTCTTCACCCTCTACCTCTTGCCAAGTTGTTTTGGGTGTTTACTTCACAAGTTTCACAAGTTTGTGAAGTCGGAGCTTGAGTTTGTGCAACCTCGACGTAGATCGTCTTTGACACAAAGCCGACGACCTATTCCGCTTGCTTTCCCGATGAAGCCGATGATCGAGTCGAGGATTCATGATGGACAGCGAGAGGACGCCCTTGCGGAGCCGTGGAGGTGGATATCCGGATCTACAAAGGTTGTAATTTCCGTATCACAGTAGTTAACTGTTAACTAGCTTTTAGTTTCGCCTAGAATTCTAGCAAACGATCCGTAGTCTAGGGTTTCTCGGCACTAAAAATTTTAAATTGGCATGTTCGATGCCTTGTGAGACCTTACTAGGGTGCCTAGGAACCCTACAGGGATCTCGGCCCTTGCCTCATCGATTAAGGTGCTGGGCATTCATAACCGAATACCTCGATGCAAAACAAAAAGATGAACGTCCTTGTAATAACAGCTTTTTGAAAAACTTGTTCCAACAACGTCTTTTAGGTTTATTTTCTTGCATTAGTTCTTTTAATGCGTCCCATCATTTAAAACCTACCATTGCAGAAAACAACCAAAATATGACGTACGCTTATGCTATTCGCATTCGCCACGGGGCCCCGTCATCACCCGTTAGGTTACTTAACTAACGACGGAGCGGGGGCTGGGCTAGCGCGGCTGTAAAACATAAGCAACGCCTAAATAGTTATTATATATAGCAATACAGCAATGATAGCCAATCCAGATCACAGATGAACACTTTGGATATACTAGGAACCCGCGATTCATTCGAGCCTGCAACGAAAAACGGATTACACGGTCGCGATGAATAGCTAAAACCCCACCCAAGACCCCTACGGGTGCGGCAAACTACCCGCCAAGTACCCGAAGCAAAGCAACCTCCCTCAATGCCATGAGTAGGCCACTCGGCACTTCGAGATACCCGGTAGTTTGTGCACCCTCTCCATGGGTCTATCCTAGGAGCAATAACAGTAAAAAGAATTATACAATGACGGCTACAACCCTGACCCGGTTGTGCGGCCATTCAAATAATATTACATCAATTTATAAATTTATTACATGAATGAAAGAAAAAGAAACTCTCATCTCACATCCACCCCGGCTATTCATCCGCGACAATCCAACGAGTTCATATACACAAACCATCAACAACAATCACAGATCACAGATATGTATAACCCCGACTAATCGACATATAGCGATTAGCCGACGTTCAATACATAAGAACATCACAGATATAACCTTCATAGTCAAAGTATATTGAAGTTCGGAAAAATACGGATTTATAGGCCCCCAAAGACAAATTTCTATTCTGGAAAATCTGGGCACATATAAACCATCTTAAAAATCCTAAAACCAAGTCAGAAACACTCTGCACCAAAAACGACCCAGTGACTCACCATGATGGCCGCGGAAACGCGGCGCTTTGGTCGAGTTGCTGGCTTGTTTTTGGTGGATTTCTTCTAAAAACCCTGAGATGATTTTTGGAGTATAACAAATTTTGTTTTGACCAGAAAAATTTTTAACAGAAACTCAGGTTTTTATAACTCGGTTTTTTCGATTTTTCCGTTTCGAACTTCGATACACTTCACTACCAAGCTAGTTTATGTTTAGTTAGGCTCTGATACCACTGTTAGGTTTACGTTACCTCTCCCGGTACTTTCGGGGTTGCGGAAACGGTAAAACAAAAATTTTTCTAAACTTTGTAACATGGACCGTAAAAGCCGGATCTTTGCTAAACAATACACTAGCATCCTAACATGAGATGTATCTACTCGGTTAGGGGTTATACCTCAACTTGAACTCCTTCTCTTCTTGTTGTTCTTCTTCTTTGTTGTTCTTCACTTCTTGTTGCTCTTCTCTTTGCTTGCTCAATGGTTGATCCGGATTTTGGTCACCTCCGCGGCCTCCTTGAGTCGAAGACGATCCACCCGAGAGATGTACACCGAGCTCCACCTCAAGCCGAGGTAACTAGGACAAGGAGATTGCTAATCTAGAAGCCCTAGGGTGTGTAGAGGAGATGTATGGATGTGTTTGTCAGGTGAAAACCTTTTTCTCTCAACACATGAGATCAAAGGAGAAATCAAGAGGAGGAAGAAGAAGGAGGTTTTTAGCAACCATGGAGCTTCTCATTTCAAGAGAGAGAATGAGAATAATATTATGATACAAAAGAAAAGAACCATGGTTGCAAATAATGCAAAACAACATCATTACGAATTCCATCAAGATAAAGTTGATGGCTACTTTGAAATGACCATTATCATAATCCAAAAGAAAAAGGAAAAGAAAAGAAAAGTGTAGAACCCTCTTGAAAGTCAATGGTCAACCCGGTCAACCGGTCAACAAAGTCAAGAGAGGTCAACTGGGTCAAATGGTCAATGCAATTAGCCATCATAAGATTATCACTAATAGGATTAGTAAATGATGTTCGCGGCTCATAATGGTTTTGATCAAACGAACTGTCAAAACCCTAATGAGTCTGCCACATAATGGTTTTGGCCGAACCAACTGCCAAAACCCTAATGAGGCACCTCCTCCTTCATTACTCCGAAAAACTGTGCGTACACACCTGCATCCGTATTCCGTAGAATGCGGATACACAGAAGACAAAACAAATCCATCCGTGCAATACTAGGATCTGGCTTAAACCAAAGCCTACTAGTACCGCCTGCCCGAACACCATACGCACACAAGTGTACGTAAGTGATCGCAGCCCTGCCGTAAAACCATACGGCCTCTACACGTTTCGCTCAGTGCAGGGAAACTCTCTGTGTGGGACTCTAAAGACTCGACACTACGCTGGCAGTGGGTTTAACCACAGACCGCAAGCGGCACTAGCTGTACGTAACGGTCCCCAGGTAGATGTCGATAAGAAGGCCGATGAGGTAAACCCATCCGAACTCCTACTGAGTCTGTATGTGACAATCTCCGTACAGTCCGGTCTGTTCGTCTGATACTTCGCATGGCGGGCCTAGGGGGGCGGTAAACGTCAGTCCCCTAATAGCGGTACAAGTCGTGTCGGAGTGAAGCTCAGAACACCCTGAGATAACACTGGAAACCTACCAGTATATCTCGCTTGCCCTGGCCAGGGACTACTTGTGTAATGGCTCTCCTAGACACAGCACGATGTCAACCCCCAATACCGGGAGAGACGAATCCTGTCTAACCGTCACTGCCTCCAAGTGCTTCGGGACTGCTCCCAACTACTACCTGTTTGCACGACTCAGTAGAGCCGTGGTAGGATAGCAATCAAAGAACAGTGGGAACACACTCGAGGCGAAGTGACAGTATCAAGTCAGCGGACTAAGCTGTACTCATGTCACCTGCGAACTGATAACTGACGATAGGTATAATACCAACCATCAGTCCCCGACGAGTCCTGTCCAGTGTACTCGTAACCTAACGAGCACCCGCATACTATCTCAAGTACGACGTACTGACGGCTGTGGGACAGACCGTCTCCCGTGCTGGGATGAGAAGCGCATACGCTAGTCTACTCTGGAGTATCGATGCCCTATCTCGATACTCCCACGACTAGGGACGTGTATAAGGATGTGCTTGTAGATTACCCAGCCCCCATGAGTGTGATCGCCATCACAACGCCGGTAATCAAGCAAAGATCCTAAGGGCTCTACTAATGCGTATAGGTGATATGATAAATAAACACACATGTACACATTAAAGCAGAGACAAACCAAGTAGCATACTACTTTATTGAGCAAGATTGTCTGTACAACTGTGAATATCCCAAGCTTCCATCAAGTAATATACATACTAGTATGATACAGTAATGGCCTCTAGGGCATATACACTAACAGTTTCCTTCAAGATTATTTTCTTATCATTCTATTTACTAGAAAAGTTGTAACTTTCAATTGCTTAGGTGTTTGCTATTTTATGGTGTATTATGAATAATTTTTTGTAATTGGATGTGTTAGAAGTATTTTTATAAATGTGTAAACTGTAAAACCTGATACAACCTGACCCCTCTGTTGAAAATCGGAAACCCCTCCGAACATGAAATTGAGTGTTTATTTGTAAACCTGTAGGTTTGGGTGCGTTTCAGGTTTAGAGATTAGTTTTCAGGGTGGGTATTTTTTTGATAAAAAATACCCGTCCAACCTAGCTCGGTTTCACTTTCTTGAACTAGCAATGTTTGAAAATTTTATTCCCCTTTATTCGTTTAAGACTTGAATAGACTGAACAAGCATCTTGTACATAAATTAAAAAAGGATATGCTAAATTTTTTTTTTTGATGAAAATACCTTTTATTTTTTTGACACAAAATATCATTCGGAAAGAATACAAGATATTTTAAAGTCCGAATGATGCTACCACAAAAACCATGAAAGTTTATTTGATGCTTTATGAAATTTACCCTAAAATAAAATATGGAAAGTTATGCTCAATGCCTTTCTAGTGGTGGTGCTATCCTTAGATCACCAACCCATAGGGAGAGGATTGGGAGAATAGACTTTCAAAAGGATACTAATTAATAGTCTAATAGACCTTTACAAAATCATTAGCTCCTCTAATTGAGGATCTTTTCTTTAGGGATTTGTTTCTTTAGTGGCCATCTTTGTGATAGCGACCTCCATGGCTCTAAGTACTACTAGCAATGTGCTTCTCATCTAAGAGAAGGAAAAAAAATCTACCCCCTCACTTAATATTTATAGGCTTGGAATTATGAAATTGGTTGTGGTCTTGTGATTCTACACTTAATAAGGTTCATTGCATCATTTGATGTGAAATAATAAAAGGAGCCTAGCCCACCATTATTTATGTATGGAAGCTTAAATCAGGACCTTTAATGTTGCTACTACTTGCAAGCTACCCTTTGTTTAGAAAAAAATATATTTTTAAGTGGTGGTTTAAGTCAACAAAAAAGTTGAAGGATGTAATTTGCCTTTTCTGCGTCTGTTTTTTCTTCTTTTATTTAATAACATGATGCAACTGATACAACGGGTATTTGAACCACAGAGCTCTTGCTCAACTGCAAAATGGGTTGTCCATTAGACTTGGATGCATTATGAATTGAGCTCTCTATTTATTCGTTATGGCCATGTAAGAAAGCTTTCTCGCCTAAAACGCTTACAAGTGTTAATTACATCAGCTGGTATTGTTCTGACTAAACATGCTACATAATTACACTGGATATCATGTACCTTCTTTGAATAATTTGGGACAAACAAACTTGTATTCCAGTTGTAATTTGTAAATTATATTCACTAGAATTGGAGGCAAATTTTTTGGGAACGATTTAATGGAAAGTTATATTTTAAGTTTTACTTTAAATATTCTTATTTTTATAAGGGCATAAATATCATTTTAATGATATTCTTTTTTCTTCAAAAAAGATTTAATGATATTCTTTTCAATTGTGCTTCGTATCTAACCTTTGTCAAATTGCAATAATAATTAATATAAAAACATGAGAAATATTATCTAGTTCTACTTTAATTCATGCAAATTTTGTGGATTCCCTTTTAAGCATCATTTGTGATTACTTCTCTGAACACTTTCAAATCTCAAGAATTCCTGTTTAAGAGAAAGCCCCACATATAATTGGAGAACAATGCATTTATGTTTGGCGACACACTTGCATGAATAGGAGCTTTAAACTGTGTCCTATTAAAAGAGCCAGCAATAAATTAAACTATGAAACATCCAGGCCATTAGATCTCGCTTATTTATTTCTGTCTTTTCTACAAGGAAAAAAATAATACAGACACCTTGTCCCCACAGCAAGATATTAATCTAATTTGTTAATGAAAGCTGTACATTATATCCCAACTTTAACATACATTTATAGTATTGTGGTTTCATTTCGAAAATAAATATGTTTTACGTGCCTTTTTCACTTTTAATAATTTTACTAGGGCATTTTCGATCAAAAAAGCTGTAGAATCAAAATATAAATAATATTTGCTAAAGTCAAAATAATAAAATGCATTTTCTTCGGAAATTTAGGATGACATGCTGCTATAAGTTTCATTAAAAGAAAGATAAACTGCTATGGCAAAAACGGAGGGGGATTCTTGAAATTTATACATATTAGAAATTTGGCATCAATTGACGAAGATTGATATCAATAAATTGATATGGAAATATTTGGGCACTCCCGACGTCATAAAAGGAATTTTAATGGCCTTATCTCCTCAATTTCAAAAAAGTAAATAAATAAATAAATATATATAAATAATAGTTGGGAAAATTGTTAAAAAAAATCCGGCACACTCTAAGAATGTCAAAAAGAAAAACCGAGCCTTTTCTCTTGTTAAAAAATTCCTTGGCCCAATATAAGAACCCATGCTAACCTTTTCCTATTTATAATTTCGCATGTTCCAAAACTGTCCCTGTTCAAATGAGCTTGTATGGC
Organism: Agapanthus africanus; assembly: GCA_030015575.1. Lineage (NCBI taxonomy): Eukaryota > Viridiplantae > Streptophyta > Magnoliopsida > Asparagales > Amaryllidaceae > Agapanthus > Agapanthus africanus. The sequence goes on from CM057343.1 coordinate 123,832,916, forward strand.
TGACATAGTACTAAAGACTTGCGTGTAATATCTGATGACTTGCATGTGATATCTGAAAGCTTATCTGTAATATTTATTATGTTTCTAGTCCATTGTGTAAAATCTAAGCACTTAACTTAACGATCCTCAAAACTTCTTGGAATTTCTAAGCGCATGCATGTAATATCTAAGCAGTTGCCTGTAATATCTAAGCATCGCATGTATTTAGTCAATTGAGTGTGATATCTAAGCATTTGCTATTTAAGCATGATCGTCTCCACCTCCGCCGAAACCAACTCGAAGTGGTGGGAGTGAGGAAAGAAGAGAGGAGCAGAAGCGGCAGAGGAGGGAGTCGGAGCGATAGCGGGGAGTAGGAGCGATTGCGGGGAGCGATAGCGGGGGAGGGAGAGGCTCCCTCGAAGTGATATAGAAACGGAAGGAGCGATGAAGGAAAAGAGGAGGGAGGAGGGAAAAGAGGAGCGACCAAGTAATGACAAAGGAGGAAGAGGAGGGAGGAGGGGAGTAATGACGGAGGACGGAGGAGGGGAGTAATGACGGAGGACGGAGGAGGAGAAAGGAGAAACTGTTAGGATGCCAAGCTATACTAGTAGGGTTTTAAAGCGAATCAGAATGAATAATTTTGAAAATCTAGAGAGCAGTAGCAACCCTAGCTCTAGAATCAACCTAAAAGAGTAAACTTGTAACAACTAGAGAGCAAAACTAGAGGTTTAATGGACTATAACCTTTGTAACGCATTGTCTACCTCTTCTTCGACTCTGGCTCGGCTCCACTTGATCCGGATTGAGCTTGATCACGATTTCCTTGTCGAAAATGATCTACCATGAGATAACACTAACACAAGCTCTACTTGACCACTAAAATTGTGTGTGAAGAAACTATCAATTCTATTTTGCTAAACTAGTGAAGATAGATGATGTAGGAATTTTAGCTCACAAATTTTCTTCTCTTTTGCCTTTTCTTTTCTCATTTTGAAAACTCAAGAGAGAGAGAAAAAGAGGATGAGAATGAGACAAGGTTATCATGATAACGAAAGAGGTCCGTATCTTTTTCAAATTAGATAAGATAAAGAATTATCTAAAACTTTCCATACTCTTCTTTTCCTTATGACTCATATATTCTTTTTCTTTAATACATAAAAAAATATATATCCTCATCTCATCTCCATGTGAGTCTTATATACACATGTTTCACATATCAATATACATGAAAAATTACTATTTGTATCATATACAAATAATAAAGAGAAGAAAATTAAAATAAGCATGACGCACGCGCACACACACAATCAACACCTGATTTAATAATCCGGTTATATCAATATATATACCATTTAATATCATAAAATGCCCGATTAAAATACGTGTATCATATACACGTATTTAATCGAACTCCTGCACGTATCCTTATATGTGCCCTATATCGTTTCACCTGTGCTGGGAATGTTGGGTTTACATAGCACCTAGTCTAGGGTTTGGAAGCATCACACATGCCACAATTAAAAATTTAAAGGTGCTAAGTAAATTAACCATGAATCTTTAACTAGAATATTTAGGGTAACAAGAAAAGTATCATATACTAATAAGAAACTATCACTAAGTGAAGAGATTACAACCTTTGTAGACCTCTCTTGGTGACTCCTTGGACCTTTGAGAGTCTGGAACGGATCGCTAGAGTCCTTCCTCGTCCACGATGATCCACCCGAAGTCTCTTTGCCCAAAGCTCTTTGCTTTACTTGATCTTTCAAAGAAGTGTAGCAAGCAACCTATACAAATGGGCTAAATGTGTGTAGAATGATGAGGTAGTTTGTATTCTCTAATCAAAACCCTTTCTTTTTTACTACCTCACTCAAAGAAAATCTTAAGAGAGAGAAAGAGGAAGAAGAAGAAGATAAGGGCAAAGCTGGAGCTCAAAGTGTTTTGTGATGAATAATGAGATGAGAATGAATAATCAATATTAAAACATTCTCTCCTCAAACCAAGGTTAGTAATTATCTAGATATTTACTATTGAGTTTAAAAGCCAAAAGAAAACCTACTCATGGTTAATAGTTAGGTGAAGTTTAGTCAAAAGAAGATAAACATTAACCATGAGTGAATTATCTCTTCTTTAACTCAATATAAATAAATATATACATATTTACAACCATGTGAGTCTTGCATTGCCACCATATGTGTATCAACAACCATGATACAATATATGTATGTATGTGTCCATGCACATCATCATGTGCATACATGCATGCATACATCCACAAAGAAAAAAGGGTTTAATAAAGAATTAATCTAAAAGTTAAATGTTAAATCAACACTTGATTTAACAAACCGGTCATATTATATACGACCTGGCCAATAGAAAAACGCCCGATTAATATACGGTATCACATACTCGCATTTAATCGGGTCTCCGCGCATATCTCATATGCATACCATATCGTTTCGCATGAGCTAGGAAACTCCTGTGTGGGATTCTAAGACTTGTCAATACGCCGACAGTAGGTGATGATCATATCAAACACCCACAAGCCGCAAGCAGTCAGCTAAACGTAACGGCTACCCGGGTATTGAACGATCAGAAGAAAACCAGCGAAGCTGTCAAAACTCCCGTCGAGCCAACTGGCAACACTTACCATACAGTCCGGTCTCTTCGTCAGATATGCTGCATATCGAGTGTAGGGATGGAATCATCGATCCCAATAACTCAATAAGTCATGCCGGTATATGGCTCATAACAGATCGAGAAACTATTGATAACACTTATCAGTAAATCTCAGCAGCCCTGGCCAGAGACTTCATGTTATAGCCAATCGAGCATAGCACAACATCAACCCCTAATACCGGGAGAGACGAAACCCCTCCTATCGCTCATTGCCTCCATGTGCCTCGGGACTGTACCCAAAATCCACCTTTTTGCACGACTCAGTAGAGCCGTGGTAGGGTGGAGATCAAAGTACAGTGGGAGAACACACAAGACTCTATGACGATCTTGGGTCTACAGACTAACCTGTACCAGTGTCACCTGAGAACTGCTATCCGACGATAGATATAATACTACATAGGAGTTCTCGGCGAGTCCGTTCAGTGTACCCAGTCTCCACTGAGCACCCGTATACAATCTTTGGTGTCAACACACCAGATGGATATGGGATCATCCATCGCCCATCATATGGGACAAGAATGGTATACGCTAGTCTACTATGGAATATCGATGCCCCATCTCGATACACCCATAACTAGGAACATTTAAAAGTTATGCTTATAAACTATACATGTCCCACTAGTATGATCTGCATCATAGTCGCAGTAGTCAAGCAAATATCCTATGGGCTTTATTAACATGTACCAAATGAATAAGATGCATGATCAAATGAACATGTCAAGATAAAGAAAACCAGATAGCATACTATCATGTTGAGCAAGAAAGTTATCTATATACATATATACATGTCCAAGCATTCACTATACATATAATGGCCTCTAGGGCATACATATATCCAACAGGGAAACCACCGTGTGGGGCTCTAAAGATTCGATAATACGCTGGTAGTAGATTAAGATCATATCTCTAGTCTATAAGCACGTCAGCGGTACTAGCTGCATGTAACGGCTACCCAGGTATTGATCGAAAGGACGTCGACAAACAAGCTCATCTGAACCTGGCGGAGTCTATCAGTGAAAATCTCCGTACATTCCAGTCTCTTTGTCTAATAGTGTCACATACCGAGTCTGGGAGGTGGAAAACCGTCAGACTCCTAATAACCTGATAAGTCGTGCTGATATGAAACTCATAACCACCTGAGAAACTACTGATAACACTTATCAGTAATTCTCTTCTGTCTTGGCCAAGGACTTATGATTATAGCCAATCACGTACAGTATGACATCAACTCCCTAATCCAGGAGAGACGAATACCTTCGATCGCTCACTGCCTCCATGTGTTTCAGGACTGTACCCAACTAAAACTTATTTGTACGTCTTTTTAAAGCCGTGATAGGGTAGTAATCAAAGTACAGTAGGAACACACACAAGATACTATGACGATCACAGGTCTACAAACTACCCTGTACTCATGTCACTGGAGAACTGCCATCTGACGATAGGTATAATACCATCTAGGAGTTCTCTGGTGAGTCCGTCCAGTGAAACTCATTCTCCAATGAGAATCTATATACAATCTTTGGTGTCAAACACCAATGGCTATAAGATCAACCATCGCCCCAGTAGGGGTCAAGAAACGTATACACTAGTCTACTCTAGAATATCGATGCCCACTCTCGATATTTTCACGACTAGGGATATTTAAGGATGTGTTTATGGACTACCCAGACCCCACTAGTATGATCCATATCATAATCCTGATAGTCAAGTAACGATCCTACGGTCTTTATCATTATTGTAAGTAGTTGCTCGTGCTTGTGCCGCAAACTTACGGGCAAGAAGGAATGCAAAACAAAAATTTTAACAAGAGCACAAGCCACTACGACCTAGAATCGATTCCAAACACTAAACTAGCAAACAAGAAGACGTTTAACTACTCGGTTAGATATAATAACTTTTGCAGCTGTTTCCTTCATCTTCTTTTCCACTTCTTAAGCTTCTAAGTCCACCGGGAATAAGCTTGGAGGCCAGTCTTCCTTGTCGAAGAAGATCCACCTGAGGGAACCCTAGCTCAAGCTCTTGCTTCACACAAGAATACAAAGTGAAGCAACTTATGAACAAAACTTGCTAGGAATTGATCACAAAAATATATTATAGGTTATTCTCTAGGGTTTCTCTCCTTTTCTTTTTCTTATCTCAACTTGGAAAAATCAAGAGAAAAGGAAGAAGAAGCAAGCATAGCTAAAAAAACTTCATTCCCTTTTCTTTTCTTTTCTTCATCTTTTAAAGCAAGTGAGTGGATTTGTGACTCACTAGTATGAGTCACAAGTCCACACACTTCTTTAAAGATCAAGAATAGATGAGGGAAAAGGAGAAGCAATGTCATGCACACACATATATAAATACCCACCCACCCACCCACATATATACCCACATACACACACACGCCCATATAAAAGTATATGCTACAAATATATACGCCCGTATTCATATCAAAATACATATACCCGTATTTGTATAAAATATGAATACCCGTATTTGCATTAAAATACAAATACCCATACTTATATCAAGATACAAATACCCGTATTTATACAAATACCTGTATTCGTATGAATACCGTATTCGTGTAAAAATACAAATACCAAAAGAGAGATACCAAAAGAAATATAATACTAGCTCACATTTCATCTAAATGCGATAATCTGGTTATCTTTCAAACTGGCTAGTATTAACAAAATGTTCGATTAACAGCACGCGTACAAAAACACATATTTAATCGAACCTCCGTACGTATCAAAATACATATAATATATCATTTCACCAGAGCCTGAAAACCTCCTGTATGGGACTTTAAAGACTCGACAATACGCTGGCAGTGGGATTTACCACAAGCACGTCAGTGACACTGGCTGTACGTAATGGCTACCTAGATATTGTACAAAAGGAAGGTCGACAAGCAAACTCGTCCATATCTTTACTGAGACTGAAAGTGATAATCTCTGTACAGTCCGGTCTCTTCATCTGAGAGTGTCACATACTGGGTCTAGGGGGTAGAAAATGTCAGACCCCTAATTACCTGATAAGTCGTGTCAATGTAGCTTAAAACCATCCCGAAAAACTACTAATCTCACCATCAGTAAATCGCATCTTCCTTGACCAAGGTCTTTGTAGGGTTACCTAGGATGGCGGCAAGGTTTCGGGAGGTATCGTCCATGCCGTTTTTAAATTTTTGCCATTCTAAAGAACCCTAACATAGAATCTTTAACTAGAAATTTAAACAATCACGAAGTGTTAACAACTTAACATCTAAGTGAATAAGGAATACAACCTTTGTAGACCGGTCCTTCACTTCAAAATCTTCTTGTAGTGGTCCCTTTACTGCGATCATATAACTCCTGGACTCTTACATGGCTTCTCAAGGTGAAAGGAACGATCTTGCTTGAAGTCTTCGAGGCTGAAGATGATCTACGTCGAGAAAACACTAACCCAAGCTCCCCTCTTCACTAATGTGCGATTAGTGAAGCTAACACCCTATACTAAAGTGCTAATCTTGTAGAGGATGATGAAGTAGGATTTTTGCTCACTTTGGATTTCTTTTTCTCACTTGCCCAAAAGCTAGAGAGCTGTTGTGTGAGAGAATGGCAACCATGGGTGAGAAAATATCTAATATGTCTCATGTAGAGACTGTTAGTGTATATGCCCTAGAGGCCATTACTGTATCATACTAGTTTGTATATTACTTAATGGAAGCTTGGGATATTCACCTTGTATAGACAATCTTGCTCAAAATGATAGTATGCTACTTGGTTTGTTTCTGCTTTAATGTGTACATGTGTTTATTTTAGTATATCACCTATACACATTAGTGGAGCCCTTAAGATCTTTGCTTGATTACCAGCGTTGTGATGGCAGTCACACTAGTGGGGGCTAGGTAATCCATAAGCACATCCTTATACAGGTCCCTAGTCGTAGGACTATCGAGATAGGGCATCGATACTCCGGAGTAGACTAGCGTATGCGCTTCTCATCCCAGCAGGGGAGACGGTCTGTCCCACAGCCGTCAGTACGTCGTACATGAGATAGTATGCGGGTGCTCGTTAGGTTACGAGTACACTGGACAGGACTCGTCGGGAACTGATTGGTGATTGGTTGGTACTATACCTATCGTCAGTTATCAGTTTCCAGGTGACATGGGTACAGCTTAGTCCGCTGACTTGACACTGTCACTTTGCCTCGAGTGTGTTCCTACTGTACTTTGATTACTACCCTACCACGGCTCAAAGGAGTCATGCAAACAGGTAGTAGTTGGGTGCAGTCCCGAAGCACTTGGAGGCAGTGACGGTTAGACAGGATTCGTCTCTCCCGGTATTGGGAGTTGATATCGTGCTATGTCTAGGAGAGCCATTACACAAGTAGTCTCTGGCCAGGGCAAGCGAGATATACTGGTAGGTTTCCAATGTTATCTCAGGGTGTTCTGGGCTACACTCCGACACGACTTGTACCGCTATTAGGGGACTGACGTTTACCGCCCCTAGGCCCGCCATGCGATATTCTCAGACGAACAGACCGGACTGTACAGAGATTGTCACATTCAGGCTCAGTAGGAGCTCAGATGGATTTCACCTCGTCCGTCTTCTTATTGGCATCTACCTGGGGGCCGTTACGCACAGCTAGTGCCGCTTGCGGTCTGTGGTTAAACCCACTGCCAGCGTAGTGTCTAGTCTTTAGAGTCCCACACAGAGAGCTATTCGCCTTTAGGCAAAAGAGTAGAGCTCGCATGGTTTTGCGACAGGGTTCGGTCACATCCGCGCACTTGTGCACATTTAGTGACCGGGCAGTTATTACTAGCGGGCTTTGGTTTAAGCCAGATCCTAGTATACATTTTGGGATTGGTTTTATCTCGTTTGTATTCGTGTTCCCCGGAACGCGGATGCGGGTGTGTATCACAGTTGACAGAGACAGAGGCAGAGGATTCTCATTAGGGTTGTTGACTGTTGACTTTTGCTAAACCCTAATGAGAATTAGAAATATGATTAACAATAATATTAATTAAGTATTATAGTGACATGGTTAGGGTTGAAGGGTTGACCTTGTTGACTTTTGTTGACCGGTTGACTATATTGGACTTGTTGACCACCATCATGACAATGGCTATCATTTGTTTGCATTGACTTTGGCTTGCTTCTTTTGTTCACAAATTGCATTTAATGCAACAAATGATATTATCATTTGTCATGATAACAACCATCACATTATACTCAATTATTATTACTTGTTATCATTTTTTTGGATTATGAGAGCTTGGATGGAAAAAGACTTACTCATTCTTTCATTTCATTTCTCTCTCTTGCTCAAGCTCTCTCCCTCTCTTCCTCTTGCTCTCTCTCTAGCTCAAGGCAACTCCCTCTCATGAGTTGAGAAACATTGCCTTAGAGATAAAAGAATGTAAGTGCACGGCGGCGCCCCGGCCGTCGATCCGACGCCGGAAACACGGAAACGAAAATCTTTACGAAACTTGCAAACCGGCACCACCGCGCACTATCAACCCGGATCGGGCCATTAACCTAGCTACTAGCAAACTAGAAAAAGAGTAGAGAAGCTATACCAAGCGATCCGTGTCCTTCGGTCTTCGTCTCCACTCCGATCTCCTCGCGGAATCTCCGGTCGTCGCCTCCTCGTCGAAACGGGCACCACATCGCCGGGTTCTTTTATGGGCTCCCACCTCTGGACCGAGGCAACTCGGGCACGAAATTGGCGAGCCGACGTGCCCAAGGGGTGATGTAGATGAAGTGTAGAATGGTTGTCTCTTGGGGTTATAGAAGTTGCCTTTGATGATGGAGAAGAGAGAAAAGCATTGGAGGAAAAATGGTGCTCTCATTTTTAGCAAAGAATAAGAAATGAGATGAATGAATTTTTCCTCACCCCCATCCCTCAAAGTGGCCGGCCCTCATCAAGGAAATATGGTGGAGAGAATGAAAACATGAAGAGAGGTGAGAGTAGTAAAAGCCAAGGATGACCACATCCAAAAGGCAAGCCTCATATCAAAATCCTAATCAACTCTAATCTCATTAATGCAAGAAAAGCAAAGATGCTTTGAATCATCATGATAAACCATTTCACAAATAACCCCTCCACAAATGCTAATTTGCGAACTTGCAAATTAGCCCCTCCACCAGAAAAATCCGGCCGTGAAGGACCAAAGGAAAAACGGCCGGAACGGAATGCAAACTGGCAACTTCAGAAAACTGATCCCGTAACAAATTACAGGAAAACCCCGCGACTGCATATACATGCCCGCATTTGTATTCCCACTGAATACAAATGCAAAGAGACAAAACTACACTGTCTAATACTAGGATCCGGCTTAAACCAAAGCCCGCTAGTAAAATCCATCCAATCACGATCCGTGCAATACCGCACGTATCTGATCGAACCCTGCCATATCTCCATACGGCCTCTACAAAATTTCTCCCGAAACTTAAGAAACTGGTCTGTGGGGGACTCTAAAGACTCGTCAATATTTTGGTTGTGGATTTAACCACTAGCACGTCAGAGATATTAGCCAATACATAGCGGGCTACCAGGTATTGACCAAAAGGGACGTCGATGAGCGAACTCATCCTGACACCCTACTGAGCCTGTCAGTGACAATATCCGTACAGTCCGGTCCGTTCGTCTATGAGCATCGCATGGCGGGCCTAGAGGGTTGGTAAAAGTCAGACCCCCAAAAGCGGTACAAGTCGTGTCGGAGATCAGCCCAGAACACCCTGAGATACTACTGGAATACCTACCAGTAAATCTCCTGTCTTGGCCAAGGACTTTTCATGTACTGGATCTCCTAGACACAGCGCGACCTCACCCCCAATATCGGGAGAGACGAACCCCTGCAGATCCGCTCACTGCCTCCATGTGGCTCGGGACTGTACCCAACTAAAACCTATTTGAACGTCTCTTTTGAGCGTGGTAGGGTAGTAATCTAAGTACAGTGGGAACTCATACGAGACAAATGACGATCTCAGGTCGATGAACTAACCTGTACACATGTCACCAGGGAACTGCTATCTGACGTCAGGTATAATACCAATTAGTAGGTTCCTAGCGAGTCCTGTCCGGTGTACTCATAACCCAATGAGCACCTGTATACATCTTAGGTGAACCAACTGACACCAGTGGCTTGTGAGACCGGCCACCACCCCTCGTTGGGGTCTCGACTGTATACACTAGTCTACTCTGGAGAATCGATGCCCTGTCTCGAAACTCCCACGACTATGGACCTTTTAAGGATTTGCTTATAGACTCCAGCTCCTACGTATATGATTGCCTTCATACTGCTGGTAGTCAAGCAAGAATCCTAGGGGCTCTATCAACGTGCAATAGTGACCTGTAAGGTCACCTAAAGTAGTACACGATGATAAAGATAAGCCAGATAGCATACTATCATCTTGAGTAAGACTGTCCTATCGGGATAGGTCCTCTATCAATCATTGCAATCACGTGCCTGTGATCCAATAATTGACTCTGAGGGCACTATCTCCAACAATCTCCCACTTGCACTCAAGGCTAATTATTGCGATGTCGCATACTCACAGCCCGTGTGATACCGAACACCCAACTCCTCTACTAGTCAGTCTCACAAAGCTCGTTTGCGAAACTATTGCGTTCGAGGAATAGCCTCAGTGAGTGGATCCGCTTTGATGTTTCTTTCTATGTCTCTCTATATCTCAAGTTCGCGGAGAAAGCCATCTCCCGAAATGAGCAATACCTGTCTTAGAATGTGTCTGGATGTCTGATGGGACCTAGCTCATACATGAACTACAAATCCAAACTTCTTAGACTGTATCGTCAACTGAACTTAATCAGTATCCTGCGCCATCCTTTCCTCAGTATCCACCTGGACCACCTGTCCAAAATACTGCCTCTCGTCAGAGGGAAAACTATAACTCTGACGACCACCCTGTCGTCCATGTCACCTTGGAAGCCTGGAATGATAACCGTCTCCAGAACGAGGCTGTCGTTATCATATCCCTAGAACATTCACTTATGTTCTAAAACTGCTTCCTAATGTTTCTCCAGTATTGGATTAATATCAACTTATTGCATCTACTGCAAGAACAATATCTGGTGTGGTATTTGACATCTCATGATTGACTCAATTGCCTAAGCAAGTGATCTGCCAATCATGCACATCCTTCCCTATTTTAGTTTGTAGGACACCTTTAGGGAGGGTGACTCCATCACCTACAGGTACACTACCGTGCCAGGAGTCGTCCATTCTAAATACTCATAGAATGCTGTCTAAGTACCCAGATTGGGAAACTACCCAAATCTAGATCTAATACCATAGATCCAGTAACCAGAATGTCTGATATAATATCCAAGTCCTATGTGGAGAAACCACTGTGTGACGACCAAAGTACAACCGATCGTAGTATAGGAATATCACTTCCTACTCTGTGTATGTCATCCAAATACCAGGACATCACACCCTACTACCTTCTTAACAGATCCATCCCCTATTCTGATGAAGTCAAACCTATGACTGTCGCATCAGAAATAGATGATCTATCTCCGCTATATCTGCTTTAGTCTATAAATAGACATAAGCCACCTGTCCACCAATGCTTTCGCTGCTCCCACTAATCATGACAACCCTCTGGCAGAGTCATATACACGTGCACTTCTAAAGCCAGTTTAGAACGACGCTATACTCATCCTCCTACCGGGTCTCACAGTCTGGAACAACAACAATGGAAAGTCTGGGTAAACAAGAACCTCCCTGTCACCGTCCTTGAGGCTACCGGAGTACCTCTCGGGTGCCTGAGGTTACCCACCACATCTGCGAAGTAGCCAATGGAATGCCAAACCAGATCGAATCTTTAGGTTCTTTATCAAATCTTCAGTAATCGTTTGCGGTTCTGGAATCACTTCCAGTTCTACCATACTCCCACTATTATTTTCTGAAAAAAACCATTTTTATTAAAACTGTGGCGAGTCAAGAACAATATCACTATTGATCTTCCAGATGGTAGAAAATCAACCCTCGTCATAGCCCGGGTCAACCCACAAACAGCCATTACGGAAACGTGCGTTGAGTTATCCAGAGTATGGTTTTAAGCATAAGCCGGACAACTCCCCGTATCTTAACAATGTCAAGATATGAACTGTTTTATATCCAATACAGAAACAGAGGCACTGATTTAATTGAACCAGATTCAAATCATGCAGCTGTCTCCAGTGCATGTCAAGTAAATGGAGAGAGGCCGATCAACGTTACTCAACTTAGGAATGCTTCCAATTATGAGTAACCTGAAAGAGAAGCAAGTTCTCTTAATCATTACTATCAACTGAATACCATACACAAGTATCTACATCTTCGATCACCTTGAAGAATCCTGATACTTGCAACACCTGGTCCTCTACTTTATTCATATACCTATAACTTCTCAAAACTTGGACCTTGTGTTTCTACGAAACACTTGTCTAAGAACTAGAGAAGTCATAAGTAAACAGAATATAGTACAAGTACTAACCCCTCTGTCCTAATGGACATTGGACAACATACAATACTCTGTACAAGTCCCTTGAGTCTAATAACTCATTCCCTGTGTGTCGTAGGTTGAAAACTGTACTTATGGTTAAGAAGAATTACACCGCTGTTTAATGCTCCTTACCTAACCATCCATTGATATAGGTAAATGTCATAGACATAATTTCAAAAAGTTATATCTCACTCTATGAAAATAGACGTACAGATATATCAATTTGAAATTGGTGTATAACCGCGGATATTCAAAACCAAATATTTGCCGTCCGGCAAACAACTCAGGCGATTTCCTCAAATATCACTAATTACAACGAATTCCGATATAATTAGGATGATCACCCAATTCCCAATAACTTACTCCCACTCATCATCTATAAAACCATACAGATGTGAGAATCATACCTGGTAAATACATACCCTGGAGCAAGTGTCTAATTGGGAAATCAGTTTTCTATTAACAGTACACAGTGAAACTGAAACATTGAAATGTTTCGAAGGGGTATCCTGGTATTCCTAATAATGCCTCTTCCATTATCAGATTCATAACTGTAACCGTATATCTCTTTGCCATCTCTCCAAATCCCTTTATATGTCTTTAGTCATTACCTTCTGTACACCCCTTTAGGCCAAATGGTTTTCTTCCTTCCCTACCGTTCGGCACCAGCCTATGGTTTGGAAGAAGACTATCCAATAAGCATAATGGGTGTACTGCCCTAATCCTAGGAACACTTGCAATGCGAGAGAAGGTGAAGATAAAAGACAACAGAATAAACCTTATTCCTATTTCTCTTGAACCAGAATCCATCCCCGAACTGGAACAAGTTTCTTTCGAGTTCGTATATAACCATACGATGGAGTATCCAATAAACTGTGGATCTTCGTAGTGATACGGAGTGTCCTGGAGAAATACAAAGGTGAAGTGGGAGTGGTAATGAAATACTTGGTTTGGTCGTGAATAGCAGTCGCAGTTTACTTTGCCCTCTTACTAATCCCTTGATATGTCTTTACTTAATACCTTCTGTACACCTTTTAGGCTAATTGGTTTTCTTCAATCCCCACCGCTCGGCACCAGCCTAAGGTTTGGAAGAAGACTATCCAATTTGCGTAATAGGTGTACTATCTCCAAAACCAAGGAGTACTCGCAACCTGAGAGAAGGTAAAAGGAAAAGACAACTGAATAGTCCTATTCGTTTTCTCCAGAACAGGAAACCATCCTCGAATAAATTTCCTCGAGTTCGTATATAACCATACGATGGTTTTGTCCAATGGAAGTGGACGTTCGTAGTAATACGGGGTGTTCTGGAGAAAAGGGTAAAAGTAGGAGTGGCAATGAGGTATGCAACTCTGACAATCCAAAAGCCAGTGGTTACTGAGTCATAGTGTAGGGTCGGGTCAATGGTCGCTGCCAAAGAGAGAGAGAGAAAAGAAACACTCAGCGTGCACTCTAACCCAGATCAGAATGGTTATCACTTTATCTAATCTGGAAACCTCCCACCGTAACGTCAAATTCTTCCCCAAACCTGAAAGAAGAATTAGTCGGGATCACCCGAGGAGTAAACCAACTCATCAGTGGGAATCGGGATCCAACTATCACCGCATGATAACGTGACGGAATCCGCTCACGTTATCACACTCCAGAAGGTATGCGCATATCTGGCAAGTTTCAGTTTCTTTTGAAACTCTCGATGTGATTTTTGCTTCATGCTCTTATGACCTTGACGAAGGCCAACATATCATAAGTCACATGTCAAGTTCTACCCGTCATTGTCCAGGTTAATTTGAACCCACCCGTACATACCCTTGACGAAGGCCAAAATAGTAGTACGACTGTTCTAAACCAACGCATCTATCTATGCTACAGAAAAGTAACAAATAGCTACCATACACTATGCCTTGACGAAGGCCAACATACATAGCATGAATACTGTAACACTTTGAATTCCCGTTAGAATGTTTTCGTGTTAATAAGTATTCGTGCATGTTTTTATGGTTGTGTTCATAGGATTACTAGTTATTTAGTCGTGTTGGCAAATTGGAAGATTTTCCTTTGTAGTGTACACTTGCACACTTAGCCTCTTTGAGACCTAGGTTTAAAGTGTGAACCATTCTTGTGTTGCATGGTTGTTATATTTTCCCCACCCTTTTATCCAAAACAAAACCCCATTTGTTAATTCAAAATCCAAATAAACAATGAAGCATGGTGGTTAGGTGAAAGGTTGACTTTTTTGACCCCATTTTCGTCTCTCCTCTCTCTCTTTTCCCCACTTCAGAATTTCCTGCAGGAATTCCAGCAGAAAACCCATCTCTTCCTCCATCTTTTCTTCTCCTTTTTCATTCTCCTTTGATCCATACACAAAACCCTATACATATCAACACATTTTCATCACAAAACCTTAGGAAAAGTGAGCTTTTGAGGTGTTTGAAGCAAAATCTGCATACTTAAGGGAAAAGCTGAGACTTTTGGTGTTTTACAAGGTTCTTAGAAGGTATTAACTCATATTAGCACTACTTTTCCTTAAACTTGTGGTATTCTTTAGTAAAAATCTCATTTTTGTGCATTTTTAGTGATATTAAAGGATATTTGTGAAGTATATGTTAGATTGGTGTTCTCATAGTTTAGTTAGCTCCTTTAAGTGTTATTAGAGCTATTTTAACCAGGTTGTACTTCAGCTTTGCACAAAAATACCCTAAAGTTCCATTTTAGTGCAAAAGTGTGGATTTTAATTAGAAATAAGGCCCTGTAGGATCTGCTGCTACCCGAGATTTTTCAGAGTGAAACAAGATGTTACTGTAATATGTATGGGGGGTATAGAGTGCACACACCAAACCTGGGAGCCCAATTCCCTACCTAGGCCGCCGAAATATGCATTCTGGCCGCAATTTGCGGCCAGATGGGGGTGTTTTGGGTTGGGGTTTGGGGTGTGGGTGTCTGCTGCTATGTGGGTTATTTTGGTATATATAGTTTTACAATATCTTTTCTGTATTAAAATCTGGAGGTGATTACCTATTTTCCCGTATTTTTAGTCTTCGCGACACGCGTGTACGTGTGTGTGGGTTTGGGGTTTCTGCGTATCGTGACGCGTCGGAGTGACTTCAGGCGCGTAACCACACGTTTTAGCGTATCGCGCACACGCGCGCTTGGTTCATGACACGAGTTACTAGTTCGGCCTTAATGTCGTGTTTGTGTGACTTCAAGCTTATGTATGATGTATCGTGTAATTCTAGGTTCGCAGGCGAGTACGGCGGACGCCGCGCAGAAGGGAAAGCAAGTTGTTGGCTATACCTAGCGAGAGACTTCGGTGAGTAGATTTAACATCTACGGGGATATCGCCCGCATGGCGTTCTACGTCAGGGCTGATAGGACCTTATAGCTATATTCACATACATTGACTGTTCATGGCTACTATTTAGTGCATACTGCATTCCCTGCTATATGGTTATAAACTAGAATTGATAGAACACCGCACCATTACTAACGGTCCATGTTGCACGAGCACTACCCTGCATGTTACACACACACCGTTAGTAATTGCCATGACACTCACACTGTAGAATTTACATCGGATCATAATATTGTAGCTCATCTATATGTGACATGACCTGATATTCATACTTGATGCATATACCACATCGGATCATAATATTGTAGCTCATCTATATGTGACTTGACATGATATTCATATTTGATGCACATATCATATCGGATCATTGACTTGCATATTGATTTGGATTACATGTGATTTCTGGATTTAGGAACCGTGGCTATTTCAAATATGTAATCATTTAAAAACCCGGTTCCCTTGATATGATATTTCGGTGCGTCCACCATGTGTTTCCTCGGTGCTAGAGTGATATATGTGAACCCGAATCGAGGAGCTGGTTGAGGCCGATTACGGGTACATGGTGGATCCGGTATGGTACCCCGGGGCGAGAACGGTTTCGCTGTGTAGTAGACGGTGAGCCTGGCAGAGGAACTACTACCTACCGGTGATTGGTTGGACCTGACAGTTATCCGGAGGATACTGATCAGAGTCGATAGATGGATGTGGGGTGATCCATACTGCCGGGGCCGAGGGCCGATACCGCAGACGGAGCCCGTGGGCTGACCCGGATTGACGGGGCCCGATGGATGAGGATTTGCATGTCGATGCTGGACACGAGTATTTATGATATTTGGGTGCCGATGTTGGGCACTCGGGATTCTCAGAGATTTACAGGATTTGAGGGCCGATGAGGGTGCCGGCGCCTGAGCTATTTGGGGGATCTGGGTGCATTGATGGACACCGATTATATATTCCACGTTGACATTCCGTGTAGATGTTATATTGCCCATGCTCAGCATTTATTATTGTACCTCATCCTGTAGTTATATTACCTGATAGAGCACTTGCATGATTATTGTACATACTGCTTATCGCATATGGATATCATCTGTTGGCATATGATTGAGTAGCGCAGTACGTGCATGCTCGCGATTACCTTTATATGTTATCTCTATTCACGAGTTGGCAACTCACCCCCGTTGTGCCACAGTGTTTGCAGGTTGCCCTTCGGAGTAGTCGCGGCAGGCTGCGTTTTGCATCTTTTGACACAGATACCCCCATAGTTGGTGTACTAGCTCTTTTGCAGATAGGTGGGTTTTGTGCGGTATCTGTTTATCTTTCAGTTATGTACATTGTTGTATCTAGTATTCTCCATCTACCATGTATGTATTTGACTTAGAGACAGTGTGAGGACGGTGATGTATATTTACTTGTATTCCGGTGTCGAGCTCGTTGTGAGCCGACTGTACTTGCAGTTTATTCTATCTGTGATGTTCCCACTTGTGGATCTTGATCTTCGCTACGGCGTCGTATATTGCTATCTTGGTGACTGGTTACTTAGATTTCTTAACATGTTAGTAAGTGCTTTCATTTAAAACTTATAACACTCTATACTTTCACTGGTTTGATTTCTGGGTTTTCGGTTCACTTAGTCGCGTTACGCCTGTAGACGTTACGTGGTTAAGTGCCGGTCACGGGCCAAACTTTAGGTCGTGACAAAGTTGGTATCAGAGCGTAGGTTTTACCTTTCGGAGTGTAGGATGACCCTGGTATGATGGAGTAGGTAGCTGCAGCAGGGTAGCGTAGCATGTGTATGTTCCGCGGCATTCTCACGACACGGTACTCCGCCTACGCGACCTTAGGACTTGTTGATTTAAATTCCTTCTTGAGTAGATGCATTCTTGCGATTCGATTTCCGTATCCTTATCGAATCCTATTGTTCCTTTCAGCCATTATGCCGCCAAAGACTACGAGGGCGTAGAGAGCGGCCGCGAGGGTCGAGATTCGAGTTGACTCGTCGGAGCCGAGGACTGATCCGGATAGTACACCGGTTGTGCCCGAGCAGGCTGTTCCTGCCGTGACAGATCAGATTGCTATGTTAGGGGCTGGTGTGCAGGAGATACGCCAGACGATGGGATCCAGTATGCAGGAGATGCGCCAGATGATGGGATCTCTAGTTGAGACACTTCGAGCGCAGCGACCAGAGGTAGTTCCACCCGTTGCAGAGACCGCGGTGGTACCCACAGTTCAGGCAGTTGCACCTGTGACTACAGAGGTTATTACAGTATCGCTGTCAGAGTTTATGAGGCTGAAGCCTCCGGTCTTCACAGGCACCGATGTGGCCGAGGACCCACAGTCTTTCATTGATCGGATGGCGCGGATATGTCGTTCACTTAGATGCGCAGATGCGAGATGGGTTGAGTTCGCGAGATTTCGCCTGGAAGGTCTTGCGCAGAAATGGTGCGAATCAGTTGAGAAGGGTAGAGCAGCAGGTCTTCCTCCTATGACCTGGACAGAGTTCGTGGCGCTATTCCTTTCCCGCTTTCTTCCCCTGAGCGTCAGAGATGCTAGAGCACGCAGGTTCGAGTCCTTACGCCAGACGCCAGAAATGTCAGTAGCAGAGTACGATGTGCTGTTCACCGAGCTATCAGTTTATGCTCCGTATCTAGTGGCTACTGAGGAGTTGCGAGTCAAGAGATTTGTCCGAGGCTTGCTTACACCACTATTCCTTGCTATCAGCACGCAGCATTACGAGACATACGCAGCAGCAGTAGATGCATCATTATTAGTTGAGGAGCGCCTTGCTGAGACTTCGGCAGTCCCAGAGCCGAAGAGAGTTCGTGCAGATACGTCAGTACAGAGACAGCCTTTTCGGCGTCGTGACAGGCACCTTGCAGGTGGCAGAGATTCGAGGCGAGGCCGATTATTTAGCTCCTATCCCCAGGAGGGTCAGCGACCATCATCGGGATGTTACTGTTGCGGGAGTTCTTATCATCGTGTGCGAGATTGTCCTGAGGTACCCCGGAGTGGGGCGGCAGCACCGCATGTTACATTACCACCTTCACCACCCCAGACGGCATTGCCGATAGTACCTACTTTTACTCCACGTCAGACGCATGCACAGAGAGGTCGTGGTCGCGGAGGATTTGTTCATAGAGGACGAGGTGACCGAGGCAGAGGGCAGCCAGCGGCCGGCAGGGGACAGTTAGTTGCAGGTGGAGGACAGGCGCGAGTTTTTGCTTTGACGCATCAGGACGAGCAGGCGTCCAATGCGGTGGTCTCAGGTATCCTTCCTGTATGTTCGGTTGATGCACACGTGTTATTCGATCCCGGATCCACGCACTCGTACGTATCCACACACTTTATGCCGAGTTTGGGTAGAGAGTCCGGTTTACTTGACCAGCCTCTTGTTGTGACTACTCCTGTGGGAGATTCATTTGTTTCTAGGCACGTGTTCCGATCCTGTACCGTCCGTATTGGCGAGAGAGAGTTGCCGGTCGATTTGATCCTTCTTGAGATGTTGGACTTCGACGTTCTTTTGGGCATGGATTGGTTAGCCACGTGCTATGCTTCTGTTGACTGCCGCGAGAAGACAGTTCGATTTTGTTTTCCCGGCGAGTCGGTTGTTGTTGTGTTGGGGGACCATGGTGCCACCCCTCACAGTGTGATTTCTTCTTTTCGCGCTGGACAGCTTTTGCGGAAGGGATGTCAGGGATTTCTCGCCTATGTTTGCGATACTAGAGCTACAGAGGTTCCGATGGATCAGGTTCCGGTTGTTAGTGAGTTCCCTGATGTGTTCCCTGACGAGCTTCCTAGGCTACCGCCCGAGCATGATATTTCTTTCTGTATTGATTTGGTTCCTGGCGCGGGGCCTATTTCTGTACCGCCTTATCGGATGGCCCCGGCGGAACATAGAGAATTGAAGGGTCAGTTGCAAGATTTGCTGGATAAGGGACTCATTCGACCCAGTGTTTCTCCTTGGGGTGCTCCAGTCCTGTTTGTCAAGAAGAAGGACGGCAGTATGCGTTTGTGTATCGATTACCGCCAGCTGAACAGGGTGACAGTGCGGAACAGGTATCCTTTGCCACGTATCGACGATTTGTTCGACCAACTTCAGGGGGCAGGATACTTTTCGAGGATCGATTTGCGATCAGGCTACCATCAGCTGCGGGTTCGATATGAGGACATTTCCAGGACAGCTTTCCGCACGCGCTACGGCCATTATGAGTTTTTGGTGATGTCGTTCGGACTCACCAACGCGCCAGCAGCATTCATGGACTTGATGAACCGCATTTTCCGTCCGTATCTTGATCTGTTCATCATAGTGTTCATTGACGATATCTTGGTGTATTCTCGGAGTAGAGAGGAGCACGAGCAGCACCTGCGGATTACACTGCAGACCTTGAGGGAGCATCAGCTTTTCGCTAAATTCTCCAAGTGTGCTTTCTGGCTAGACAGCGTAGACTTCTTGGGGCACGTGATTACACGAGATGGCATATGTGTAGACCCGAGGAAGATCGAGGCAGTTCGGAGTTGGCCTAGACCCACGTCAGTGACGGAGGTTCGCAGCTTCCTAGCGCTGGCAGGCTATTACAGGCGATTTGTGCAGGACTTCTCTCGCATTGCTACACCTTTGACCGGGTTGACCCGGAAGGGAGTTCGCTTCGATTGGACGGAGGAGTGTGAGCACAGTTTCCAGCAGCTACGGGCTCTACTGACTACGACACCAGTGCTATCATTGCCTTAAGGATCGGGCAGATTTGTGGTCTACTGTGATGCTTCACGAGTAGGGCTGGGGTGCGTTTTGATGCAGCATGACAGGGTGATCGCGTATGCTTCACGGCAATTAAAGAAACATGAACAGAATTACCCCACTCATGATCTGGAGATGGCTGCAGTGGTCTTTGCACTTAAGATCTGGCGACATTATTTGTATGGAGAGTCGTGCCAGATATTCACTGACCACAAGAGCTTAAAGTACATATTTCAGCAGCGAGACCTGAACCTTAGACAGCGCCGATGGATGGAGTTAGTGAAGGACTACGATTGTGAGATCTTGTATCACCCGGATAGGACGAATGTAGTGGTGGATGCTTTGAGCAGGAGGCCCGGGGGTAGTCTATCTTGTTTGAGCGCAGTGCAGAGGCAGTCGTCGGCAGATTGGCAGATCTTATGTGACAGCCGGGTACAGTTCGAGTTTATGCCAATCGGAGGACAGATTGCGCATGTTCGTGCACGCCCACAGTTGCTTGACCGTATATATGAGGCACAGCACAGTGATGACCGCTGTTCAGAGATCAGGACACAGATGGGACAGGGCAGATTTTCCGAGTTCGTGATCGATGATCAGGGGATACTACGATTTGGAGCTAGACTGTGCGTACCAGATGCTGAGGGATTGCGGCGCGAGATTCTTGAGAAGGCACATCGGTCGGTATATAGTGTTCATCCCGGTTCCACCAAGATGTACCACGATATGAGAGATGTTTACTGGTGGGACGGTATGAAGAGGGACATTGCAGATTTTGTGTCGAGATGCCTGACTTGTCAGCAAGTCAAGGCTGAGCACCAAAGGCCCGTGGGAGAGCTACAGCCGTTACCCATTCCGGAGTGGAAATGGGAACAGATATCTATGGACTTCATTGTGGGTCTACCCAGGACTAGTCGAGGGTATGACTCCATCTGGGTGATCGTGGATCGTTTGACAAAGGCGGCTCACTTCCTACCGGTGAAGACGACTTTCGGATTTGCTCAGTATGCCCAGATTTACATTGATGAGATTGTACGACTGCACGGAGTTCCGACTTGTATCGTGTCCGATAGAGGCACCCAGTTTACCAGCCGGTTATGGCAAAGGCTTCAGGAGGCTTTGGGCACTCGCTTGAGTTTCAGCACAGCATTCCATCCGCAGACTGACGGACAGTCAGAGCGGACTATTCAGACTCTCGAGGACATGCTCAGAGCATGCGTTTTAGACTTCGGAGGTAGCTGGGATCATCATTTGCCCTTAGTAGAGTTCTCCTACAACAACAGCTACCAGGAGACCATTCAGATGGCACCGTTTGAGGCTCTTTATGGGAGGAGATGCAGATCGCCCACCTGTTGGACGGAGCTCAGTGAGAGCAGTATCTTAGGGCCGCAGATTGTGGAGGAGACGACCGCGAAGATCCAGTTGATTCGCGATAGGATGAGAGCAGCCCAGAGTAGGCAGAGGTCTTATGCGGACCGTCGTCGGCGTAGACTTGAGTTTTCTGTTGGTGATAATGTTTTCTTGAGGTTCTCCCCAATGAAAGGCGTGATGAGGTTTGGGAAGAAGGGGAAGCTTAGTCCCAGATATATGGGCCCCTTCGAGATCCTCGAGCGTGTTGGTGCGGTTGCGTATCGATTAGCCCTTCCGCCAAGTTTTCCAGATGTGCACCCCGTATTTCACGTTTCGATGCTCCGCAGATATCTTCATGATCCTTCGCATGCGATTCAGCACCCGACGATCCAGCTTGAGCGCGACCTTTCCTATGCAGAGCAGCCGGTGATGATCTTGGATCGGCAAGTGAAGAAATTGAGGTCGAAGGAGATACCGTCCGTCAAGGTACTTTGGCGTGGCCAGAGCGGCGAGGAGGTCACTTGGGAGACCGAGAGCGAGATGAGGAAGAGGTATCCCCATTTTTTTGAAGGTGCGTGTGATTAGATTTTTAAATTCGGGGACCGAATTTCTTTAAGGGGGGTAGATTGTAACACTTTGAATTTCCGTTAGAATGTTTTCGTGTTAATAAGTATTCGTGCATGTTTTTATGGTTGTGTTCATAGGATTACTAGTTATTTAGTCGTGTTGGCAAATTGGAAGATTTTCCTTTGTAGTGTACACTTGCACACTTAGCCTCTTTGAGACCTAGGTTTAAAGTGTGAACCATTCTTGTGTTGCATGGTTGTTATATTTTCCCCACCCTTTTATCCAAAACAAAACCCCATTTGTTAATTCAAAATCCAAATAAACAATGAAGCATGGTGGTTAGGTGAAAGGTTGACTTTTTTGACCCCATTTTCTTCTCTCCTCTCTCTCTTTTCCCCACTTCAGAATTTCCTGTAGGAATTCCAGTAGAAAACCCATCTCTTCCTCCATCTTTTCTTCTCCTTTTTCATTCTCCTTTGATCCATACACAAAACCCTATACATATCAACACATTTTCATCACAAAACCTTAGGAAAAGTGAGCTTTTGAGGTGTTTGAAGCAAAATCTGCATACTTGAGGGAAAAGCTGAGACTTTTGATGTTTTACAAGGTTCTTAGAAGGTATTAACTCATATTAGAACTCCTTTTCCTTAAACTTGTGGTATTCTTTAGTAAAAATCTCATTTTTGTGCATTTTTAGTGATATTAAAGGATATTTGTGAAGTATATGTTAGATTGGTGTTCTCATAGTTTAGTTATCTCCTTTAAGTGTTATTAGAGCTATTTTAACAGGTTGTACTTCAGCTTTGCACAAAAATACCCTAAAGTTCCATTTTAGTGCAAAAGTGTGGATTTTAACTAGAAATAAGGCCCTGTAGGATCTGCTGCTACCCGAGATTTTTCAGAGTGAAACTAGATGTTACTGTAACATGTATGGGGGGTATAGAGTGCACACACCAAACCTGGGAGCCTAATTCCATACCCAGGCAGCCGAAATATGCATTCTGGCCGCAATTTGCGGCCAGATGGGGGTGTTTTGGGTTGGGGTTTGGGGTGTGGGTGTCTGCTGCTATGTGGGTTATTTTGGTATATATAGTTTTACAATATCTTTTCTGTATTAAAATCTGGAGGTGATTACCTATTTTCTTGTATTTTTAGTCTTCGCGACACGCGTGATACGTGTGTGTGGGTTTGGGGTTTCTGCGTATCGTGACGCGTCGGAGTGACTTCAGGCGCGTAACCACACGTTTTAGCGTATCGCGCACACGCGCGCTTGGTTCACGACACGAGTTACTAGTTCGGCCTTAATGTCGTGTTTGTGTGACTTCAAGCTTATGTATGATGTATCGTGTAATTCTAGGTTCGCAGGCGAGTACGGCGGACGCCGCGCAGAAGGGGAAGCAAGTTGTTGGCTATACCTAGCGAGAGACTTCGGTGAGTAGATTTAACATCTACGGGGATATCGCCCGCATGGCGTTCTACGTTAGGGCTGATAGGACCTTATAGCTATATTTACATACATTGACTATTCATGGCTACTATTTAGTGCATACTGCATTCCCTGCTATATGGTTATAAACTAGAATTAATAGAACACCGCACCATTACTAACGGTCCATGTTGCACGAGCACTACCCTGCATGTTACACACACACCGTTAGTAATTGCCATGACACTCACACTGTAGAATTTACATCGGATCATAATATTGTAGCCCATCTATATGTGACATGACCTGATATTCATACTTGATGCATATACCACATCGGATCATAATATTGTAGCTCATCTATATGTGACTTGACATGATATTCATATTTGATGCACATATCATATCGGATCATTGACTTGCATATTGATTTGGATTACATGTGATTTCTGGATTTGGGAACCGTGGCTATTTCAAATATGTAATCATTTAAAAACCCGGTTCCCTTGATATGATATTTCGGTGCGTCCACCATGTGTTTCCTCGGTGCTAGAGTGATATATGTGAACCCGAATCGAGGAGCTGGTTGAGGCCGATTACGGGTACATGGTGGACCCGGTATGGTACCCCGGGGCGAGAACGGTTTCGCTGTGTAGTAGACGGTGAGCCTGGTAGAGGGACTACTA
This sequence comes from Agapanthus africanus, assembly GCA_030015575.1. Taxonomy (NCBI): domain Eukaryota; kingdom Viridiplantae; phylum Streptophyta; class Magnoliopsida; order Asparagales; family Amaryllidaceae; genus Agapanthus; species Agapanthus africanus. The sequence goes on from CM057343.1 coordinate 123,857,162, forward strand.
CCTACCGGTGAGTGGTTGGACCTGACAGTTATCCGGAGGATACTGATCAGAGTCGATAGATGGATGTGGGGTGATCCGTACTGCCGGGGCCGAGGGACGATACCGCAGACGGAGCCCGTGGGCTGACCCGGATTGACGGGGCCCGATGGATGAGGATTTGCGTGTCGATGCTGGACACGAGTATTTATGATATTTGGGTGCCGATGTTGGGCACTCGGGATTCTCAGAGATTTACAGGATTTGAGGGCCGATGAGGGTGCCGGCGCCTGAGCTATTTGGGGGATCTGGGTGCATTGATGGACACCGATTATATATTCCACGTTGACATTCCGTGTAGATGTTATATTGCCCATGCTCAGCATTTATTATTGTACCTCATCCTGTAGTTATATTACCTGATAGAGCACTTGCATGATTATTGCACATACTGCTTATCGCATATGGATATCATCTGTTGGCATATGATTGAGTAGCGCAGTATGTGCATGCTCGCGATTACCTTTATATGTTATCTCTATTCACGAGTTGGCAACTCACCCCCGTTGTGCCGTAGTGTTTGCAGGTTGCCCTTCGGAGTAGTCGCGGCAGGCTGCGTTTTGCATCTTTTGACACAGATACCCCCATAGTTGGTGTACTAGCTCTTTTGCTGATAGGTGAGTTTTGTGCGGTATCTGTTTATCTTTCAGTTATGTACATTGTTGTATCTAGTATTCTCCATCTACCGTGTATGTATTTGACTTAGAGACAGTGTGAGGACGGTGATGTATATTTACTTGTATTCTGGTGTCGAGCTCGTTGTGAGCCGACTGTACTTGCAGTTTATTCTATCTGTGATGTTCCCACTTGTGGATCTTGATCTTCGCTACGGCGTCGTATATTGCTATCTTAGTGACTGGTTACTTAGATTTCTTAACATGTTAGTAAGTGCTTTCATTTAAAACTTATAACACTCTATACTTTCACTGGTTTGATTTCTGGGTTTTCGGTTCATTTAGTCGCGTTACGCTTGTAGACGTTACGTGGTTAAGTGCCGGTCACGGGCCAAACTTTGGGTCGTGACAAATACTAAGTGCTACCTTCCTGAAATGACGGAGGGCTACGAATGGTTTCTGGCGAAAAGCCTTTAACATAATGAACTTGATATCGTTGAAGGAACGGGATAGCTTTTATAAAAATATAGTGACGAAAACCATTGCTAAAGAGGTCACTCCCGGTGAAGGGATCTCGGCTCTTTCCCCGTAGAATGAAGTGCAGGATATTCCAACTGAATACCACGATGCAAAGCAAAAGTAATCGGCTATAGTGAAGTTATTGTCCTGACGCAAACTTTTGTCCAAGGGGTCACTCCCGGTGAAGGGATCTCGGCGCTTGCCTCGTCGACTGAGGTGCTGGATATTCATAACCGAATACCACTGTGCAAAATAAAAGAGAACGTCCTTGCAATAACAGCTTTTTTGAAAAATGTTCCAACAACATCAGAATAGGTTTGTTTAGCTTGCATTGATCCGAATCAATGCAGTCTCATCAATTGATCATACCAATAAAGAACGAAAATAATGATGTACGTATATGCCATCCGCATTCGCCACTGGGTCCCGTCATCACCTGTTAGGTTACTTAACTAACGACAGAGCGGGGACTGGACTAGCGCGGATGCAAAACATATACAATATCTACTTGTATATATATCAATATATAATATTCGCTCAAGGCGCGATAAAATGCAACATCACAGAAATGTAACCAGCATCACAGAACAATACAGATATCTGGGATCCCTGGGTTTCATAGAGCCGCTACTGAAACCCGACGTTCCCCTGGTCGTATGGACAGCCTGTGCAATGAAAATCCTAGACCCCTACGGGTGCGGCAAGTTACCCGCCAAAACCTGAAGCGAGGCAGCCCCCTTCAGCAATGTGAATGGACCACCCAGCACTTCACGGAATCCGGTAACTTGGGCATCCCTCCTGGGTCAACCTGTACCCCCTACGAGTGCGGCGAACAGCCCGCCAATTCTAGAGTGAAGCCCTATCCGTCTCAATGCTATGAGATGCGGGCTCGTTGCCCTCTAGAACCCGGCTATCCGTGCACCCCTCCGCGGGGTAATCCTAGTACAGAAAGTAAAATATACATACAATGGGTATATCGACCTCGACCCGGTCGTGCCCTAAAAGAATAATACAAACAGGCAGTGACGACAGTCCACATGTCGGACGATCGCCCCGCAATATCAAATGTACATATAAAACAAAACTGTACTAACATCGCATCCAGGCTATCCCCCACGACCAATCCGCAACATCACAGCACAACACAGAACATCAACGTGAATGTCACGTTCGCAAATCCGTCTAAAAGGGCTATAGCAGTTAGACAGGATTTACCGATCAAATGACATTCACGGTCGCAGATATAATGTAAATACTGTGAACTAACATGTTTAAAATATTCGATTGACCAAATTTACCGAAGTGGGCCCCAAACACTACTGTAGCGCACACAGAAAATCTGGGCCCAAACAGAATATCCCAAAACCCCTATTTCCAAACCAGAAACCAACTGAAGAAATATGGTGCAGTGAACCCACTATGCTGCGGCGGAACCGTTGCCAAAGTAGGGTTAAGGCCGCGGTTCCGCGGTGGAATGGAAACAACACTGCACCAAATTTTCCCAGATTGCTTAGAATTTCCTGCACATGTTTCTGTAATAAGCTGAAAAATTTTTGGAGCTAAAAAAATTTCGACAGAAATCCAATGCAAGAAAATACAGTTTTTGGGATTTTTGATTGATCGGAAATGTAAACACGTTAGACCAAGCTAGACTAGGTTAATGGCGTGGCTTTGATACCAATGTAAGTGCACGGCGGTGCCCCGGCCGTCGATCCGACGCCGGAAACGCGGAAACGAAAATCTTTGCGAAACTTGCAAACCAGCACCACCGCGCACTATCAACCCGGATCGGGCCATTAACCTAGCTACTAGCAAACTAGAAAAAGACTAGAGAAGCTATACCAAGCGATCCGTGTCCTTCGGTCTTCGTCTCCACTCCGATCTCCTCGCGGAATCTCCGGTCGTCGCCTCCTCGTCGAAACAGGCACCACATCGCCGGGTTCTTTTACGGGCTCCCACTTCTAGACCGAGGCAACTCAGGCACGAAGTTAGCGAGCCGACGTGCCCAAGGGGTGATGTAGATGAAGTGTAGAATGGTTGTCTCTTGGGGTTATAGAAGTTGCCTTTGATGATGGAGAAGAGAGAAAAGCATTGGAGGAAAAATGGTGCTCTCATTTTTAGCAAAGAATAAGAAATGAGATGAATGAATTTTTCCTCACCCCCATCCCTCAAAGTGGCCGGCCCTCATCAAGGAAATATGGTGGAGAGAATGAAAACATGAAGGGAGGTGAGAGTAGTAAAAGCCAAGGGTGACCACATCCAAAAGGCAAGCCTCACATCAAAATCCTAATCAACTCTAATCTCATTAATGCAAGAAAAGCAAAGATGCTTTGAATCATCATGATAAACCATTTCACAAATAACCCCTCCATAAATGCTAATTTGCGAACTTGCAAATTAGCCCCTCCACCAGAAAAATCCGGCCGTGAAGGAACAAAGGAAAAACGGCCGGAACGGAATGCAAACTGGCAACTTCAGAAAACTGATCCCGTATCAAATTACAGAAAAATCCCGCGACTGCATATACATGCCCGCATTTGTATTCCCACTGAATACAAATGCAAAGAGACAAAACTACACTGTCTAATACTAGGATCCGGCTTAAACCAAAGTCCGCTAGTAAAATCCGTCCAATCACGATCCGTGCAATACCGCACGTATCTGATCAAACCCTGCCATATCTCCATACGGCCTCTATAGCATTTCGCCTGAAACTTGAGAAACTGGTCTGTGGGGGACTCTAAAGACTCGTCAATACTTTGGTTGTGGATTTAACCACTAGCACGTCAGAGGTATTAGCCAATACATAATGGGCTACCAGGTATTGACCAAAAGGGACGTCGATGAGCGAACTCATCCTGACACCCTACTGAGCCTGTCAGTGAAAATATCCGTACAGTCCGGTCCGTTCGTCTATGAGCATCGCATGGCGGGCCTAGGGGGTTGGTAAAAGTCAGACCCCTAAAAGCGGTGCAAGTCGTGTCGGAGATCAGCCCAGAACACCCTGAGATACTACTGGAATACCTACCAGTAAATCTCCTACCTTGTCCAAGGACTTTTCATGTACTGGCTCTCATAGACACAGCGCGACCTCACCCCCAATACCGGGAGAGACGAACCCCTACAGATCCGCTCACTGCCTCCATGTGGCTTGGGACTGTACCCGACTAAAACCTGTCTGCACGTCTCCTTTGAGCGTGGTAGGGTAGTAATCTAAGTACAGTAGGAACTCACACGAGACAAATGACGATCTCAGGTCGATGAACTAACCTGTACACATGTCATCAGGGAACTGCTATCTGACGTCAGGTATAATACCAACTAGCAGGTTCCCGGCGAGTCCTGTCCGGTGTACTCATAACCCAATGAGCACCTGTATACATCTTAGGTGAACCAACTGACACCAGTGGCTTGTGAGACCGGCAACCGTCCCTCGTCGGGGTCTCGACTGTATACACTAGTCTACTCTGGAGAATCGATGCCCTGTCTTGAAACTCCCACGACTAGGGACCTTTTAAGGATTTGCTTATAGACTCCAGCTCCCACGTATATGATCGCCCTCATACTGCTGGTAGTCAAGCAAGAATCCTAGAGGCTCTATCAACGTGCAATAGTGACCTGTAAGGTCACCTAAAGCAGTACACGATGATAAAGATAAACCAGATAGCATACTATCATCTTGAGTAAGACTGTCCTATCGGGATAGGTCCTCTATCAATCATTGCAATCACGTGCCTGTGATCCAATAATTGACTCTGAGGGCACTATCTCCAACAAAGAAAACCCATATCACTTCTCTACTCATCCTAGTTCACAAGGTTTAGCAAACCAAGTGTTCTAGTTTCTTCTAGTTTGAAGTAGAAGCCAAAAGGTAGAAGCTTTCGGGTGGATCCATCTTCGGCGCGAGGAGACGACGAGGTGAGGCCGATCCGACCACAGCAACGAGTTGAAGATGAAGGAGTTCAAGAAAGGTATAACCCCCTAACCGAGTAGGTAAAACTCCTAGTTAGGCTGTTAGGTAGTTGTTTAACAAAAATCCGTATTTTGAGTCCATGTTACCACCCTAGAAAAAATCATTTTTGACCATTTCCGCAACCCCAAAGAATCGGGGAAGGGTAACGTGGACTTACAGTGGTATCAGAGCCTAGTTAAACACTATCTAACATGTTAGCAAAGTAACTAGAAATTCGATCGGAGAAAAAGTCACGAAACACGCCCGAAAAATCAAGTTTCTGTCGATTCTGTACTCTGTTCAAAAAATAATAAATCTTACACTAAAAATCGGCTCAGGCTTTTCTAAACCCACCCAGGAAAATTGGTCCTTTGAACCGGTCAAGTCGCCGCGGAACCACGGCAGGAGCACGCTCCCGCCGTGGATCCGCGGCCGAGTTGACTCGGCCGTGGCACAAGTTTCCTACAGTGTGTTTCTGGGGGTGTTTTGGGATTTATACAATATGTTTTTTCAGCCCAGAAAGCAAAATTTGTTTTTGAGGCTTAAAAATCCGTATTTTGATCGAACTTCTATAGACTTAAGCTAACGGGTTTATTTCTGTGATGTGATATATGTATTGAACGTCTGCTAATCGCTATACATCGATTAGTGGGGGTTATACATATCTGTGATTTGTAATGTTGATGGTATGTGTATATGAATTCATTGGATTGTCGCGGATGAATAGCCGGGGGGCTTGTGAGAGGAGAGTTTTTTCTTTATCTTTCAATTCATGTAAATTTGTAATTGATGTAATATTATTTATTTGGCCGCACAACCGGGGTGAGGTTGTAGCCGTCATTGTATAATTTCTTTTACTGTTTTTGCTCTTAGGATAGACCCATGGAGGGGGTGCATAAACTACCGGGTACCTTGAAGTGCCGAGTGGCCTACTCATGTGTTGAGGGAGGTTGCTTCGCTTCGGGTATTTGGCGGGTAATTTGCCGCACCCGTAGGGGTTTTGGGTGGGGTATTGGCTATTCATCGCGACCGTGTAATCCGCTTTCCGTTACAGGCTCGTACGGAATGCGGATTCCTAGTATATCCAATGTGTTCATCTGTGATCTGGATTGGCTATCATTGCAATATATCTATATATGATATCTATTTAGGCATTGCTTATGTTTTGCATTCGCGCTAGTCCATCCCCCGCTCTGTCGTTAGTTAAGTAACCTAACGGGTAATGACGGGCCCCGTGGCGAATGCGGATGGCATAAGCGTACGTCATATTTTGGTTGTTTTCTGCAATGGTAGGATTAAATGATGGGACGCATTAAAAAGAATTAATGGAAGAAAATAAACCAAAGTAAAGTCGTTGGAACACTTTCAAAACCACTCGGTTCTTTTCAAAAACCAACTTTTAAATGCGGAGTTTGAGCCACTCCTTTTAAAAGCTATCTCGTTCCATCGATTATATCAAGTTCACTACGTTCACGGTTTTGCCAAAACCATTCGTAGCCCTCCGTCGTTTCACATGAATAGTCAATAGTATTCAAGCTATGTTTGTTGGCCAAAGTCAAGGCATAGTGATTGGTAGCTGTTGGGTATTCATGTGCAGCATAGATAGATGCGTTGGTTTGGGACAGTCGTACCGCCTTGTTGGCCAAAGTCAAGGGTAGGTACGGGTGGGTTCAAATTAACTTGGAGAATGACGGGTAGAACTTGACATGTGACTTATGATTTGTTGGCCAAAGTCAAGGTCATAAGAGCATAGGGCAAAAATCCACATCGGGAGTTTCAAAAGAACTTGAAACTTGCTAGTGCTGCATACCATTTGGAGTGTGATGATTCTGGTAGGATTCCTTCAGTTTTGTCACGCGATGATATTTGGATCCCGATCCTACTGTGAGTATATGCTACTCCTCGGGAAATTTCTCACTTAACGATCAATGCTATAAACCAAGTAGGTGTCTAGAAAGGTGTTAGCGGGGCTACGCCCCCAGGAAAAAGAGATTATTTAATTAAGGAACTTCGCGAAAGCGTTGGAAAACCTCCCTCGAAATACCAACACTGGCCTGGCTGAACGGTTAAGCAAGTATTGTACGGTGAGATTGATCCCGACTAATTCTTCCTTTTTTGGTTTGAGGAGGGATTCGAGTTACAGTGGGAGCCATCCTGTTTAGACAAACTAAAAACCACTCTAAACTTGCAAGAGCATCATGCTGAGTGTTTCTTCTCTCTCTCCTAATTGCAGCGACCAATCTGTTAGTGTATATGCCCTAGAGGCCATTACTGTATCATACTAGTTTGTATATTACTTAATGGAAGCTTGGGATATTCACCTTGTATATACAATCTTGCTCAAAATAGTAGTATGCTACTTGGTTTGTTTCTACTTCAATGTGTACATGTGTTTATTTTAGTATATCGCCTATACACATTAGTGGAGCCCTTAGGATCGTTGCTTGATTACCAGCATTGTGATGGCAGTCACACCAGTGGGGCTGGGTAATCTATAAGCACATCCTTATGCAGGTCCCTGGTCGCAGGACTATCGAGACAGGGCATCGATACTCCGGAGTAGACTAGCGCGTGCGCTTCTCATCCCAGTGTGGGAGACAGTCTGTCCCACAGCCGTCGGTACGTCGTACTTGAGATAGTATGCGGGTGCTCGTTGGGTTACGAGTACACTGGACAGGACTCGTCGGGAACTGACTAGTTGGTATTATGCCTATCGTCAGTTATCAGTTCCCAGGTGACATGAGTACAGCTTAGTCCGCTGACTTGACACTGTCACTTCGCCTCGAGTATGTTCCCACTGTATTTTGATTACTACCCTACCACGGCTCAAAGGAGTCATGCAAACAGGTGGTAGTTGGGTGCAGTCCCGAAGCACTTGGAGGCAGTGACGGTTAGACAGGATTCGTCTCTCCCGGTATTTCTCTCCCGGTATTGGGGGTTGATATCGCGCTGTGTCTAGGAGAGCCATTACACGAGTAGTCCCTGGCCAGGGCAAACGAGATATACTGGTAGGCTTCCAGTGTTATCTCAGGGTGTTTTGGGCTTCACTCCGACACGACTTGTACCGCTATTGGGGGACTGACGTTTACCGCCCCCTAGGCCCGCCATGCGATGTATCAGACGAACAGACCGGACTGTACGGAGAATGTCACATTCAGGCTCAGTAGGAGTTCAGACGGGTTTCGCCTCGTCAGTTTTCTTGTCGGCATCTACCTGGGGACCGTTACGCACAGCTAGTGCCGCTTGCGGTCTGTGGTTAAACCCACTGCCAGCGTAGTGTCGAGTCTTTAGAGTCCCACACAGAAAGCTATTCGCCTTTAGGCAAAAGAGTAGAGGTCGCATGGTTTTGCGGCAGGTCGCATGGTTTTGCGACAGTATTCGGTCACATCCGTGCACTTATGCACGTACAGTGTCCGGACAGTTATCACTAGCGGGCTTTGGTTTAAGCCAGATCCTAGTGTACGTTTTGGGATTGGATTTATCCAGTTTGTATTCGTGTTCCTCGGAACGCGGATGCGGGTGTGTATGCACAGTTGACGGAGAGACAGAGGCAGAGGATTCTCATTAGGGTTGTTGACCGTTGACTGTTGACTTTTTGGTCAACCCTAATGAGAATATGATATGTGATTAACAATTATATTAATTAAGTATTGTGGTGACATGGTTGTTGAGGGGTTGACTTTGTTGACTTGTTGACTTTGTTGACCGGTTGACTAGGTTGGACTAGTTGACCATCATGATGACTATGGCTATCATTTCATGGCAAAGACTTTTTACTTGCTTGTTTCTTTTGTGAGAAATGAGTGCATGAAATGATTTAGCCATTTTGACTTGAACCATTTTACACAATACTTGATTATTATTTTTGTGATGATGGTTTTGGATTATGAGAGCCAAATGAGAAAAGTCTTCTCTCATTCTTTCATGCTCATTCTCTCTCTTGTTCTTGAGCTCTCATCTTCCTCCTCTTGCTCTCCCTCTCTTGATTCTATGGTTCACTTGTCTCATGAGTTGAGAACCAAGAACCATAGATAAAATCCCATACAAACTCTTCTCTACTCACTCTAGTTCACAAGGTTTAGCAAACCGAGTGAACTAGTTTCTTCAAAGTTCGAAGAAGGAGCCAAAGGTTGAAGCTTTCAGGTGGATCTATCTTCGGCGGAAGGAGACGACGGGAAGAAACCGATTCGGACGACCATCGAAGCTTGAAGACGAAGGAGTTCGAGAAAAAGAAAGGTATAACCCCCTAACCGAGTAGTTAGCAACTCGTAGTTAGGTTGTTAGTTAGATGTTTAACAAAGATCCGGGTTTTAAGTCCATGTTACCACCTCTAAGAAAATCGTTTTTTACCAAATTCCGCATGCCCGAAAGTACCGGGAGAGGTAGCATGGACTTACACAATCGACATGACCGGACTTAAGTTACTTCTAGATAAAAACATACTGACAGGGCCAAACTACAAAGATTGGCTCAGGAATGTCAAAATGGCAATCACTTACGACAAGCTGGGGTATCTTCTTACCACCAAAGCTCCTCCTGTCCCAGGTCCCACCTCCAGCGTCGCGGATAGGGAAATCCGTAAGACCTGGGAGATCGATTGCGTGAAGGCCGAGTGCCTCGTGCTTGCCTCTATAGACGATGAACATCAGAGGAGGCACGGGAATATGGACTTCGAATCCATATTTCTTCATACAAAAGAACTGTATGGAGAGCAATCTCGTATCGCAAGATACGATGTGTCGAAGAAGCTGTTTTCAGCAAGGTTGGCCCTTGGATCATCGGTAGCGGAACACGTGCTTAAGATGATTGGTTTCATTGAGGAGCTCGCGGACCTTGGGACCACGTTAGAGAACGAGCTCTATACGGACTTGATTCTCCAGTCCCTTCCTTCCACTTACGCCCAGTTTATCCTGAACTTCAACTTGCAAGGAAAAGAAGTTGAACTTCCGGAGCTCCTCAACATGCTGAGGAGTGCAGAGGGCACCCTACAGAAAGGTAGTGAAACATCCACATTATTTGTAGGAGGATCTTCCTCTTCTAAGTCCAAGGCGAAAGCCAAGGGAAAGAAGAAGAAAGCCCCCGCCAAACCAAGGGGCAGTGTTAGTAAAGTGGACACGAATGGAAAAGAAAAGGCAACAAAGATAGCGGGGCAGCTTGTGGGTAAGGAAGAATGCTTCTATTGTCATAAGAAGGGACACTGGAAGAAAGATTGCAGGGCTTGGAAGGCCAGAAGCCAGGATCCGAAGCAAGTTGCGGCTTCGGCTTCAGGTGTGTATGTTATTGAAAACTTTCTTTCAATAAACTCTACTTCCTGGGTATTGGATACTGGATCAGGATCTCATATCTGTAATTCTTTGCAGGCACTGAGAAAGCGTAGGGTTTTGAAGGCAGGTGATATGACCCTCAGAGTTGCAAACGGAGCTGGCATGGATGCTGAGTCCGTGGGGGACTATCACCTGGGCTTGTCATATGGACACGTTTTGGTTTTGCGTAATTGCTATTTTGTACCCAATGCAACTTGTAATATCATTTCTGTATCTTTATTATCTAAAGAAGGTTATGAATTTGCATTTGTAAGTAATGTTGTGAACATTCACCTTAATCAAGTTCTGATTGGGTCAGGTACATTAAGCAATGGTATATACGTATTAAACCAACCACAGATTTTCAATGTCCAGAATACACACAAAAGAAAGTCTCCGGAAACAAATCAGGCTTTCTTATGGCATTGTAGACTGGGTCACATCAATGAGAGAAGGTTGACTAAGTTACATACAGAAGGATATTTGGATCCGTTCCAATATCAATCATATGCAACTTGTCAATCCTGTCACAAAGGAAAGAAGACAAATACTCCGTTCACTGGACACGGAGTAAGAGCGAGCGAGCTCTTGGGACTCGTTGTCATGACCCATAGTTTGGCCCGTGACCGGCACTTAACCACGTAACGTCTACAGGCGTAACGCGACTAAGTAAGCCGAAAACCCAGAAATCAAACCAGTAAAAGTATAGAGCGATTTAAGTATTTAATAGAACTAATTACTAAGATAACGATATACGACGCCGTAGCGAAGAAAAAGAGCAACAGGTGGGAAACATCACAGATAGAATAAACTGCATAAGTAGAGTCGGCTCACAACGAGCTCGACACCAGAATACAAAATAATATATATCGTCCTCACAACTGGTCTCTAAGTCAATACATAAGTGGTAGACGGAGAGTACTAGATACAACAATGTACATAACTAAAAGATAACCAGATACCGTACAAAACCCACTTATGAGCAAAAGAGCTAGTACACCAACTATAAGGGTATCTGTGTCAAAAGATGCAAGAACCCAGCCTGCCGCGACTACTCCGAAGGGCAACCTGCAAACACTGTGGCACAACGGGGGTGAGTTGCCAACTCGTGAATAGAAGATAACATATAAAGGTAATCGCGAGTATGCACGTGCAACGATACTCTAACCTATATCAACAGATAACATCTATATGATGAACTGGATGCTTAGACATGCAACAAGTGCGATCTAATAACATCTCCATGTGATGAGCAAAAAATGTGATGATCAGGTATAGCAATGCAATCTAACAACCCTATATAGAATGAACAGGGTGTGCAATGATCAGGTATAGCAATGCGATCTAACAACCCTATATAGAATGAACAGGGTATGCAATGATCAGGTATAGCAATGCAGTCTAACAACTCTATATAGAATGAACAGGGTATGCAATGATCAGGTATAGCAATGCAGTCTAACAACGCTATATAGAATGAACAGAGTATGCAATGATCATGCAAGCATGTGTACTATATCAGGTATAATAGATACAGGATGAGATATCAATTACTACATACTGAGCATGGGAATTATAACATCTACACGGAATGTCATCGTGGAAAGTATAATCGGTACTCATCAATGCACCCAAATCCCAATACTACTCAGGCGTCGTCATCCTCCTCGGTCCTCCAATCCTGTACTATCTCATATAATCGTGAGTGCCCAACATCGGCACCCAAAATATCAAGAAATACTCGTGCCAAGCATCGACACGCAAATCCTCCTGTATAGGGCATCCGTCAGTCCGGATCAGCCCACGGGCTCTGTCTGCGGTATCGGCCCTCGGCCCCGGCAGTACGAGTCGTCCCGTATCCATCCATCGACTCTGGTCGGTATTCTCCGGATAACCGCCAGGTCCAACCAATCACCGGTAGGTAGTAGTCCCTCTGCCAGGCTCACCGTCTACTACACAGCGAAACCGTTCTCGCCCCGGGGTACCATACCGGGTCCACCATGTACCCGTAATCGGCCTCATCCAACTCCTCGATTCGGGTTAACATATATCACTCTAGTACCGAGAAAACACATGGTGGACGCACCGAAATATCATATCAAGGGAAACCGGGTTTTTAAATAATTAACTATTCTCTTTTTGAAATATCCACGGTTCCCCAAATCCAGAATTAACATGGAAACAACATATCTCAATGCGTAATCTAAGCAAGTATGAAGATATCAATATATGTGTGCACTGGTATGAGTATACAGTGTGCATGTGCGCAGGTATGAAGATATCAATATATGTGTGCACTGGTATGAGTATACAGTGTGCATGTGCGCAGGTATGAAGATATCAATATATGTGTGCACTGGTATGAGTATACAGTGTGCATATGCGCAGGTATGAAGACATCAATATATGTGTACACTGGTATGAGTATACAGTGTGCATGTGCGCAGGTATGAAGATATCAATATATGTGTGCACTGGTATGAGTATACAGTGTGCATGTGCGCAGGTATGAAGATATCAATATATGTGTGCACTGGTATGAGTATACAGTGTGCATGTGCCCAGGTATGAAGATATCAATATATATGTGCACTGGTATGAGTATATAATGTGCATATGGATATAACATATGCTGTTATGCGGCAATTCATGACAACATCAATAAGGTGGAATCAGTATGATATATGATTTATAGTAATCCTATAATGTGAGTGTCATGGCAATCACTAACGGTGTGAGTGTAGCATATCAATCGTGCTCGTGCGACTTGAACCGTTGGTGACAGTGCAGTGTTCTATGCTATCATTTCTATATGCAACAATAATGTATGCTACTACAGTCTATATGAACATCTACAATCTAATATCCTAACTCGCCCTGACGCTTAACGCCATACGGGCGATTTTCCCGTAGATGTTAAATCTACTCACCTGGTCGTGCGCTACTCGTAGCCGACCACCTGCTACCCTTTCTTAGCTTTGTCCGACGTACCCGCCTGCGAACCTGGAATTACACAAGAATCCATATATGAGCAACTATCACGCAAAACGCGATATCGAAGTCAAACGATACGCTCGCGTCGCGAACTAAACGCGCATGTGTACGATACGCTAAACGTGTGGACGCGTCTAAAACTAACCCCGACACGCCGCGATACGCTGAATCATGGAACCCTCTCGCGTATCGTGCGAACCAAACGTACTAGAAATACGATATAACATCCCAGATTCTACCCAGGCTAACAACTTACAAAACTATACATACCACTGGCCTAGAAATAACAACAGACTCCTACCCATCCAAACATCACCCAAAAACTCCCCTATCTGGCCGCAAATTACGGCCAGAAAGAATAAACCGGCGGCCTCGCTATGGGGTGGGGGACTCGGGCTCTGGTGGTGTGATCTATACCTTGTATACAAGCTCCAGTTAACTAAATTTCAACCTGAACTACTCGGGACTATAGTAGATCACAGAAATCCAAAAAGTTCACTTAAAAACACTAAATTTGCACAATTAGAAACCCTATGGCATTTTGGTGTAATCTGGGGTCTAACTAGGTTTACATGGTCTTAATAACACCTAATTAGGCTAGGTTAACCAATACTAACAGCACTTAGCCATAAGTCCACACAATTCATCACTAATGACACAAAACTCACTTTTTAACACTAATTAAGCTTAACAATCACTAGTTTAGCAAGCAAGGAAGTTAGGCTCAGATCATACCTCACTTAAAGATCTTAGAGTGCAGGAAGGAGAGGAAGGAGAAGGTTTGGAGCTGCTACAGAGGCTGCTGGAGCTGTTACTGCTCCTGTTGCTGCTGCTGCTCCATGCTGCTGCTGATGCTGCTGCTTGCTGCTGCCTCTTCTGCTGCTGTTGCTGCTGCTAGTTGCTACTGCTGGTGCTTCCTCTGCTGCTGCTGCTGCTGCTTGTATGAGGGTGTGTGTGTGTATGTTGAGAGTGAGAGGAGTGAGATAGAGGAGGAAAGAAATGAGAACACCCTAGTCAACCCCTTCTCTTTCTCTTATTAAATGAGCATGGGTCAAGCCATGTTGCCCATACTCTCTCTCTCTCTCTCCAAGTCAACAAATCCAAACCATTTCTCATAATGAGAATAAAGAAAACAACCACCATAATAAAAACCCAAATACACCTAATACAAAACTTAAAATGGCTTAGGAATTGGTTAGTCCACCATGGTTGTTAATCATGGTTTAACCCCATCTCCTAACCCTAGCTAACATGCACATGTGTGTGTGTGCCTAGAAAAATACTAATAAAATATTCCTTAATTAGAATAAAATATCAGAAACTTAATTTGGTAAAATTTTTACCAAAAACTATCTATTAAAATATAATTAACCCCTAAACACGACCTAAGGTGTTCCAATCTTCCCCCCTTAAAGAAAATTCGTCCTCGAATTTTAAAATACAAGGCTACGTATACCTTCAGAGGGATGAGGGAACTTCTGCCGCACCTCGCCCTCAGCCTCCCAAGTGACCTCTTCACCGTTTGGGATGCACCCAAATACCTTCACTGATGGCAAGACCTTCGATCGAAGTTTCTTCACCTGCCAGTCCAATATTACGGCTGGCTGTTGGGTGAACGAAGGATCACACTCGAACTAATGGTCTGGCGCTGAATCCAATGAGAAAGGTCATGAAGGTAATTGCAAGGTATCGACATAGGGAATACGGGATGAATACTCAATAATCTGGGTGGAAGTGCCCAACTTAAGGCAACGAACCAACTCTCCTTAAGAATCCTAAAAGGACTCACTATCCCGGAAAGCTTCCCAAAACTCAACATGTCATTTATCGGAAATCTCCGTGGGAATACATGATCTGCCATTGCGAACTCGAATTTGCGACCCTCTTGGTCAGCATCTAATCTCTATCCGCAATAGACCGTTCTCATCCTGACCTTGAACAACTGGGTCATTTCCGAAATTTCTAAATTAGCTGAGGTCCAATAATCCTATAACACGGAGTTAGGAAAAACAGACTGGTGATCGACACGACCTAACCTCTAAACCTAAAGGTTACCAATTGGAGTGTCTCCTGATAACTGCTATCAAAGGAGAATCTTATCGATGGCAAACGACGATCCCCATCTGCCGACAACAATTTCTACATACACAACTTAACAAGAACAACTGAGTAAACTGAGTATCACCGGATGACAAACATCCGAATGGAGTCACATCCTGACAACTCCTGGGTGGACACCATAACGAATTTCGGGGAGATCTGCTCTCGTTCCCTCTTCGGAACGGTTAAAGGTTGCAACTCTCCAGCCGGTCTCAGTTGCCCAACTCAAGCACACAACAAGACAGACATCTTGAAACGAATCCCGAGACTTCTCTTTCTAACCCTGCCCACCCGTAACTACCTTACAAGTCACGTTAACAGTTGGTGGGGCTTGAATGAGTACAGAGAGTTGACCGATGTGCCTGCCCTAGGATTCCACGTCTCTTCCCTAGCACACCCTTGCCACAAGTCAAGGATTCCAATTCATTACCCAGCCGAGCAGGCTCCAATATCTCTAACGAATGAGCGTCGGCGGGCAGTACCTCGCGAAAGCGATTTAATAAAAGTGGTTGGGCGCGGACATGAGCAAGCTGTCTCCTCAGTAGAGACGAACTTAAGCCGCACTCAACGATCGCACAAGAACTGTGAATATGTGGAGGACTATCACAACAATCAAATTCCGCCGCAGGAAGGTGTACCTTTAACTCTGGTGGTCCGTGAAAATCTGACACGACTCTCAAACAAGTTGTGTCTCTAATCTCCAACGCAAAACCATCGCGGCCATCTCCAGATCATGAGTGGGATATCCTTCTCGTACTTCCTCCAAATGTGAAGAAGCAAAAGCGATAACTCCATTGTGTCACCTCAGTACACATTCGAGTCCTACTCACGAAACATCACAGTTAAACCACAAAGTCGCCCGAACCAAAAAGCAAGGAAAGGGCTGAAGCAGTTGTTAACCGAGTCTTCAACTGCCGAAACTCCGTACACAAGCCTCAGTTTAAAGAAAAGGAACCTCCATTCCAGTCAATTTAGTCAACGGTGCAGCATTACACTAGCAATCCTGGAAGAAACGGCAGTAAAAACCTACTAAGCCCAAAAATCTGCGGATTTCCGTCCTGCTCAAGTCTGGGCCTAAGTTGTACGGCCACGATCTTCCTCGAAACTATACCAATTTGTCTCGGTAACTACAAAACTTAGGAGTCAACACAACAAGCTTAAAGGGACACTCCGAGAATCTAGTAACCCGCTGGGGCTCTCCCAGTATCCGTATAACAGATCCTCAAGTGTTACCCTAGCCCTCAAGACACACTAAAAAGACCAGGATGTCGTAAATAACACAATAATAACTCGTCGAGAAACGGCCCGAAGAAAACCAGTTCATCACACCTACGAATGCTGCTAGAGCATTGGTGAGTCCAGTGACACACCCGAAACACACAAAGCCCGTAGCACGCACAAGGCAGTCTTCGGAATGTCATCACTCCGGACCCGCAACAATGATGACCCGATCCCAAACGAACTTAGACAAAGTCTCGCACTCTGACGCTGATCGAAGAAATCGTCAATGCGAGGTACATGATACCTATCCGCACCGTAAGCCGGTTCAATTGACTGTCCATCAATACACAACCTCAATCTGTCATCCTTCTCCTTGACGAACAGAAATAGGAACTTCCTAAATGCGAAACACTCAGACGCACAATTCCCTCAACAACCACTTTGCAGCAGATCCTTAGCTCCTTAAACTTCGCCGGCTCATCTGGAACGACGTCGGAAACATTCTCGCATGAAAGAAAACCGGTCCAACAACCCAACTGCGGCTACAACATTACTAAAAACGCCAAGAATCCATGACATCTCCTCAGAGCCGACTAGCGAACAAGGCTGAATTCAAGCTGTAAGAGGCGGCACCACTATCCACCTGCACAACAAGAACTGACTTGCCCGGAAAAACAAAACCTAACTATTTCCTCACGGTAGCCCACAACGCCTAGCACGTAGCTAACCAGTCCGTGCCCAGAAGATCGCCAAATCCAACATCTTTAGGAGGTTCAAAATGACAGACGAATCTCTATCTCCTATCCGATGGGCACACGACCGAAATACGTGTCGCGCAACAAAAGGATTGCTGACAGAAGTGAACACAACAAACGGCTGATCTACCTAGCACGACTCTCGTCCTAAACTCGGCACGAAGTGTGTAAACATACGAGTGCAACAAAAGGACATACTGAAAGAGTACTTGTAGGCTCCGCATTGGACGCCCTCGCGTCCCGACGAGTCGAAGCAAAAACTTGTGCCTGTCCTTCATCTGTGACTGATCAAACTCCTTCTCTACTAGCCTGAACCCTCTGTGCAAACCCTCCACGTCCACGACGTCTCAGAATACGACCCTGACGTGGTGTGAAGGAACACTGCTTGATGAGGTGTTGAAGGCTTCCGCATCGTAAACACCTACGCGCTGAATGCTGTCCTGCCTGGTGATGGAAGCCAAACGACTGTCCTCGTCCTAAGCCTCTGCTCTGGGCTGGTACACCAGTACGATTCCACAACTGTTCCGGAACTCTCACGGTCTCTGGAAGACGTGTCTCGTAAACTGGGGCTGCCTCCACCTGTGCTATGTAGGGGACGGAATACTGCATGATGATCGCAAGGAACAACTGGGTAACAGAGGTGACAACCATCTGTCGCTGCGCTTGAACAACTTCCACCAATGAGCTCATCGTCTGGCGCAAGCCCTGCATCTCTGCCACTAGTCTAGCGATCTTATCTGCCGTAGGGAGAACAATCTGTCCTGGTACAACAGGGGTACTACTTGGATCAATCCTCGTCCTAAACGAATCAACTCGAACCTCGGCTCTCACGACCTCTCTCTGCACCCTCGTAGTCCTTGGCGGCATAATGGCTGAAAAGAAGGTAGGATTCGATGAGGATACGAAAATCGAATCACAAGGATGTATACAATCATGAAGGAAATTCAATCAATAAGTCCTAAGGTCGCTTAGGCGGAGTACCGTGTCGTGAGTATGCCGCGGAACATACGCACGCTACGCCACTCTGCTGCAGCTACCTACTCCATCATACCAGGGTCATCCTACACTCCGAAGGTAAAACCTACGCTTTGATACTAACTTTGTCACGACCCAAAGTTTGGCCCATGACCGGTACTTAACCACGTAACGTCTACAGGCGTAACGCGACTAAGTAAGCCGAAAACCCAGAAATCAAACCAGTAAAAGTATATAGTGATTTAAGTATTTAATAGAACTAATTACTAAGATAATGATATACGACGCCGTAGCGAAGAAAAAGAGCAACAGGTGGGAAACATCACAGATAGAATAAACTGCATAAATAGAGTCGGCTCATAACGAGCTCGACACCAGAATACAAAATAATATACATCGTCCTCACAACTGGTCTCTAAGTCAATACATAAGTGGTAGATGGAGAGTACTAGATACAACAATGTGCATAACTGAAAGATAACCAGATACCGTACAAAACCCACCTATCAGCAAAAGAGCTAGTACACCAACTGTAGGGGTATCTGTGTCAAAAGATGCAAGAACGCAGCCTGCCGCGACTACTCCGAAGGGCAACCTGCAAACACTGTGGCACAATGGGGGTGAGTTGCCAACTCGTGAATAGAAGATAACATATAAAGGTAATCGCGAGTATGCACGTGCAACGATACTCTAACCTATATCAACAGATAACATCTATATGATGAACTGGATGCTCAGACATGCAACAAGTGCGATCTAATAACATCTCCATGTGATGAGCAAGAAATGTGATGATCAGGTATAGCAATGCAATCTAACAACCCTATATAGAATGAACAGGGTGTGCAATGATCAGGTATAGCAATGCGATCTAACAACCCTATATAGAATGAACAGGGTATGCAATGATCAGGTATAGCAATGCAGTCTAACAACTCTATATAGAATGAACAGGGTATGCAATGATCAGGTATAGCAATGCAGTCTAACAACGCTATATAGAATGAACAGGGTATGCAATGATCATGCAAGCATGTGTACTATATCAGGTATAATAGATACAGGATGAGATATCAATTACTACATACTGAGCATGGGAATTATAACATCTACACGGAATGTCATCGTGGAAAGTATAATCGGTACTCATCAATGCACCCAAATCCCAATACTACTCAGGCGTCGTCATCCTCCTCGGTCCTCCAATCCTGTACTATCTCATATAATCGTGAGTGCCCAACATCGGCACCCAAAATATCAAGAAATACTCGTGCCATCGACACGCAAATCCTCCTGTATAGGGCATCCGTCAGTCCGGATCAGCCCACGGGCTCTGTCTGCGGTATCGGCCCTTGGCCCCGGCAGTATGAGTCGTCCCGTATCCATCCATCAACTCTGGTCGGTATCCTCCGGATAACCGCCAGGTCCAACCAATCACCGGTAGGTAGTAGTCCCTCTGCCAGGCTCACCGTCTACTACACAGCGAAACCGTTCTCGCCCCGGGGTACCATACCGGGTCCACCATGTACCCGTAATCGGCCTCATCCAACACCTCGATTCGGGTTCACATATATCACTCTAGTACCGAGAAAACACATGGTGGATGCACCGAAATATCATATCAAGGGAAATCGGGTTTTTAAATAATTAACTATTCTCCTTTTGAAATATCCACGGTTCCCCAAATCCAGAATTAACATGGAAACAATATATCTCAATGCGTAATCTAAGCAAGTATGAAGATATCAATATATGTGTGCACTGGTATGAGTATACAGTGTGCATGTGCGCAGGTATGAAGATATCAATATATGTGTGTACTGGTATGAGTATACAGTGTGCATGTGCGCAGGTATGAAGATATCAATATATGTGTGTACTGGTATGAGTATACAGTGTGCATGTGCGCAGGTATGAAGATATCAATATATGTGTGCACTGGTATGAGTATACAGTATGCATGTGCGCAGGTATGAAGATATCAATATATGTGTGCACTGGTATGAGTATACAGTGTGCATGTACGCAGGTATGAAGATATCAATATATGTGTGCACTGGTATGAGTATACAGTGTGCATATGGATATAACATATGCTGTTATGCGGCAATTCATGACAACATCAATAAGGTGGAATCAGTATGATATATGATTTATAGTAATCCTATAATGTGAGTGTCATGGCAATCACTAACGGTGTGGGTGTAGCATATCAATCGTGCACGTGCGACTTGAACCGTTGGTGACAGTGCAGTGTTCTATGCTATCATTTCTATATGCAACAATAATGTATGCTACTACAGTCCATATGAACATCTACAATCTAATATCCTAACTCGCCCTGACGCTTAACGCCATACGGGCGATTTCCCCGTAGATGTTAAATCTACTCACCTGGTCGTGCGCTACTCTTAGCCGACCACCTGCTTCCCTTTCTTAGCTTCGTCTGACGTACTCGCCTGCGAACCTGGAATTACACAAGAATCCATATATAAGCAACTATCACGCAAAACGCGATATCGAAGTCAAACGATACGCTCGCGTCGCGAACTAAACGCGCATGTGTACGATACGCTAAACGTGTGCACGCTTCTAAAACTAACCCCGACATGCCGCGATACGCTGAATCATGGAACCCTCTCGCGTATCGCTCGTATCGCGCGAACCAAACGTACTAGAAATACGATATAACATCCCAGATTCTACCCAGGCTAACAACTTACAAAACTATACATACCACTGGCCTAGAAATAACAACAGACTCCTACCCATCCAAACATCACCCAAAAACTCCTCTATCTGGCCGCAAATTGAGGCCAGAAAGAATAAACCGACGGCCTCTCTATGGGATGGGGGACTCGGGCTCTGGTGGTTTGGTCTATACCTTGTATACAAGCTCCAGTTAACTCAATTTCAACCTGAACTACTCGGGACTATAGTAGATCACAGAAATCCAAAAAGTTCACTTAAAAACACTAAATTTGCACAATTAGAAACCCTATGATATTTTGGTGTAATCTGGGGTCTAACTAGGTTTACATGGTCTTAATAACACCTAATTAGGCTAGGTTAACCAATACTAACAGCACTTAGCCATAAGTCCACACAATTCATCACTAATGACACAAAACTCACTTTTTAACACTAATTAAGCTTAACAATCACTAGTATAGCAAGCAAGGAAGTTAGGCTCAGATCATACCTCACTTAAAGATCTTAGAGTGCAGGAAGGAGAGGAAGGAGAAGGTTTGGAGCTGCTATAGAGGCTGCTGGAGCTGTTACTGCTCTTGTTGCTGCTGCTGCTCCATGCTGCTGCTGATGCTGCTGCTTGCTGCTGCCTCTTCTGCTGCTGTTGCTGCTGCTGGTGCTTCCTCTGCTGCTGCTGCTTGTATGAGGGTGTGTGTGTGTGTTGAGAGTGAGAGGAGTGAGATAGAGGAGGAAATAAATGAGAACACCCTAGTCAACCCCCCTCTCTCTCACATTAAATGAGCATGGGTCAAGCCATGTTGCCCATACTCTCTCTCTCTCTCTCCAAGTCAACAAATCCAAACCATTTCTCATAATGAG
This sequence comes from Agapanthus africanus, assembly GCA_030015575.1. Classification (NCBI taxonomy): domain Eukaryota; kingdom Viridiplantae; phylum Streptophyta; class Magnoliopsida; order Asparagales; family Amaryllidaceae; genus Agapanthus; species Agapanthus africanus. The sequence goes on from CM057343.1 coordinate 123,879,198, forward strand.
AATAAAGAAAACAACCACCATAATAAAAACCCAAATACACCTAATACAAAAATTAAAATGGCTTAGGAATTGGTTAGTCCACCATGGTTGTTAATCATGGTTTAACCCCATCTCCTAACCCTAGCTAACATGCACATGTGTGTGTGTGCCTAGAAAAATCCTAATAAAATATTCCTTAATTAGAATAAAATGTCAGAAACTTAATTTGGTAAACATTTTACCAAAAACTATCTATTAAAATATAATTAACCCCTAAACACGACCTAAGGTGTTACACTCGTACACAGCGACGTGTGCGGTCTAATGTCTACACATGCACGAAGCGGTTTCTCTTACTTCATTACTTTTACGGATGACTTTTCAAGGTACGGCTATGTCTTCTTAATGAAACATAAATCCCAAGCTTTTGGAAAATTCCAGGAATATAAGAATGAAGTAGAAAAACAAACCGGCAAAAGTATCAAGACACTGAGATCTGATCGAGGTGGCGAATACTTGAGTGCCGAGTTCCTGGATTACCTAAAAGAGAATGGTATTCTCTCTCAGCTTACTCCTCCATACACTCCGCAACATAACGGTGTATCGGAGAGACGGAACAGGACCCTGTTGGATATGGTACGTTTCATGATGAGTAACGCTGAGTTACCGCGATCATTCTGGGGATATGCTCTAGAATCAGCTGCATATCTTTTGAACCGAGTTCCAACTAAGACTGTGCCTACCAGACCATATCAGATGTGGTGTGGGAAGAAACCCTATCTTAAGCACATTAAGACATGGGGATGTCCGGCTTTTGTTAAAAAGCAGCATGCGGACAAACTCGAGGCACGCTCAGTACAGTGCAAGTTTGTGGGATATCCAAAGAACTCCAAGGGATATTTCTTCTATTGCGAAGAGGAACAAAAGGTTTTTGTTTCTCGTCTTGCCTGCTTCTTGGAAACTGAGTTTTTGGAAAATCAGATAAGTGGGAGCGCAATAGAACTGGAAGAAATTCGAGAACCACGAGCTATTACTGAAAGCTTAGTAGAACCAGAGGGTTCAAAAGAACAGGACATTCCTACGCCGCTCCGCAGAAGTAGTAGGCAGTCTCATCCGCCCGAGAGATACTACGGTTTTCTCATAGACGGGGATAGAGAGGACTGCATCATTGATTATGATGAGCCTACTAGCTTCCAGTAGGCCATTCAGAGCGTTGACTCGGTAAAATGGCTGGATGCAATGCGGACCGAAATGGAGTCCATGTACACCAACAAAGTATGGACTTTGGACGTTGCTCCAGATGGGGTAAAACCCGTAGGATGCAAGTGGATCTTCAAGAAGAAGATTGGTGTAGATGGACAGGTTGAGACCTACAAGGCTAGACTTGTTGCAAAGGGTTTTCGTCAAAGACCTGGTTTGGACTATGATGAAACCTTTTCTCCAGTGGCTATGCTGAAATCCATTCGGATCCTTCTTGCCATTGCTGCCTTCTACGATTATGAGATTTGGCAGATGGACGTAAAGACCGCTTTTCTAAATGGAAATTTAGAGGAATGTATCTATATGGACCAGCCAGAGGATTTCATTCAGAGTGGGAGCAGCGGAAAGGTGTGCAAGTTGCTTAAGTCCATTTATGGACTAAAGCAGGCATCGCGGAGTTGGAACATCTGTTTTGATGAGACGGTCAAAGAATTTGGCTTTATCAAAAATCCAGATGAACCATGCATCTATAGTAGATTTGTAGCAAGAACTGTCGTATTCCTCGTATTATACGTGGATGATATTCTCTTGATAGGAAATGACATTCCTATGCTACAATCTGTCAATGGGTTCTTGTCACACAGGTTCTCCATGAAAGACCTGGGTGATGCCACTTACATTCTGGGGATCCGGATCCATCGTGATAGATCCAAGAGGATGTTAGGACTCTCGCAGTCCAGGTACATCGACACCATACCGAAGAGATTCAGTATGGAAGATTCCAAGCGTGGTAATCTACCGGCTTGTCACGGGATCACCCTCTCCAAAGAGATGTCTCCCAAGACTGATTTGGAAAGGGATCGCATGTCTATTGTACCCTACGCTTCTGCGGTAGGCTCTATAATGTATGCGATGTTGTGTACCAGACCAGATGTAGCTTATGCACTGAGTGTGGTAAGCCGGTATCAGTCAAACCCTGGGGAGAAATACTGGATAGTGGTAAAAAACATTCTCAAGTACCTGAGAAGGACTAAGGAGATGTTCTTGGTGTACTGCGGAAAAGACCTCCAGATCGAGGCCTTTGCTGACTCTAGCTTCCAGAGTGACAAGGATGATTCCAAGTCCATGTCGGGTTTTGTCTTTACCCTCAATGGAGGGGCGGTGTGTTGGAAGAGTTCCAAACAGGAAACCGTTGCTGACTCGACGATGGAGGCGGAATACATCGCTGCTGCTGATGCCGTAAAAGAAGCTGTCTGGATGAGGAAGTTCTTAACGGAACTTCAGGTGGTTCCGTCCATTGTTGATCCAATACCTCTGTATTGCGACAACAACGGGGCTATAGCTTTAGCAAAGGAACCCAAGTCCCATCAGAAGTCCAGACACATCTTGAGGCGGTATCACCTGATCAGGGAGATCGTGGGTCGCCAGGAGATCGAGGTTCGGAGAGTTGCTACGGAAGATAACACTGCTGATCCACTCACGAAGGCCTTACCCCAGACTCAGTTCGAGCGGTTGATCGAGATGATAGGTCTTCGATACGCCAGTACATGGCCTTAGTGCAAGTGAGAGATTGTTAGTGTATATGCCCTAGAGGCCATTACTGTATCATACTAGTTTGTATATTACTTAATGGAAGCTTGGGATATTCACCTTGTATAAACAATCTTGCTCAAAATGGTAGTATGCTACTTGGTTTGTTTCTGCTTTAATGTGTACATGTGTTTATTTTAGTATATCATCTATACACATTAGTGGAGCCCTTAGGATCTTTGCTTGATTACCAGCGTTGTGATGGCAGTCACACTCGTGGGGGCTGGGTAATCCATAAGCACATCCTTATACAGATCCCTAGTCGTAGGACTATCGAGACAGGGCATCGATACTCCGGAGTAGACTAGCGTATGCGCTTCTCATCCCAGCAGGGGAGACGGTCAGTCCCACAGCCGTCAGTACGTCGTACACGAGATAGTATGCGGGTGCTCGTTAGGTTACGAGTACACTGGACAGGACTCGTCGGGAACTGATTGGTTGGTACTATACCTATCGTCAGTTATCAGTTCCCAGGTGACATGAGTACAGCTCAGTCCGCTGGCTTGACACTGTCACTTCGCCTCGAGTGTGTTCCCACTGTACTTTGATTACTACCCTACCACGGCTCAAAGGAGTCATGCAAACAGTTAGTAGTTGGGTGCAGCCCCGAAGCACTTGGAGGCAGTGACGGTTAGACAGGATTCATCTCTCCCGGTATTGGGAGTTGATATCGCGCTGTGTCTAGGAGAGCCATTACACAAGTAGTCCCTGGCCAGGGCAAGCGAGATATACTGGTAGGTTTCCAGTGTTATCTCAGGGTGTTCTAAGCTACACTCTGACACGACTTGTACCGCTATTAGTGGACTGACGTTTACCGCCCTCCTAGGCCCGCCATGCGATATTCTCAGACGAACAGACCGGACTGTACGGAGATTGTCACATTCAGGCTCAGTAGGAGTTCAGATGGATTTCACCTCGTCCGTCTTCTTATCGGCATCTACCTGGGGGCCGTTACGCACAGCTAGTGCCGCTTGCGGTCTGTGGTTAAACCCACTGTGTCAAGTCTTTAGAGTCCCACACAGAGAGCTATTCGCCTTTAGGCAAAAGAGTAGAGGTCGCATGGTTTTGCGACAGGGTTCGGTCACATCCGCGCACTTATACACGTTTAGTGACCGGGCAGTTATTAATAGCGGGCTTTGGTTTAAGCCAGATCCTAGTATACATTTTGGGATTGGTTTTATCTCGTTTGTATTCGTGTTCCCCGGAATGCGGATGCGGGTGTGTATGCACACTTGACAGAGACAGAGGCAGATGATTCTCATTAGGGTTGTTGACTGTTGACTTTTGCTAAACCCTAATGAGAATTAGAAATATGATTAACAATAATATTAATTAAGTATTATAGTGACATGGTTAGGGTTGAAGGGTTGACCTTGTTGACTTTTGTTGACCGGTTGACTAGGTTGGACTTGTTGACCACCATCATGACAATGGCTATCATTTGTTTGCATTGACTTTGGCTTGCTTCTTTTGTTCACAAATTGCATTTAATGCAACAAATGATATTGTCATTTGTCATGATAACAACCATCACATTATACTCAATTATTATTACTTGTTATCATTTTTTTGGATTATGAGAGCTTGGATGGAAAAAGACTTACTCATTCTTTCATTTCATTTCTCTCTCTTGCTCAAGCTCTCTCCCTCTTCCTTTTGCTCTCTTTCTAGCTCAAGGCAACTCCCTCTAATGAGTTGAGAAACATTGCCTTAGAGATAAAAGAAAACCCATATTACTTCTCTACTCATCCTAGTTCACAAGGTTTAGCAAACCAAGTGTTCTAGTTTCTTCTACTTTGAAGTAGAAGCCAAAAGGTAGAAGCTTTCGGGTGGATCCATCTTCGGTGCGAGGAGACGACGAGGTGAGGCCGATCCAACCATCGCAACGAGTTGAAGACGAAGGAGTTCAAGAAAGGTATAACCCCCTAACCGAGTAGGTAAAACTCCTAGTTAGGTTGTTAGGTAGTTGTTTAACAAAGATCCGTATTTCGAGTCCATGTTACCACCCTAGAAAAAATCGTTTTTGACCATTTCCGCAACCCCAAAGAACCGGGGAAGGGTAACATGGACTTACAGAGACTTAACCATGAGTTAAGATAATGGTTGGGTTAACAAAACATCTAGTATAAAAAAAAACTAGTGGACTAGTCAATGGGTCTCCAAGCTTCTCAAAACTTCATGCCATGTGACCATTATCCAATTAATAATTGATTTACACTAAATAAATAAACCCTACATTATTTTTATCATGGTGTAAGTCTCATACACCCATGTAGCTTGTATCATCAACCATGACACAAGATAAAACACAATTAATATATATCACATATATATTAAGTGTGCACATGTGAGAAAAATAAATGTTTAAGTAAGCTAATATTAGTCAATGTAAATTAATATATCAAATATATAATTATACATTAAATCATTAAATCAACACTTGATTTAATAATCCGGTTATATCTCATATGACCGACTAATATTATTTGTATCATTATATCGAATCAACACTTGATTCGATAACCCGGCTATATTGCATATAACCGACCGAAACAGTATCGACTTATCGAATCAACTTTTGATTCGATAACCCGGCTATATCACATATAACCGATCGATACTTTATATCACGAGAATAAAATACGGTATCACATACTTGTATTAATCTCGGTCCTGCACATATATGTTCCTACTTCGTTTTGCCTGAGCCAGTGAAACCTCTGTGTAGGACTCTAAAAACTCGTCAATGTGCCGGCAGTAGGTGATGATCATATCAAGCACCCACAAACCGTCAGCGGTACTAGCAGGACGTAATGGCTACCCGGGTATTGAACGATCAGATGATCAGCAAGCAAGCCCGCTCCAACTCCTGCAAAAGCCTGACAGTAACACTACCGTACAGTCCGGTCTCTTCATCAGATAAGTCGCATATCAACAGCCTGGGGGTGGTAAAACGTCAGACCCCAATAGCCTGATAAGTCATGTCGATGCAAGTTCCATAACGGTTCGAGAAACTACTGTTAACACTTACCAGTAAATCTCAGCAACCCTGGCCAGGGATTTCCTGTTATGGCCAATCGAGCATAGCGCAACATCAACTCCCAATACCGGGAGAGACGAATCCCCTCCTATCGCTCATTGCCTCCATGTGACTCGGGACTGTACCCAAAAACCACCGTTTTGCATGATCTCTTGACCGTGGTAAGGTGGAAATTAAAGTACCGTGGGAATCACATAAGACTCTATGGCGATCTCGGGTCGACAGACTAACCTGTACCAGTGTCACCAGAGAACTGGTATCTGACGATAGGTATAATACCATCTAGGAGTTCTCAGCGAGTCCGTTCAGTGTACCCAGTCTCCACTGAGCACCTGTATACCATCTTTGATGTCAAACACTAATGGATGTAGGATCATCCATTGCCCATCATATGGGTCAAGATGCGTATACGCTAGTCTACTCTGGAGTATCGATGCCCTGTCTCGATACTCCCATGACTAGGAACAATTGAAGGGTGTACTTTTGGAATATCCTTGGCCCTACTAGTATGATCTCCATCATAGTCCTGGTAGTCAAGTATACAACCTAAGGGCTTTGTCAACATGTGAGAGCAAGACAACATCACGTATACAAGTCAACATGTTAAGACAAAGTATAACCAGACAACATACTATCATGTCGAGCGAGAAAGTGCTCCATATATATGTCCAAGCATCCACTACAATATACATCCCATGTACAGTAATGGCCTCTAGGGCATACATATAACTAACAATCTCCCACTTGCACTAAGGCCATCTGTTGTAGTATCCAATACCCAACAATATAGCAGTGGTTGTAGTATCCCATGCTCAACCATCCCAAAATCTCTCAATCAGTATTTGGGAAAGCAGGCCTTGGTGAGTGGATCCGCTGTGTTTTTCTTTGTGTCAACTCTCCTTATCTCGATCCGTTGGAGATCAACCATCTCCCTGATCAGGTGGTACTGTCCTCAGAATATGTCTGGATCGCTGATAGGACCGGTGTTCCTAGGCCAAAGCCACAACTCCATTGTAGTCACAATAATAATTATTGGACGCTCAATGGTAGGAACCTTATTCATCTCATGAACAAGTAATGTCCAGGCAACCTCTTTGGCAGCATCGTTGGTAGCAAGGTATTTAGCCTTTATCGTCTAGTATGCCACGGTAAATAGCTTGGAACTCTTCCAATCATACCGTCCCTCCACTGAGGGTAAAGACAATGCCTGTGACTGACTTTCAGTCGAACTTATCACTCTGAAAGCTGAAACCAAGAACTTTCTTTTAGTGCTTCTCAAGTACTTAAGAATGTCCTCCACAGCTGTCCGGTTATTCTCTCAAGATTCGATTGATTCCTGATCACTACACCTAGTGAGTCATCTACATCTGGTCTGGTACATAACATCGCATACATGATCGAGCCTACTGCCGAAATATAGGGTATCTCTTGCACGCGAGTGATCCATGAGTAAGTGGGCGAACCACCACGCTTAGTGTAACACTTTGAATTTCCGTTTAGGTAGTTTTTCGATAATCGGTAAAATAAATAGTATTTTCTGTAAAAAGTCAAAATAATTATTTTTCAATATAGGCCTAATTATACAAAATTTAGATAAGATATTTCTAAAAATTGGTCACTAAATTGTCACTTAAAAATTTCTAGTTATTTAAATTTTTTTCCTTAATTAATTATTTTTAATATTATTTTAAGTTTTTAAAAATACATTAAATTAATGATAAATACAAATTTAAATGGGTAAATTACATACTTAGGAACCATTATAAACTAAAATCTAGTGTTAATAAAATTTTTATTAAGACTTTCCAAGTTTGTAGTTCTATGGTTTGAAAATGGATCAAAAATTTGAATTAAAATGTGTTTTTTTTGTAAAAAGGATGTCATAAGCATTAAATGAGCTTGTGAAAGACTTTTTTGTAGAATTTTCCACACATTTCCCCAACTCTTTCCCCCTCCTATGCTCTGGCCGAGCCTCATTCAGCAGGTTTCCCCATTTTCCCCCCATTTCTTTGCTTCAAAATCCATGCAAAAATCTTCACTAATTTAAACCTAACCCTTATACTATCCCTTCTCAAGCCCAAATTGGTCTAAGACAAGGAGAAAGGAGGCATCCTTATAGGTCAAGTGCAAGCTAGGGTTCAACTTGAGAGGTATAATTCTAATCTAATGTTCAATTGGTAGTTTAAGTATGCAAAACTAGAATTTTAAAGTGCTAATTTGGTTATAATTTCTTATTTAGGAAATTCTAGAAAAGGTTTGAAATTTTAATTAGGGTTTGAAGCATTGTAATTGGGTTAAAATTAGTGTTGTGGCCATCTAGTAGTTTGAATTGGATGTTTGTGCTAGTTTGTGATCGTTATATCGTTAATCCGCGTTGTTTGCATCAAAATCGCTATGTTAATGCTTACTAGGTTTTTATAAAAATTAGGAAGTGATTTAATTGCGATATATTGACGATATTTATAGCATCTCCTACGAATTTTAGGGTGTGCGAATGCGTAATTTGGTTTAGTCGGGTTTTAGTTTTGACGGTTGCCCCGAAACGACAATTTTAGTTAAGCTTTTAGTGGTTTTCGTGTGTGTTCCGCGCGTTTAGTGCACGTTGTGCCTAAGTTGTCAGTGTTGATTCTTTTATTTTGTGACTTGCGTTGTTTCTTTATGTGTAATCTTAAGTTTGTGTTATGCAATTTTAGGATCGGTTGCGGAAACATCGGACGCGATAGGACAGTCTTACTCGAGAGGTTTGTATACTATCTGGTTTGTCTTTATCATCATGTACATGCTTGAGGTGACATTGTAGTTCACTATTACACGTTGATAGAGAATAGTATGCTACCATGGTTTGTCTTTATCATCGTGTACTGGTTTAGGTGACCTTACAGGTCACTATTGCGCGTTGATAGAGCCCTTAGGATTCTTGCTTGACGGCCAGCAGTATGATGGCGATCATATACGTGGGAGCTGGAGTCTATAAGCACATCCTTAAAAGGTCCCTAGTCGTGGGAGTTTTCGAGACAGGGCATCGATATTCCAGAGTAGACTAGTGTATACAGTCGAGACCCCGACGAGGGGCGGTGGCCGGTCTCACAAGCCACTGGTGTCAGTTGGTTCACCTATGGTGTATACAGGTGCTTATTGGGTTATGAGTACACCGGACAGGACTCCCTGGGAACATGCTAGTTGGTATTGTACCTGACGTCTGATAGCAGTTCCCTGGTGATATGTGTACAGGTTAGTTCATCGACCTGAGATCGTCATTTGTCTCGTGTGAGTTCCCACTGTACTTTGATTACTACCCTACCGCGGCTCAAAGGAGTCATGCAAACAGGTTTTAGTTGGGTACAGTTCCGAGCCACATGGAGGCAGTGAGTGGATTGGCAGGGGTTCGTCTCTCCCGGTATTAGGGGTGAGGTCGCGCTGTGTCTAGGAGAGCCATTACACGAAGTCTTTGGCCAAGACAGGAGATTTACTGGTAAGTATTCCAGTAGTATCTCAGAGTGTTCTGGGCTACACTCCGACACGACTTGTACCGCTTTTGGGGGTCTGACTTTTACCAACCCCTTAGCCCCGCCATGCGATGCTCATAGAAGAACGGACCGGACTGTACGGATATTGTCACTGACAGGCTCAGTAGGGTGTCAGGATGAGTTCGCTCATCGACCTCCCTTTTGGTCAATACCTGGTTGCCCGTTACGTACGGCTAATACCTCTGACGTGCTAGTGGTTAAATCCACAACCAAAGTATTGACGAGTCTTTAGAGTCCCCCACAGACAGTTTCTCAAGTTTCGGGCGAAACGTTGTAGAGGCCGTATGGATTTATGGCTGGGTTCAAACGTACGCGTGCACTTGTGCACGTGTTATGGTTCGGACGGATAATACTAGCGGATTTTGGTTTAAGCCAGATCCTAGTATTGTACAGTGTAGATTTTGTCTCATTGGATTTGTATTCGGTCGGAATACAAATGCGGGTATGTATATACAGTTGCGGGGTTATCCTATAATTTGTTACCGGATCGCTTTTTGAAGTTGCCAGCTTGTTTTCTCTTTTTGGCCAAATTCCTTTTGTATTGTTCCTTGGCCAAATTTTCATTGGAGGGGCTTATTTGCAAAAGTGAACTTTTATAAAGTGGGATTTTTCTTTGTGGTCACCGGGGCTCCAGATTTTCCAGCAACCTCTTGGATAAGATTGGATCTTTTATGCATCATTACTTGCATTAATGGTGAAGAGATTGAAGGGGTTTTTGGTGTGACATTTTTTTTCTTGTGTTTTCCCCACTCTTTTACTTATGCTTACCTCCCTCCTTTCTCCATTCTTGGAGCATGGCCGGCCACAAAATTAGATGGGGCTGTCCAAATTTTTGAGATGAAGATTGATCTCATTTTTCCTTGCACAAAATTCCTTAGCTCCATTTCAAAGTTCATTTTCACCTTTCACCTCCATCGTGGCAACTTCATTAACCCTCGAGACATAGCATTCTACACTTAGTCTACAGCAATCTTGGACACGTCGGCTAGCCAACTTCGTGTCCGAGTTGCCTCGGTTCAGAGATCGGAGCCCGTAAAAAGACTTCTCGATGTGGTGCCCTTTCCGACGAGGAGATCGAGACCGGAGATGCCGCGAGGAGCTTGGGATGGTGGCCGAAGACCGAAGGACACAGATCGCTCGGTATAGCCTCTCTACCCTTTCTCAAGTTAGATAGTAGTAGGTTAATGGTTCGATCCGGGTTTTAAGCATATGATAGCGCCGGTTTCTAGTTTGAAAAAGTTTTTGTTTTCCACATTTTGGCCTCGTACAGACGGCCGGGGCGCTACCGTAGACTTACATGGTATCAGAGCCACGCCATTAACCTTTACTAGCTTACTCTAGCGTGTTTAGAACTTCGATCGGATGAAATTTCCAAAAACCGCGTTTCCAATTGTTCAGTTTCTGTCGAAATTTTTTTGTTGTCAAAAAATTATTTGGTGCATTGTAGAAAATTGTTAGTGTATATGCCCTAGAGGCCATTACTGTATCATACTAGTTTGTATATTACTTAATGGAAGCTTGGGATATTCACCTTGTATAAACAATCTTGCTCAATATAGTAGTATGCTACTTGGTTTGTTTCTACTTCAATGTGTACATGTGTTTATTTTGCGATATCACCTATACGCATTAGTGGAGCCCTTAGGATCTTTGCTTGATTACCAGCGTTGTGATGGCAGTCACACTAGTGGGGGCTGGGTAATCTATAAGCACATCCTTATACAGGTCCCTAGTCGCAGGACTATCGAGACAGGGCATCGATACTCCGGAGTAGACTAGCGTATGCGCTTCTCATCCCAGTGTGGGAGATGGTCTGTCCCACAGCCATCAGTACGTCGTACTGGAGATAGTATACGGGTGCTCGTTAGGTTACGAGTACACTGGACAGGACTCGTCGGGAACTGACAGGTTGGTATTATACCTATCGTCAGTTATCAGTTCCCAGGTGACATGAGTACAGCTTAGTCCGCCGACTTGACACTGGCACTTCGCCTCAAGTGTGTTCCCACTGCACTTTGATCACTACCCTACCACGGCTCAAAGGAGTCGTGCAAACAGGTAGTGGTTGGGTGCAGTCCCGAAGCACTTGGAGGCAGTGACGGTTAGACAGGATTCGTCTCTCCTGGTATTGGGGGTTGACATCGCGCTGTGTGTAGGAGAGCCATTGTAAGTCCACGTTGCGACCCCCGGTTCTTACGGGGAGGCGGAAACGGTATAAAAATCAAATTTTTAGTGCAAGAAGCAACATGGACTAAACAAGGTAGGGATCGTGTCTAAACTAAACTAGCAAATACGCTAAAAGGAGTTAGCTACTCGGATGAGGGTTATACCTAAACTTGAACTCCTTCTTCTTGAAATCTTGTAGAGGTTGATGGTTCTCTTTTGTCGCCTTCTTCCGTCGAAGATGGATCCACCTCGAGGGTTCAACCTTGGGCTCTTTCTCGGACTTGGAGTGAACTAGAATCTCCGGCTTGCTAATCCTTTGATCCTAGGGTGAGTAGAGAGTGACTAGGGTTTGCTTTTCTTTTTAAAGAGAAGGATTCTCAACTCATGAGAGGGTTTCTCTTTACTAGAGGAAGAAGAAGATGAAGAGAGGAGAGAGAATGAGAATGATAGAATGAGCTATTATTTTCTCTTCTTGCAACCATAATGCAAAAGAATAATATTATCTAAATGATAATAATTGAAAATGAGAATAGTTGATGGTAGTGTTTGGAATGACCACAACCATGCTTCATTTAAAAATGTAAGCATAAATCAAGGAAGACTTTTGAAGGCATGAAAGTGGTCAATGGTCAACAAGTCAACCAAGGTCAACAAGTCAACAAAGAACAACCATAACATAATTCTCATTTAATTATTATTATTAATAGATAATAAATAAATCCATTAGGGTTTGGAAAATAAAGACTGTCAACTGTGCATACGCACCCGTTCCGAAACCCTAATGAAAAACCTCATTCTCCTCCTCAAGCAACTGTGCATACACACCTGCATTCTCGTTCCGAAAAACAAGAATACCAAGATATAAAAGCAACCCCAAAACACATACCAGTATCTGGCTCAAACCAGAGCCTGCCAGTATAATCCGTCCGGACTTCAAACGTGCACAAGTGCGCGGATGAGAACGAACCCTGTCGCAAAACCATGCGACCTCTACTCTGTTTTGCCCAGAGGCGAATACCCTCTGTGTGGGACTCTAAAGACTCGACACTACGCTGGCAGTGGGTTTAACCACAGACCGCAAGCGGCACTAGCTGTGCGTAACGGTCCCCAGGTAGATGCCGACAAGAAGGCTGACGAGGTGAAACCCCATCTGAACTCCTACTGAGTCTGAATGTGACAGTCTCCGTACAGCCCGGTCTGTTCGTCTGATACATCGCATGGCGGGCCTAGGGGGTGGTAAACGTCAGTCCCCCAATAGCGGTACAAGTCGTGCCGGAGCGAAGCCCAAAACACCCTGAGATAACACTGGAAACCTACCAGTATATCTCGTTTGCCCTGGCCAGGGACTACTCGTGTAATGGCTCTCCTAGACACAGCGCGATGTCAACCCCCAATACCGGGAGAGACGAATCCTGTCTAACCGTCACTGCCTCCAAGTGCTTCGGGACTGCACCCAACCACCACCCGTTTGCACGACTCCTTTGAGCCGTGGTAGGGTAGTGATCAAAGTGCAGTGGGAACACACTTGAGGCGAAGTGCCAGTGTCAAGTCAGCGGACTAAGCTGTACTCATGTCACCTGGGAACTGATAACTGACGATAGGTATAATACCAACCTGTCAGTTCCCGACGAGTCCTGTCCAGTGTACTCGTAACCCAACGAGCACCCGTATACTATCTCCAGTACGACGTACTGATGGCTGTGGGACAGACCATCTCCCACACTGGGATGAGAAGCGCATACGCTAGTCTACTCCGGAGTATCGATGCCCTGTCTCGATAGTCCTGCGACTAGGGACCTGTATAAGGATGTGCTTATAGATTACCCAGCCCCCACTAGTGTGACTGCCATCACAACGCTGGTAATCAAGCAAAGATCCTAAGGGCTCCACTAATGCGTATGAGTGATATACTGAAATAAACACAAGTACACATTGAAGTAGATACAAACCAAGTAGCATACTACTATTTTGAGCAAGATTGTATATACAAGGTGAATATCCCAAGCATCCATTAAGTAATATACAAACTAGTATGATACAGTAATGGCCTCTAGGGCATATACACTAACAATCTCCCACTTGCACTAAGGCCATGTACTGGCGTATCGAAGACCTATCATCTCGATCAGCCGCTCGAACTGAGTCTGGGGCAAGGCCTTGGTGAATGGATCTGCAGTGTTCTCTTCTGAAGCAACCCTCCGAACCTCGATCTCCTTGCGATCCACGATCTCCCTGATCAGGTGATACCGCCTCAAGATGTGCCTGGATCTCTGATGGGACCTGGGTTCCTTCGCTAAAGCTATAGCCCCGTTGTTGTCGCAATACAGAGGTATTGGGTCAACAATGGACGGAACCACCTGAAGTTCTTTCAAGAACTTCCTCATCCAGACAGCTTCTTTTGCGGCATCAGATGCAGCGATGTATTCCGCTTCCATCGTCGAGTCTGCAACGGTTTCCTGTTTGGAACTCTTCCAACACACCGCCCCTCCATTGAGGGTGAAGACAAAACCCGACATGGACTTGGAATCATCCTTGTCACTCTGGAAGCTGGAGTCAGCAAAGGCCTCGATCTGGAGGTCTTTTCCGCCATACACCAAGAACATCTCCTTAGTCCTTCTCAGGTACTTGAGAATGTTCTTTACTGCTATCCAGTGTTTCTCCCCAGGGTTTGACTGATACCGGCTTACTACACTCAGTGCATAAGCTACATCCGGTCTGGTACACAACATCGCATACATTATAGAGCCTACCGCAGAAGCGTAGGGTATAATAGACATGCGATCCCTCTCCAAATCAGTCTTGGGAGACATCTCTTTAGAGAGGGTGATCCCGTGACAAGCCGGTAGGTTACCGCGCTTGGAATCTTCCATACTGAATCTTTTCACTATGGTGTCGATGTACCTGGACTGAGAAAGTCCCAATATCCTCTTGGATCTATCACGATGGATCCGGATCCCCAGGATGTATGAGGCATCACCCAGGTCTTTCATGGAGAACCTTTGTGACAAGAACCCCTTGACAGATTGTAGCATAGGAATGTCATTTCCTATCAAGAGAATGTCATCCACGTATAAAACGAGGAATACTACAGTTCTCGCTACAAATCTACTATAGATGCATGGTTCATCTGGATTTTTGATAAAGCCAAATTCTTTGACTGTCTCATCAAAGCAGATGTTCCAACTCCGCGATGCCTGCTTTAGTCCATAGATGGACTTAAGCAACTTGCACACCTTTCCGCTGCTCCCACTCTGAATGAAACCCTCTGGCTGGTCCATATAGACACACTCCTCTAAATTTCCATTTAGAAAAGCTGTCTTTACGTCCATTTGCCAGATCTCATAATCGTGGAAGGCAGCAATGGCAAGAAGGATCCGAATGGATTTCAGCATGGCTACTGGAGAAAAGGTTTCGTCGTAGTCCAAGCCAGGTCTTTGACGAAAACCCTTTGCTACCAGCCTAGCTTTATAGGTCTCAACCTGTCCATCTACACCAATCTTCCTTTTGAAGATCCACTTGCATCCTACGGGTTTTACCCCGTCTGGAGCAATGTCCAACGTCCATACCTTGTTGGTGTACATGGACTCCATTTCGGTCCGCATTGCATCCAGCCATTTCACTGAGTCAACGCTCTGAACGGCCTGCTGGAAGCTAGTAGGCTCATCATAATCTATGATGCAATCCTCTCGATCCCCGTCTATGAGAAAACCGTAGTATCTCTCGGGCGGATGAGACTGCCTACTACTCCTGCGGAGTGGCGTAGGAATGTCCTGTTCTGTTGAACCCTCTGGTTCCACCAAACTTTCAGTAACAGTCTGTGGTTCTGGAATTTCTTCCAGCTCTACTGCGCTCCCACTTATTTCTTTTTCTATGAACTGGTGTTCTAGAAAGTGGGCATGACGAGAAACAAGAACTTTTTGTTCCTCTTCACAGTAGAAGAAATATCCCTTGGAATTCTTTGGATATCCCACAAACTTGCACAGTACTGAGCGTGCCTCGAGCTTGTCTGCATGCTGCTTTTTGACAAAAGCTGGACTTCCCCATACCTTAATGTGATTAAGATGGGGTCTCTTCCCACACCACATCTCAAATGGCGTGGTAGGCACAGTCTTAGTGGGAACTCGGTTCAAAAGGTACGCAGCTGATTCTAGCGCATACCCCCAGAATGATCGCGGTAACTCAGCGTTACTCATCATGGACCGCACCATATCCAATAGGGTGCGGTTCCGTCTCTCCGATACACCGTTATGTTGCGGGGTGTATGGAGGAGTAAGCTGAGAGAGAATTCCGTTCTCTTTTAAAAAGTCCAGGAATTCGGCACTTAAGTATTCTCCACCTCGATCCGATCTTAGAATCTTAATACTTTTGCCGGTCTGTTTCTCTACTTCATTCTTATACTCCTGGAATTTTCCAAAGGCCTCGGACTTATGTTTCATTAAGAAGACATAACCGTACCTTGAGAAGTCATCCGTAAAAGTAATGAAGTAAGAATGTCCGCTTCGGGCATGTGTAGACATTGGACCGCACACGTCACTGTGTACGAGTCCCAAGAGCTCGCTCGCTCTTACTCCATGTCCAGTAAACGGAGTCTTTGTCATCTTTCCTTTGAGACAAGATTGACAAGTGGCATATGATTGATATTCGAACGCATTCAAATATCCTTCTGTATGCAACTTAGTCAACCTTCTCTCATTGATGTGACCCAATCTACAATGCCATAAGAAAGTCTGATTTATTTCTGGAGACTTTCTTTTGTGTGTATTCTGGACATTGAAAATCTGTGGTTGGTTTAACACGTATATACCATTACTCAGAGTACCTGACCCAATCAATACTTGATTAAGGTGAATGTTTACAACATTACTTACAAACGCAAATTCATAACCTTCTTTAGAAACTAAAGATACAGAAATGATATTACAAGTTGCGTTGGGTACAAAAAAGCAATTACGCAAAACCAAAACATGTCCATCTGACATTCCCAGGTGATAGTCCCCCACGGCTTTAGCATCCATGCTAGCTCCGTTCGCAACTCTGAGGGTCATGTCACCTGCCTTCAAATCCCTACGGTTTCTCAACGCCTGCAAAGAATTACAGATATGAGATCCTGATCCGGTATCCAATACCCAGGAAGTAGAGTTTATTGAAAGACAGTTTTCAATAACATACACACCTGAAGCTGAAGCTGCAACCTGCTTCAATTCCTGTGTTCTGGCCTTCCAGGCCCTGCAATCATTCTTCCAGTGTCCTTTCTTATGACAAAAGAAGCATTCTTCCTTATCCACAAGCTTCCCCGCTATCTTTGTTGCTTTACCTTTTCCCTTCGTATCCACTTTACTAACACCGCCCCTTGGTTTGGCGGGGGCCTTCTTCTTCTTTCCCTTGGCTTTCGCCTTGGACCTAGAAGAAGATGATCCTCCTACAAACAAAGTGGATGTATCCCTACTTTTCTGTAGGGTGCCCTCTGCGCTCCTCAGCATGTTGAGGAGCTCTGATAGTTCAACCTCTTTTTCTTGTAGGTTGAAGTTCAGTATAAACTGGGCGTAAGTGGAAGGAAGGGACTGGAGAACTATATCCGTATATAGCTCACTCTCCAATGTGATCCCTAGGTCAGCGAGCTCCTCAATGTAGCCGATCATCTTTAGCACGTGCTCGGCTACTGATGATCCGACGGCCATCTTTGTCGAAAACAACTTTGTCGACGCTTCGTATCTTGCGATACGTGATTGCTCTCCATACAGTTCTTTTGTATGGAGCAATATGGACTCCATGTCCATATTCTCATGCCTCCTCTGATGTTCGTTGTCCATCGAGGCAAGCAGGAGGCATTTGGCCTTCGCGCTATCAATCTCCCAAGTCTTGCGGATTTCCTTATCCGCGATACTGGAAGTTGGACCAGGGACAGGGGGAGCTTTGGTGGTAAGAAGATACCCCAGCTTGTCATAAGTGATTGCTATCTTGACATTCCTGAGCCAATCTTTGTAGTTTGGCCCTGTCAGCTTGTTTTTATCTAGGAGTAACTTAAGTCCAGTCATGTTGATTGGTCGCTGCAATTAGGAGAGAGAAGAAGAAACACTCAGCATGATGCTCTTGCAAGTTTAGAGTGGTTTTTAGTTTGTCTAAACAGGATGGCTCCCACTGTTTCTCGAATCCCTCCTCAAACCATAAAGGAAGAATTAGTCAGGATCAATCCCACCGTACAATACTTGCTTAACCGTTCAGCCAGGCCGGTGTCGGTACTTCGAGGGAGGTTTTCCAACGCTTTCGCGAAGTTCCTTAATTAAAGAACCTCTTTTCCCTGGGGGCGTAACCCCGCTAACACCTTTCTAGGCACCTACTAGGTTTATAGCATTGATCGTTAAGTGAGAAATTTCCCGAGGAGTAGCATATACTCACAGTAGGATCGGGATCCAAATATCATCGCGTGACGAAACTGAAGGAATCCTACCAGAATCACCACACTCCAAATGGTATGCAAATCTAGCAAGTTTCAGTACTTATGAAACTCCCGATGTGGATTTTTGCCCCATGCTCTTATGACCTTGACTTTGGCCAAAATATCATAAGTCACATGTCAAGTTCTGCCCGTCACTATCCAGGTTAATTTGGATCCATCCGTACCTACCCTTGACTTTGGCCAAAATGGCAGCACGACTGTCCCAAACCAACGCATCTATCTATGCTACACATGAACACCCAATAGCTACCAATCACTATGCCTTGACTTTGGCCAAAATACATAGCTTGAATACTATTGCCTATTCATGCGAAGCGACGGAGGGCTACGAATGGTTTTGGCAAAACCGTGAACGTAGTGAACTTGATTTAATCGATGGAACGAGATAGCTTTTAGAAGGAGTGGCTCAATCTCCGCATTTAAAAGTTAGTTTTGAAAAGAACCGAGTGGTTTTTCGAAAGTGTTCCATCGACTTAAACTTGGTTTATTATCTTGCATTAGTTCTTTTAATGCGTGATATTCTTGCATTAGTACTTTTAATGCGTCCCATCATTTAATCCTACCATTGCAGAAAACAACCAAAATATGACGTACGCTTATGCCATTCGCATTCGCCACGGGGCCCCGTCATTACCCGTTAGGTTACTTAACTAACGACAGAGCGGGGGCTGGGCTAGCGCGTCTGTAAAACATAAGCAACGCCTAAATAGAAAGCAATGATAGACATTTCAGATCACAGATAAATACATTGGATATACTAGCAATCTGTAATTTGTACGAGCCTGTAACAAAAAACAGATAACACGGTCGCGGTGAATAGCCAAATCCCCACCCAAGACCCCTACGGGTGCGGCAAACTACCCGCCAAGTCCTCGGTAGTTTGTGCACCCCTCCATGGGTCTATCCTAGGAGCAAAAACAGTAAAAAGAATTATACAATGACGGCTACAACCCCGACCCGGTTGTGCGGCCAAACAATTAATATAATTACATCAATTTACATTTACAATGAATTGCAAGAAAAGAAAACTCTCGTCTCACAACCCCCGGCTATTCACCCGCGACAATCCAACATATTTATATACACATTCCAGCACATTACAGATCTTGTATAACCCCGACTAATCGTCTTATAGCGATTAGCCGACGTTCAATACAAGCAAACATCACAGATATAACCATCATAGTCAAAGTGTAGTGAAGTTCGGAAAAAAATACGGAATTATAGGACCCCAAAAGGAAATTTCTTCTCTGGAAAATCTGGGTACATATAATATATTTTAAAAATCCCAAAACCAACAAAGACACACACTGCACGAAAAACGACGCACTAAAGACAACAAACCGCGGCGCTTCCGCGGCGGCCAAGAAGGGTCACGCGGCGGAAGCGCGGCGGCTTATTCGAATTGGTGAATCGTTTTTCATGGGTGTTCTAACAAAACCCTGAGATGAATTTAGGAGTATAAAGTTTTTCATTTTGACCAGAAAAAATTTCAACAGAAACTCAGTTTTTGTAGTTTTCCGGTTTTGTGATTTTTTTCGGTTCCGAACTTCGTTACACTTTACTACCTAGCTAGTTTAAGTTTAGTTAGGCTCTGATACCACTGTAAGTCCACGTTGCGACCCCCGGTTCTTACGGGGAGGCGGAAACGGTATAAAAATCAAATTTTTAGTGCAAGAAGCAACATGGACTAAACAAGGTAGGGATCGTGTCTAAACTAAACTAGCAAATACGCTAAAAGGAGTTAGCTACTCGGATGAGGGTTATACCTAAACTTGAACTCCTTCTTCTTGAAATCTTGTAGAGGTTGATGGTTCTCTTTTGTCGCCTTCTTCCGTCGAAGATGGATCCACCTCGAGGGTTCAACCTTGGGCTCTTTCTCGGACTTGGAGTGAACTAGAATCTCCGGCTTGCTAATCCTTTGATCCTAGGGTGAGTAGAGAGTGACTAGGGTTTGCTTTTCTTTTTAAAGAGAAGGATTCTCAACTCATGAGAGGGTTTCTCTTTACTAGAGGAAGAAGAAGATGAAGAGAGGAGAGAGAATGAGAATGATAGAATGAGCTATTATTTTCTCTTCTTGCAACCATAATGCAAAAGAATAATATTATCTAAATGATAATAATTGAAAATGAGAATAGTTGATGGTAGTGTTTGGAATGACCACAACCATGCTTCATTTAAAAATGTAAGCATAAATCAAGGAAGACTTTTGAAGGCATGAAAGTGGTCAATGGTCAACAAGTCAACCAAGGTCAACAAGTCAACAAAGAACAACCATAACATAATTCTCATTTAATTATTATTATTAATAGATAATAAATAAATCCATTAGGGTTTGGAAAATAAAGACTGTCAACTGTGCATACGCACCCGTTCCGAAACCCTAATGAAAAACCTCATTCTCCTCCTCAAGCAACTGTGCATACACACCTGCATTCTCGTTCCGAAAAACAAGAATACCAAGATATAAAAGCAACCCCAAAACACATACCAGTATCTGGCTCAAACCAGAGCCTGCCAGTATAATCCGTCCGGACTTCAAACGTGCACAAGTGCGCGGATGAGAACGAACCCTGTCGCAAAACCATGCGACCTCTACTCTGTTTTGCCCAGAGGCGAATACCCTCTGTGTGGGACTCTAAAGACTCGACACTACGCTGGCAGTGGGTTTAACCACAGACCGCAAGCGGCACTAGCTGTGCGTAACGGTCCCCAGGTAGATGCCGACAAGAAGGCTGACGAGGTGAAACCCCATCTGAACTCCTACTGAGTCTGAATGTGACAGTCTCCGTACAGCCCGGTCTGTTCGTCTGATACATCGCATGGCGGGCCTAGGGGGTGGTAAACGTCAGTCCCCCAATAGCGGTACAAGTCGTGCCGGAGCGAAGCCCAAAACACCCTGAGATAACACTGGAAACCTACCAGTATATCTCGTTTGCCCTGGCCAGGGACTACTCGTGTAATGGCTCTCCTAGACACAGCGCGATGTCAACCCCCAATACCGGGAGAGACGAATCCTGTCTAACCGTCACTGCCTCCAAGTGCTTCGGGACTGCACCCAACCACCACCCGTTTGCACGACTCCTTTGAGCCGTGGTAGGGTAGTGATCAAAGTGCAGTGGGAACACACTTGAGGCGAAGTGCCAGTGTCAAGTCAGCGGACTAAGCTGTACTCATGTCACCTGGGAACTGATAACTGACGATAGGTATAATACCAACCTGTCAGTTCCCGACGAGTCCTGTCCAGTGTACTCGTAACCCAACGAGCACCCGTATACTATCTCCAGTACGACGTACTGATGGCTGTGGGACAGACCATCTCCCACACTGGGATGAGAAGCGCATACGCTAGTCTACTCCGGAGTATCGATGCCCTGTCTCGATAGTCCTGCGACTAGGGACCTGTATAAGGATGTGCTTATAGATTACCCAGCCCCCACTAGTGTGACTGCCATCACAACGCTGGTAATCAAGCAAAGATCCTAAGGGCTCCACTAATGCGTATGAGTGATATACTGAAATAAACACAAGTACACATTGAAGTAGATACAAACCAAGTAGCATACTACTATTTTGAGCAAGATTGTATATACAAGGTGAATATCCCAAGCATCCATTAAGTAATATACAAACTAGTATGATACAGTAATGGCCTCTAGGGCATATACACTAACAGCCATTACACGAGTAGTCCCTGGCCAGGGCAAGCGAGATATACTGGTAGGCTTCCAGTGTTATCTCAGGGTGTTTTGGGCTTCACTCCGACACGACTTGTACCGCTATTGGGGGACTGACGTTTTACCGCCCCCTAGGCCCGACATGCGATGTATCAGACGAACAGACCGGACTGTACGGAGAATGTCACATTCAGACTCAGTAGGAGTTCAGATGGGGTTCACCTCGTCAGCCTTCTTGTCGGCATCTACCTGGGGACCGTTACGCACAGCTAGTGCCGCTTGCGGTCTGTGGTTAAACCCACTGCCAGCGTAGTGTCGAGTCTTTAGAGTCCCACACAGAGGGTATTCGCCTCTGGGCAAAACAGAGTAGAGGTCGCATGGTTTTGCGACAAGGTTCGTTCTCATCCGCGCACTTGTGCACGTTTGGAGTCCGGACGGATATTGCCAGCAGGCTCTGGTTTGAGTCAGATACTGGTATATGTTTTGGGGGTTGCTTTTATATCTCGGTATTCTTGTTCCTCGGAACGAGAATGCAGGTGTGTATGCACAGTTGCTTGAGGCGGAGGATGAGGTATTTCATTAGGGTTTCGGAACGGGTGCGTATGCACTGTTGACAGTCGTCATTTTCCAAACCCTAATAGATTTATGAAATATCTATTAATAATAGTAATTAAATGAAATATTGTTATGGTTGATTTTGTTGACTTGTTGACCATGGTTGACTTGTTGACCATGGTTGAATGTTGACCACCATCATGCTTTGTAAGGATTCTCCTTGATTCTTGCTTACACTCATTTATTGAAAGTATGATAGTGGTCATTCCAAAACAACCATCAACTATTCTCATTTCAATTATTATTATTAATTAGATAATTCTTTTTCTTTTGATATGGTTGCAAAAAGGAAAAGAAAAGCTCATTTCTATCATAATCATTCTCTCTCCTCACTTCATCTTCTTCTTCCTCTAGCCAAAGGAGAATCCTTCTCATGTGTTGAGAATCCCTCTCCTTAAAAGAAAAGCACCCCTTAGACACTCTCTACTCACTCTAGGATCAAAGGATTAGCAAGCCGGAGATTCTAGTTCTCTCCAATTTCGAGAAAGAGCCCGAAGGTTGAACCCTCAGGTGGATCCATCTTCGACGGAAGAAGGCGACGTGAAGAGAACCATCAACCTCTACAGGGTTTCAAGAAGAAGGAGTTCATGTTAAGGTATAACCATCTTTCCGAGTAGCTAACTCTCTTTAGCAAGTTTGCTAGTTCTAGTTTAGGAAAAGATCCCGACTTTGTTAGTCCATGTTGCCCCATGCGCTAAAAATTTGATTTTTATACCGTTTCCGCCTCCCCGTAAGAACCGGGGGTCGCAACGTGGACTTACAGTGGTATCAGAGCCTAACTAAACTTAAACTAGCTTGGTAGTGAAGTGTAACGAAGTTCGGAACCGAAAAAATCCAAAAACCAAACTTTTGCAAAACCCTAGTTTCTGTTAAAATTTTTTATGGTCAAAACAAGATTTATTATACACCTAAATTCGGCTCAGGGTTTTGTGTGAACACCCAAGAAAAACGATCCCCTAATTCATTCAAACCGCCGCGGATCCGCGGCCTCACCTATTCTTATCGCCGCGGATCCGCCGCCGTTTGGAGTCTTCTGGTGATCGGGTTTCGTGCAGTGTGTCTCTGTGTTGGTTTTGGGATTTTTAAAATATATTATATGTGCCCAGATTTTCCAGAACAGAAATTTGCTTTTGGGGTCCTATAATTCCGTATTTTTTTTCCGAACTTCACTGCACTTTGACTATGATGGTTATATCTGTGATGTTTGCATGTATTGAACGTCGGCTAATCGTTATAAGTCGATTAGTCGGGGTTATACATCTCTGTGATCTGTGTTTGATATTGGAATGTGTATATGAATGTGTTGGACTGTCGCGGGTGAATAGCCGGGGTGGATGTGAGATGAGCTTTTGTTTTTCTTTCATTCATTTGTAAATGTAAATTGATGTAATAATATTATTTGTATGGCCGCACAACCGGGTCGGGGTTGTAGCCGTCATTGTATAATTCTTTTTACCGTTTATGCTCCTAGGATAGACCCATGGAGGGGTGCACAAACTGTAAGTGCACGGCGGCGCCCCGGCCGTCAATCCGACGGCCAAATGCGGAAGCGGTGATAAACTTTAATTTTTCTTGAACTGGCAAACCGACGCGCACTAATACCCGGATCGAACCACTAACTAGTCCTAGCTAACAACAAGAAAGGGAATAGAGATATACCGACGATCCAAGTCCTCCGGTCTTCTCATCATCGTCCCGATCTCTTGCGGAATGTCCCGTCTCCTCCTCGTCGCCGGAAGTGCACCACATCGCCTACTTCTTTTACGGGCTCCCACCTCAATGCCGAGGCAACTCGGGCACGAAGCCGGCTACTCGACGTGCCCAAGATATGCTGTAGAATATAATGTGGATTACATGTCTCATTTGGGATTATGGAGTTGCCTTTTGTGGTGGAGGAATTGAAGTGAACTTTTTGGAGAGGGAGTTGTAGGGATTTTTCAAAGCTCAAGATACAAAAATCCCACCTCATGAAATGAAATCCCCTCTCTATCAAGGAAATGGCCGGCCCCCCCAATATTGGTGTGATTGGAGAGAGAGAGAGAATGGCTTGATCAATAATGCAAAGAAAATGATGGCTTGGAAAGTCCAACACTCAACAACCATCTCCTCTCCCATCATCACAACCAAAGTCAAGAAATCATGAAAACAAAGTCAAGAAGTCAAGGTAAGGTGCAACCATGATGAAGTCAAAAAGTCAAGCAAGGTCAAGGTATGGTGAGCCATCATGATACAAGGAAATATGCAAAGACCCCCTCCACAATTGCTTATTTGCAACAATGCAAATAAGCCCTCCTCCACCAATCTTCGGCCACTGAACGGAACAATGGAAATTGGCCGAAACGGAAAGCAAACTGGCAACTCCAGAAAACTGGTCCCGTAATAAATTACAGGAAAACCCCGATACTGTGCATACACACCCGCATCTGTATTTCGACCGAAATACAAATGCAAGGAGACAAAATCTACACTGTACTATACTAGGATCCGGCTTATACCAAAGCCGGCTAGTAATATCCGTTCGATCTTGATCCGTGCAATACCGCACGTATCTGATCGAACCCTGCCATATAACCATACGGCCTATAGTACAGACTGTCCGATCCTGATCCGTGCAATACCGCACGTATCTGATCGGACCCTACCATATCTCCATACGGCCTCTACAACCTTTCGCCCGAAAACTGAGTAACTGAATGTGGGGGACTCTAAAGACTCGTCAACACCTTGGTTGTGGATTTAACCACTAGCACGTTAGAGGTATAAGCCAATACATAACGGGCTACCAGGTATTGACCAAAAGGGACGTCTGTGAGCGAACTCAGCCTGACACCCTACTGAGCCTGTCAGTGACAATATCCGTACAGTCCGGTCCGTTCGTCTATGAGCATCGCATGGCGGGCCTAGGGGGTTGGTAAAAGTCAGACCCCCAAAAGCGGTACAAGTCGTGTCGGAGTGTAGCCCAGAACACCCTGAGATACTACTGGAATACCTACCAGTAAATCTCCTTGCCTCGGCCGAGGGCTTCGTGTAATGGCTCTCCTAGACACAGCACGACCTCACCCCCAATACCGGGAGAGACGAACCCCTGAAAATACGCTCACTGCCTCCATGTGGCTCGGGACTGTACCCAACTAAAACCTGTTTGCACGACTCCTTTGAGCCGTGGTAGGGTAGTAATCAAAGTACAGTGGGAACTCACACGAGACAAATGACGATCCCCAGGTCGATGAACTAACCTGCACACATGTCACCAGGGAACTGCCATCTGACGTCTGGTATATGACCAACTAGCATGTTCCCGGCGAGTCCTGTCCGGTGTACTCATAACCCAATGAGCACCTGTATACATCTTAGGTGATCCAACTGACACCAGTGGCTTGTGAGACCGGCCACTGCCCCTCGTCGGGGTCTCGACTGTATACACTAGTCTACTCTGGAGTATCGATGCCCTGTCTCGAAACTCGCACTACTAGGGACCATTTAAGGATATGCTTATAGACTACCAGCTCCCACGTATATGATCGCCCTCATACTGCTGGTGGTCAAGCAAGAATCCTAGGGGCTCTATCAACGTGTAATAGCAACTTGTCAGGTCACCTAAAACAGTACACGATGATAAAGGTAAACCAGATAGCATACTATCATCTCGAGTAAGACTGTCCTACCGGGATAGGTCCTCCATCAATCATTGCAATCACGTACCTGTGACCTAATAATTGACTCTGAGGGCACTATCTCCAACAATCTCCCACTTGCACTCAAGGCTAATTATTGCGATGTCGCATACTCACAGCCCGTGTGATACCGAACACCCAACTCCTCTACTAGTCAGTCTCACAAAGCTTGTTTGCGAAACTATTGCGTTCGAGGAATAGCCTTAGTGAGTGGATCCGCTTTGTTGTTTCTTTCTATGTCTCTCTATATCTCTAGTTCGCGGAGAAACCCATCTCCCGAAATGAGCAATACCTGTCTTAGAATGTGTCTGGATGTCTGATGGGACATAGCTCATAAATGAACTCCAAATCCAAACTTCTTAGACTGTATCGTCAACTGAACTTAATCAGTATCCTGCGCCATGCCTCCCTCAGTATTGCCTTGGACTAACTGTCCAAAATACTGCCCCTCGTCAGAAGGAAAAACTATAACTCTGACAACCTCCTTGTCGTCCATGTCACCTTGGAAGCCTGGAATGATAACTGTCTCCAGAATATGGCTGTCGTTATCATATCCCTAGAACATTCACTTATGTTCTAAAACTGCTTCCGACCGTTTCCCCAGGATTGGATTAATGTCAGCTTATTGCATCTAGTGCAAGAACAACATCTGGTGTGGTACTTGACATCTCATGATTGACTCAATTGCCTGAGCAAGTGATCTGCCAATCATGCACGTCCCTCTCTACTTTAGTTTGTAAGACACCTTTAGAGAGGGTGACTCCATCACCTGCAGGTGCACTACCATGCCAGGAGTCGTCCATTCTAAATACCCTTAGAATGCTGTCTAAGTACCCAGATTGGGAAACCACCCAAATCTAGATCTAAAACCATAGATCTAGTAACCAGTATGTCTGATATAAAATCCATTTCCTTTATGGAGAAAACACTGTGTGACGACCAAAATATAACCGATTGTAGTATAGGAGTTTCTTTTCCTATTCTGTGTATGTCATCCAAATACCATGACATCACACCCTACTACCTTCTCAACAGATCCATCCCCTATTCTGATGAAGTCAAACCCATGACTGTCACATCAGAAATAGATGATCTATCTCCGCTACATATGCTTTAGTCTATAAATAGACATAAGCTATCTGTCCACCAATGCTTCCGCTGCTCCCACTGACTACGACAACCCTCTGGCAGAGTCATATAGACGTACACTTCTAGAACTAGTTTAGAACGACGCTATACTCATCCTCCCGCCGGGTCTCGCAGCCTGGAACAACAGCAATGGTAATTGTGGGTAAACAAGAACTTCCCTGTCACCGTCCTTGAGGCTACCGTAGTACCTCTCGGGTGCCTGAAGTTACCCACCGTATCTGCGGAGTGGCCAATGGAATGTCAATCCAGATTGAATCTTTAGGTTCCTTGTCAAATCTTCAGTAATCGTTCGTGGTTCTGGAATCACCTCCAGTTCTACCATACTCCCACTACTGTTTTCTGAAAAAAATCCATTTTTAATAAAACTATGGCGAGTCTAGAACAATATTGCTATTGTTCATCCAGATGGTAGAAAATCAACCCGCGTCATAGCCTGGGTCAACCCACAAACAGCCATTACAGAAACGTGCCTTGAGTTGTCCAGTGTCTGGTTTTAAGCATAAGCCGGACAACTCCCCATACCTTAACATCGTTAAGATATGAACTGTTCTATATCCCATATAGGACCAGAGGCACTGATTTAATTGAACCAGATTCAAATCATGCAGCTGTCTCCAGTGCATGTCAACTTAATGGAAGGAGGCCGATCAGCGTTACTCAACTTAGGAATGCTTCCAATTATGAGTAACCTGAAAGAGAAGCAATTTCTCTTTATCATTACTATCAACTGAATACCATACACAAGTATCTACATCTTCGATCACTTTGAAGAATCCCGATACTTGCTATACCTGGTTCTCTACTCTATTCAAATACCTATAACTTCTCAAAATTCAGATCCTGTGTTTCCGCGAAACACTTGTCTAAAAACTAGAGAAGTCATAAGTAAACCGAATATAGTACGAGGACCAACCCCTCTGTCCTGATGGACCCTGGACAACATACAATACTCTGTATAAGTCCCTTGAGTCTGATAACTCACTCACTGTGTGTCGTAGGTTGAAAACTGTACTTATGGTTAAGAAGAATTACACCGCTGTTTAATGCTCCTTACCTAACCATCCACTGATATAGGTAAATGTCGTAGACATAATTTCAGAAAGGTATATCTCACTCTATGAAAATAGACGTACAGATATATCAATTTGAAATTGGTGCATAACTGTGGATATTCAAAACCAAATATTTGCCAACCGGCAAACAGCCCAGGTGATTTCCTCAAATATCACCGATTACAACGAATCCCGATATAATGAGGATAATCACCCAATTCCCAATAACTTACTCCCACTCATCATCTGTAAAACCATACAGATGTGAGAATCGTAACTGGTAAATACATACCCTGGAGTAAGTATCTAATCGGGAAATCAGTTTCCTTTTAACATTACACAGTGAAATTGAAACATTGAAATGTTTCGATGGGGTATCCCGATATTCCTAGTAATGCCTCTACCATTATCCAGATTCACAACTGTAACCGTATATCTCTTTGCCACCTCTCCAAATCCCTTTATTTGTCTTTAGTCATTACCTTCTGCACACCCCGTAGGCCAAATGGTTTTCTTCCTTCCCTACCGTTCGGCACCAGCCTATGGTTTTGAAGAAGACTATCCAATAAGCATAATGGGTGTACTGTCCCAATCCTAGGAACACTCGCAATGCGAGAGAAGGTGATGATAAAAGACACCTGAATAAACCTTATTCCTATTTCTCCTGGACCAGAATCCATCCCCGAACTGGAACAAGTTCCATTCGAGTTCGTATATAACCATACGATGGAGTATCCAAATAAACTGTGGATCTTCGTAGTGATACGGAGTGTCCTGGAGAAATACAAAGGTGATTTTAGGATTGGCGAAGGAATACTTGGTTTGGTCATGAATATCTGTTGCAATTTACTTTGCCCTCTTACTAATCCCTTGCTTTGTCAAAACTTAATACCTTCTGTACACCATCGTTAGGCTAATTGGTTTTCTTCATTCCCTACCGGTCGGCACCAGCCTAAGGTTTGGAAGAAGACTATCCAATTTGCGTAATAGGTGTACTATCTCCTAAACCAAGGAGTACTCGCAACCTGAGAGAAGGTAAAAGGAAAAGACAACTGAATAATCCTATCCGTTTTCTTCAGAACCTGAAACCATCCTCGAATAAATTCCTTCGAGTTCGTATCTAACCATACGATGGTTTTGTCCAATGGAAGTGGACGTTCGTAGTAATACGGGGTGTCCTGGAGAAAAGGGTAAAAGTAGGAGTGGCAATGAGGTTTGCAACTCTGACAATCCAAAAGCCGGTGTTTAAGAAGGTTCGGTTAATTTTGGTCACTGAGTCATAGTCTTAGGGTCGGGTCAATGGTCGCTGCCAAAGAGAGAGAGAAAAGAAACACTCAGCGTGCACTCTAACCTAGATCAGAATGGTTACCAATTTATCTAATCTGGAAACCTCCCACTGTACCTTCAAATTCTCCTCTAAACCTGAAAGAAGAATTAGTCGGGAACACCCGAGGAGTAAACCAACTCATCAGTGGGAATCGGGATCCAACTATCATCGCATGATGACGTGACGGAATCTGCTCACGGTGTCACACTCCAGAAGGTATGCGCTTATCTGGCAAGTTTCAGTTCTTTTGAAACTCCCGATGTGATTTTTGCCCCATGCTCTTATGACCTTGACTTTGGCCAACATATCATAAGTCACATGTCAAGTTCTACCCGTCATTCTCCAGGTTAATTTGAATCCACCCGTACATACCCTTGACTTTGGCCAACATGGCAGTACGACTGTTCCAAACCAACGCATCTATCTATGCTGCATATGAATACCCAATAGCTACCAAACACTGTGCCTTGACTTTGGCCAACATACACAGCTTGAATACTATTGACCACCCATATGAAACGACGGAGGGCTATGAATGGTTTCTGGCGAAAACCTTTAACGTAAAGAACTTGATATCGTTGAAGGAACGGATAGCTTTTTGAAAATATAGTGACGAAAACCGTTGCTAAAGAGGTCACTCCCGGTGAAGGGATCTCGGCTCTTTCCCCGTAGAATGGGGTGCAGGATATTCTAAATGAATACCGCGATGTAAAGCAAAAGCAATCGGCTATAGTGAAGTTAATGCCCTGACGCAAACTTTTTGTCCAAGGGGTCACTCCCGGTGAAGGGATCTCGGCCCTTGCCTCGTCGACTGAGGAGCAGGATATTCCAACTGAATACCACGATGCAAAACAAAAGTGAACGTCCTTGCAATAACAGCTTTTTGAAAAGTGTTCCAACAACATCAGATTAGGTTTGTTTTTAACTTGCATTGATCCGAATCAATGCAGTCCCATCAATTGATCACACCACAAAGAACGAAAATATACTGATGTACGTATATGCCATCCGCATTCGCCACTGGGTCCCGTCATTACCCGTTAGGTTAGCTAACTAACGACAGAGCGGGGACTGGACTAGCGCGGATGCAAAACATATACAACATCTACTAATATATATACTAATATATTATATTCGCTCAAGGCGTGAATAAAATGCAACATCACAGAAATGTACAGCATCACAGAAACAATACAGATATCTGGGATCCCCGGGTTTCACAGAGCCGCTGAAACCCGACGTTCCCCTGGTCGTGTGGATAGCCTATGCAATGAGAACCTAGACCCCTACGGGCGCGGCAAGTCACCCGCCAAAACCTGAAGCGAGGCAGCCCCCTTCAGCGCCGTGAATGGACCACCCAACACTTCATGAAATCCGGTAACTTGGGCACCCCTCCTGGGTCAACCTGTACCCCCTACGAGTGCGGCGAATAGCCCGCCAATTCTAGAGCGAAGCCCCCTCCGTCCTAATGCCATGAGATGCGGGCTTGCTGCCTTCCAGAACCCGGCTATCCGTGCACCCCACCGCGGGGCAATCCTAGTACAGAAAGTAAAATATACATACACCGGGTACAACGACCGCAACCTGGCCGTGCCCCAAAAGAATAATACAAACAGGCAGTGACGGCAGTCCACATGTCGGACGCTCGCCCCGCAATATCAAATGTACATAATACAACAAAAACTGTACTAGCATTGCATCCAGGCTATCCCCCACGACCGATCCGCAACATCACAGCAAAAACAAAACATCAACGTGAAAGTCATATTCGCAAATCCGTCTAACCGGGCTATAGCAGTTAGACCGGATTTACCGATCAAGTGACATTCACGGTCGCAGATATAATGTAAATACTGTGAAATAATATGTTTAAAATATCCGATCGATCAAATTTTAACAAGTGGGCCCCCAAGCATTACTGTAGCAGATCAAGAAATTCTGGGCCCAATATTAATATTCCAAAACCCCAATTTTAACCCCAGAAAGATACTGTAGAAATTTGGTGCAGGGAACCCAACAGTGTGCGGCGGATCCACGGCCCAAAGGGGTGTTTGGCCGCGGTTCCGCGCTCCAACAGTGGACTTAGTGCATCGAATTTTCACAGAACTCTTAGATTTTCCAGTACATCACTTTTCTGTAACCTGAAAAATTTTTCGACACCAAAAAATTTCAACAGAAAACTGATGCAAGTAAAAATGTAGATTTTGGAATTTTGGTCGATCGGAAACGCAAAACACATTAAGGAAAGCTAGACTAAGTTAATGGCGAGGCTCTGATACCACTGTAAGTGCACGGCGGCGCCCCGGCCGTCAATCCGACGGCCAAATGCGGAAGCGGTGATAAACTTTAATTTTTCTTGAACTGGCAAACCGCCGCGCACTAATACCCGGATCGAACCACTAACTAGTCCTAGCTAACAACAAGAAAGGGAATAGAGATATACCGACGATCCAAGTCCAAGTCCTCCGGTCTTCTCATCATCGTCCCGATCTCTTGCGGAATGTCCCGTCTCCTCCTCGTCGCCGGAAGTGCACCACATCGTCTACTTCTTTTACGGGCTCCCACCTCAATGCCGAGGCAATTCGGGCACGAAGCCGGCTACTCGACGTGCCCAAGATATGCTGTAGAATATAATGTGGATTACATGTCTCATTTGGGATTATGGAGTTGCCTTTTGTGGTGGAGGAATTGAAGTGAACTTTTTGGAGAGGGAGTTGTAGGGATTTTTCAAAGCTCAAGATACAAAAATCCCACCTCATGAAATGAAATCCCCTCTCTATCAAGGAAATGGCCGGCCCCCCCAATATTGGTGTGATTGGAGAGAGAGAGAGAATGGCTTGATCAATAATGCAAAGAAAATGATGGCTTGGAAAGTCCAACACTCAACAACCATCTCCTCTCCCATCATCACAACCAAAGTCAAGAAATCATGAGAACAAAGTCAAGAAGTCAAGGTAAGGTGCAACCATGATGAAGTCAAAAAGTCAAGCAAGGTCAAGGTATGGTGAGCCATCATGATACAAGGAAATATGCAAAGACCCCCTCCACAATTGCTTATTTGCAACAATGCAAATAAGCCCTTCTCCACCAATCTTCGGCCAATGAACGGAACAATGGAAATTGGCCGAAACGGAAAGCAAACTGGCAACTCCAGAAAACTGGTCCCGTAATAAATTACAGGAAAACCCCGATACTGTGCATACACACCCGCATCTGTATTTCGACCGAAATACAAATGCAAGGAGACAAAATCTACACTGTACTATACTAGGATCTGGTTTATACCAAAGCCGGCTAGTAATATCCGTTCGATCTTGATCCGTGCAATACCGCATGTATCTGATCGAACCCTGCCATATAACCATACGGCCTATAGTACAGACTGTCCGATCCTGATCCGTGCAATACCGCACGTATCTGATCGGACCCTGCCATATCTCCATACGGCCTCTACAACCTTTCGCCCGAAAACTGAGTAACTGAATGTGGGGGACTCTAAAGACTCGTCAACACCTTGGTTGTGGATTTAACCACTAGCACGTTAGAGGTATAAGCCAATACATAACGGGCTACCAGGTATTGACCAAAAGGGACGTCTGTGAGCGAACTCAGCCTGACACCCTACTGAGCCTGTCAGTGACAATATCTGTACAGTCCGGTCCGTTCGTCTATGAGCATCGCATGGCGGGCCTAGGGGGTTGGTAAAAGTCAGACCCCCAAAAGCGGTACAAGTCGTGTCGGAGTGTAGCCCAGAACACCCTGAGATACTACTGGAATACCTACCAGTAAATCTCCTTGCCTCGGCCGAGGGCTTCGTGTAATGGCTCTCCTAGACACAGCACGACCTCACCCCCAATACCGGGAGAGACGAACCCCTGAAGATACGCTCACTGCCTCCATGTGGCTCGGGACTGTACCCAACTAAAACCTCGGGACTGTACCCAACTAAAACCTGTTTGCACGACTCCTTTGAGCCGTGGTAGGGTAGTAATCAAAGTACAGTGGGAACTCACACGAGACAAATGACGATCCCCAGGTCGATGAACTAACCTGCACACATGTCACCAGGGAACTGCCATCTGACGTCTGGTATATGACCAACTAGCATGTTCCCGGCGAGTCCTGTCCGGTGTACTCATAACCCAATGAGCACCTGTATACATCTTAGGTGATCCAACTGACACCAGTGGCTTGTGAGACCGGCCACCGCCCCTCGTCGGGGTCTCGACTGTATACACTAGTCTACTCTGGAGTATCGATGCCCTGTCTCGAAACTCGCACGACTAGGGACCATTTAAGGATATGCTTATAGACTACCAGCTCCCACGTATATGATCGCCCTCATACTGCTGGTGGTCAAGCAAGAATCCTAGGGGCTCTATCAACGTGTAATAGCAACTTGTCAGGTCACCTAAAACAGTACACGATGATAAAGGTAAACCAGATAGCATACTATCATCTCGAGTAAGACTGTCCTACCGGGATAGGTCCTCCATCAATCATTGCAATCACGTACCTGTGACCTAATAATTGACTCTGAGGGCACTATCTCCAACACAAACTACCGGGTACTTGGCGGGTAGTTTGCCGCACCCGTAGGGGTCTTGGGTGGGGTTTTGGCTATTCACCGCGACCGTGTAATCCGCTTTTCGTTGCAGGCTCGAACGGATTGCGGATTCCTAGTATATCCAATGTATTCATCTGTGATCTATAATGTCTATCATTGCTTTATATTTAGGCGTTGCTTATGTTTTACAGCCGCGCTAGCCCAGCCCCCGCTCTGTCGTTAGTTAAGTAACCTAACGGGTGATGACGGGACCCCGTGGCGAATGCGAATGGCATAAGCGTACGCCATATTTTGGTTGTTTTCTGCAATGGTAGGATTAAATGATGGGACGCATTAAAAGAACTAATGCAAGAATATCACGCATTAAAAGAACTAATGCAAGATAATAAACCAAGCTAAAGTCGTTGGAACACTTTCGAAAAACCACTCGGTTCTTTTCAAAACTAACTTTTAAATGCGGAGCTTGAGCCACTCCTTCTAAAAGCTATCTCGTTCCATCGATTATATCAAGTTCACTACGTTCACGGTTTCGCCAAAACCATTCGTAGCACTCCGTCGTTTCGTATGAATATTCAATAGTATTCAAGCTATGTTTGTTGACCTTCGTCAAGGCATAGAGATTGGTAGCTGTTGGGTGTTCATATGTAGCATAGATAGATGCGTTGGTTTGGGACAGTCGTATTGCCTTGTTGACCTTCGTCAAGGGTATATACGGGTGGGTTCAAATTAACCTGGATAATGACGGGCAGAACTTGACATGTGACTTATGATTTGTTGACCTTCGTCAAGGTCATAAGAGCATGGGGCAAAAATCCACATCGGGAGTTTCACAAGTACTGAAACTTGCTAGATTTGCATACCATTTGGAGTGTGATGATTCTGGTAGGATTCCTTCAGTTTCGTCACGCGATGATATTTGGATCCCGATCCTACTGTGAGTATATGCTACTCCTCGGGAAATTTCTCACTAAACGATCAATGCTATAAACCTAGTAGGTGCCTAGAAAGGTGTTAGCAGGGCTACGCCCCCAGGGAAAAGAGGTTCTTAAATTAAGGAACTTCGCGAAAGCGTTGGAAAACCTCCCTCGAAGTACCGACACTGGCCTGGCTGAACGGTTAAGCACGTATTGTGCGGTGGGATTGATCTCGGCTAATTCTTCCTGTGTGGTTTGAGGAGGGATTCGAGAGACAGTGGGAGCCATCCTGTTTAGACAAATTAAAAACCATTCTAAACTTGCAAGAGCATCGTGCTAAGTGTTTCTTCTCTCCCCTGCAGCGACCAAATTGAAATGACTGGACTTAAGTTACTTCTAGATAAAAACATACTGACAGGGCCAAACTACAAAGATTGGCTCAGGAATGTCAAAATGGCAATCACTTACGACAAGCTGGGGTATCTTCTTACCACCAAAGCTCCCCCCGTCCCAGGTCCTACCTCCAGCGTCGCGGATAAGGAAATCCGTAAGACTTGGGAGATTGATTGCGCGAAGGCCAGGTGCCTCGTGCTTGCCTCTATGGACAACGATCACCAGAGGAGGCACGAGAATATGGACTTGGAGTCCATATTTCTCCATACAAAAGAACTGTATGGAGAGCAGTCTCGTATCGCAAGATACGAAGTGTCGAAGAAGTTATTTTCGACAAAGTTGGCCGTCGGATCATCGGTAGCGGACCACGTGCTTAAGATGATTGGCTACACTGAGGAGCTCGCGGAACTTGGGACCACATTGGACAGTGAACTCTATACGGATTTAATTCTCCAGTCCCTTCCATCCACTTACGCCCAGTTTATACTGAACTTCAACTTACAAGAAAAGGAAGTTGAACTTTCAGAACTCCTCAACATGCTGAGGAGCGCAGAGGGCACCCTACAGAAGGGTAGGGAAACACCCGCTTTGTTTGTAGGAGGATCTTCTTCCTCTAGGTCCAAGGCGAAAGCCAAGGGAAAGAGGAAGAAAGCCCCCGCCAAACCAAGAGGCGGTGTTAGTAAAGTGGGTACGAAGGGAACGGAAAAGGCAACAAAGATAGTGGGGAAGCTTGTGGGTAAAGAGGAATGCTTCTATTGTCACAAGAGTGGACACTGGAAGAAAGATTGCAGGGCTTGGAAGGCCAGGACACAGGAACTGAAGCAGGTTGCGGCTTCAGCTTCAGGTGTGTATGTTATTAAAAACTGTCTTTCTATAAACTCTACTTCCTGGGTATTGGATACCGGATCAGGATCTCATATCTGTAATTCTTTGCAGGCGTTGAGAAACCGTAGGTTTTTGAAGGCAGGTGACATGACCCTCAGAGTTGCGAACGGAGCTAGCATGGATGCTAAAGCCGTGAGGGACTATCACCTGGGAATGTCAGATGGGTATGTTTTGGTTTTGCGTAGTTGTTTTTTTGTACCCAACGCAACTTGTAATATCATTTCTGTATCTTTGGTTTCTAAAAAAGGTTATGAAGTTTGTAAGAAATGTTGTAAACATTCACCTTAATCAAGTTCTGATTGGGTCAGGTACATTGAGCAATGGTATTTACGTATTAAACCAACCACAGATTTTCAATGTCCAGAATACACACAAAAGGAAGTCTCCAGATATCAATCAGGCTTTCTTATGGCATTGTAGACTGGGTCACATCAATGAGACACGGTTGACTAAGTTACATAAAGAAGGATACTTGGATCCGTTCGAGTATCAGTCTTATGCCACTTGTGAATCTTGTCTCATGGGAAAGATGACAAAGACTCCGCTCACTGGACACGGAGAAAGAGCGAGCGAGCTCTTGGGACTCATACACAGTGACGTGTGTGGTCCAATGTCTACACATGCGCGAAGTGGTTATTCATACTTCATTACTTTCACAGATGATTTCTCTAGGTATGGACATGTCTTCTTAATGAAGCACAAATCCGAGGCCTTTGAGAAATTTCGGGATTACAAGAATGAAGTTGAAAAACAAACAGGCAAAAGTATTAAGATTCTAAGATCGGATCGAGGTGGTGAATACTTGAGTGCCGAGTTCCTGGACTATTTAAAAGAGAATGGAATTCTCTCTCAGCGTACTCCTCCTTACACTCCGCAACATAACGGTGTATCAGAAAGGAGGAATCGAACCCTATTGGATATGGTTCGTTCCATGATGAGCAAGGCTGAGTTACCGCGATCTTTCTGGGGTTATGCACTAGAAGCAGCTGCATATCTCTTGAACAAGGCTCCAACCAAGACTGTGCCTACCACCCCATATCAGATGTGGAGTGGGAAGAAACCCTGTCTTAAGTACCTTAAGATATGGGGATGTCCAGCTTTTGTAAAAAAGCAGCATGCGGACAAGCTCGAGGCACGTTCAGTACAGTGTAAGTTTGTGGGATACCCAAAGAACTCCAGGGGGTATCTGTTCTATTTCGCAGAGGAACAAAAAGTTCTTGTCTCTCAACATGCCCGCTTCTTGGAAACTGAGTTTTTAGAAACCCAGATAAGTGGGAACACAATAGAACTGGAAGAAATTCCAGAACCACAAGCTATTACTGAAAGCTTGGAAGAGCCAATAGGTTCAAAAGAACAGGACATTCCTATGCCGCTCCGCAGAAGTAGTAGGCAGTCTCATCCGTCCGAGAGATACTACGGTTTTCTCATAGACGGGGATAGAGAAGATTGCATCATAGATTATGATGAGTCTACTAGCTTCCAGCAGGCCGTTCAGAGCGTTGACTCGGTAAAATGGCTGGATGCAATGCGGACCGAAATGGAGTCCATGTACACCAACAAAGTATGGACATTGGACATTGCTCCAGACGGGGTAAAACCCGTAGGATGCAAGTGGATCTTCAAAAGGAAGATTGGTGTAGATGGACAGGTTGAGACCTATAAAGCTAGACTTGTAGCAAAGGGTTTCCGTCAAAGACCTGGCTTGGACTATGACGAAACCTTTTCTCCAGTGGCTATGCTGAAATCCATTCGGATCCTTCTTGCCATTGCTGCCTTCCACGATTATGAGATTTGGCAGATGGACGTAAAAACCGCTTTTCTAAATGGAAATTTAGAGGAGTGTGTCTATATGGCTCAGCCAGAGGGTTTCATTCAGAGTGGGAGCAGCGGAAAGGTGTGCAAGTTGCTTAAGTCCATCTATGGACTAAAGCAGGCATCGCGGAGTTGGAACATCTGTTTTGATGAGACGGTCAAGGAATTTGGCTTTATCAAAAATCCAGATGAACCATGCATCTATAGTAGATTTGTAGCGAGAACTGTAGTATTCCTCGTTTTATACGTGGATGACATTCTCTTAATAGGAAATGACATTCCTATGCTACAATCTGTCAAGGGGTTCTTGTCACAAAGCTTCTCCATGAAAGACCTGGGTGATGCCTCATACATCTTGGGGATCCGGATCCATCGTGATAGATCCAAGAGAATATTAGGACTTTCACAGTCCAGGTACATCGACACCGTACTAAAAAGATTCAGTATGGAAGATTCCAAGCGCGGTAACCTACCGGCTTGTCACGGGATCACCCTCTCTAAAGAGATGTCTCCCAAGACTGATTTGGAGAGGGATCGCATGTCTATTATACCCTACGCTTCTGCGGTAGGCTTTATAATGTATGCGATATTGTGTACCAGACCGGATGTAGCTTATGCACTGAGTGTTGTAAGCCGGTATCAGTCAAACCCTGGGGAGAAGCACTGGATAGCAGTAAAGAACATTCTCAAGTACCTGAGAAGGACTAAGGAGATGTTCTTGGTGTATGGCGGAAAAGACCTCCAGATCGAGGCCTTTGCTGACTCCAGCTTCCAGAGTGACAAGGATGATTCCAAGTCCATGTCGGGTTTTGTCTTTACCCTCAACGGAGGGGCGGTGTGTTGGAAGAGTTCCAAACAGGAAACCGTTGCAGACTCGACTATGGAAGCGGAATATATCGCTGCATCTGATGCCGCAAAAGAAGCTGTCTGGATGAGGAAGTTCTTAAAAGAACTTCAGGTGGTTCCGTCCATTGTTGACCCAATACCTCTGTATTGCGACAACAACGGGGCTATAGCTTTAGCGAAGGAACCCAGGTCCCATCAGAGATCCAGGCACATCTTGAGGCGGTATCACCTGATCATGGAGATCTTGGATCGCAAGGAGATCGAGGTTCGGAGGGTTGCTTCAGAAGAAAACACTGCAGATCTATTCACCAAGGCCCTACCCCAGACTCAGTTCGAGCGGCTGATCGAGATGATAGGTCTTCGATACGCCAGTACATGGCCTTAGTGCAAGTGGGAGATTGTTAGTGTATATGCCCTAGATGCCATTACTGTATCATACTAGTTTGTATATTACTTAATGGAAGCTTGGGATATTCACCTTGTATAAACAATCTTGCTCAATATAGTAGTATGCTACTTGGTTTGTTTCTACTTCAATGTGTACATGTGTTTATTTTGCGATATCACCTATACGCATTAGTGGAGCCCTTAGGATCTTTGCTTGATTACCAGCGTTGTGATGGCAGTCACACTAGTGGGGGCTGGGTAATCTATAAGCACATCCTTATACAGGTCCCTAGTCGCAGGACTATCGAGACAGGACATCGATACTCCGGAGTAGACTAGCGTATGCGCTTCTCATCCCAGTGTGGGAGATGGTCTGTCCCACAGCCATCCGTACGTCGTACTGGAGATAGTATACGGGTGCTCGTTAGGTTACGAGTACACTGGACAGGACTCGTCGGGAACTGACAGGTTGGTATTATACCTATCGTCAGTTATCAGTTCCCAGGTGACATGAGTACAGCTTAGTCCGCTGACTTGACACTGGCACTTCGCCTCAAGTGTGTTCCCACTGCACTTTGATCACTACCCTACCACGGCTCAAAGGAGTCGTGCAAACAGGTAGTGGTTGGGTGCAGTCCCGAAGCACTTGGAGGCAGTGACGGTTAGACAGGATTCGTCTCTCCCGGTATTGGGGGTTGACATCGCGCTGTGTCTAGGAGAGCCATTACACGAGTAGTCCCTGGCCAGGGCAAGCGAGATATACTGGTAGGCTTCCAGTGTTATCTCAGGGTGTTTTGGGCTTCACTCCGACACGACTTGTACCGCTATTGGGGGACTGACGTTTTACCGCCCCCTAGGCCCGACTGCGATGTATCAGACGAACAGACCGGACTGTACGGAGAATGTCACATTCAGACTCAGTAGGAGTTCAGATGGGGTTCACCTTGTCAGCCTTCTTGTCGGCATCTACCTGGGGACCGTTACTCACAGCTAGTGCCGCTTGCGGTATGTGGTTAAACCCACTGCCAGCGTAGTGTCGAGTCTTTAGAGTCCCACACAGAGGGTATTCGCCTCTGGGCAAAACAGAGTAGAGGTCGCATGGTTTTGCGACAGGGTTCGTTCTCATCCGCGCACTTGTGCACGTTTGGAGTCCGGACGGATATTGCCAGCAGGCTCTGGTTTGAGCCAGATACTGGTATATGTTTTGGGGGTTGCTTTTATATCTCGGTATTCTTGTTCCTCGGAACGAGAATGCAGGTGTGTATGCACAGTTGCTTGAGGCGGAGGATGAGGTATTTCATTAGGGTTTCGGAACGGGTGCGTATGCACAGTTGACAGTCGTCATTTTCCAAACCCTAATAGATTTATGAAATATCTATTAATAATAGTAATTAAATGAAATATTGTTATGGTTGATTTTGTTGACTTGTTGACCATGGTTGACTTGTTGACCATGGTTGAATGTTGACCACCATCATGCTTTGTAAGGATTCTCCTTGATTCTTGCTTACACTCATTTATTGAAAGTATGATAGTGGTCATTCCAAAACAACCATCAACTATTCTCATTTCAATTATTATTATTAATTAGATAATTCTTTTTCTTTTGATATGGTTGCAAAAAGGAAAAGAAAACCTCATTTCTATCATAATCATTCTCTCTCCTCACTTCATCTTCTTCTTCCTCTAGCCAAAGGAGAATCCTTCTCATGTGTTGAGAATCCCTCTCCTTAAAAGAAAAGCACCCCTTAGACACTCTCTACTCACTCTAGGATCAAAGGATTAGCAAGCCGGAGATTCTAGTTCTCTCCAATTTCGAGAAAGAGCCCGAAGGTTGAACCCTCAGGTGGATCCATCTTCGATGGAAGAAGGCGATGAGAAGAGAACCATCAACCTCTACAAGGTTTCAAGAAGAAGGAGTTCAAGTTAAGGTATAACCATCTTTCCGAGTAGCTAACTCTCTTTAGCAAGTTTGCTAGTTCTAGTTTAGGAAAAGATCCCGACTTTGTTAGTCCATGTTGCTCCATGCGCTAAAAATTTGATTTTTATACCGTTTCCGCCTCCCCGTAAGAACCGGGGGTCGCAACGTGGACTTACAAAAATCAGCCAGGTTTTTTAAAGAAAACTGAGAAAATTTGGTGGGCTGATTTCACTGTAGCGTGGCGGATCCGCGGCCGTACACACGTTTTGGCCGCGGATACGCGGTCGTACTGTAGC
Source organism: Agapanthus africanus (assembly GCA_030015575.1). NCBI lineage: Eukaryota > Viridiplantae > Streptophyta > Magnoliopsida > Asparagales > Amaryllidaceae > Agapanthus > Agapanthus africanus. Next base: position 123,920,672 of record CM057343.1, read on the forward strand.
CACAGTGCACCAAATTTCTTCAGTAGGTCTCTGACTTGGAAAAGGGGTTTCTGGTAATTTTATTTTGGGCCCAGATTTATTTGAGTACTGGGAATTGTGCTTGGGGCCCACTTCGGGAAAATTTGTCGATCGAAATTTTAAAACATGTTAGTTCACAGTATTTACATTATATCTGCGACCGTGAATGTCATTTGATCGGTAAATCCTGTCTAATTGCTATAGTTCTTTTAGACGGATTTGCGAACGTGATATTCACGTTGATGTTCCTGTGTTGTGCTGTGATGTTGCGGATTTGTCGTGTTGGATAGCCTGGATGCAATGGTAGTACAGTTTGGTTGTATATGTACATTTGATATTGCGGGGTGAGCGTCCGATATGTGGACTGCCGTCACTGCCTGTTTGTATATTATTCTTTTAGGGCACGACCGGGCTGAGGTCAATGTCCCCGTTGTATATATTTTTACTTTCTGTACTAGGATTACCCCGTGGAGGGGTGCACGGGTAGCCGGGTTCTAGAGGGCAACGGGTCCGCATCTCATGGCTTTGAGATGGAGGGGGCTTCACTCTAGAATTAGCGGGCTATTTGCCGCACTCGTAGGGGGTACAGGTTGACCTAAGGAGGGGTTCTCAAGTTACCAGATTCCGTGAAGTGTTGGGTGGTCCATTCATGTTGTTGAAGGGGGCTGCCTCGCTTCAGGTTTTGGCGGGTAACTTGCCGCGCCCGTAGGGGTCTAGGATTTCATTGCACAGGCTATCCACACGACCAGGGGAACGTCGGGTTTTAGTAGCGGCTCTATGAAACCCGGGGATCCAAGATATCTGTGATGCTTATTACATTTCTGTGATGCTTATTACATTTCTGTGATGTTGCGTTTTATCACGCCTTGAGCGAATATTATATATTGATATATATACTAGTAGATGTTGTATATGTTTTACACCCGCGCTAGTCCAGTCCCCGCTCTGTCGTTATTTAAGTAACCTAACGGGTGATGACGGGACCCAGTGGCGAATGCGGATGGCATATACGTACATCGTATTTTCGTTCTTTATTGGTGTGATCAATTGATGGGACTGCATTGATTCGGATCAATGCAAGCTAAACAAACCTATTCTGATGTTGTTGGAACATTTTTCAAAAAAGCTGTTATTGCAAGGACGTTCTCTTTTGTTTTGGACAGTGGTATTCGGTTATGAATATCCAGCACCTCAGTCGATGAGGCAAGGGCTGAGATCCCTTCACCGGGAGTGACCCCTTGGACAGAAGTTTGCGTCAGGGTAATAACTTCACTATAGCCGATTACTTTTTGCTTTGCATCGTGGTATTCAGTTGGAATATCCTGCACCTCATTCTACGGGGAAAGAGCCGAGATCCCTTCACCGGAAGTGACATCTTTAGCAAAGGTTTTCGCCACTATATTTTTATAAAAGCTATGCAGTACCTTCAACGATATCAAGTTCATTACGTTAAAGGTTTTTCGCCAAAAACTAGCCATAGCCCTCCGTCATTTCTTACGGGTATTATTTAGTATTCGTGCTGCGTTTGTTGACTCCGTCAAGGCGTAGTGTACGGTAGCTAAGTGGTGCTTGTTTGTAGCATGGATATGGGATTGGTTAGGACAGTCGTGCGGCCTTGTTGACTCCGTCAAGGGCACGTACGGGTGGGTTTAATGCAATCCAGATAATGACGGGTTGAACTTGACTAGGACTCTTTGATTTGTTGACTCCGTCAAGGTCATTTGGGTTCTAGGGGTAAAAGTCACATCGGGGGTTTCTAAAGAAACTGAAACTTGCCAGATATGCGCATACCTTCTGGAGTGTAATAACGTGAGTGGATTCCGTCACGTTATCATGCGATGATAGTTGGATCCCGATTCCCACTGATGAGTTGGTTTACTCCTCGGGTGATCCCGACTAATTCTTCTTTCAGCTTTGGAGGAGAATTTGAGGATAAAGTGGGAGGTTTCCTGATTAGATAAAGTGATAACCATTCTGATCTAGGTTAGAGTGCACGCTGAGTGTTTCTTTTCCCTCTCTCTTTGGCAGCAACCATGACCCGACCCTTGACTATAACTCAGTGACCAAGTTGACCGAACTTTCTTATAACACTGGCGTTTGGATTGTCAGAGTTGCATACCTCATTGCCACTCCTTCTTTTACCCTTTTCTCCAGAACACCCCGTATTACTACGAACATCCACTTCCATTAGATAAAACCATCGTATGGTTATATACGAACTCGAAGGAACTTGTTCAAGATTCGAGGATGGTTTCCGGTTCTGGAGAAAACGAATAGGACTATTCAGTTGTCTTTTCCTTTTACCTTGTCTCAGGTTGCGAGTGCTCCTAGGATAAGGACAGTACACTTATTACGCTAATTGGATAGTCTTCTTCCAAACCATAGGCAGGTGCCGAACGGTAGGGAAGGAAGAAAACCATTTAGCCTAAAAGGTGTACAGAAGGTATTAAGCAAAGACAAATAAAGGGATTAGTAAGAGGGCAAAGCAAATCACGACTGCTATTCACGACCAAACCAAGTATTTCATCGCCACTTCTACTTCACCTTTGTATTTCTCCAGAACACTCCGTATCACTACGAAGATCCCCAGTTATTTGGATACTCCATCGTATGGTTATATACGAACTCGAAGGAACTTGTTCCAGTTCGGCGATGGATTCTGGTTCAGGAGAGATAGGAATAAGGTTTTATTCAGTTGTCTTTTATCTTCACCTTCTCTCAGGTTTCGAGTACTCCTAGGATTAGGAGAGTACACCTATTATGCTTATTGGATAGTCTTCTTCCAAACTATAGGCTGGTGCCGAACGGTAGGGAAGGAAGAAAACTATTTAGCCTAAAGGGGTGTGCAGAAGGTAATGACTAAAGACATATAAAGGGATTTGGAGAGATGGCAAAGAAATATACGGTTACAGTTGTGAATCTGATAATGGAAAAGGCATTACTAGGAATACCCGGATACCCCTCCGAAACATTTACATGTTTCAGTTTCACTATGTATTGTTAAAAGAAAACCGATTTCCCAATTTGCCCTTACTCCAGGGTATGTATTTACCAGGTTTGATTCTCACATCTGTATGGTTTTACAAATGATGAGTGGGAGTAAGTTATTGGGAATTGGGTGATCATCCTCATTATATCGGGATTCGTTGTAATTGGTGATATTTAAGGAAATCACCTGGGTTGTTTGCCGGATGGCAAATATTTGGTTTTGAATATCCGTTGTTATGCACCAATTTCAAATTGATATATCTGTACGTTCATTTTTATGAAGTGAGATATAACATTTTGAAATTATGTCGGTGACATTTACTTATATCAGTTGATGGTTAGGTAAGGAGTATTAAACAGCGGTGTAATTCTTCTTAACCATAAGTACAGTTTTCAACCTACGACACACAGGGAATGAGTTATTAGACTCAGGGGACTTATACAGAGTATTGTATGTTGTCCAGTGTCCATGAGGACAGAGGGGTTGGTACTCGTACTATCTTCTGTTTACTTGTGACTTCTCTGGTTCTTAGACATGTGTTTCGTAGAAATGCAAGGTCTAAGTTTTGAGAAGTTATAGGTATAAGAATAAAGTAGAGAACCAGGTATTGCAAGTATTAGGATTCTTCAAGGTGATCGAAGATGTAGATACTTGTGTATGGTATTCAGTTAATGGTAGTGATTAAGAGAACTTGCTTCTCTTTCAGGTTACTCATAATTGGAAGTACTCCTAAGTTGAGTAATGCTGATCGTTCTCTTTCCATTTAGTTGACATGCACTGAAGACAGCTGCATGATTTGAATCTGGTTTCAATTAAATCAGTGCCTCTGTTTCTATATTGGATATAGAATAGTTCATATCTTAATATTGTTAAGCTACTGGGAGTTGTCCGGCTTATGCTTAAAACCAGACTCTGGATAACTCAAGGCACATTTTTGTAATGGCTGTCTGTGGGTTGACCCGGGCTATTACGAGGGTTGACTTTCTACCATCTGGAAGATCAATAGTGATATTGTTCTTGATTCGCCACAGTTTTAGTAAAATGGATTTTTTCAGAAAACAGTAGTGGGAGTATGGTAGAACTGGAAGTGATTCCAGAACCGCAAACGATTACTGAAAATTTGATAAGAACCTAAAGATTCAATCTGGATTGACATTCCATTGGCCACTCCGCAGATATGGTGGGTAACCTCAGGCACTCGAGAGGTACTTTGGTATGCTCAAAGACGGTGACAAGGAGGTTCTTGTTTACCCAGACTTGCCATTGCTGTTGTTCCAGGCTGTGAGACCCGGTAGGAGGATGAGTATAGCGTCGTTCTAGACTAGCTTTAGAAGTGTATGTGTATATGACTCTGCCAGAGGGTTGTCGTAGTCAGTGGGAGCAGCGGAAGTATAGTGGACAGGTAGCTTATGTCTATTTATGGACTAAAGCAGATATAGCGAAGATAGATCATCTATTTCTGATGTGACAGTCATAGGTTTGACTTCATCAGAATAGGTGATGGATCTGTTAAGAAGGTAGTAGGGTGTGATGTCCTGGTATTTGGATGACATATACAAAGTAGGAAGTGAAATTCTTGTACTACGATCGGTTATACTTTGGTTGTTACACAGTGGTTTCTCTACATAGGACATGGATATTATATCAGATATTCTGGTTACTAGATCTATGGTTTTAGATCTAGATTTGGGTAGTTTCCTAATCTGGGTACTTAGACAACATTCTAAAGGTGTTTTAGAATGGACGACTCCTGGCACGGTAGTGTACCTGCAAGTGATGGAGTCACCCTCTCTAAAGGTGTCTTACAGACTAAAGGGGAGCGGGATGTGCATGATTGGCAGATCACTTGCTTAGGTAATTGAGTTGATCATGAAATGTCAAGTACCATACCAGATGTTGTTTTTGCACTAGATGCAATAAGTTGATATTGATCCAATCCTGGAAAAACGTTCGGAAGCAGTTTTAGAAAATAAGTGGATGTTCTACGGATATGATAACGATAGCCTCCTTCGGGAGACGGTTGTCATTCCAGGCTTCCAAGGTGACCTGGATGACAGAGTGACTGTCAGAGTTATAGTTTTCCCTCTGACGAGGGGCAGTAGTTTGGACAGGTGGTCCAAGCGGATACTGAGGGAGGTGTGGCGCAGGATACTGATTAAGTTCAGTTGACGATACAATCTAAGAAGTTTAGATTTGGAGTTCATTTATGAACTAGGTCCCATCAGACATCCAAACATATTTTGAGACAGGTATTGCTCATTTTGGGAGATGGTTTTCTCCGCGAACTTGAGATAAAGAGAGACATAGAAAGAAACATCAGGGCGGATCCACTCACTGAGGCTATTCCTCGAACGCAATAGTTTCGCAAACGGGTTTTGTGAGACTGATTAGTAGAAGAGTTGGGTGTTCGGTATCACACGGGCTGTGAGTATGCGACATCGCAATAATTAGCCTTGAGTGCAAGTGGGAGATTGTTGGATATAGTGCCCTCAGAGTCAATTATTGGATCGCAGGCACGTGATTGCAATGATTGAGGGAGGACCTATACTGGTAGGACAGTCTTACTTGAGAGGTTTGTATACTATCTGGTTTATCTTTATCATCGTGTACATACTTGAGGTGACATTGTAGTTCATTATTACACGTTGATAGAGAATAATATGCTACCATGGTTTGTCTTTATCATCGTGTACTGCTTTAGGTGACCTTACAGGTCACTATTGTGCGTTGATAGAGCCCTTAGGATTCTTGCTTGACGGCCAGCAGTATGATGGCGATCATATACGTGGGAGCTGGGGTCTATAAGCACATCCTTAAAAGGTCCCTAGTCGTGGGAGTTTTCGAGACAGGGCATCGATACTCCAGAGTAGACTAGTGTATACAGTCGAGACCCCGACGAGGGGCGGTGGCCGGTCTCACAAGCCACTGGTGTCAGTTGTTCACCTAAAGTGTATACAGGTGCTCATTGGGTTATGAGTACACCGGACAGGACTCGCCGGGAACATGCTAGTTGGTATTGTACCTGACGTCAGATAGCAGTTCCCTGGTGACATGAGTACAGTTTAGTTCATCGACCTGAGATCATCATTTGTCTCGTGTGAGTTCCCACTGTACTTTGATTACTACCTTACCATGGCTCAAAGGAGTCGTGCAAACAGGTTTTAGTTGGGTACGGTCCCGAGCCACATGGAGGCAGTGAGCGGATCGGCAGGGGTTCGTCTCTCCCGGTATTGGGGGTGAGGTCGTGCTGTGTCTAGGAGAGCCATTACACGAAGTCCTTGGCCAAGGCAGGAGATTTACTGGTAGGTATTCCAGTAGTATCTCAGGGTATTCTGGGCTACACTCCGACACGACTTGTACTGCTTTTGGGGGTCTGACTTTTACCAACCCCCTAGGCCCGCCATGCGATGCTCATAGACGAACGGACCGGACTGTACAGATATTGTCACTGACAGGCTCAGTAGGGTGTTAGGATGAGTTCGCTCATCGACCTCCCTTTTGGTCGATACCTGGTAGCCCGTTACATACGGCTAATACCTCTGACGTGCTAGTGGTTAAATCTACAACCAAAGTATTGACGAGTTTTTAAAGTCCCCCACAGACAGTTTCTCAAGTTTCAGGCGAAACGTTGTAGAGGCCGTATGGATTTATAGCAGGGTTCGAATGTACGCGTGCACTTGTGCACGTGTTATGGTTCGGACGGATAATACTAGCGGGCTTTGGTTTAAGCCAGATCCTAGTATTGTACAGTGTAGATTTTGTCTCATTGCATTTGTATTCGGTCGGAATACAAATACGGGTATGTATATACAGTCGCGGAGTTATCCTGTAATTTGTTACCGGATTGCTTTTTGAAGTTGCTAGCTTGTTTTCTCTTTTTGGCCAAATTCCTTTTCTATTTTTCTTTGGCCAAATTTTCATTGGAGGGGCTTATTTGCAAAAGTGAACTTTTATAAAGTGGGTTTTTTTTTTGTGGTCACCGGGGCTCCATACTTTCCAGCAACCTCTTGGATAAGATTGGATCTTTTATGCATCATTACTTGCATTAATGGTGAAGAGATTGAAGGGGTTTTTGGTGTGACATTTTTTTTCTTGTGTTTGCCCCACTCTTTTACTTATGCTTACCTCCCTCCTCTCTCCATTCTTGGAGCATGGCCGGCCACAAAATTAGATGGGGCTGTCTAAATTTTTGAGATGAAGATTGATCTCATTTTTCCTTGCACAAAATTCCTTAGCTCCATTTCGAAGTTCATTTTCATCTTCACCTCCATCGTGGCAATTTCATTAACCCTCGAGACATAGCGTTCTACACTTAGTCTACAGTAATCTTGGACACGTCGGCTAGCCAACTTCGTGTCCGAGTTGCCTCGGTTCAGAGGTGGGAGCCCGTAAAAAGACTTCTCGCTGTGGTGCCCCTTCCGACGAGGAGATCGAGACCGGAGATGCTGCGAGGAGCTTGGGATGGTGGTCGAAGACCGAAGGACACGGATCGCTCGGTATAGCCACTCTACCCCTTCTTTAGTTAGCTAGTAGTTGGTTAATGGTTCGATCCGGGTTTTAAGCATACGATAGCGCCGGTTTCTAGTTTGAAAAAGTTTTTGTCTTCCGCATTTTGGCCTCGTACAGACGGCCGGGGCGCTACCGTAGACTTACAACTTAAGCAGAGTGGCATAGCGTGGGTATGTTCCGTGGCATACTTACGATACGGTACTCTGCCTAAGTGACCTTAGGACATAATTGCTTGTATTTCCCCTCTTGATTCCTTGATTCAATTGCAATGTTCTTATCGCTCCTGTTTCTTATTCCAGCTTCGATGCCGCCAAAGATTACGAGAGCTCAGCGGGCTGCCGCTAGGGATAAGCTTCGAGCGGGCTCGTCTGAGGCGAGGATCGAGCGGGATGATACGCCTACCCCTCTGGGTCAGATTGATCCGCCTTCTCCCGACCGTATTGCCAGATTAGAGGCCGGTATGCAAGAGTTGCGACAAATGATGGGATCTTTAGTTGAGGCCAGCCGGGCACAGAGATCTGAGGACGTTCCTTCTACTACACAGATCACGATTGTACCTGCTACCCAGATGGTTGTTCCTGCTACTACTGCGACTATCCCCGTATCATTACAGGAGTTTATGAGGCTGAGACCCCCGTCTTTTACCGGCACAGATGCGACAGAGGGCCTGTAGGCATTTCTAAATAGGATGGCTAGGATTTGCCGTTCGTTGAGGTGTTCTGATGATAGATGGGTGGAGTTCGTGAGTTTTCGTCTGGAGGGCCTTGCCCAGACATGGTATGATTCAGTAGAGAGAGGCCGAGCTGCAGGTATACTTTGTATGACTTGGGACGAGTTCACAGCTGCATTTCTTGCCCGTTTCCTTCCGGGGAGTGTTCGAGATGCTCGAGCCCATAGTTTTGAGTCTTTGCGCAAGACTCCTAGGATGGCAGTGTCCGAGTATGATATACAGTTTACTTAGTTGTCCCGATATGCTCCGTACCTAGTAGACATGGAAGAGAAGAGAATAAAGAGGTTTGTGCGAGGACTTGATACACAGCTATTCCTTGCTATCGGCACCCAGCACTTTGACACATACGCAGCCGCGATGGATGCAGCCTTACTTTTGGAGGAGCGCATTTCTGAGACTCTGGTCATTTCTGGGCCGAAGGGGATTTGTACTGATATGCCAACTCAGCGGCAGATGGATAGACACCGTGATAGATTCTTTCCGGGAGATGGTGGCGGCAGAAGATTAAGACGGGGTCAGTTATTTGGTTCATATCTGCAGACCCAGCAGTCGTCGCCAGGATGTTTTCGGTGCGGGAGTCAGTACCATCGTATCAGAGACTGTACCATGGGATGCCATGGCGCGTCGACAGTGCCACATGTGACCTTACCACCTTCACTACCTCCTCAGAGAGCTCTACTTCCTACCCCTGATGATGCTCCACGCCAGCCAGATGCTCCTAGAGGTTGTGGGTGTGGCGGTCCGGTTCAGAGGGGATGAGGCAACAGAGGCAGAGGCAGAGGCAGAGGTAGAGGCAGAGGACAGCCAGCTATTAGTGGTGGACAGGCCCGAGTGTTCGCGTTGACTCCTCAGGATACATAGGCATCCAATGCCGTTGTGACAGGTACTCTGCCAGTATGTTCTTTTGATGCACGGGTATTATTTGATCCAGGCTCCACACATTCTTATGTATCTACATACTTTGCACCGAGGTTGGGCCGAGAGTCTTCCTTGTTAGATCAGCCGCTTGTCGTTATTACTCCGGTAGGCGAGTCGTTTGTTGCTCGTTTTGTGTACCGATTGTGTCCTGTTCGTATCGGGGAGAAGGATTTTTCAGTTGATTTTATTCTCCTTGATATGCTAGACTTCGACGTTCTTCTTGGTATGGATTGGCTAGCCACCTGTTATGCATCCATGGACTGCCGTGAAAAGGCAGTCAGATTCAGTTTTCCTTGTGAGCCGGTTCTTGTTATTCAGGGAGATTGTAGCGCTACCCTTCCCAGCTTGATCTCTTCTCTTCGCGCTGGTCAGCTCTTGCGGAAAGGGTGTCAGGGATTGTTAGCCTATATTTGTGATACTAGCGCCACAGAGGTTCCGTTGGACCAGGTCCCTGTTGTGAGAGAGTTTCCTGATGTATTCCCTGACGAGCTGCCTGGTCTGCCACCAGAGCGCGAGATTGAGTTCTGCATTGACTTGATCCCCGGTACGGGGCCTATTTCTATACCACCCTATCGGATGGCCCTGGCGGAGCTTAGGGAGCCGAAGGATCAGTTACAGGACTTGTTGGACAAAGGGCTTATCCGACCGAGTGTGTCACCTTGGGGTGCTCCCGTCCTGTTTGTTAAAAAGAAGGACGACAGTATGCGCTTATGCATTGATTATCGTCAGCTGAACCGGATTACTGTGCGGAACAGATATCCCCTACCCCGCATTGATGACTTATTCGATCAGCTCTACGGTGTAGGGTATTTCTCGAAGATTGATTTACGGTCAGGTTATCACCAGTTGCGGGTTCGGAAGGAGGATATTCCGAAGACCGCTTTCCGTACACGATATGGTCATTACGAGTTCTTGGTGATGTTGTTCGGGCTTACCAATGCCCCAGCAGCATTTATGAACTTGATGAACCGTGTATTCAGGCCGAATCTTGATCAGTTCATCATTGTTTTCATTGACGACATCTTGGTATATTCTCGGAGCCGGGAGGAACACGAGCAACACTTGTGTATCATATTGCAGACTTTGAGGGAGCATCAGCTGTTCGCCAAATTTTCCAAGTGCGCATTCTGGTTAGATAGTGTCGACTTCTTGGGTCATGTGGTGACGAGAGACGGTATTTATATGGACCCGAAGAAGATCGAGGCAGTTCAGCGTTGGTCCAGACCGGTATCAGTTACAGAGGTTCGCAGCTTTTTAGGTCTGGCCGGTTATTATCAACGTTTTGTCCAGGATTTCTCCCGTATTGCTGCACCGTTGACCGGGTTGACCCAGAAGGGGGTTCCTTTTGATTGGACCGAGGCATGTGAGGATAGCTTCCAGCAGTTGAAGACTCGTCTGACTACTGCACCTGTGTTATCATTGCCTTCAGGATCGGGCGGTTTTGTGGTATATTGTGATGCTTTTCGAGTGGGGCAGGGCTGTGTATTGATGCAGCACGACAGAGTTATTACGTATGCTTCTCGACAGCTGAGGAAACATGAACAGAACTACCCCACTCATGATTTAGAGATGGCTGCAGTGGTGTTTGCACTTAGGATCTGGAGACATTACCTATACGGCGAGTCGTGCCAGATATTCACTGACCACAAGAGCTTGAAGTATATCTATCAGCAGCAAGATTTGAATCTGAGACAGCGTCGTTGGATGGAGTTGGTGAAAGATTATGACTGCGAGATTCTAAACCATCCGGGGAAGGCGAATGTGGTGGCAGATGCTTTGAGTAAGAGGCCCGGAGGTAGCTTATCGTGTTTGAGCGCAGTACAGATGCAGTCGACGGCGGATTGGCAGGTTTTATGTGACAGCAGAGTGCGGTTCGAGTTTACTCCTACAGGGGGACAGCTGGCCCATTTCAGAGCACGCCCACAGTTACTTGACCGTATCCGCGAGGCACAGTCTGGCGATGCCCGTATTTTAGAGATTATCGAACAGATTTGGCAGGGCAGAGTTTCCGAGTTCGTGATTGGTGATCAGGGGATACTTCGATTTGGGACTCGACTGTGCGTACCAGATTCTGAGGGACTGAGGCGTGATATTCTTGAGGAGGCACATAGATCAGTGTACAGTATGCATCCAGGTTCTACCAAGATGTACCGTGATTTGAGAGAGGTTTACTGGTGGGACGGGATGAAGAAGGATGTTACAGACTTTGTATCGAGATGCCTAACTTGTCAGCAAGTCAAGGCCGAGCACCAAAGGCCAGCCGGCGAGTTACAGCCTTTTCCCATCCCTGAGTGGAAGTGGGAACAGGTCTCCATGCACTTTATTATGGGTCTACCCAGGACCAGTCGAGGGTATGACTCTATTTGGGTGATTGTGGATCGACTGACGAAAGTGGATCACTTCCTGCCAGTGAAGACCACTTTTGGATTTGCTCAGTATGCCCAGGTTTATATTGATGAGATCATGCGACTGCATGGCGTCCCGACTTGCATCGTGTTCGACCGGGGCACCCAGTTTACCAGCTGATTATGGCAGAAACTTCAGGCGGCTTTGGGCACCCGATTGAGTTTTAGCACAGCTTTTCATCTGCAGACTGACGGTCAGTCAGAGCGTACAGACTCTTGAGGACATGCTCAGAGCTTATGTTTTAGATTTCGGTGGTAGCTGGGATCGTCATTTTCCCTTGATCGAATTCTCCTACAATAATAGCTTCCAGGAGACGATTCAGATGGCACCTCTCGAGGCTTTATATGGGAGGAGATGTCGATTGCCTGTATGTTGGACAGAGCTTAGGGAGAGCAGTATTTTGGGGCCGCAGATCGTACAGGAGACGACTGAAAAGATCCAGCTAATTTGAGATAGGATGAGGGCAGCACAGAGTAGGCAGAAATCATATGCTGACAGGCGCCGTCGCCGACTCGAGTTTGCTGTTGGCGATCATGTTTTCCTGAGGGTCTCTCCGGTGAAGGGCGTGATGAGATTTGGGCGGAAAGGGAAGCTTAGTCCTAGATATGTTGGTCCTTTCAAGATCCTAGAGCATGTCGGTTCAGTGGCTTATCGGTTAGCTCTTCCGCCCAGCTTCCCCGATGTTCACCCCATGTTCCATGTTTCGATGCTCCGCAAGTACCTTCATGACCCTTCCCATGCGATTCAGCACCAAACGATCCAGCTAGAGCATGATCTTTCATTCACCGAGCAGTCGGTGGTCATTTTGGATCGGCAGGTGAAGAAATTGAGGTCGAAGGTTATACCGTCCGTCAAGGTTCTTTGGCATGGCCCGAACAGCGAGGAGGTCACCTGGGAGACCGAGGACGAGATGAGGAAGAAATATCCTCATCTTTTTGAAGGTACGCGTAGTTAAATTCTAAATTCGGGGACCGAATTTTTTTAAGGGGGGAAGATTGTAACGCATTTAATTTTCGTTTAGGTAGTTTTTCGATAATCGGTAAAATAAACAGTATTTTCCGTAAAATGTCAAAATAATTATTTTTCAAAATAGACCTAATTATACAAAATTTAGATAAGATATTGCTAGAAATTGGTCACTAAATTGTCACTTAAAAATCTCTAGTTATTTAAATTTTTTTCCTTAATTAATTATTTTTAATATTATTTTAAGCTTTTAAAAATACATTAAATTAGTGATAAATACAAATTTAAATGGGTAAATTACATACTTAGAAACCATTATAAACTAAAATATAGTGTTAATAAAAATTTTATTAAGACTTTCCAAGTTTGTAGTTCTATGGTTTGAAAATGGATCAAAAATTGAATTAAAATGGGTTTTTTTTGTAAAAATGATGTCATAAGCATTAAATGAGCTTGTGAAAGACTTTTGTGTAGAATTTTCCACACATTTCCCCTACTGTTTCCCCCTCCTATGCTCTGGCCGAGTCTCATTCAGCAGGTTTCCCCATTTCCCCCCCATTTCTTTGCTTCAAAATCTATGCAAAAATCCACAAAAATCCATAATTTTCTTCACTAATTTAAACCTAACCCTTATGCTATCCCTTCTCAAGCCCAAATTGGTGTAAGACAAGGAGAAAGGAGGCATCTTTAGAGGTCAAGTGCAAGCTAGGGTTCAACTTGAGAGGTATAATTCTAATCTAATGTTCAATTGGTAGTTTAAGTATGCTAAACTAGAATTTTAAAGTGCTAATTTGGTTATAATTTCTTGTTTTGGAAATTCTAGAAAAGGTTTGAAATTTTAATTAGGGTTTAAAGCATTGTAATTGGGTTAAAATTAGTGTTGTGGCCATCTACTAGTTTGAATTGGATGTTTGTGCTAGTTTGTGATCGCTATATCGTTAATCCGCATTGTTTGCATCAAAATCGCTATGTTAATGCTTACTAGGTTTTTATAAAAATTAGGAAGTGATTTAATTGCGATATATTGACGATATTTATAGCATCTCCTACGAATTTTAGGGTGTGCGAATGCGTAATTTGTTTTAGTCGGGTTTTAGTTTTGACGGTTGCCCCGAAACGACGATTTTAGTTAAGCTTTTAGTGGTTTTCGTATGTGTTCCGCGCGTTTAGTGCACGTTGTGCCTAAGTTGTCAGTGTTGATTCTTTTATTTTGTGACTTGCGTTGTTTCTTGATGTGTAATCTTAAGTTTGTGTTATGCAATTTTAGGATCGGTTGCGGAAATATCGGATGCGGCGCGCAAAGGCAAAGCGGTGGTTGGATCAGATTATCGAGGCGTCCGGGTGAGTAGATGTATACATCTATGGGGAAATCGTCTGGATGGCGCGAGGCGCCCCATAGTTAGGATCACTTTATTACTTGCAAACTATATGCATAGTTAGTTAGTTAGCCATCTCATTCATATGCATACCCTTCTAGTTATTTATCTGCTGGCATTGCATGGATATCTATATACTTATGTGTGATATCACCCCTTAGGACACTTACACCATTACCATTGGCTCATGTTGCACGCGCACTATTCATGTGACACACACACCTTTGGTAATTGCCATGCCACGAGCACGATAGAACCTGCTTAGTTCAGTATCAACACTTGCATCGTATATGATACATTGAATTGCATAGTATATATATACACCTCACTTCATCATCATGCTTATATAGATTCCTAGCCATAAATCACATTGCATACCTTTGACATCATAAGCATTTATCATATACAACATGTTGGGTATTATGATTTTCTTGAGGATTTTAGCATTGATGAGATTTCTGGATTTTGGGGAAAACCGCAAGAATTTAACAAAAACTTATTATCATCATTTTTAAAATAAAGTTGCGGTTTTCTCGTGATGTATGTGTCGTCCACCATGAGTTTTCATGTTTTTTGTTGGATTTCGAGACCTGATTCGAGGAGTGGATGAACCGTCTCGGGTACATGGTGGGCCCGATATGGTACCCCGGGGCAAGAAGATCGAGTTGTAGACGATGAGCCTGGCAGGGGAAGACTACCTACCAGTGATGTCTGGTGCGGCAGATATCCGGAGGATACCGACCATTGTCATGAGATTTGATGATATGGGCCGATCCGGACTGACGGAGCCCGATGTATTGAGATATTGATATAGTGAGACATTGAGACAAATATATTTTCATATTTGGTGTCGATGCTTGGCACGGTTTTCGGATGATTTCATTGATGGTACCTAGCTATTGTACAGATATTTTTCTAAGTTAAGAAGGCAGAGAATCATCGTATTTAAATACTTAAAGATTTCGTATTGATTTTTGCATACATGTGCATACATACTAGTGGCATTACATCATACCCAGATATACATATCGTGACGCATTTGCGTGCATTCTTACGATAGCCTTATTAGATGTTATATTCTACTCACGAGCTGGCAACTCACCCCCGTTGTACCACAGTGTCTTGCAGGTCGGACCCGTCAGCCTTGTAGCGGCGGGCTTATCTTATCATTGGCTTCTTTTGCTCAGACTCGTGATATTGCTCTTAGGTGGGTTGCGAGGACACTTTATCTTTTTGTACTATTTTTGTATCTAGTATTCTCCATCTACCACTTCTTATTTGTATATGCGACCTAATGATGAGACTGAGAGATTTGTGTATATGTGGTTTTTCTGGGGTCGAGCTCACTTGAGCCGACGTTGTGTTTTCTTATTTTTGTGCTTCATTCTGCTTATTTGCTTGATATCATATACATATTGCGTGTGGTTGTGATCCGCCTTGGGCGAAGAGCTAGCTCCCGCTTGGGGATGCCATTTTGTTATTACAGGTTTATATATCTTGTTGTACCCATTTTGGGGGCTAGTATTTAGAAAGGAGACTTTGCCGAAATTTTCGGAAAATTTTGATGTTTTTAAAAAGGGTATTATTATAACATAATTAGTTTAAAATCATTTTCATAAAAGGTTTTCCTTCACTCTGGTTGATTTTGGTTTAGATTTTCTGGGCTTTGGCTGACTTAGGTTACGCTACTCCTTTAGACGTCTCATAATCTAAGTGTCAGTCACGTTCCGTACTTTCGGGTCGTGACACTTAGAGTCCTCCATATTAAACACTTTTAGTATGGTGTTAATGTACCTGGATTTGGGACACTCCCAACATCCACTTAGATCTATCACCATAGATCATAATCCACAAGATATAGTAGGTATCATCCGTATCTTATATTGAGAATCCTCGTGATAAGAGGAGCTTGATCGAGTGTAGCATAGGAAACACTTTCCTATCAAGAGTATATCATCTACGTACAATACGTGGAAGACAACCTTACTCTCTACAGCCTTCTTGTATATACAAGGTTCATCTACCTTTTTGATGAAGTCAAACACTTTGACTGCCACATCAAAACAGATGTTCCAACTCCGTGATGCTTGCATTGATCCTGATGGACTTAAGCATAGCTTTGAAAGTCTTAACTTTTCCATTTACACCAAGAATCTTCTCAAGATCCATTTGCTCCTAATGGGTTTTACCCCTTCAGATGCAACATGCAAAGTCATACATCGTTGGTGTACATGGATTCCATCTTTGATCGCATAGCATCCAGCCATTTCACAGAGTCCCCACTCGTGACGGCCTGCCTGAACCTAGTTGGGCCATCATCAACCATGATGCAATCCTCGCTCCCACTGTCACCGAGAAGACCGTAGTATCTCTCAAGTGGATGAGGAACCCTACCAGATTCACGGAGAGGCTGAGGTTTGTTGGAGACTATTGAATCCTTTGGTTTTACCAAATCATCAGCTGTTAGTTTGGCTAGCTGAAACTCCTTCCAGTTCTACCTCATGACCACTAATTTCTTCACAAGAAATTCCTTTTCTACAAAGGTGGCACGCTGAGAAACAAAACATCTTTTGCTCCTCAGAGTGGTCGAAGATATTCCCTCACAAATATTTGGGATATCCTAACAAACTTATATAGAACTGATCTTGCCTTGAGTTTTTTCGGATTTTGCTTTTCAATATAGGCCGGACAACCCCATATCTTAACTCGTTTAAGACATGGTCTCTTCTTATTTCATATCTCATATGGAGTGGTAGGCATTGATTTGGATGGAACCCTATTCAATAGATATGCAGCTTCTCAAGTGCATAACCCCAAAAGGAAATAGGTAACTCAGCAGTACTCATCATAGAGCGCGCCATATCTTATAGGGTGCGATACCTCCGCCCTGATACACCGTTGTGCTGTGGTGTATACGAAGGAGTAAGCTGAGAGAGAATCACATTCTCTTTTTAGAAAATCCAGGAATTCCATACTCAAGTATTTTCCTCCTTGATCACATCGTAGGACTTGAATACTTCTACTTGTTTGGTTTTTCAACTTCAAGCTTATATTCCTTGAATTTCTCAAAAGTTTCAGACTTGTGTTTCAACAGGAACATATGTCCGAATCCTGAGTGATAGTCGATGAATATAATGAAGTACAAAGAACCAACCTTGGCATTTTTAAACATAGGACCGTATACATCATCATGTATGTGTCCCAAGAGTTTAGTAACTCTTTCTCTGTTTCCAATAAACGGAGTATAGGTCATTTTACCTTTGAGACAAGACCGGCAAGTAGCATAAGATGAAAAATTCATACAGATTCTCATATTCATCCTTATGTAACTTAGCTGGTCGTGTCGCATTGGTATGACCTAGTCTACAATGCCATAAGAAGGATTCGTTCATTTCTGAACTACTCCTCTAGTGTGTGTTCTAGACACTTTGAACTGTGGTTTGATTTAGAACGTATATGCTATTATATATCGTGCCTGATTGAATCAACTCTTGATTCGGGAAAATGTTCACAACATTATCCGCTAATACAAGATTATATCCTTCTTTAACTTAATAAAGAAACCGATGTAATGTTGTATATCAGCTTCGGTATGTAATAACATTCGTTCAGAATCAATGTATAAATACAAGGTGATATTTGCCAACTGATTTGGCTGCAACAATTGCACCATTCTCTAACACTTAGAGACATATCATCCATTCCCAGTTCTCTACCTATCTATAGCCTATGTAACATATTACATATGCGGGATCCTGATTCGGTATCACATACCCAGGACGTAGAGGATACTGAGAAACAGTTCTCGGCAATGAATACTCCCGAAGAAGATGCATCTACATGCACTTTCTTCGATTGGGTGGCATGGGAATCCGGATATTCTCCTATTTCCTGCTCAGTCTTATAACAATTATAAGAAAGAACGGAACCAACGTTCCCAAGCACAGTATAATAAGCAGGTTCGGTCAATGCATCCATATTATTATCTTGATTAAGGCGTGATATGGTCGCTACAAGGAGAGAGAGAGAAGAAAACACTCTGCGTGCGCTCTTTGTAAGATTAGATTGGTTATTATTTTATCTAATCTGGATGGCTCCCACTGTTTTTATCAAATCTTCCTTCAAACCCTAAAAGGTAAGATTAGCTGGAATTAATTACACCCTACAAGTTCGCCAGTCTTTCGGCCAGGCCAGTGTCGGTACTTTGAGGGAGGTTCCCCGTGCTTTCGCACGGACCTAATTAAAATTAACCTGATTTTCCCAGGGGCATAACCCCGTTAACACCTTTCTAGACACCTACTTCATCGGCTAATTGTAATGTGTAAAATTCTCCCAGGAGTAACTCTTACTCGCAGTGGGAATCGGGATCCAACTATCTCATAGAAGGTATGCAATCTCATTGCAAATTTCAACACTTGAAATTCCCGATAATCTTGCCCCTAGCAACCTATAACCTTGACGAAGGCCAACAAACTATAGGCGCCTAGTCAAGTTCAACCCGTACATTTTATGATTGAATTAAACCCACCCGCACGACCTTGACGAAGGCCAACAAAGTCACACCACTACCCTAACTCAATCGCATCATATGCTTAAGCAGATAAGCATAAATAGTTACCGCATACTACGCCTTGACGAAGGCTAACAAACGTAGCATGAATACTATGAAGCACATATCTGAAATGACGGGGGGCTACGACAGGTTTTTAAGAAAACCCTTTGCGTAATGAACTTGATATCGTTGTAGAATCGAGTGATTTTGAAAAGGAGTGTTTTTGAGGCTTTTACTAGTTTTGCTAAAGAGGTCACTCCCGGTGAAGGGATCGTGGCTCTTTCCTCATCGAATGAGGTGCAGGATATTTCACAAATACCACTATGTGAAGCAAAAACTATAAAAGCAATCAAAAGACAATCCGAGTTTGTAGCATCTGCTAGTTTCGCTAAAGAGGTCACTCCTGGTGAAGGGATCTCGGTTCTTTCCTTATCGAATAAGGTGCTGGATATTCTACAAGGAATACCGCTATGCAAAACAAGAACTAGAGCTACCAGTTTTTAAAACAAGTTTCTATAACATCTTTAGATTTCTTTTTCTTTCAATAATCTCATTAATGAAGTCCCAATAATTATGCTTCCCAAGTATCACATATGAAACGAAAGCAGCAATATTAATTATATCTCATATATATAATATAGGCATTCGTCTCAGAATATCTACTGATCACATCACAGAATAACAGCAGCAGAAGAACATATATGAAATATTGGATATACTAGGAATTCCGTGTTTTAAGTTAAGCCAGTATAAAACACGGATTCCACGGTCGCGATGAATTGCCAAACCCACATCCCTAGACCCCTACGAGAGCGGCAAGAAACCCTACCAATTCTAGATTTAGGAGACCCGGTCTCGACTCCTCGAGATGGTCTCCCACCGGACCCTAGAACCCGGTTACTTGTTCTCCCTTCCTTGGGTCTATCCTAATACGGAAAAGTAAATAATATACATCAATGGTGACATCTTCCTCCACCCGGAAGTGCCCCAATAAAAGAATATTACATACAAGTTTTTACATGAATGAAAATGAAAAACTCTCATCTCACATAAAACCCCCGGCTATTCGAACACGACGATCCAATATAACATATCACAACAACACATAACATCACATGTCATCAACGTAAGTAAATATGCGTATCCCAGTTATCGTTGACATATAGCTCCGAAACCGGCGATACATCACATATTACACTTACGGTCGCAGAAAAGAAAGTGAAAAACTATAACAGTTGGAATCCGCAGCCACCTTAGATATCATAAACCCAATGTATCACATACTTTGGATTTCATGCCCAACAAATGAATTCCTTAGACATCACATGCCTAATAATTATAAACCCCGTATTTTAGTCTCGATATTGAAAACACTTTTCAATAACCTATCGGATAATTCAACAAGATTCCCGATAACCTGATCGAATACTCGTTGGAAACTTTAGTAGATGGCCGCACCCCCGATTCCATCGACGAGGTGCACTAAGGCGGAACACCGCTGCCGTGAGCACCCGAACGGATGCTTTTGGCGACGGGGTTCTCCTACAGTTACTTAGTTGGGGCTATGGGGCGTGGCTATCTAGTAAGGTTACCCGGCGAGTATCCGCGTACACTACGTAATTACGACGGACTTTTGATCACATCAAAATCCCGTGGCAACCGATCAATGAGACTAAATTGCTAGATTTATAAAATTCATACTAGTTATGTAACACCCGAGCCCAATGCTACTATTTTCAGTTACTGTTTGAGCATAATGTGGTACTCATTTCATCTAACTTGCTTGTTTGTTGCTTACTGTAAAATTTACCCGGCAAAGTCATTTCTACAAATAACAAATTTTGGCATCTAAAATAAAATTGAAAATATTCATCTTGGCCTACTTGACACCCCTAGCCTCGTGGTAGCGTCCGTGCATTGTGTTCTCGTCCCGCTCAGTGAAACGGGCGAGTTTGGACGGCTACGCGCGCGTACATGTGTTCGTTTTGGGGGTATGCTTTTTAATCATAAAACACTTAATTTTAAAATTTGGATCCCGCTTAAAATCCTATTATTTCAATTTCAAATTTTTGGACTCGACCCGGGCGCGATTTGGAAATGTTTTATTTGGCGCCAAAATCCCAAATTTTAATATTATTAAAACCATCGCATATATTTTTCTAACTAACTTGATATCTTACCGTTCATTACCTATCTTTTAAATCTTTAAATTAACCTATATATATATTCTACTGTTCCTTAAAATGTTTTGAATCTTTAATTAATATTTATCCCTAACTAACGATTCCCCTTTAGCCAATCGCGTTCCTTTTAATTCCGTGGGCCCCCACCTGCAGCTCTCTCTCTCTCTCTCCACTTTTTCTCTCTCTCTGTCTCATATATTCTCTCGTACTTCTCTTTATCATTCTTTCTCTTCTTGCTTCATGTCTCGTTTCTCATTTTTTTAACTGTTCTTTTGTTGCCGGAATTTCGTCGTGCCGGTGACGCTTCTCGACGTTCCAGCGAGGTACCCCGACCCGTGCGGTTCCTTTGTTCATCGTTTGGGTTCATTCCGTGAACCGTGCGCCCGTCGCGAGTTTTCCCCGCCGACGGTTAACGTTCCGTTTTCCCGATTCGCGACCTATCGAGGCAAGTTAATCTTGCTACATGCTATATAATTCATTTTATACCTATTTAAATAAATACCTTACCTATAGTTTAAATCTAGTGCCCCATGTTTAATTTTATAACGTTCGATGTTCCGTTTGAATCCGTTTATATCATATTAAATCTAGATCATGAAAAGTTATCTTGTGACATACTAGATTACATTATACTGCAACCATATCATTTAAAATATATATCGTCGTAATATTTATTATTATTATCATTAGTTTATAATCTTCATTTTATAATGTTATACATTTGAAAATCTTATAGTTTACACATGAAATGTCGTTGAAAAATCGGATATGACAAATCTGAAATTTACTGTACACCTTATCTTATAAAATTTATTATAAATCATAGAAAAATCATTAGTATACATTCTTTAGTTCGTTACGAAGCTAACTCAGAATAATATAACTCTATGAAATATTTAATGGCAAAATAAATTGTTTAAATAACATAAAATGCAAATGAAAATGTCTCCAAACTGCTGTCCAGGGAAATTCCAGCAGCAAACTTTCAATTTCGAATACTCATAACTTTTTGTAGGGACAAACTGAGATGCTTATACTTATAAAACTGAAAACCATATTGAATTATCTTTGTTTTGGTATAAGACACGTCCCTTTTGGAGAACGTTTGTTATTTTTAATCTATTTTACAAATTAGGGTGACGCTGAATTTCTGAACGGAACCTTCTTGTGCATGGTTAATCAATACCACTTTTATAGTTATTAATCGCTTTGAATATGCTATCCATATTAATATTATTATATCAATATTTATATCACATATTGCTTAGTTGTACATCCCACATTACCATTTTTATAGTTTTATAATTTTTCGGATACCCGTTTGCATCCATCGCATTTAAGATGCATATAATTGCATCCATAGATCACATTACTACATAATAATGTGATATTAACACTCCATGTTTAATAAATTGCATCCTAATTAATATTGGAACTATAAATGTAACCCTAATTGATAACTGTGCATCCATATCCTTGAAATTATATCTATTTGCATATCATATTACATGTTCCAGTTTATTGTTCTGATAGTACTCATGCTTGTTTATTTATACACATGCTTATGTTAATTTGATTATGAGCACCCACATGACATCTTGTGCTTCCTGACATGACCTGTTACACTTCCTACTTGACATGACATGGTACCGTACACTCTTGACATGACATGACACCTTTATACATTACCTGGCTGGACCTGATGTACCATGGCTTTACCTGTTACCCGATCTTGTGTCTAATGCCAACAAACATAACATGTAGTCCTCATGGACGGTTCCTGTTGTCTATCCAGACAAACCTGCTTTTACCTGATCCTGTGTTGGCATTAGTTCTTGACTACTGAATACCTGACTTGACATATATAACTTGGGGGTATGGGGAAATCAAAGGTGAAACCTGACTTGTAACTCGACAGTTCACTACCTGTTCTGGGTGTACACATTCCTGTTTTGTGCCTCGCGGCATGTCTCGGTTTCGGCCGAGAATATTGTGGCCGTGGTCCCGGGTATGTACGGGATACTATCGAGTGTACACATTCCTGTTTTGTGCCTAGCGGTATGTCTCGGCTGCAGCCGAGAATATTGTGGCCGTGGTTCCGGGTATGTACGGGATACTATTGAGTTACATCGATAATTCATCAATTGATTTCAAAGACTTTAGAATAGAAAACCTGATAGAACAGTTTAGTTTACCCACTGCACGCTACCCTGTACTGGTATGATTCATATTATTGTTATTCTTGCTGTATTCATGTTTATATTACATTGCCTGCTATACTGTTCATATTATATTACTTGATGACATGACGCGCTGACGTCTGGGTTTTTCATGGCCCAGATTCTGTACCGCTGTCGCAGTCCGAGCAGGAGTACTTCAGCCAGCAGGTTGAGCTGTGAGTTCTGTAGTAGTTAGCTTTATTTCCTACATTTATTTCCTGATGTGAGCCCGCATTATGGGACACACTTTTCAGTTATTTGTATTGGATCATTTGCTTCCGTATTTATTTATTATTCACTCCTGTTATTCTGGATTATGGACATGTTTTAGATAGTTTTATCTTGTTCTTGATATCTCTACAGCCGTAATGTGACTGTGGATGGATACTTCCTACCCACAGATAGCATGGTTGGCTATGTCACGTGCCCAATCTAGCGTACTCTGGGAAGCGGGGCGTGACATGGTTCTTTTGGTATCAGAGCCATAGGATAGTCGGGCTGATTCTTTTGTAGTTGGGTATTGTACCCAATACACGAATCAGAATACCCGTATTTAGGAAACATGTCCTGCCACCTTGGCCGTTTTACCATTCTCGAATCACATTCTTCCTGATTATATCTTTTACGATGTGCAAACTTCCTTTGCATATCGATTCGAAAACCTGATTCCTTGTTATCTCTAGGACTTAGGCGACTTGGATGGAGTTAAGTAATTGTGGCTATGATACCACGGCATAGTTACAATGCGGTACTCTATTTAAGTATCTTGGAGTTCTAGCCTTGATCTATATTCAAAATCTATCATCATGCTAATGTTGGGTATTTTGAGTTCAGGATTATGGCCGGTAAGAAATTGAAGACATACCAGAGGCGTGTGGATGAAACCGCTATGCTTGGAGTGATAAGAGGAATGCTGGAGAATCAAAGAAACAGACCGAGCTGATCCAGCAGCAAGAGGACTCGTTTCGGGAAGGTTTGCAGATCGTTCAGCAGTCTGTGAACAATGTTAGAGCTAGACCAGTTGACCGAGTAGGGACCGTAGCAGATTTCAGACGGTTGGGTCCGTCTACATTTACTGGTTTAAAGGAGCCGTTGCTAGTGGAGCAGTGGCTAGTTGAAACAGAGAACTTGCTTTTTGCGGCACAGATTCCAGACGACAAAAAAGTTGTTGTGGTACGCATTCAGCTAGTGGACTACGCCCGAGAATGGTGGCTTGTTGAGGAGACTCGCTTGCCCAAGCCAATCAAGTGGGCGGATTTTTCTAAGAGTTTCCTGGAGAAGTTCTTCCCGCGGACTGCACGGGAGGAAATGGAAAAGAAGTTCATCGGACTAAAGCAGAAGGGAGCACCCGTAGATATGCATGTAGCAGAATGGACGAGACTCAGTAGTTTCGCTGGACCTTTAGTTGCCAACGATGCAGACAGGGCACGGAGGTTCATGCGCAGACTGGACGTGGATATCCAGAGGCAGATTGTCTTCCTGGGTTTGACCACTTTCTCACAAATACTTGCAGCAGCCAAGAGCAGCAGAGTTTATCTGGGATGAAAGGGAGTTTGCAGCAGACATCAGTTGCGTTAAGGAAGCAGTTCGGTCGGGCCGGTCGAGTTTAGGGCTAGGCCGACAAACAATATTCTTGCATCAATAGAAGTGATGAAAGTAAAGAGCCGGCTGTTGTTCGTGATTCTATGGACGTGTTTGAAGATATATCGGGTTTACCGCCGAGGAGAGACATGGAGTTCGCAATTGATCTTATTCCTGGTGCAGCGCCAGTATCTAAAGCGTATCATCCAATGGCGCCAGTAGAGTTGGAAGAAGTAAAGAAACAGGTTGCTGAATTGCTTGAGAAGGGTTGGATTTGAAGCAGTAACTCGCCTTGGGGAGCTCCAGTTCTTCTAGTAAAGAAGATGGATGGCACAAGAAGAATGTGCATCGACTATCGAGAATTAAACCGGGTGACTATTAAGAACAAGTACCCGATCCCTCGCATTGGAGAACTTTTTGAGCAGCTTAGTGGCGCGAGGGTATTCTCGAAGCTGGATTTGCGATCCGGATATCATCAGGTCCGAGTGAAAGCAGAAGATATTTGTAAGACGGCGTTTCGAACTCGGTACGGACATTACGAGTACTTAGTGATGCCCTTCGGAGTAACGAATGCGCCGGCAATATTCGTGGACTTGATGAATCGAATCTTTTCACCGTTCTTGGACCAGTTTATTGTGGTGTTCATTGACGATATTCTGGTTTACTCGAAGAGTTTTGAGGAGCATGCGGAGCACTTGAAGATCGCACTGCAGACGTTGAGACAGGAGAAATTGTATGCGAAGATGAGTAAGTGCGACTTTTGGCTGGAGGAAGTGAAGTTTCTGGGGCATGTTGTGTCTGGCGATGGAATCGCCGTCGATCCCGAAAAGATTGCAGCAGTTCGAGATTGGCCTATTCCAAAGAATGTTGCTGAGATAAAAAGTTTCCTTGGATTAGCCGTATACTACAGGAGATTTATGGAGAACTTTGCTCGTCTGGCAGAGCCGTTGACCAAACTTACGCGCAAGGAGGTACCTTTTGTATGGGCGGATAAGTGTGCGTTAGCTTTCGAGACGTTGAAGCAGAAGTTGATAACCGCCCCTATTCTGATCGTGCCAGACAATTCCGGAGGATTGGTGATTCACAGCGACGCATCTGGGAAAGGATTTGGATGTGTTTTGATGCAGCATGGGAAGGTTGGAGCATACGCATCGAGACAGTTGAAGACCCATGAGAAGAATTATCCAACTCATGACTTGGAGCTTGCGGCTGTGATTTTCGCTTGAAGATTTGGAGACACTACCTTTTGGGCGAAAGAGTCGAAGTTTTTACAGATCATAAGAGCTTGAAGTATGTGTTCACACAGAAGGAGCTTAACATGAGGCAGCGTAGATGGTTGGAGCTGATGGCTGACTACGTTCTTGATCTTAAGTACCATCCGGGGAAGGTTAATGTTGTGCCGGATGCGCTTAGTCGGTTACCAGTAATTCAGGTGTTAACTACGCAGAAGGAAATCGTCGCAGATTTTTGAAGATTTGACTTGGAGGTTGTGCTACCGCGTTCTACGGGACAGTTGTTGGAGCTGCAAGTACATTCGTCTTTGATCGAGAATATTAAAGCAGCACAATCGCAGGATCCTAGACTGCAAAAGTTTCGAGAGCAAGTTGAAGCCGGGCTACGAACAGATTTACTAATCCACGAAGATGGTTCATTGAGGTATGGTAGCCGTTTGTGTGTGCCAAAGGGAGATGTTCGCGAAGAGCTTATGAAGGAGGCACACAGTTCAGCTTATTCTGTACATCCAGGAGGCACAAAGATGTATCGAGATATTCGACAGCATTTCTGGTGGGAAGGCATGAAACGGGAGATTGCTCGCTTTGTGGCAAAGTGCTTGGTGTGTCAGCAAGTTAAGGCTGAACATCAAAGGGTTGCTGGTTTATTGCAACCACTTCCGATTCCTCAGTGGAAGTGGGAACATATAACCATGGATTTCGTGACGGCTTTACCGCGGAGTCCAAAAGGCAACAATGCTGTATGGGTGATTGTTGATCGATTGACCAAGGCAGCTCACTTTATTCCTTTCCGGGTTGGTCAATCAACAGAGACTTTGGCAGAGCGGTACATGCAGGAGATTGTAAGGTTGCATGGAGTACCGGTGAGCATCGTATCCGATTGGGACACTCGGTTCTTATCACACTTCTGGAGGAGTTTACAGGAAAGTTTGGGGACTCGATTGAAGTTTAGCACAGCTTATCATCCTTAAACTGATGGTCAGTCGGAGAGAACGATCCAAACTCTTGAAGATATGTTGAGAGCATGCATGTTGGACTTCAAGGGTTCTTGGGAGGATCATCTACACTTGGTGGAGTTTTCGTATAACAACAGTTTTCAAGCAACTATCCAGATGGCTCCGTTTGAAGCTTTGTATGGTCGTAAATGCCGTTCACCTGTTTGTTGGGATGATGTCGGTGAACGAAGATTGTTGGGACCAGATTTGGTTGTGCAGACAGTTGAAAAGGTTAACACTATCAGGAATCATATGAAGGCAGCACAAGACAGACAGAAGAGTTGGGCTGACACGTCAAGAAGACCTCTAGAGTTCGCCATAGGTGATTTGGTGTTCTTGAAGATATCACCGACTAGAGGGGTGATTCGTTTGGGAGTCGAGGAAAGCTTAGTCCTCGATTCGTTGGACCCTTTGAGATCTTGGAGCGTGTTGGAGAGGTAGCGTACCGTTTGGCGTTACCACAGACCTTGGCAAGTGTGCACGATTTGTTTCACGTATCTCAACTACGAAGGTATGTTCGAGATGAAACACACGTTTTGGATCATTCGGAGCTAACAGTACGAGAAGACTTGACTTTTGAGGAGCGACCGATTGAAATCATGGATCGAAAGGAAAAGGTTCTCAAGAACAAGGTTATTCCCCTTGTGCTTGTTTCTTGGGAAATCGATCGCATGGAGAGTCCACTTGGGAATGAGAAGATGAAATCCGACAGAAGTTTCCTCACCTTTTCCTGTAGTTTTCTATCTTTGTATTCTTGGAATTTCGAGGACGAAATTCTTTTGTAGTTGGGTATAATGTAACACCCGAGCCCAATGCTACTATTTTCAGTTACTGTTTGAGCATAATGTGGTACTCATTTCATTTAACTTGCTTATTTGTTGCTTACTATAAAATTTACCCGGCAAAGTCATTTCTACATATAACAAATTTTGGCATCTAAAATAAAATTGAAAATATTCATCTTGGCCTACTTGACACCCTTAGCCTCGTGGTAGCGTCCGTGCATTGTGTTCTCGTCCCGCTCAGTGAAACGGGCGAGTTTGGACGGCTACGCGCGCGTACATGTGTCCGTTTTGGGGGTATGCTTTTTAATCATAAAACACTTAATTTTAAAATTTGGATCCCGCTTAAAATCCTATTATTTCAATTTCAAATTTTTGGACTCGACCCGGGTGCGATTTGGAAATGTTTTATTTGGCGTCAAAATCCGAAATTTTAATATTATTAAAACCATCGCATATATTTTTCTAACTAACCTGATATCTTACTGTTCATTACCTATCTTTTAAAACTTTAAATTAACCTATATATATATCCTACTGTTCCTTAAAATATTTTGAATTTTTAATTAATATTTATCCCTAACTAACGATTCCCCTTTAGCCAATCGTGTTTCTTTTAATTCCGTGGGCCCCACCTTCAGCTCTCTCTCTCTCTCTCCACTTTTTCTCTCTCTCTCTCTCTCTCACATATATTCTCTCGTACTTCTCTTTATCATTCTTTATCTTCTTGCTTCATGTCTCGTTTCTCATTTTTTTAACTGTTCTTTTGTTGCCGGAATTCCGTCGTGCCGGTGGCGCTTCTCGACGTTCCAGCGAGATACCCCGACCCATGTGGTTCCTTTGTTCATCGTTTGGGTTCATTCCGTGAACCGTGCGCCCGTCGCGAGTTTTCCCCGCCGACGGTTAACGTTCCGTTTTCCCGATTCACGACCTATCGAGGCAAGTTAATCTTGCTACATGCTATATAATTCATTTTATACCTATTTAAATAAATACCTTACCTATAGTTTAAATCTAGTGCCCCATGTTTAATTTTATAACGTTTCGATGTTCCGTTTGCATCCATTTATATCATATTAAATCTAGATCATGAAAACTTATCTTGTGACATACTAGATTACATTATACTGCAACCATATCATTTAAAATATATATCATCGTAATATTTATTATTATTATCATTAGTTTATAATCTTCATTTTATAATGTTATACATTTGAAAATCTTATAGTTTACACATGAAACGTCGTTGAAAAATCGGATATGACAAATCTGAAATTTACTGTACACCTTATCTTATAAAATTCATTATAAATCATATAAAAATCATTAGTATACGTTCTTTAGTTCGTTACGAAGCTAACTCAGAATACTATAACTCTATAAAATATTTACTGGCAAAATAAATTGTTTAAATAACTTAAAATGCAAATGAAAATGTCTCCAAACTGCTGTCCAGGGAAATTCCAGCAGCAAACTTTCAACTTCGAATATTCATAACTTTTTGTAGGGACAACCTGAGATGGTTATACTTATAAAACTGAAAACCTTATTGAATTATCTTTGTTTTGGTATAAGACACGTCCTTTTTGGAGAACGTTTGTTATTTTTAAGCTATTTTACAAATTAGGATGACGCCGAATTTCTGAACGGAACCTTCTTGTGCATGGTTAATCAATACCACTTTTATAGTTATTAATCGCTTTGAATATGCTATCCATATTAATATTATTATATCAATATTTATATCACATATTGCTTAGTTGTACATCCCACATTACCATTTTTATAGTTTTATAATTTTTCGGATACCCGTTTGCATCCATCACATTTAAGATACATATAATTGCATCCATAGATCACATTACTACATAATAATGTGATATTAACACTCCATGTTTAATAAATTGCATCCTAATTAATATTGGAACTATAAATGTAACCCTAATCGATAACTGTGCATCCATATCCTTGAAATTATATCTATTTGCATATCATATTACATGTTCCAGTTTATTGTTCTGATAGTACTCATGCTTGTTTATTTATACACATGCTTATGTTAGTTTGATTATGAGCACCCACATGACATCTTGTGCTTCCTGACATGACCTGTTACACTTCCTACTTGACATGACATGGTACCGTACACTCTTGACATGCCATGACACCTTTATACATTACCTGGCTGGACTTGATGTACAATGGCTTTACCTGTTACCCGATCTTGTGTCTAATGCCAACAAACATAACATGTAGTCCTCATGGACCATTCCTGTTGTCTATCCAGACAAACCTGCTTTTACCTGATCCTGTGTTGGCATTAGTTCTTGACTACTGAATACCTGACTTGACATATATAACTTGGGGGTATGGGGAAATCAAAGGTGAAACCTGACTTGTAACTCGACAGTTCACTACCTGTTCTGGGTGTACACATTCCTGTTTTGTGCCTAGCGGCATGTCTCGGTTTCGGCCGAGAATATTGTGGCCGTGGTCCCGGGTATGTACGGGATACTATCGAGTGTACACATTTCTGTTTTGTGCCTAGCGGCATGTCTCGGCTGCAGCCGAGAATATTGTGGCCGTGGTTTCGGGTATGTACGGGATACTATTGAGTTACATCGATGATTCATCAATTGATTTCAAAGACTTTAGAATAGAAAACCTGATAGAACAGTTTAGTTTACCCACTGCACGCTACCCTATACTGGTATGATTCATATTATTGTTATTCTTGCTGTATTCATGTTCATATTACATTGCCTGCTACACTGTTCATATTATATTACTTGATGACATGACGCGCTGACGTCTGGGTTTTGCATGGCCCAGATTCTGTACCGCTGTCGCAGTCCGAGCAGGAGTACTTCAGCCAGCAGGCTAAGCTGTGAGTTCTGTAGTAGTTAGCTTTATTTCCTGATGTGAGCCCGCATTATGGGACCCACTTTTCAGTTATTTGTATTGGATCATTTGCTTCCGCATTTATTTATTATTCACTCCTGTTATTCTGGATTATGGACATGTTTTAGATAGTTTTATCTTGTTCTTGATATCTCTACAGCCGTAATGTGACTGTGGATGGATACTTCCTACCCACAGGTAGCATGGTTGGATATGTCACGTACCCAATCTAGCGTACTCTGGGAAGCGGGGCGTGACAAGTTATCTCATAACTAATTGTGGATTCCAAATATTGTATCACAATCACAGATAGCTAGACGAAGTTAAACTTTTTGATCGAATAGAACTCAAAATTTCCCAATAAGCCCAACACTTGAGCGGAGTTCAAAAAGTACGCAGAAACTGCCACAGCTCTTATGAACCAGCCGTAGAAGGGTCAGCCAATGCCTCACATGTTGCACCGCTGAACTACCACAAACCCTAGGGTTTAGTGGCGGTTCTGACGGTCACATAATTGAGTTAAGGTTTCGTTCTTCTTGAGGGTCCACAAAATCGCTTGCAAGATTTTCTGAAAATTTTAAACTCGGAAAAAGTCCAACACTTGGAAAATTTCCAGCGGAGAAAAACTGGGTTATTGATATCCGTTCAAACCTTTTAACATCGTCTAAATAACCTGAATACATGTTAGAATTACGACTGCGAAACACTCCGAATTGCTTCTGCAGAAAGTTAACATCACATGAAAATTTAGCAAAAACAAACAACACCTGAAACATCAAAACCCAGACTTGAACACAGGCAAAATTTGAAGGTTTTGCTCGGATTTGGGCCGAGATGAGGGCTGTGGTGGCCGGCCAAAAATGTCCATAAATGGCTTAAATTTTGCTAGTATTCATGTTATATCACATACAACATTCTGAAGTTGTTTAAAAAATTTTTTGACACCTCTAAAAAATCGACAAAACCTAGATTTTGTGTTTCAAGTTTCGGAGCAGTTTCGGTTTCGTAATCTAACAAACATCATTTAAATTTCTAGCTTGGCTCTGATACCACTGTAGGGTTACCTAGGACGGTAGTAAGGTTTCGGGAGGCATCGTCCATGCTGTTTTTAAATTTTTGCCGTTCTAAAGAGCCCTAACCTAGAATTTTTAACTAGAAATTTAAACAATCAAGCAATGTTAACAACTTAACATCTAAGTGAATTAGTAATACAACCTTTGTAGACCGGTCCTTCACTTCAAAAGCTCCTTGTAGTGGTCCCTTCGCTGCGATCATGTAACTCCCGGACTCTTGCATGGCTTCTCAAGGTGAAAAGAATGATCTTGATTGAAGTCTTCGAGGCCGAAGATGATCTACATCGAGGAGACACTAACCCAAGCTCCCCTCTTCACTAATTTGCGATTAGTGTAGCTAACACCCTATACTAAAGTGCTAATCTAGTAGAGGATGATGAAGTAGGATTTTTGCTCACTTTGGATTTCTTTTTCTCACTAAAGTTTCTCACTTGCCCAAAAGCTAGAGAGTTGTTGTGTGAGAGAATGGCAACCATGGGTGAGAAAATATCTAATATGTCTCATCTAGAGACTTAACCATGAGTTAAGATAATGGTTGGGTTAATAAAATATCCAGTATAAAACAAAACTAGTGGACTAGTCAATGGTTCTCCAAGCTTCTCAAAGCTTCATGCCATATGACCATTATCCAACTAAAAATTGATTTACACTAAATAAATAAACCCTACATTATCTTTATCATGGTGTAAGTCTCATACACCCATATAGCTTGTATCATCAACCATGACACAAAATAAAACACAATTAATATATATCATATATATATTAAGTGTGTATATGTGAGAAAAATAAATGTTTAAGTGAGCTAATATTAGTTAATGTAAATTAATATATCAAATATATAATTATACATTAAATCATTAAATCAAAACTTGATTTAATAATCCGGTTATATCTCATGTGATTGACTAATATTATTTGTTTCATTATATCGAATCAACACTTGATTTGATAACCCGGCTATATCGCATATAACTGACCGATACAGTATATCGAATCAACATTTGATTCAATAACCCGGCTATATCACATATAACTGATCGATACTTTATATCGCGAGAATAGAATACGGTATCATATACTCGTATTAATCTCGGTCCCGCACATATGTGCTCCTACTTCGTTTTGCCTGAGCCAGTGAAACCTCTGTGTAGGACTCTAAAGACTCGTCAATACGTCGACAGTAGGTGATGATCACATTAAGAACCTATAAGCCGTCAGCGGTACTAGCTGGACGTAACGGCTATCCGGGTATTGAACGATCAGAAGATCAGCAAGCAAGCCCGCTCTAACTCCTGCAAAAGCCTGACAGTAACACTACCGTACAGTCCGGTCTCTTCGTCAGATATGCCGCATATCAACATCCTGGGGGTGGTAAAACGTCAGACCCCAATAGCCTGATAAGTCATGCCGATGCAAGGTCCATAACGGTTTGAGAAACTATTGATAACACTTACCAGTAAATCTCAGCAACCCTGGCCAGGGATTTCCTGTTATGGCCAATCGAGCATAGCGCAACATCAACTCCCAATACCGGGAGAGACGAATCCCCTCCTATCGCTCATTTCCTTAATGTGACTCGGGACTGTGCCCAAAAACCACCGTTTTGCACGATCTCTTGACCGTGGTAAGGTGGAAATCAAAGCACAGTAGGAATCACACAAGACTCTATGGCGATCTCGGGTCGACAGACTAACCTGTACCTGTGTCACCAGAGAACTGCTATCTGACGATACGTATAATACCATCTAGGAGTTCTCGGCGAGTCCGTTCAGTGTACCCAGTCTCTACTGAGCACCTGTATACCATCTTTGATGTCAAACACCAATGGATGTGGGATCATCCATCGCCCATCATATGGGTCAAGATGCGTGTTCGCTAGTCTACTCTGGAGTATCAATACCCTATCTCGATACTCCCACACAATGTTCAAAATAGCGATAGCGTGTTGCGTAGCGTTCTATTACTAAATAGCGAAAACGCAAAAAGCGTTGCGCATAGCGCAAGCTACATGAATTATTAACTATTACTATAATCATCTCATTTACAATAAATTATATTATTATAAAGATATAAAATTGGCTTGGGAACATAGAAAAATAAGTAATATAACAATATTTTTTACAGTAGTAGTTTCTCTGCTCCTCGAAATTCCAAAAAAAAATTATTTTCAAAATTTTCAATACTTGAGTTCATATATATGATTCATACTAGATTAAACCTATCGAAAATCAATTAAATAATCTCTGTTTGAGAATCATGTCTACTAAATATGATTTCAAATTAAGAGGCTAGAACTTTAATGAAACTATGTTCGTATAGTTTATGATTAGATACTGAAATCTTAAGAAGTTCAATAGAAAATTTTATATGAAAATAGCGTACGCATAGCGTAGCGTATACTATTTGTTAAAAAGCATAAGCTATATAAAGAAAAAACGTAAGCTACTTTGTATTTGAGTTTTTTCCTAAAGTTATGTAGCGAATATACTAAGGTATGCTACGTAGCGCAAAATAGCGAGCTACGTAGCGAGTTATTTTAAACATTTCTCCCACGACTAGGAACAATTGAAGGGTGTACTTTTGGACTATCCTTGGCCCCATTAGTATGATCTTCATCATAGTCCTGGTAGTCAAGTACACAACCTAAGGGCTTTGTCAACATGTGAGAGCAAGACAACATCACGTATACAAGTCAACATGTTAAGACAAAGTGCAACCAGACATCATACTATCATGTTGAGCGAGAAAGTCCTCCCTATATATGTCCAAGCATCCATTACAATATACATCCCATGTACAGTAATAGCCTCTAGGGCATACATATAATTAACAGTCTTATGATGACGGCCAATTGAACACCGCATGACATCGACTTCCTATACCGGGAGAGACGAATCCCTTCTATCGCTCACTGCTCTCAAGTGCTTCGGGATTGTATCGAACTAAAACCTGTTCGCACGTGTAACACCTTAAAATGCGATTAGAGTTAATTAAGCGATATAATTTGGATTTTTAATAAATTTAACTAATAATTATTTTTCATATATTTTATTATAATTAATTTATATTTTATTTAATTATTTATGTGCTTGTTGTAGTTATGCACACATATGTGCATGCTAATCTTGGGTTAAGGATGTGCTAACCATGTTTTTCTTACCATGCCATATTTATTATATCATTATGTTATGTTGTGTATTTATTTTAAGTAATAAAAGATTTTAATTTAAAAGAAAAAGAAAAGAGTAAAGAATGGAGGCGGGGGGGAGGGGAGGGGGGAGCCATGAGAGTGATGGAGTATTAAATGAAGAGAGAGAGAGAGAGAGAGTCATCTCTCATTTTCTCTTCCTTTTATTTTCTTCTTCTTCTTCTTCTTCTTACACAAATCCTCCTCTTGGAAATTTTCCCACCTTACACTTGAGCCTAAACTAACACCAAAACCTCACTAAACCCCTCTTTAAGCATGTTTAACCTCTCTCGAAGTCTTGGAGCTTGCATGGTTAGGGTTTCATCCAAGTTTTGGTGAGGTAATGATCTAAAACCCCTTAATTACGCTCTAAAGGAAGTTTCTATGTTATCTAGTTCCACTAATATACTTTAATATTGTGGTTTAGTGGTTAATACCCTATTTTGTTAAGACTTAGTGTTCTATTTGAATCTGCTATCAACTCCGAGACCCTTTTGAGAAGTTGCCACTATAGAGAGATAGTCTAGAGGCCTAGGACCTACTCCTAAAACCTGAGCTTTTTCCTTCACTTCGAGGCCGCAGATTTAATCTTGTTGGCCGCAATTTGCGGCCAGAGTGGAGAGTCTGGGTGTGTGTCTTGGTCGTGGGTTCTCTGGGTCTATATGTAGGATTATGGAAAATGCAACTGATTTATCAAAGAATTTATTAACCGCAATCAAGAACGGCGTCGCTTGGTAGCTAGCCGGTGAGTACGGGTCGGTCCACAGAGATTTTGTGTATTCTCGATTTGTTCTAACGAGTTAATTCCGATTGTTGTCGGATTGATTAAATCTAAAAATTAAGTTGATCTAAACTAGGATTAACATCTTGCTAGGGTTAGGTTTAGGTTAGGTTTGGAAAGTCAATATTCTTCACCGCTTTCTATGCCCTATTTAAGATCTATGAGGTGTTATGGTAATAATTAATCAAGTGGATTAGTACCATCGGGAAGAAACGATGTTTTTTCCTCTAGGTTCTTGTCCTTCCTTTCTTAATTCTTACCCTAACCTCCATGGAAAACATGCTCAACCGGTCGTTTATACTACGGTATCACCGCTACCTCGTGGGGTAGGGTGCCGTAGGGAGCGGTGTGTGCATGTATGCATGGAGTCCTATAAAAACGTGTAATGGGTAAGAAAGGGGTGGGAGATCTTCATCTCTCAAGCCTTCCCCAAATCTAACCCTAACAAGTGAGGAGACTACTCACTCATTAGGGAATTGAAAAACATTTTCTAAACTATCTAACTAGGGCAGAGAATAAAAGATCTAACTAGGGCAGATAATAAAGATCTATACTAGGGCAGGAAAGAAAATTTAACTAGGGCAATAAAAAGAAACTTACTCTAATTTTTATTTGATACTCTCTTCATACTTTAAAGAAATTTATAGATCTGAATTTTGATAAAATGAAATGAGGCACAAGAAGAGGCATAACCTCAAAGAGAGGTTTATGGCTTCTATTTATAGATCATAGAAACCCTAGTGTTACAATCGATTCACATCTGCATTTATAATTTTACCCCTAAAGAAGACCTAGTCAACGCGCCGCCTCGCGTCCACAGAATTTTTTGCATCGACACGGGCTCTTTATGGCCGCGAAACCGCGGCCAAAATCCTGGTTTGGCCGCGGTTCCGCGGCCATTTAGTGGGCTTGTGGGCTGCAATTTTTAGGGTTTCATTCTGTTGCTTTTGGCTCCTTGTTTCTTCACTTGGTTTCTCAGATTGTCCTTTAGTTTTCTTCCAGATTTCCACAGTGAATAAAGTCATGGACTTTTACTGCTTGCTTCGTGTTGAAGTCTTGAATCTTGCGCTGCCTTTGTTCTTTGTGAAATCGTCCATTGATCTTCGTTTAGTCTTCAAATTGTAGGCTTGATCAAGATTCTTCCATTTGTTGGTCGTAGTCTCACTTTTGTATCATCTTTTTATTTTTTTCACTGTTTTTGTTCCGAGATCCTGTAACCTGCAACTATATAGCAGATATGGGTCAAAAGCACCTATTTATTTGTAAAATGAATAAGAATGGGGAATATAATAATGCAATATTAAGATATGAACAAATACCCCTATACTTATCTTTTGCTCGTCCTCGAGCAAGTTTTATTCTTGAAAAAGACCCAGCCTCACTTTCGCAGGGAAACGCGATTGCACCAAGCTCGTGCAACAAGCCGTTAAACCTCTAGGTGTCCCTAGTAGGAGGAGTGTTGTCTCCTGAGGGTTTTCAGCGGATACTACCCACAAAATCACATCAATTAGGCCCATTGACTTTTATTCTCCAATTAGGTTTTCCAACAAGGAATTCTATTATCTTCGACTTAGAAATTATCCACCCGTATTTTTCATGCTTCCTTATCATTTAACTTAAGATTATATATATTCTTGTGAATTTACTTAGCTTTTGGCATCTTTTAAGTTTTCTTCTAGGGTTCCATCTCAACTTAGGAATTTTTATCATCTCTATTAAAGATATAAGTCCTATTCTTCATTCCTATCTCTTATCTAAACCCCAATCACATACCCCTACGTGTGTGTATATATCATCACTACACTTGGAAATTCAAATCAAGCTATTATACTCTTGTCCATCGTCTAAAGTATTTTTCAATTGGTAAATTTTTAGATGAAATTGCTCATACATCCTTCATGCGACCGTTAATACTTCTTGAGGTACCAACGACCGATTACAAAATATGTTTGCACATTAAGGCGTAATTCCGAGTCTTGTAACACCTATGGTTTTAGCAGTGACTCCCAAACCAGTTGGTCTAAGGCACTAGGTGATAAAACACCCTTGCTAAATATTTTTTTTTCTATTAATGCAGCTTTAAGTAATTACAAAAACCAGTGTTCATTTTTTTATCTCTTTATTCACACTTGTATTTTTATTTTATTTTTCTTTCATACTAAGGACTTTAGACAAGAGCATTTCAAGGTCTCTTCTACTATTCCAAGTTTCAAGGTTCGTGTTTGTGCAAGTTGTAGGGTATATATTTTCAGAATTTAGACTTAAGCTTAGGAATTATTTTTCAAACTTATACTTTAATAAAGATATCAATACTTTCCCCCTGTTTTAACTTAGCCCAAGAAGTCAACTCGAAATTTGCCTATTTCTAAATAAACTACAAAGACATATACTTTCTACCATTAAATTTTAAGAAAGGTTATTTTTAGGGTTTTTAATACACTAAGTTTTGGATCTAGTTTTTCCTAGCTAGTTAACCGTCATGTCAAACTTAAGTCAAATATGGCAAAAATTGAATTTTTCAATTTTTATAATTTTTGAAAATTTTCAATTTTTATGGGTTTTAAAATAAATATGCAAATGCCAAAATATACATATGAATGCGAAGGAAGAAAGCTTACCGACCACACCCCCATACTTAAACTTGACAGTGTTCTCACTGTCAGGCTACACCAAGAGGGTCAAAATGTCGGCACTCCCCTATTTATTTTTTATAGTTTTTTAAAATAATTTTTATGGGTTTTTAAAAAAAACAAAAAAAAAACAAAATATATACAAAAAGGTTCCCCCAAACTTAAGTGAGACAGTGTTTCCACTGTTTTAAGCGTTAAAGTTCAGAATTAGGGAGGAGAAAAATCAAACTATACAAGGCCTTACATAGACCAAAGGTTAGCACCAACCATTCAAAAATTCTATCGTGATAATGGTAGGGTTGGTGGAAGAATGGAGTGTAGAGAAAGGAGTTGAGAAACACACGAGACCGTATGGAAAGAATGGTGGAATATGGTCTCGGTGGAGGAGAAGAATGGCGGAAAAGAGAAAGATGTGTAGTACGAACTTGAGGGTGTAAATTGAGTGAATAAATTAGCGTAATTTGTGATGACCGATGTGTTAAAAGCTATTGTGCTAATCTATCAACCCGTCGAGAAATGGGGTCAAATCCCTCAAGATTCGCAAGAAAACATGGGTACGTTGAACTTAGTAAACCATCCATTAGAAGCGGAAACGCGACGGATTCTTGCACGGTCGAAATGATGGAAAGGACGAAGGGGAGTGATTTAGGGATAGTCTTATTCTCACCTAAGTAATCTGTTTCGAACTCGAAAGATTCCATCAATGGTTCGAAATGACTGTAAGCAACCAAGTCTGATGGTTCAACTAACTCATCTGAAAATTCAAAGGATTCAAACTCGGGCGGCGAGTCTTCAAAATCGTCCGAAAAAGTGAAACACTCGTAATCGATATCGGTTGTGAGAACTGTGTCAGATTCAAGGAGGAACGCACTAGTGGCGTCCAAACTGCTGTGATCGAACAGAAATTTTTCAAGCTCACAGTCCTCAAGCGTGATCTTTTGCGTGGTCGGAACGATTGAAAGGAGGGGGAGGGGGGTGATTTAGGAAGTATAACAGTTAAAGGTTCAGGAGGATGATTTGGAAAATCCGACACATCAAACAAAAATGGTTCATCCTCAATACTATCCTCAATACTATCTTCATAATTCTCCTCAAAAGTTATCCCATCCATGCAATTATCATCAAGACGCATATGAAGTTCGGGAGAAACATTTAATGACTCGGGATGATGAATTAGAGAGAAAAATTCAGTCAAATCTGCGGGTTCATCATCCAAAGTATTCCCGGCGTCAATATCCTCAATCAAGTGAAAATAAATTTTTTTAGACACCCCATCAAAAGCATGGATATTTATCAATTTAGGTTCTAGATTGGAGGTGTAGAGGTCGAAAGAATTAAGTTTGGGTTCACTCGAAAAGGGCTCTTCACAATCAGGTAAATCAAACACTACAAAGTCGCACAACTCATTACACGTTTTATTTTTAACTGGTGAATCATTTGGGACACTTGTTTGAAAACCGGAGTTGTGGGATTCAATTGAGGAAGGGTAGGTTTGATTTGGAAGTATGTAGAACTCACTCTCACCACTCAAATTCTCACTCTATCCAACCGCCTCATCATACATTGGAAATTTTGGAGCTAGTTGGAAACTAGCTACCGGTTCACTAGGTTGCATAAGGGCGGCAATGGACACATCCAAATTCCTAATCTGCCGGTTTATTGCTGCAACATAAACTTCCAACGATTGTTCCAGACTAGACATAGGTTGTGAAGGGGTTTCAGCAAAAGATTCAAAATTGTTTGGATACGTGAAACTCCCAAATGGCTGTGTAGAATCAATATCTAGGGAAGGTGTGAAAGTCGGGTAGGACTGATAGGAATTGAATGGTTGGACAGGAGTAGGATCAACATTTGGATAAAAAGGTGAATGGACTTGTTGATCCCAAGAACTGGAAGTGTTGAAAGGAGTGAAAGATCGGTTACGAGATTGTTCAATGTGTTCAGCGATAGACATGGGTTTCGGAGTTACAACAGGACTCGAAAAAGGGGTATCAACGTAAGAAGGTGGTGAAGGTTGAAATGGTTTATACAAAGTGGATTGTGGAGTCGAACTGTTTCTCCTAGACGCTTCTATTCGATCTTTCAAAGAAATTTTGGGCATGGAGGGGTCGTCCGTAATTCGACCAAAACAATTCGCGTACGAAGCAAAGTTTGGTTCAAGATACCAAAGTTCGGCAAGAGTTTTATGAGGTGGGGTACCCATGATGTAAGAAAGGGGAAGAAAAAGAATGTGGGTGAAAGTGAGGTGCACGGATTTCTTAGCTACAAGTTGCAAGTTTTTTGTTGTAAAATTTTTTTCCCCTTTTTTTTCTTTTTGTGTTTTTTTTATGTGGAGCTTTTTGCAAAAAAGATTTTCGATAAAAGGCTTAGACACACGTTCAATCAACCACAAATGCACAATCAAGCCTAGATCTAGGGTCACCTAGGTCAGCTAGACAGCTCCTAACTGTTCCAAAGGGCAAGAAGTAGGACCTCAAACCGCCTCTTCACCGCCAATTGTGGCCAGGTAAGCACAAGTAGAGAAAGGAGGGATCCACTCACGAATCACCGTGAGACGGGCCTTTTAAAGTTACCTTTCACTACCTGTCTAGCCTAGGCACCTCAAAGTCAGGTTAGGATCAACAATCGATGCCTACAACTATTCCTCTGTCCTATTGAGCGTGAAGTCCTTAGGGCCGAGTCTAATATTTTTTAATTAATTTATAGTCAATGTAATATGCCTTATGTGATTTTTGGGTCCTGGGAAGGGTAATGAAATCCCCACCCAATCTGGATTGGTGTTCAAGCCCCTTAAAGTCAATTTAAAATATGCAAAGCAGTAAACACAATCACTTGCAAACAAATTTTTTTTAGCGCGGCGCAAAGAATCCTGCACAAGATCAATTATTAGAAGGGGGATAAATTTTTTGGCGCAAAGAATCCTGCAAGAAATTTTACAGAGGAGATATCAGGGGGTTAAGAGAAGGAGAAATGAAGCTTACAGAGGATTTTTCAGATGATGATGACATTTCCCCACCGCGATTCCGCCGCTAACGTAGTGCTATTGCCGCGGTTCTGCGGTCTTCTAGACTGTTCGGTTCCCGAAATTTTTTCTGTTCCTCTGTTTTGATTTTCCCCTATTGTTCAGATTTACTGTTTTTTGTTTCGCTCTCTGGATTTTTCCAGATCTGAACTCGTTCGTTGATCCTGCAAAAATTCAAACGAAATACCCTTCACAAAATAACAAAATGATAAATTTTTTATATTTTTTTATTTTTCAGTTTTTATGATTTTTTAATTTTATATCAACCCGAAATTACAAAAAGAAAATGACACGCCATCCCAGGCAACGGCGCCATTTGATTTATCAAAGAATTTATTAACCACAATCAAGAACGACATTGCTTGGTAGCTAGCCAGTGAGTACGGGTCGGTCCACAGGGATTTTGTGTATTCTCGATTTGTTCTAACGAGTTAATTCCGATTGTTGTCGGATTGATTAAATCTAAAAACTAAGTTGATCTAAACTAGGATTAACATCTTGCTAGGGTTAGGTTTAGATTAGGTTTGGAAAGTCAATATTCCTCACCGCTTTCTATGCCCTATTTAAGATCTATGAGGTGTTATGGTAATAATTAATCAAGTGGATTAGTACCATCGGGAAGAAACGATGTTTTTTCCTCTAGGTTCTTGTCCTTCCTTTCTTAATTCTTACCGTAACCTCCATGGAAAACATGCTCAACTGGTCGTTTATACTACGGTATCACCGCTATCTCATGGGGTAGGGTGCCGTAGGGAGCGGTGTGTGCATGTATGCATGAAGTCCTATAAAAACGTGTGATGGGAAAGAAAGGGGTGAGAGATCTTCATCTCTCAAGTCTTCCCCAAATCTAACCCTAACAAGTGAGGAGACTACTTAATCATTAGGGAATTGAAAAACATTTTCTAAACTATCTAACTAGGGAAGAGAATAAAAGATCTAACTAGGACAGATAATAAAGATCTATACTAGGGCAGGAAAGAAAATTTAACTAGGGCAATAAAAAGAAACTTACTCTAATTTTTATTTGATGCTCTCTTCATACTTTACAGAAATTTACAAATCTGAATTTTGATAAAATGAAATGAGGCACAAGAAGAGGCATAACCTCAAAGAGAGGTTTAGGGCTTCTATTTATAGATCATAGAAACCGTAGGGTTACAATCGATTCACATATGCATTTACAATTTTACCCCTAAAGAAGACCTAGTCAACACCCCGCCTCATGTTCACACCATAATATTGCATTATTATATTCCCCATTCTTATTCTTTTTAT
This sequence comes from Agapanthus africanus, assembly GCA_030015575.1. NCBI lineage: Eukaryota > Viridiplantae > Streptophyta > Magnoliopsida > Asparagales > Amaryllidaceae > Agapanthus > Agapanthus africanus. The sequence continues at coordinate 123,963,003 of CM057343.1, forward strand.
TAATAAACGGGCGCTTTTGACGCATGTCTGCTACATGTTACAGGTTACAGGTCCTTGGACAGAAAACAGTGAAAACGATATAAAGATGATGAAAAAGTGGACTTTAACCAATGAACAGAAGATCTTGATCAAGCCTACATCAAAGATACAGTTCACAATTAACAAGGCAACTCAAGGTCCAAAATTACAAAGCAAACGGTTAAAAATCCACTGTAAATTGTTCACTGGAGATCTGGAACCAATGTAGAAGCCCAAATGAAAAAGGAACAAAAGAATAAGAAGACTAAAAATACCCAGAAGAAGTCCACAAAAGATCAGCATCTGAGCCGACCAATGGGCCGCGGAACCGCGGCCCAAGCCTACCAAGGCCGCGGTTCCGAGGCCGTCAAGAGAGATCTGTGGAATTAAATTTTACTATAATTCGTTTGCGGCTTTGACTAGTCAACTAGGGCTATCTTTGTAAATTTAGACATGCGGTTCAAGATGTAACCCTAGGGTTTCCTATTCTCTATAAATAGGAACTCTACAGATTGTAATTCTTTATGCCTCCTTTTAATAAAAATTCCAAAATTCTTTATGGAGAGCATCAGTGCCTCTCTTCAATTCTGAAATTTAGATCTGACAACCCTGCATGGATGATTGGAGAAATGCATCTGTAAAGTAAGTAGATTTGTTTATTTTCTTGCCCTAGATAATTTCAATTCATGCCCTAGATTAAATTTATTTTCCTGCCCTAGTATAGATTTTATTTCTCTGCCCTAGTTATAACTTTCAATTAATTGCCCTAGGTAGAATAATTTAGGATTTTAGATTTAATAATCAATCCGAACACCCTTCGGAATTAACTCGTAAGAACGAATCGGAAATTCACAAAATCCCTGTGGATCGACCCGTACTCACCGGCTAGCTGCAAAGCGACGCCGTTTCTGATTGCGGTTAACTTAAATTTTTCGTACTAATCAAATGGCGCCGTTGCCGGGGATGGCGTAGAATTTTCTTTTCGCAATTTCGGGTTAATCATAAAATTTAAAAAATCATAAAAATCTGAAAAATCAAAAAAAATATAAAAATATATATAATTTGTTATTTTTGGAAGGGATACTTTGTGGTTGAATTTTTGCAGGATATACAAATTCGGATCTGGAAATTTCCAGAAAGCAAAACGGAAAACGAGGTATCGGAACAGAAGATATTTTAAACAACAGAACACTGGATTTTTTTTGAAGCAGTGAACCACCCAAACTGCCGCGATTCCACGGCCAAAACCAACCTTAGGCCGCGGAACCGCGGCCTTCTAGTGGAATCAGAGCATATAAAATTTTTTGGGGACTCGAGCCGACAATCTCGCAGCGAAAACGCGGCGAAAACGTGTTTTTACCGCGGAAAGGCGGCGGTACAGTGGCATCTTCTTCTGAAATTTTTTTTGTAAGATCTTCTGTTTCTCCTCTGTAATTTTTGAAATATATTTTCTGAAAAATTCCTGCAGGATTTTGTGCACTTTAAAAATATTTTTCCTTCCATATAACAGTCTTGTGCAGGATTTTTGGGCCCCGCTCAAAATTGAAATTAATTGCAAGTAATCTTTTTTGTTGCATATCTTTTCTCGAATATCTTTTTGCAACAAATTTTTCCAAATAAAGATTCTTGTGATATGCTTCAAATAATAACCAATTGCAAGTAATATTTTGCTGTTGCATATCTTTTCTATAAAATATTTTGCTGTTGCATATTTTTTCTCTAAAATCTTTTTGCAACAAAATTTTTCCAAATAAAGAGAAAGAAAAAAATTAATGAAAAATGAAAATAAAAAGGACAAATATTTTATAGAACTTGCAAAATTTTTTAGCCCCAAATAAATCCTTGCACCACCCAACCTTCCTTCTTGTCACCTTTCTTCTTCTAACATGGGTACCCCACACAATAAATCATTAGCCGAACTTTGGTATCCCGAACCTAATTTTGCATCATATGTCAATGTGTTCGGTCAATTTAAAGACGATCCTTCCATGCCTAAAAAATCTTTGAAAGATCACATAGAGGAGTCTAGGAGAAACAGTTTGATTTTTCAACCCACTTTGTGTCAACCGAGTCAACCTTTACCACCTATATATGTTGATACCACTTCTTCAAGTCCTTCTGTCACTCCTAGGCCGATGTCCATTGCTGAGCATATTGCTCAATCTCGCAGTCGATCTTTCACCCCTCTCCACTCATCCAGTTCTAGGGATCAACACGACTATTCACCTTTTTATCCATATGTTGACCCTATCCCTGCCCAACCACCCGCTTCCTACCAGTCTTACCCGAATTTCCCACCGTCACTAGACCCTGTTTCTACACAGCCTTTTGGGAGTTTCACATATCCAAACAATTTTGAATCTTTTACCGAAACCCCCTCACCACCCAAGTCTAGTTTGGAAGAGTCGTTGGAGGCTTATATTGCTGCAACAAACAAAATGGTGAGGAATGTGGAAGCGTCCATGGCCGCCCTTATGCAACCTAGTGAACCTGTAGCTAGTTTCCCGCTAGCTCCAAATTTTTTAATGTATAAGGAGGCGGTTGGACAGAGTGAGAATGAGAGAGGATTTCCAAATCAAACCTACCCATATCCAATTGAATCCAACAACTCCAATTTTCAAACATGTGTCCAAAATGATGAGTTGTGCAAATTTGTAGTGTTTGATTTGCCAAATTGTGAAGAACCCCTTTCGAGTGAAACCGCACCTAATCCTTTCGATCTTTACACCTCCCATCTAGAACCTAAATCAATACCTATCCATGCTTTTGATGAGGTGTCTAAAGAAATTGATTTTCACTTGATTGAGAATATAGACGCCGGGAATATTTCGGATGATGAACCTGTCGATTTAATTGAAATTTTATGTTCAAATCATCATCCTGAGTTATTAAATGTTTCTCCCGAATCTCATATGCGTCTAGATTTTGATGATAATGGCATGGATGAGTTAAATATTGAGGATAGTTTTGAGGAGAGTCTTGAGGATAATATTGAGGTTGAATCATTTTTATTTGATGTGTCTGATTTTCCAATTCATCCTCCTAAACCTTTGACTGCTATATCACCCTCCCTCCTTCCCATCGTTCCGACCCCGCTTGAAGACTGTGAGCTTGAAACCTTTTCCTTTGAATCCGACACAATTCTCACAGACGATAACACCTACGAGTGTTTCACCTTTTCGGACGATGTTGATGACTCACCGCCCGAGTTTGAGTCCTTTACATTTTTAGATGAGCCATCAGACTCGGTTGATTATACTAGTTTCGAACCATTAATGGAATCTTTCAAGTTCGAAACAGTTTACTACGGTGAGAAAGATATTATCCCTAATTCACTCCCTTTCGTCTTTCCTATTGTTCCGACCGAATAAGTGAACGTTACGCTTTCATCTACTATACCAAGTTCGGCGTACCCATGTTTTCTTGAGAATCTTGAGGGATTTGACCCCATTTCTCGACGGGTTGATAGGTTAGCGCAATCGCTTTTAACACATCGGTCATCACAAATTGCGTTAATTTATTCACTCAATTTACACCCTCAAGATCGTACTCCACTTCGTTCGTCTTTCCACCTTTCTTCTCCCCCACCGAGACCATATTCTACCATTCTTCTTTCCACACGGTCTCGCGTGTTTCTCATTTTCTTGCACCAACTGTACCATTACCACGATAAGATTTTTGAATGGTTGGTGCTAACTTTTGGCTTGTGCAAGGCCAAGCTTAAGTTTGGGGGAATCTTTGTATATATGTATATATTTTTTGTTTTCTTTTTTTTATAAAAAAAAAATTCAAAACATTAAAAATATAAAAAAATTGTAAATAAATAAACAGGGGAGTATCGGTATTTTAAACCTCTTGGTTTAGCATGACAGTGAGGACACTGTCAAGTTCAAGTTTGGGGGTATGCTCGGTACGTCTTCTTCCTTCGCATTCATTTGTAAATATTTTTGCATTTGCATATTTATTTGAAAACCCATAAAAATTGAAAAAATTTGAAAAATTATAAAAATTATTGTATTCAATTTTGGCTAATTGACTTGAGTTTGACAAATAGGTTAACTGGCTAGGAACAACTAGATCTTAGATTTAGTAAATTAAAAACCCTAAAAATAACCTTCCTTAAAGTTTAACGGTAGAAAGTATATGCCTTTGTAGTTTTTTTAGAAATAGGAAAATTTTGGGTTCACTTCTTGGGCTAAGTCGAAACGAAGAAAAAGTATTGAAGGTTTTATTAGAGTATAAGTTTGAAAAATAGTTCCTAGCTTAAGTCTAGATTCTGAAAACGTATACCCTACAATTTGCACAATCACGCACCTTGAAACTTGGAATAGTAGAAGAGACCTTGAAATGCTCTTGTCTAAAGTCCTTAGTACAATAAAAAAAAATGAATAAAGAATAAAAAATGGACACTGGTTTTTGTGATTACTTAAGGCTGTAAAGAATAGAAAAATATTTAGTGAGGGTGCTTCATCACCTAGTGCCTTAGACCAACTGGTTTGGGAGTCACTGCTAAAGCCTTGGGTGTCGCAAAACTAGGAAGTACGCTTTAAAGTGCTAACGCATCTTGTAATCGGTTGTTGGTACCTCAAGAAGTATTAACGGTCGCATGAAGGATGTATAAGCAAATTTCATTTAAAAATTCACTAATTAATAAGTGCTTTGGACAATGGACGAGAGTACGATTGCTTGATTTGAATTTCCAAGTGTAGGGATGATATTTACACACACGTGGGGATATGTGATTAGAGTTTAGATGAGAGAAAGGAATGAAGGATAGAACTTGTATTTTTAGTAAAGTTGATAGAAATTCCTAAGTGGAGATGGAACTCTAGAAGGAAAACTTAAGAAATGCCGAAAGCTAAGTAAATCTATAGAACATATATAATCTTAAGTTAAATGATGAGAAAGCGTGAAGAATATGGGTAGATAATTTGCAGGTCGAAGATAATAGAATTCCTTGTTAGAAAACCTAATTGGAGAACAAAAGTCAATGGGCCGAGTTGATAGGATTTTGTGGATAGTATCCGCTGAAAACCCTCAGGAGACAACACTCCTCCTACTAGGGACACCTAGAGGTTTAACGGCTTGTTGCACGTGCTCAGTGCAATTGCGTTTCCCTGCGAAAATGCGGTTAGGATTTTAGTGAATAAAAATAAGTTTGCTCGAGGACGAGCAAAAGATAAGTTTGGGGGTATTTGTTCACACCATAATATTGCATTATTATATTCCCCATTCTTATTCTTTTTATAAATAAACAGGTGCTTTTGACGCATGTCTGCTACATGTTACAGGTTACAGGTCCTTGGACAGAAAACAGTGAAAACGATATAAAGATGATGAAAAAGTGGACTTTAACCAATGAACAGAAGATCTTGATCAAGCCTACATCAAAGATACAGTTCACAATTAACAAGGCAACTCAAGGTCCAAAATTACAAAGCGAACGGTTAAAAATCCACTGTAAATTGTTCACTGGAGATCTGGAACCAATGTAGAAGCCCAAATGAAAAAGGAACAAAAGAATAAGAAGACTAAAAATACCCAGAAGAAGTCCACAAAAGATCAGCATCTGAGCCGACCAATGGGCCGCGGAACCGCGGCCCAAGCCTACCAAGGCCGCGGTTCCGCGGCCGTCAAGAGAGATCTGTGGAATTAAATTTTACTATAATTCGTTTGCGGCTTTGACTAGTCAACTAGGGCTATCTTTGTAAATTTAGACATGCGGTTCAAGATGTAACCCTAGGGTTTCCTATTCTCTATAAATAGGAACTCTACAGATTGTAATTCTTTATGCCTCCTTTTAATAAAAATTCCAAAATTCTTTAAGGAGAGCATCAGTGCCTCTCTTCAATTCTGAAATTCAGATCTGACAACCCTGCATGGATGATTGGAGAAATGCATCTGTAAAGTAAGTAGATTTGTTTATTTTCTTGCCCTAGATAATTTCAATTCATGCCCTAGATTAAATTTATTTTCCTGCCCTAGTATAGATTTTATTTCTCTGCCCTAGTTATAACTTTCAATTAATTGCCCTAGGTAGAATAATTTAGGATTTTAGATTTAATAATCAATCCGAACACCCTTCGGAATTAACTCATAAGAACGAATCAGAAATTCACAAAATCCCTGTGGATCGACCCGTACTCACCGGCTAGCTGCAAAGCGACGCCGTTTCTGATTGCGGTTAACTTAAATTTTTCGTACTAATCACCTCACGTCCACAGAATTTTTTGCACCGACACGGGCTCTTTATGGCCGCGGAACCGCGGCCAAAAGCCTGGTTTGGCCGCAGTTCCGCGGCCATTTAGTGGGCTTGTGGGCTGCAATTTTTAGGGTTTGATTCTGTTGCTTTTGGCTCCTTGTTTTTTCACTTGGTTTCTCAGATTGTCTTTTAGTTTTCTTCCAGATTTCCACAGTGAATAAAGTCATGGACTTTTACCGCTTGCTTCGTATTGAAGTCTTGAACCTTGCGCTGCCTTTGTTCTTTGTGAAATCGTCCATTGATCTTCGTTTAGTCTTCAAATTGTAGGCTTGATCAAGATTCTTCCATTTGTTGGTCGTAGTCTCACTTTTGTATCGTCTTTTTTTTTTTTATATCTTTTTCACTATTTTTGTTCCGAGAACCTGTAACCCGCAACTATGTAGCAGACATGGGTCAAAAGCACCTATTTATTTGTAAAATGAATAAGAATGGGGAATATATTAATGCAATATTATGATATGAACAACAACTTTCCCTAATTTCTTTTGTAGGAAAATCTAGGACTGATTTGCTATCTTTTAAGTGTTTTGATATAATGCGATGCGGATTTATCCGACTCTCGTTTAGGTGTTTCATGCGATTGGCAGCCTTAGGGGTGGTCTAGGATGTCGCTGCATACGATTAGCTCGCTAAGCTAACACTTGATAGTTTGTGGGAGTTGTTTGTTAGCTTAGTGTGTGTGTCCGTGTCTTATCGGAAAGTTTATTAACTTCACGCGTATGGTTTTGTACGATGCTAGGATCACTTGTGGAGACTTCAGACGTAGCTAGGAAGGGGAAAGAAGTGGTCGGATTCACATAGCTTGAGACCATTCGGTGAGTAGATTTAACATCTACGAGGAAATTGCTTGAATGGCGTTAAGCACCGATGGCTAGATTCAAGTGACAATACCTTGTGCTATATGTTTATATGTTGTGACTTGTATATGCATATCATATAATGCATCCTATTATCTGTTGTACATTGACACATTATTAATAGGTGCACTGCACCATTACCAACGGTTCATGTTGCACGAGCACTGATTCATATGCCCACACACACCGTTGGTAATTGCCATGTCACGCACACTATAGAATTGCCATGAATAACTACATTGTATTACATTCATAAATGGTAGTTATACTCTCGTTATTGTACTAGTACACATCATGTCAGAATCATACATACATTGCTATTAGTACCATGTTCTCATATGATGTTTTCATGAGATTTGTGGTTTTCTTGACATGATATTTCATGTCCACCATGGGTTTCTCGGTTTTGAGTGATGAGTATACGCGATTCGAGGAGTGAGGAAGAATCATCTGCGGGTACATGGTGGGCCCGGTAAGGTATCCTGGGGCAAGAAGATCGTGTAGTAGACGATGAGCCTGGCAGGGAAGCACTACCTACCGGTAATTGTATGGAAACTCGGCGGATATCTGGAGGATACCGTTTGGAGTTATATGATGAAATGGATATGAGGGCCGATCAGTGATGGCGCCTGAGACATTGGGATTTGGGTGTCGTTGTTGGACACCGGTTTTATAATGATTTATTGATGATGACTCTGTTTTATCCCACATGTTGGACTTATTATGACATGCTCTGTTATATTGCTGTTATACCCCGATGTTGTACCTTGATCAAGATTATGTTGCATTCCACATTATTATTACATATTCCATCATGACTGCATACTCAGGATTTATTGCTTTTTCGTGCATACTTGCGATTACTCGTATGATGTTATTTACTACTCACGAGTTGGCAACTCACCCCCGTTGTGCCACAGTGTCTTGCAGGACTGATCATCAGTGTAGTCGCGACAGGGCTCTCTATTTCATCTATTTATGTAGATACCGCTACTTTTGGGCGTGAGATATTCTGTAGGTGGGTTTTTGTGTGAGTATCCATATGCTTATACTTGTATATCTTATCTTGTATCTAGTACTCTCCATCTACCACCTGTATGTATTTGACTTAGAGACGAAACTGGGAGATTCGATATTTGTATTATATGTGACTCTGGGTGTCTTGCTCGTGTGAGCCGGCTTTTGTATTATGTTGCGATATTGTTTCACTTCTTATTTGCTTATTTCTTTGCCTATGGCTTCGTATATATATGTTGTGGTTGTGTTTCGCCTTTAGGCATGAGATTGCTCCCAATTGGGGATGCCTTTTATCTACTATGTTTTGTATCTATTTTGGACCAATTTTACAAAGGAGATGCTGCTGAATTTTTAGTAACAACCTGAGATTTTAAAAAGAGATGTGATATTTTGAAACAAATATTTTACCACTCTACTTCTTTTCATGGTTTAGATTTCTGGGTTTTTGGCTTACTTGATTAACGTTATGCCTTTAGACGTTGCATGATTTAAGTGTCGGTCGCGTTCCTAAATTGGGTCATGACAAAGTTGGTATCAAAGCGCTATGTTTTACCTTTCGGAGTATAGGATGACCCTTGGTATGATAGAGTAGGTAGCTTAAGCAGAGTGACGTAGTATGTGTATGTTCTGCGGCATATTTACAACATCGTACTCCGCCTAAGTGACCTTAGAACATGTTTGCTTGTAATTCCTTCCTTGATTCCATGTATCCTTATGATTAAATTTCTATGTTCTTGTCAAATCTTGTTTCTTATTCCAGCCACTATGCCGCCGAAGACTATGAGGGCCCAGAGGGCTACCGCTAGAGATGAGGTCAGGGCAGGCTCGTCCGAGACGAGGGCTGACCAGGACGGTACGCCTACCCCTCAGGAGCAGGTTGATCCACCTTCTCCAGGACAAATTGCTAGGCTAGAGGCCAGTATTCAGGACTTATTTCAGATGGTCGGATCTTTGGTTAATACCAGTCGAGCACATAGATCAGATGTTGTTCCACCTACTACGGGGATCGTGATTGTACCTACTGCTTAGACAGTCGTACCTACCGCTACCGAGACTATCGCCATATCCTTATCAAAGTTTATGAGGTTGAAACCTCCGGTTTTCACTGGCACTGACGCAGCAGAGGATCCACAGTCGTTCCTCGACAGGATGGCCAGGATTTGTTATTCTTTGAGATGTTCCGATGCGAGATCGGTCGAGTTTGTTTTTTTTTTGTCTGGAGGGTCTTGCCCAGACTTGGTGTGAGTCTTTGGAGAGGCCGAGCCACAGGTCTTCCTCCTATGACCCGGGATGAGTTCGCAATGGTTTTCCTTGCTCGTTTCCTTCCGCAGAGTATCAGGGATGCTTGAGCCTGCAGTTTTGAGTCTTTGCGCCAGACTCCTGGTATGACGGTGGCCGAGTACGATATCCAGTTTACCCAGCTATCCGTATACACACCTTATTTGGTGAATACCGAAGAGAAGCGTGTCAAGAGATTCGTGCGAGATCTTGATACACAGTTATTCCTCTCTATTGGCGCCCAACACTTTGATACGTATGCAGCAGCGATGGACGCAGCCTTATTGGTGGAGGAGTGTATTGCCGAGACTACGGCTGTTCTGGGACCGAAGCGGATCCGTACTGGTGTATTAGCTCCCGGGCAGTTAAGTAGAGGCCTAGATTCTTTCTAGGCCGTGGTGGTAGCAGAGGCTTGAAACGAGGCCAGTTATATAGTTCTTACCAATAGGGTCAGCAGCCGTCGTCAGGATGTTTTCGGTGTGGGAGTCTGTATCACCGCATCAGGGATTGTACTAAGGGACGCCAGGACGAGGCAGCAATTCCACATGTTACTTTACCACCTTCACCTCTTCAGAGAGAATTGCCTCTTACGCCCTTCGTTGCTCCACGCCAGACCGATGCTTAGAGAGGCCATGGTCATAGCAGTCTTGTTCAGAGGGGAAGAGGTGGCAGAGGCAGAGGATAGCTGGATACCGGTAGAGGACAGGCCCGAGTTTTTGCTTTAACTCCTCAGGATGCGCAGGCATCAAATGCAGTTGTGACAGGTACTCTTTCGGTGCGCTCTTTCGATGCGCGCATATTGTTCGACCCTAGTTCTGCGCACTTGTATGTATCCACACACTTCGTACCAAGGTTGGGCCAAGATTCGTCTTTGTTAGATCGGCCGCTTGTTGTGATTACTCCTGTTAGAGAGTCTTTTGTTACTCGACATGTGTTTCGGTCGTGTACCGTTTGTATTGGAGATAGAGATTCGTCCGTCGATTTGATCTTTCTTGATATGTTGGACTTTGACATTCTCCTCGGCATGGACTGGTTAGCTACTTGCTATGCGTCCGTGGACTGCCGTGAGAAGGCGATCAGGTTTTTTTTTCCGGGAGAGTCAGTTCTTATTGTGTAGGGGGACCGCAGTGCCGCCCCTCACAGTTTGATTTCTGCCCTTTGCGCTAGTCGGCTCTTCAGGAAAGGATGTCAAAGATTCTTAGCTTATATTCGTGATACTGGAGCCACAGCAGATCCGTTGGATCAGGTTTCGATTGTGAGAAATTTTCCTGATATATTTCCTGATGAGTTATCTGGATTGCCGCCAGAGCGCGATATCGAGTTCAGCATCGACTTGATCCCCGGCAAGGGGCCTATTTTTATACCGCATTATCGGATGGCCCCGGTGGAGCTTAAAGAGCTTAAGCATCAGTTGCAAGATTTGCTTGACAGGGGACTTATTCGTCCGAGTATGTCGCCTTGGGGAGCTCCTGTCTTGTTCATTAAGAAAAAGGACAGCAGTATGAGATTGTGTATTGATTATCGTCAATTGAACCGAGTTACGATGCGGAATAGGTATCCTTTACCTCGTATTGACGATTTGTTTGATCGGCTCCAGGGTGCGGGACATTTTTCTAAGATTGATTTGAGGTCGGGTTATCATCAGTTGCGGGTTCGGGATGATGGCATTCCGAAAACCGCTTTTTGGACGCGCTACGGGAATTACGAGTTCTTGGTGATGTCATTCGGGCTTACCAATTCCCCGGCATCGTTCATGGATTTGATGAACCGGATTTTTAGGCCATCCTTGACCAGTTTATCATTGTATTCATTGACGACATTCTGGTCTACTTCAGAAGTCGAGAGGAGCATGAGCAACACTTGAGGATTACATTGTAGACATTGAGAGAGCACCAGTTGTTTGCTAAATTCTCGAACTGTGCATTCTGGCTTGACAGTATTGACTTCTTGGGTCATATGATTATGAGAGATGGTATACGTGAAAGTGTTTGTTAGCACCACCACTAGGTTTTACTATCATCAAGCATGCCAATTTTTAAAAATTAGGGGTGCTAATCAACACTAACCAAGATCGTAAACTAGATGATTAGGGTTTTAAGCATGATATAACAAACTATACTAAGAGATGGATGGCTATAACCTTTGTAGACCGTGTCCTTCTCTTCTAAAGATCCGGGTTGTAGTCCCTACGGCTCCACTAGGCTCCACTTGGAGGTTGAACGAACTTGCTTCAATGACCTTCGTGCCGAAGATGATCCACCCGAAGTCCGCTAATCCAAACTACCTCTTCACTAAACCTTTTAGTGAAGGAAACACACTACACTAAAGTGCTAATCTAGTGTAGGATGGTGAAGTAGAGGTGTTGTTTGCTCACTAGAGTTCTCACAAGCTCAAGGTTTCACAACTCATATGAGGGATTGAGCTTGGAGGCGGAGGTGAGGAAAAGGGAGAGAGCTAAAGAGAAACTCATCACATGAGCTCTCAAAATGAAAAATGAACAAGTCTCACAAAAAAATGAACCATGGCTCACATAATATCCTCACTCATTGAAGCATGAAATTTATTTCAATAAATAAATTGAACCATGCTTCAATAGTGCAAGCAAATGGATAAAGAAATATAAAAGCCATGCTTCATCCCATTCCTCATTTTCCACCTCATTTCTATTTTTCACAAAAAATATAAAATCCTACGATGCTTCTTAATATATATATATATATATATATATTTACATATATCAAATATATATATCAATATATATATTAAGAAAATAATTAGTGAGCTAATAATATTAGTCAATATAATTATATCAAATATAAATATATATCATATTATTAAATCAACACTTGATTCAATAATCCGGTTATATCACATATACCCGACTAATATCATTTATCTGTATACCACATTATCAAATCAACACTTGATTCAATAATCCGGTTATATCACATATAACCTAATTGATAACAAATAGCCGCCAGATTAGAATATGGTATCTCATATTCGTATTTAATTAGGCCCACCGCACATACAACATATGTGCCCTACTTCATTTCGCTTGAATCAGAAGCTTCTATGCGGGACTCTAAAGACTCGTCAATACGCCAGCAGTAGGTGATGATCACATCAGTCACCCACAACCGTCAGCGGTACTATCTAGACGTAACGGCTACCCAGGTATTGAGCGAATAGAAGATCAATAAGAAAACTTGTCCAAACTCTTATTAAGCGTATAGGTAACACTTACCGTACAGTCTGGTGTCTTCGTCTGATATGTCGCATATCGAGTCCGGGGGTGGAATCGTCAGACCCAATAACTTGATAAGTCATGCCGATGTAAGGCCTATAACGGTACGAGAAACTATTGATAACCCTTACCAGTTAATCTCATCAACAGCCCTGGTCAGGGACTTCCTGTTATACCAATCGAGCATAGCGCAACATCAACTCCCTATACCGGGAGAGACGAAACCCTTCCTATTGCTTATTGCCTCCATGTGACTCGGGACTGTACCCAAAATCCACCTGTTTGCATGACTCCTTTGAGCTATGGTAGAGAGGAAATCAAAGCACAGTGGGAACCACACAAGACTCTTTGATGATCTCGGGTCTACAGACTAACTTGTACCAGTGTCACCATAGAACTGCTATCTGACGATATGTATAGTACCATCTAGGAGTTCTCGGCGACTCCTGTTCGGTGTACCCATTCTCTAATGAGCACCTATGTACAATCTTTGATGTCAAACACCAATGGATATAGGATCAACCATCGCTCCATACAGGGATAAGAAACGTACATACTAGTCTACTTAGGAATATCGATGCCCTGCCTCGATATTCCCTCGACTAGGAACAATTGAAGGATGTGCTTGTGGTATACCCATGTCCCAGTAGTATGATCCACATCATAGTCCTGATAGTCAATCCAACATCCTAAGGGCTTTATCAACATGTATATGAGAGACAGTATAATAATACCAGTGAACATGTTAAGATAAAGGTAACCAGATAGCATACTATCATGTCGAGCAAGAAAGTCCTCCATATATATGTCCAACCATCCACTATATCATATAATAATGGCCTCTATAGCATACATATCACTAACAATATGTATGGACTCGAAGAAGATTGAGGCCGTACAGCATTGGCCCAGACCTGTATCTGTGACAGAGGTCCGCAGCTTTTTGGGCTTAGCTGGTTATTACCGCCGTTTCATGCAGGATTTCTCTAGTATCGCTGCATCGCTGACTGGATTGACCCGGAAGGGAGTTCCTTTTCTTTAGACTGAGGCTTGTGAGTATATTTTCCAGCAGTTGAAGATTCTTCCGATGACTGCATCAGTTCTATCTTTGCCTTCAGGATCAGGCGGCTATGTTATTTATTGTGACGCTTATCGAGTGGGGCTAGGTTGTGTGTTGATGCGACATGACAGAGTTATCGCTTATGCTTCTCGGCAGTTGAAGAAGCACGAGCAGAACTATCCCACTCACGATCTAGAGATAGCCGTGGTGGTCTTTGCGCTCAAGATTTGGAGACATTACTTGTATGGCAAGTCGTGTCAGATCTTTACAGACCATAAAATCTTAAAGTACATCTTCCAGTAGCGGGATCTGAATTTGAGGCAGTGCCGTTAGATGGAGCTTGTGAAGGATTATGATTGTAAAATCCTTTATCACTCAGCAAGGCGAATGTGGCAGCTGATGCTTTGAGTCGTAAGCCCGGAGATAGCTTGTTCCATTTGAGCGCAGTTCAGAGATAGTCTTCTGCAGATTGGCAGATTTTGTGTGATAGCAGAGTACAGTTTGAGTTCATTTCCACTGGAGGGCAGCTTGCTCATGTCCGCGCCCGTACACTTCTGCTTGATCACATTCGAGAGGCGCAGTCCGGCGATGCTCGTTTGTCTGAGATTATGGAGCATGTTTGGCAGGGGGAGATTCTGAGTTTGTAATTGATGGCCAGGGTGTGCTACGTTTTGGGACTCGTTTATGTGTACTAGATTCCAAGGTGCTGAGACACGAGATCCTAGAGCAGGCGCATCAGTTAGCATACAGTGTTCATCCAGGTTTCACCAAGATATATCGTGATTTGAGAGATATCTACTGGTGGAAAGGGATGAAGAGAAATGTTTCAGTTTTCATTTTGAGATGTCTGACTTGCCAGAGCATCAGAGACCGGCAGGAGATTTGTATCCTTTACCCATTCCGGAGTGGAAATGGGAGTAGATCTCTGTGGATTTCGTTGTGGGACTACCTAGGTCCAGTCGAGGGTATGACTCTATTTGGGTGATTGTTGACCGGTTGACAAAAGCGGCTCACTTCCTCGCAGTGAAGACCACTTTCGGGTTTGCTCAGTATGCTCAGATGTACATTGATGAGATTGTGCGATTGCACGGCGTTCCGACTTGCATTGTATCTGACAGAGGCACCCAGTTTACCAGTCATCTTTGGCAGAAACTTCAGGAAGCTTTGGGTACCCGTTTAAGTTTCAGCATTGCTTTCCATCCGCAGACCGATGGTCAGTCAGAGCGGACTATTCAGACTCTCGAGGATATGCTCCGAGCATGCATACTAGATTTTGGTGGCAGTTGGGATCGTCACTTGCTTTTGATAGAGTTCTTCTACAATAACAGTTTTCATGGGACGATTCAGATGGCACCTTTCGAGGCCTTGTATGGGAGAAAGTGTCGATCGCCAGTCTGTTGGACCGAACTCAGCGAGAGCGGGATTTTGGGACCGCAGCTAGTTCTAGAGACTACGGAGAAGATCCAGTTGATCCAGGAAAGGATGAGAGCAACCCAGTGCAGGCAGGAATCTTATGCCGACCGTCGTCGTCGCAAACTTGAATTCGTAGTGGGCGATCATGTTTTCTTACGGATCTCGCCGATAAAGGGTGTGATGAGGTTTGGGAAGAAAGGAAAGCTTAGTCCTAGATATGTGGGTCCTTTCGAGATCCAAGATCTATTTGGTATCGTTGCCTATCGTTTGGCACTTCTGCCAAGTTTTCCGGATGTACATTCCGTATTTCATGTATTGATGTTTCACAAGTACCTTCATGACCCTTCTCACACGATTCAGCACCAGACGATCCAGCTGGAGCGTGATCTTTCTTTCACCGAGCAGCCGGTAGTTATTCTGGACCGGCAGGTAAAGAAACTATGGTCAAAGGTCATGCCGTCAGTGAAGGTTCTATACCTGTAACGTTCTGAAAATTCGATTAGGTTAATTGTTTATTAATTATAGATAATACGTGTTTTCCGTAAAAACCAAGAAATAATTATTTTTCCACATAGACTTAAATATACTTATTTTAGCTATGTAATTGCTAGTATTGGTATTTAATTAGTCACCTATAAATTGCTATTTTACTTGAATATTTTCCATAATTATTTATTTTTAATTATTATTTTAATCATACACTTATACACTAAATTAGCGATAATTACAATTAGAATGGATTAATACAAGTTTAGTGCACCATGGCACATCTAAACACATTGTAACGTGTTCTTTCAAATTTTTTTTGTTTTGGATGGTTCTATTTTTATTTGCATAGAAAAGGTAAAGGGAATATTGAAATAAAATAAATAAAGAAAAGAAGTATGGACATGTTGACTGGAGTTTGGGGGGATGTTTCTACACACACACACACACCCACTCACTTCTCTCTCCCCCTCAAAGCAGGCCGAGCCTAAGGCAGCAGCCCCTTCCTATTCTCCATCTCATTTCACTTCACAAATTCCTCAATTTTCATCAAAAAATCCATACAAAACCTTACAAATTCATAGTTAAATCTTCATCCAATTTTTCTTGGCCAAATCTAGCATGGATCTTGGAGCAAGAGATCCATTTTGGGAAATCAAGTTGCATGTTTGATCTCAAATTTTAGAGGTATAAATCTTAACCGTATGGTTTAATTGTTGGTTAATTACTTTAATCTATCTTAATTAGGTTTAAATATGGTTTTAATTGAAAGTTAGAATTCTAAAGAGAAGGTTTTGGATTAAAGTTAGGGTTTTTATCACTTGATCATGGTTGCAATGTGTAGTTTAACAACTTAAGACATGGAAAATCTAAACTAGATGTTAATTTGCTAATTGTTACTTTTAAATTGTCTTAATTAAATAATCTAGTAAACTAATTTCATGTTTAATCTAAGTGGGTGAGATTAAAATCTAGTTAATAATTGTGAAGCCTAATTAAGATATTAAATGAATATTGTGGCCACTATATTTGTTAAAACATCTAGATTTGCACTAAATTGGTTAAGTGATGCTTACTAGGTTTTTGGAATAAATCGATTTTAATTAAATTTGTGGTTTTGATGATTTACTACATATTTCCTAAAATATTTAGAGTGTTTCGAAAGCGCGATTGGTACGATTAGGTTTTAGGTTAGGGGATTGCTACGTATAGAGACCCTAGTTGTGGTTTGTGGTGTTGTCGCTAGCGCATTTTGTGCACCAAGTGCGTATGCATCTAGTTAGTGCGCATTGGTTGTCTTGTATCGTTGTGTCCACGGCTATTTATATCTATCCTATTATTTACTTTTGTACGATTCTAGGATCGGGTGCAGAGGCGTCGGACGTGGCGTGGAAAGACAAAGCTGAGATTGGATCAGATTAGCCGAGGCGTCCCGGTAAGTAGATATACACATCTATGGGGGATCGTCTGGATGGCGCGAGGCGTCCGATAGTCAGGATTACTAGTAGTGCTTGTATTTATATGCGTAGTCTCCTAGTCATTCATCTCATTGCATTGCATCATCATAAATATATATGATATTATCTCATAGGACACTTGCACCATTACCATTGGTTCATGCCGCACGTGCACTATTCATGCGAACACACACACCTTTGGTAATTGCTATGTCACGAACACTATAGAACTTGCTTAGAATCGGTATCTGTGCATTGCATCATATATGATCTGTAGACTTATACTTGTCATTTCATCAGGATGGATACGTAGGATTGTTAGTCATATATACATACCTCATTGCATCATGATTCATGCATAGCTTTTGGCCGTACTTCGCATGGTATATACTATCGTATCATAGACATCCATCATCACCGACATGTTTACACATTGTGATTCTTCTCGAGGATTTCAGTATTTATGAGATTTATGGATTTTGGGGAAAATCGCAAGGATTTTATAAACCTATTATCATTTTAAAGTAGAAATTTGCGGTTTCTCGTGATATGATGTGTGTGGCGTCCACCATGTGTTTTCTCGGTTCTTGAGCGGCATCATATACCCGATTCAAGGAGGGGGATCCACCATCTGCGAGTACATGGTGGACCCGGTGTGGTACCTCGGGGCAAGAAGATCGCATAGATGGCGTTGAGTCTGGCAGGAGAGCACTGCCGACCGGTTATTATTGATGCAGCGGATATCCGGAGGATACCGACGTAGTCGTGAGATTTGATGATATGGGTCGATCCGGACTGACGGAGCCCGAGATATTAAGATATTGAGATACCGAGACATTGAAACATTGAGATATTGAGACATTGAGATATAGAGATATTGAGACATTGAGATATAGAGATATTGAGACATTGAGATATTAGGATATATATATATATATATGTATGTATGTATATATATATATATATATATTGTGTCGATGCTTGACACGGATTTTCTGTTGATTTCATTGATGATACTTCAGTTTATTGCACAGAGGTTTTTCTATGATAAGAATAAAGATTTTCTCATACCACACTTGTTCAGGTTTCGTTTTGATTATGCATTCATGTTAGTACATTGTATCATATCGATATGCGTAGGTTAAGACGCATTTGCATACATGCTTACGATAGCCTTATTAGATGTTACTTACTACCCACGAGTTGGCAACTCACCCCCTGTTTTCCCCAATCAGAGCAAAGGTCTGTTCAAATTTTCAAAATTTGAAATGAGCAGCGCTTCATAAGAGTGCCAGCGCTCTGAGGCAGCGCTCACGTGCAAAGCACGAGTGCGCTAGCGCAAAGAGTGCCAGTGCTCTGAAGCAGCGCTCACGTGCAAAGCATGAGTGCGCTAGCGCTGGAACTAAATGTTTCCCACCGTCGGATCAAAGATCCAATAAAGATCATAAATCATCAATTGACCAAAATGAAATTCTGTTAAGGAAAGATTCCTCAAAATCTTTCCAAACAAAAAAATTATGCTCTGTAAATCAGAGCACCGTTGGATCAAATGATCCAATGGTGATTAAAAAATCACCAAAATACATAAAAAATTCTGTATGGGAAAAAATTTCCCAATCTTGTTAAAAAATAAGAAGATTGCCTTCTGTAATTTAGAAGCCCTTGGATCAAAGATCCAACGATAGGGAAATCCCCAAATCAATTGGAGAAAAGATCTCCTTAACTGATTGAACAAATCAGCTTGCCCTATATAAAGGCCCCAAGACTTCAAGTCTCATATAGAGGAACCCCCTTATAAACTTTGAGAAATCTCAGAAAGAAGAGCAAGCTCTCGTTAGAAGAAGAACTTTTCTTCAAGATAAAAAAAACAAAGATAAGAAAAATCTCATTAAAGAAGAAGAACATAATTCTTCTCACAGATCATAGATCTATATGACTAAGGTCTTTTTACAAAAAGAGATCATGAACATCTCATTATAAAAAGGGGGACAATAATTCAATTCTCTTAGGATCACAAATCCATTAAGGCAAAGCCTTTCACCAAAATAAGAGATTGAAATATCTCCTATAAAATAAGAACTTTGTTCTTAGAACCTTGAGACAAAGTCTCTTATAAACGAGAATTTATTTCTCAGATCATAAAATTGATCAATAGCGCTATGCGCTAATGGACTTGCGCACAACGCCAAGCGCACCACGTGTTCCTCATGTGTGCACCACTTAACAAATAGCGCTTTGCGCTCTTGGACTGGCGCTAGCGCCAAGCGCGCCACGTGCTCCTCACGTGTGCGCTATATCACAGAAGTGCTTTGCGCTCTTTAACTGGCGCTAGCGCCAAGCGCGCCACGTGTTCCTTACGCATGCGCTGATAGAACATAAACTATTCTTTAAATAAAGCCCTAGAGCTATGATGAATGCTCAGCATTCAATAAAAGACAGAAAGGCTGTCAGAACCCAAATCAATGCTCAGCATTGTCAAATGTTTAATATTTTAACTGAGTGGGCCGAGCCCAAGTTGTCCATAAACCCCTCATTCAGATTAATTCAGCCCATATGCTCATAAATTTTAGCTCTTAGTCCCAATTGGACTACAGATCTCCCAACCAAAGTGGTTCAAGGGTACATCTCTTCACTCCTCTGATATTTGTCGTTGTAATCCTTCAACGTCTTCAGAGAGGTGACGGGTCCCGACAACCAGATATTCCATGGACTATGATGTCCTTAAACTTTACAGACTATGACGTCTATAAAATACCATGGACTGTGGGGTCTTTAAGCCCATGGACTATGATGTCCTTAACCTTGGACTGTAGGGTCCTTAAGCCTATGGACTATGATGTCTTTAACCTTGGATTGTGGGGTCCTTAAACCCATAGACTATGATGTCTCTAAACTTTATAGACTATAACGTCTTTAAACCAGACCGTAATGTCCTTAAACTATATATAGACCGCAACGTCCTTAAACTAAAACAATAGAGCCCAAATGCTCTTTTGTTAGATCTAAATGATCCCATTAAGTTGATCTTAGTCTAAAAATTAGACTAACGTATCCTTAACAAACGTTTAAGTCGATCTTAGTCTCAAATGAGACTAGCGTATCCTTAAACCCAACCCAAACTCAAATCTAAGAAAATACGGATTTGGACTAATCCACGCCCTACGGGCGACAGCATAAATTAGTCTCCGTATACAATCCACTGGCAACCAAAAACAAAACAAACACACACAACATGAAGTGACCATCTGGAGAAGGAGAAAGTTGTTACCGCGATGCAGTAACGTAATTAACTGAAAGGGCTTGCGCCTGCAGGGAAGAGCGTCCCCACAATCAAAAACCCATCAAACGAGGTGGAATTTGACGAAGTCTGCTACATCGGCCGCATCCGTCTAAACCTCCGATACACGGTGCCATAAATCAACTTAGCATCTTCAGAGAGGTGGACGGATAAAACCAAATAGCCTCTGCCCCCAAATTCAGGCCTGACGTCCCAACGTCCCGGTCGCGTCTTTCGGCGGAGAAAAGATTCCGGCACGCCCGGTGGGACCTTTTCCTCTTTCCACTCCACACTTCGTGTGTCGTATTTCACGAACAAGTCGCGGTTTGACATGGTTGCCTTTGGATATGAAGTACTAAGATTTGGTATGTTGCTCCATGCAGAAAAACAGAAGATCAATGGCTTCAAACTGCACTAATTGCAACAACTCCCGTTCCGCCTCATCTGGAGGAGTAACCTACGGGCCCAAGCGGCCTTCCTTTTCACAATGCCGGTGGAACAAGTGACCCAAGCCACAACTGGGCTATTCTTCAGGACCATGTTCCCACAAACGAGCTTTAGCGTTCAGATGCCAACACAGGAAGCTGCGAAGAAGTCAGTTTTTGATCGGCTTGCAACCACTATGGCCCCTCTCAGCGGGTCATCCAACTCTAATGCTTCAGTCCTCAACAGGCTGGGTCAAAGCTCAAGTGGGCTCACAAAGAAGCTTGCAATACCAAAGAAGGACACTCCAACTCCTGCTATAGTTGAGGCCGTCCAAGCTGCTCTCCCTACTCGAAGGTCGGCTTTCGACAGGTTGACCATTCCCTCTCAGCGGACGTCTGTCTTCGACAGGCTAGCGCCAATAACAGCCTCTCCTCAAAACAGGGGGCATGGAAAAGCTGATCCAACAGCGGAGGTGATCCCGGCCGCTCGTCATGCTCGCCGTCGTCACTGGCACCGAGTAAGGAAGGCTGAGGGCAGCTTTCCTTCTGGACTAACTCCGCCAGCTCCAACGGTGGAAGTTGATACTGCTGTTCCAACTGGGAACAACTTTGAACCACTTAACAGGGTGCACAGGAATTCGCCGACTGCTGTGCTGAAAAAGTCTCCTCCGCCTCTTGAAAATATCACAAAGGCATAGCCGGAGCAGCCCCCTCAGTGGCTGTCCTCCAAAATTTACAAAGTCTGGTGACAGGTCTAAGACTATGTGATTGATCAAGACTACCCCCGCCGATAGAAAAAGATGAAAGCTCGGCGAGAAGTGGATCATTGTAACATTTCAGAAAAATAAAATATTATTTTTGGGAATTTTTATAATTAAATGATAAATATATTGAATATATATTAGTGCGGTATAATTAAATACCGATAAATTGGGAAAAATTTGGAAAATTATAAGAACTACTGAAATGAGGGTGTTTTTATGTGATTTAGGCAAATTCTAGATTTTTATAATTTATTATACACTATTTTAGTTCTAATCACGATAAAAAATCACTAATCACGCATTAAGCTTGTTTTGTGCATGACATGCACCATATCATATTACACATTTCTACATTTTTCTGTAACATGGCTTTTCTTTGTTTCATGCATGGTTTGTTTTTAGAAAAGAAAAGATAAAGAAAACAAAAGAAAAGAAAAGAAAAAGAAAATGAATTAAGAAATAGGTATGGGCATGAGAGAGAGAGAGAGGTGAGGGGGTCTCCTTTGACTTGGCCATTCTCATTCCCTCTTCACTTATTCCTTCATCTTTTTCCTTGAGCTCACCATGGCAGCCCCATCTCCTCCCTCCTCTTCAAACTCTCATAACATCATCAAAACAACATCAAAAGTCCATCCCCACTTCACAAAAAACATGCACAAGCTCACCACCAACACTTTGGACCAAGAAAAATCGGATTTTTAAGACTTGGGGCAACTCAAGAAAATTTTTGAGTTGCCAAATGAGGAAATTCTTTTACCATTAGAGTTGTATTTCAATCCCTTAAGCATCCATACAAGTTTAGAATTGATATTGTGTAGTTTAGCGAACTTTGAAAATTCCAAGTTAGGGATTAGGGTTTGAATTGATTCCAAGGTGCAATTGAGGTGTAATTAGGGACTACAACCCCTGTAGTGATGGTAAATTGAACTAAAACAGAGACTTAAACGCCAAACCCCAAACTTAGAAACCCCGATATCGGGAATTTGTGAGATTTGTGATATGTTTTAGTGATCTGCTATAACCCGGGTGACCTGAAAAATATTTATCGAAGACTGAGAGATGTGCAGGCAACCTAGAACGTATACCCAAAACCTGAGACCCCCACTCCATGTTCTGGCCACAAATTTACTCATTTTGGCCGCAAATTGCGGCCTGGGTAGAGTGGAAATGATCCGTATTTGGTCCAGGGCTTTATTTCCAGTAAATTAGACCCTCCATATGTGCAAAATTGGCTAATTTCACTTAGAGTAAAATCTGGGACCATTTTCTTGAGTTGCTGCATTATTTTGCGACTTCATTTTAATTTAGGATTTGGTATTTGATTTTTTGTTCCGTCGTCTGATGTTTGTACATCAACGACGGGGGTTGTTTGTTTGGTTTGCACGCGTAGGCTATAGGTTCCAACCTATAAGCGATTCGCATGCCGTTTTAGTTTTCATGTTCGATTCTTGATACTATATGACACATTGGAAATTGTAGGTACCCCCATGTGGATTTCGAGAGGTCTAGGATGAGAGTGGCATCATCGATTTCAGCAAGCAAAGATCAAAGTGAGTAGATATATATCTTAGGGGGAAGTCGGGTGGATGGCGTATAGCACCCCCGCAGTTCATAGTGTAGTGTAGGGTACATATTATATAGATATATTCATATGTTTATTTTGAGATTATGATTATCTAGATAGACTTTGGGAGTCATGGATAAATTTTGTACAATTGGGTGATAGCGTCATTAGTTAGTTTAGTCGTGGACCTTAGAATAAGGTTTACACCCACACGCACACACACGCATGTTTACATTATTTTACTTGTGCGTTTTTGGGGATATGTATATATATACACACACATAGGTATGGGACTATGTAAATATATACGTATACCTATGCATGGATGATGCGGATTGTACATGGTACTTGGAGATGAGTCGATGAGATTAGGCATGATGCCATGAGATCAGTGATATGTTTTGATTCGTATCATGAGATACGATATGAGATTATAGCAGGCCTTTAGGCGTGTGTTTCATACATGCATATAATTGCAGATGGTATCAGTTCGTACTAGACATAGATCAGTACCCCTAATACAGGATATGATGATGAGGATACCGGATAAATGATGAGATAAATGTGAGATTCGACCCGTACCCAGGTTGGGATGCCGTACGATGGATTTACCGTACGAGCTTTATATTGATGATAGATCCGCACTCTTGACTCGAGGATGTCATGTTATATATTGTATCGTATGTGATACTATTGAGGCGGGATCACCGACTATTATATTTATATTTATCGACTCAGATTTAGGTGGTTTCCGTACCCTTTTCGATTAGCCTATTAGTTTAGTCCTGTAATTACTTGTAGATGTTAGACTAGACTCGAGTCATACCTATTTCAAAACTAACGAATCGTGAGTATTTTAAAGACATGCCAAGGGATTCTACGGATTTTTCAAAGGACGTACCTTTTTTCTTAAAAACACCGTAGCCCCTATTTTTCCAAACACCACGATTCGTGTGATTTCAAATGACAAACTGTATGACTCGTATAACTAATGTAGATTCCTTATTGTTGCATTTACTTTCCATTTCCATATATTCATGTTGTTATTAGCACATTGCATGCTTATATACTTATGATTTAGGTTATATTAAACCCATGCTGTCAGGACACCATCACCATTATCGATGATGTATATGCTTCACATACACCCGCTTGCCGGCTCACACATTTCATCATCGATAATTGCCATGTCACTACACAGTAGGATTGTTGCATTAGGATATAACTCCTTACATGACATACTTATGTACATACATATTGTGCACCCATACTTGCGTACATACATATTGTACACTGTTCATATCAGATTTTTACATTTTTATACCGCCCAATTTTTATCATATTGCTTATCGGTAGATACTCTTGAGCCGTGTTTGCTAGTCAATTGGAGGATACAGGCTCTCGGCTCTAAACGGTGAAATTCATGGAAAAGCACGAAAAAATCCGGATTACTGCCAACCACAGATAAAACACGGGTTTCCGCTCTCTATCCGTATGTTGCCGCACACCAGTTTAAGAGACAAAATGGCAAATCAATGTCATTTTCATGCACAAAGCTCAATGGCAACACAAGATCCAACATATCTACGCGGAGCTCGAGGAAATCATGACAAAAAGATCCACATCAAATCACCTTTTGGTCTGCTAGAAATTTGGAAAAATTGTGAAGAGTTTCTGGGAAACAACATATACCACACTGAAGAGTACACAATACCAGGGAAACCCACAAAATCCGATAAGACAATTCATCTATATGGCCGCGGATCCGCGGCCAATAGGGGGTCTAGGCCGCAGATCCGCGGCCGTATGGGCTCCTTAAGTGGTGGGTTTTTAGGGGCAGTTTGGTCATTTTATGTAGAGCCAGATTCTTGCCCTAGGTTTCCAGTTCCCTGCCTATAAATAGTCCAGAACTTGCCAAAACCAAGGGTGCTTATTTCTTGTATTTAGATTTAGGTTATATGTGTTGTTCTTCTTCCTCTTCTCATCTCTTCTCCATTAAAAACTTGTAGTGAGCTTTTGTGAGTGAAGGATGAATAAAGGAGTTCTTTTTGTTACCATGCTTGTCTTATTTTGTTAACTATAATTGCTTGTAATTTTTATTTGTTAATCTAGTTGTTGTTATTTGTGTTTGTTTCTTTCTTGTTCTCTTTTTCTTTATCCTTAAAACAACTATGATGCTTAATGCTTGATCCTTGCTAAGGTGAGGTCTCAAATAGCTAGTTGTAATCTTCTAACCTCTTTCTTTCTATCTTCCTCCTTTGTTTTATTTTCTTTTCCTTATAATGGGTGAGTAGTTTTCATACTTGTTAGGGTAGGATAAGGAAAGTTTGAGAGAAGGAAATCTCTCTCACTCTTTCCTTGCCCAGCATCTTAAATCGGACTCCCGTTAATTGAACCACAATCCGCTCCCTACGGCACCCTATCCTACATGATAGCGGTGATTCTGTAGTGAGACCGGTTGTGGTTGAATTAACCGGAGGTTAAGGCTAAGAGCCAAGAACGGACGGACAAGCACCAAAAGGAAGAACTTATGCGTTGGAAAGCCTAGCTTATACTCGCAAGTTCCTTCCTAGTCGTGCTAATCCCCGTTGTTGCCGATTACCGTAACACCGATATTAAGAGCGGCAACGAAAGAAGTGAGCGACTCCTAACTCAAACTAACCTAATCCTAACCATAACAAGCTCTCTTTACATATCATTTTAGCACATAGTTAATCTCAAAACAAATTTAGACAATTGGACTTAACTCGTTAAAGCATATAGAAAAAGATTCCCATCTCCCTGCGGACGACCCGTACTCAACCGGAAAGTGCATGCTGATGCATCTTCTTCGAGTGTGTTCATTACCGAGAACTATTTTTTCAGTATCCTCTACGTCCTGGGTATATGGTACCGGATTAGGATCCTGCATATGTAATATGTTACATGGGCTACAGATAAGTGGAGAACTGAGAATGGATGATATGTCTCTAAGTGTTAGAGAATTATGCAATTATTGCAGCCAAATCAGTTGGCAAATATCACCTTATATTAATACATTGATTCTGAACGAATGTTATTACATACCGAACCTGATATACAACATTACATCAGTTGCTTTATTAAGTTAAAGAAAGATATAATTCTGTATTGGAGGATAATGTTGTGAATATTTTCCTGAATCAAGAGTTGATTCGATCAGGCACGTTATATAATAACATATACGTTCTCAATCAAACACAGTTCAAAGTGTATAGAACACACACAAGAGGAGCAGTTCAGAAATGAACGAATCCTTCTTGAGGCATTGAAGACTAGGTCATATCAATGCGACACGACCAGTTAAGTTACATAAGGATGAATATTAGAATTTGTTCGAATTTTCATCTTATAATACTTATAAGTCTTGTCTCAAAAGTAAAATGACCAATAATCAATTTCCTAGAAACAGAGAAAGAGTTAGTGAACTCTTGGGACAGATACATGATGATGTATACGGTCCTATGTCTATAAATGCCAGTCTTGGTTCTTCGTAATTCGTTATATTCATCGACTATCTCTCAGGATTCGGACATATGTTCCTGTTGAAACACAAGTCTGAAACTTTTGAGAAATTCAAGAAATATAAGCTTGAAGTTGAAAAACCAAATGGGTAGAAGTATTGAAGTCCTTTGATGTGATCGAGGAGGAAAATACTTGAGCATGGAATTCCTGGAATTCCTAAAAGGAGAATGGGATTCTCTTTCAGCTTACTCCTTCGCATACACCACAGCACAATGGTGTATCGGGATGGAGGTATCGCACCCTATGAGATATGGCGCGCTCTATGATGAGTACTGCTGAGTTGCCTGTTTCCTTTTGGGAGTTATGCACTTGTGAAGCTACATACCTATTTAATGGGGTTCCATCCAAATCAGTGCCTACCACTCTATATGAGATATGAAATGGAAAGAGACTATGTCTTAAACGAATTAAGATATGGGGTTGTCCGGCCTATGTTGAAAAGCAAAATCCGGACAAACTCGAGGCAAGGTCAGTTCTGTATAAGTTTGTTAGGATATCCTAAACATTTGTGAGGGAATATCTTCTACCACTCTGAGGAGCAAAAGGTGTTTTGTTTCTCAGCATGCCACCCTTTTAGAAAAGGAATTTGTTGTGAAGAAATTAGTGGTCATGTGGTAGAACTGGAAGGAGTTCCAGCTAGACAAACTAACAGCTGATGATTTAGTAAAACCAAAGATTCAATACTCTCCAACGAACCTCAGCCTCTCCATGAATCTGGTATGGTTCCTCATCCACTTGAGAGATACTACGGTATTCTCGGTGACAGTGGGAGCGAGGATTGCATCATGGTTGATGATGGCACAACTAGATTCTGGCAGGCCATCGTGAGTAGGGACTCTGTGAGAATGGCTAGATGCAATGTGATCAAAGATGGAATCCATGTACACCTACAATGTATGCATGTTGCACCTGAAGGGGTAAAACCCATTGGGAGAAAATGATTCTTGAGAAGATTCTTAGTGTAAATGGAAAGTTTGAGACTTTCAAAGCTATGCTTAAGTCCATCAGGATCAATACAAGTATCGCGAAGTTGGAACATCTGTTTTGATGTGGTAGTCAAAGAGTTTGACTTCATCAAAATAGTAGATGAACCTTGTATATACAAGAAGGTTGTAGAGAGTAAGATTGCCTTCCACGTATTGTACGTAAATGACATACCCTTGATAGGAAATGTTTCCTATGCAACACTCAGTCAAGCTCCTATTATCATGAGAATTCTCAATATAAGACTTAGATGATACCTACTACATCTTGTGGATTACGATCTATGGTGATAGATCTATGTGGCTATTGGGAGTGTACCAAATCCAGGTACATTAACACTATACAAAAGAGGTTTAGTATGGAGGATTCTAAGCGTGGTTGTTCACCGACTTACTCATGGATCACTCGCGTGCAAGGGATACCCTATGCTTCGACAGTAGGCTTTATCATGTATGCGATGTTATGTACCAGACCAGATGTAGATGATTCACTAGGTGTAGTGATCAGGATTCAATCGGATCTTAGGAAATAACTGGACAGCTGTGGAGGACATTCTTAAGTACTTGAGAAGCACTAAAAGAAAGTTCTTGGTTTCAGCTTCCAGAGTGATAAGTTCGACTGAAAGTCAGTCACAGACATTATCTTTACCCTCAGTAGAGGGACGGTATGATTGGAAGAGTTCTAAGCTATATACCATGGCATACTAGACGATAAAGGTGTTAGTTATATGTATGCCCTAGAGGCCATTGCTATACATAGGATGTATATTGTAGTGGATGCTGGGACATATATAGGGAGGACTTTCTTGCTCGACATGATAGTATGCTATCTGGTTGCTCTTTACCTTAACGTGTACACTGATTGTCTCTCTGTTACATATTGGTAAAGCCCTTAGGATGTGTACTTGACTACCTGGACTATGATGCGGATCATACTAGTGGGGACATGGTAGTCCATAAGTACATCCTTCAAAGTCCCTAGTCATGGGTATATCAAGACGGGGCATCGATATACCAGAGTAGACTAGCATATACCTTCTCGACCCATGCAGATGGGCGATGGATGATCCCATATCCATTGGTGTTTGACATCAGAGATGATATACGGGTGCTCAGTGGAGACTGGGTACACTGGACGGACTCGCCGAGAACTCCAAGATGGTATTATACCTTACGTCAGATGGCAGTTCTCAGGTGACACTGGTACAGAGTAGTCTGTTGACCCGAGATTGTCATAGAGTCTTGTGTGGTTCCCACTGTGCTTTGATTTCCACCTTACCACGTCCAAGAGGGCGTGTAAAATGGTGGTTTTTGGATACAGTCCCGAATCACATGGAGGCAATGAGCGATAGGAGGGGATTCGTCTCTCCCGGTATAGGGAGTTGATGTTGCGCTGTGTTCGATTGGCTATAACCGGAAATCCCTGGCCAGGGTTGCTGAGATTTACTGGTAAGTGTTACCAGTAGTTTCTCGAACTGTTATAGACCTCATATCGACACGACTTATCGAGCTATTGGGGTCTGACGTTTACCACCCCTAGGCGAGATATGCAACATATTAGACGATCAGACCGGACTGTACGGTAAGTGTTACTGGTTGGATTCACAGGAGTGTGAGCGGGCTTGCTCGTCGATCTTCTGATCGCTCAATACCCGGGTGGACGTTACGTTTAGCAGACCGCTTGCGGCTTGTGGGTGCTTGATATGATCATCACCTGCTGCCGGCGTATTGACGAGTCTTAAGAGTCCTACACAGAGGTTTCCTGGCTCAAGCGAAACGAAATGGGAGCGCATATGAGATATGTGCGGGACCGAGAATAATGCGTGTATGTGATACCGTATTCTATTCTCGCGATGAATGTATCGATATGGTTGTATGCGATATAACCTAGTTATCGAATCAAGGATTGATTCGATAAGTCGATACATTGGATATTAGTCGGTTATATGCGATGTGACCGGATCGTTAAATCAAGTGTTGATTTAATGATTTAATGCATAATTATATATTTGATATATTACTTTGCATTAACTAGTATTGGTTCACTTTAAATGGATTTTCTCGCATGCTTTGCACAAGTTGTATATGTGATATACTTTTGTGCACTTGTTTGTATCATGTTTGATGATACATGTTAACTTGGTTAAGTGTACAGATTAAACCATGGTTAAGTTAATGATTAGGGTTTTGTTTTTCTTTCTTATTTATTTATTTATTTATTTATTTTGGAAAGAATAAAGAGAAAATGGTGGCTTTCTTTGTTTGTAGTTGAATTTTCATGAAGGTTTGACTTTGTAACCATTTTGTCTTCATGCTTAACCCTAACCATTTAAACAAACCATGGTCTATTCTCTACACTTAACTAGGGTTAGGATATGATAAGTATTCATATTATTTTACTTTTTAAAAAACTTATCATATTCATTCTTTCTTCTTCTTCTTCTTCATCACATGAAGAAAGCTTGCTACTACAATGGCAACTTGAGAAAACAAGTGAGAAATCCAATTCTAAAGTGAACCCACTTCCTATTTCTTCATCCTCTACCTCTTGCCAAGTAGTATAGGGTGTTTTCTTCACAAGTTTTATGACTTGGTGAAGTGGGAGCTTGATCTAGTGATGCCTCGACGTAGATCATCTTCGGCATCGACATCGACGACCTAGCCCGCCCTTTTCTCCGACGAAGCCGACGCTAGAGTCCGGGATCCGATTTGGACAGCGGAGGGACTTCATCATGGAGCTATGGAGGTGGAGAACCGGATCTACAAAGGTTGTATTTCCGTTCTTTAAGTTAAATTGTTAACTAGTTGCATTGTTCGCCTAGACATCTAGTTAACGATCCGTATTAGGGTTTCTCGGCACCCGTAAATTTTGAAATTGGCATGGTCGATGCCTTGTGAGACCTCATTAGCGTGCCTAGGAACCCTACAGTGGTATCAGAGCTACTAGTCATTGGATGTCGACCTATGGGGGGTTCTCACTGTGTGACAGTGTGGCGAAGCATAGGCTCTTACCCCCAGGGTGTCCCGAGACCGGAAGGTGTTCCGGCGGGTTGTAGTTCTCGCGAGGGGGCATGCGTAAAAAGTAGCGGCTGAGGGACCCGTTGGTGCCACGGCAACCTCATTGGATGGGGTGGCTGCCTGACCTACAGTGGTATCAGAGCCTA
The DNA here is from genome assembly GCA_030015575.1 of Agapanthus africanus. Classification (NCBI taxonomy): domain Eukaryota; kingdom Viridiplantae; phylum Streptophyta; class Magnoliopsida; order Asparagales; family Amaryllidaceae; genus Agapanthus; species Agapanthus africanus. The sequence continues at coordinate 123,993,818 of CM057343.1, forward strand.
GCTAGAGCCTCAGGCGATGCGTAGACGGAGTTAGAAATCCGATCGAACCGAAACCCCATTGCAAAATCGCTCTCTGTACATTTTTCAAAACTGTTGAATTTTGTGAATTAAAAATATGCAGAAAAATAAGCAGGAAAAAATAAGAATTACTGTGAAGTTTGGGCTCCTAATTCCATAATTAGACCGCGGAACCGCGGCCAAACCAGGGGTTTGGCGGCGCTTCCGCGGCCCAAATTTGGACTTAGTCCCTTAAATTTCATATATTTATTCTTAGGTCCTTTCTTGGCAATTTTTTATGTGAATTTTTTAATTCCACTCAAGTGTTGAGTTTTCTAGGGTTTTATTGGGGATTCGTTAATTTGATCAGATAATTTAACTTCGTTTATGTTTTTCCGGATAATTTTTGAATATGTTAAAATGTTCGACCAGATATAAATACCCAATTTTTCCCCTGTCGGAAAATTTCCAAGTGTTGGATTTTTCCGTGGTTCAAAGACGTTCTAAGTAGTGCAAGTAACACGATGGTCCCTCTAGAAGACAACAAACCTTAACTCGATTATGTAACCGTCTTGAACTGCCCTTTGAACCCTCAGGTTTGGGGCAGTACGGCGTGCCACATGTGAGGCGTTGGCTTGACCCTTCTACGGCTGGACCGTTGGTACTGAGGCATGAAGTGAATGTCTTTGAACTTATTTCATGAGTTGATCTGTATCGGGAAAACTTGGGTGTTTGAATGTTCGATCGGAAAGTTTAACATTTTCTATTTATCTGGAATGGGATACAATAATTGGAATTCACAAGTAGTTATGAGATAACTGAATGAATGTTATAAACATAGCAGTTTAGTCTCACTTGATCGGTTGCCACGGAATTTTGATGCGATCAAAAGTCCGTCGCAATCACGTAGCGTACGCGGATACTCGCCGGGTAAACTTATTAGACAGCCTCACTCCATAGCCCCGACCAAGTGACTGTAGGAGAACCCCGTCGCCGAAAGCATCCGTTCGGGTGCTCGCGGCAGCGGTGTTCCGCCTTGGTGCACTTCGTCGACGGTATCGGGGGTGCGGCCGTCTACTAAAGTTTGCGACGAGTATTCGATCAGGATGTCGGGAATCTTGTTTAATTGCCCGACTTGATATTGAAAAGTGTTTTCGATAATGAGACTAAAATGCGGGGTTTATAATTGTTAGACATGCCATGTCTAAGGAATTCATTTGATAAGGCATGCGATGTCTATGCAGGTTGCGGATTCCAACTGTTGTAGTTTTACACTTTCTTTTCTGTGACCGTAAGTGTAATATGTGATATCGCCGGTTTCGTTGCTATATGTCAACGACAATTGGGATGCGCATATTTACTTACGTTGATGACATGTGATGTTATGTGTTGCTGGATATGTTATATTGGATCGTCGTGTTCGAATAGCCGGGGTTTTTTTATGTGAGATGAGTGTTTTTCATTTTCATTCATGTAAAAACTTGTATGTAATATTCTTTTATTTAGGGCACTTCCAGGTTGCGGAAGTTGTCACCCTTTGTATATTATTTACTTTTCCGCACTAGGATAGACCCAAGGAGGGGAGCACAAGTAACCGGGTTCTGGGGTCCAGTGGGAGACCAACTCGAGGAGTCGAGTCCGGGTCTCTTAACTCCAGAATTGGTAGGGTTGCTTGCCGCTCTCGTAGGGGTCTAGGGGTGTGGGTTTGGCTATTCATCGCGACCGTGGAATCCGTGTTTTATACTGGCTCGTATTGAAAACACGGACGTCCTAGTATATCCAATATTTCATATGTTTCTTCTGCTGTGATATCTGTGATGTGATCATGTGATGTTCTGTGATAGATACAGTATATAGTATATATGATATATTATATAGGCATTACTTATGTTTTACACCCGCGCTAGCCCTGCCCCGCTCTGCCGTTAGTTACCTAACCTAACGGTGCACGAGGGGACATCGAGGCGAATGCGGATGGCATAAGTGTACGTCGTATTTATCTGTGATGTTTAGGTAATTTAAATGATGGGACTTCATTAATGAGATTAATGAAATAAAAGAAACCTAATGATGTTGTAGAATAGAATTTCAAAATAAAACAGGTAGCTACAGTTCTTGCTTTGCACAGCGGTGTATATGATATATCCTGCACCTTATTCGATAAGGAAAGGACCGAGATCCCTTCACCGGGAGTGACTCCTATAGCAATAACTGGCAGATGCTACACACTCGGTTTGTCTTTTGATTGCTTTTAAGAGTTTTTGCTATGCACAGTGATATATATGATATATCCCGCACCTCATTCGATGAGGAAAGGACCGACGATCCCTTCACCGGGAGTGACTCCTTTAGCAAAACTAGAAAAGCCTCAAAAACACTCCATTTCAAAATTCATTCGATCCTACAACGATATCAAGTTCATTACGCAATAGGTTTTCAGAAAAACCTGTCGTAGCCCTCCGTCATTTCAGATAAGTACTAGTTAGTATTCGTGCTGCGGTTGTTTGGCATGCGTCAAGGCGTAGTGTACGGTAGCTAACTAGTGCTTATCTGCTAGCATACGATGCGATTGGATTAGGGTATTCGCACGGCGTTGTTTGGCATGCGTCAAGGGTCGTGCGGGTGGGTTTAATTCAATCAAGAAATGTACGGGTTGAACTTGACTAGCGGACTATGGGTTGTTTGGCATGCGTCAAGGTCATAGCACGCTAGGGGCAAAATATTATCGGGAATTTCAAGTGTTGAAATTTGCAATGAGATTGCATAACTTCTATGAGATAGTTGGATCCCGATACCCGCTGCGAGTAAGAGTTACTCCTGGGAGAGTTTTACACATTACAATTAGCTAATCAAGTAAGTGTCTAGAAAGGTGTTAACGAGGTTACGCCTCTGGGAAAACGAGGTTTACATTAATTAGGTTCGTGCGAAAGCACGGGGGACTTCCCTCAAAGTACCGATACTGGCCTGGCTGAAAGATTGGCGAACTTGTAGTGTGTAATTAATCCCGGCTAGTCTTTCCTTTTAGGGTTTGAAGGAAGATTTAATAAAAAGCAGTAGGAGCCATCCTGATTAGATAAAATAATAACCAATCTATTCTTGCAAGAGCGCACGCTGAGTGTTTTCTTCTCTCTCTCTCCAGGTAGCGACCATATCACGCCTTAATCAAGATAATAATATGGATGTATTGACCGAACCCGCTTGTTATACTGAGCTGGGGAACGTTGGTCCCGCTCCAACTTATAATTGTTATAAGAGAGAGCAGGAAATTGGGGATTACCAGAATTCCCGTGCCGCCCAAACGAAGAGAGTGCATGCTGATGCATCATCTTCGGGTGTGTTCATTACAAAGAACTGTTTCTCAGTATCCTCCGCATCCTGGGTATATGATACCGGATCAGGATCCCAGATATGTAATCTGTTACATAGGGCTACAGATAGGTAGAGAACTGAGAATGGGTGATAAGTTTCATGAGGCAGAAAACGGGACAAGTGTTGCAGCCAAGTCTGTTGGTCACTGTCACCCTATATTCCAAATACATTGATTCTGAACGAATGTTATTAGATACCGAACCTGATATACAAAATCATATCACTCTCTTTAATAGTAAAGAAATGATAAAATTTTGTATTGTTGGATAATGTTTTGAACATTTCCTATATCAAAAGTTGATCGGTTCAGGGACGTTATCTAAAAGCATTAATGTTCTAAATCAAACTACAGTTCTTAGTATACGGAACACACAAAAGAGGAAGAGTTCAGAAATGAACGAATCCTTCTTGAGGCATTGTAGACTAGGTCATATCAATGCGACCCGACTAGCTAAAGTTACATGTAGATGCATATTTAAATCAGTTTGAATTTACATCTTGTGAAACTTGCCAGTCATGTCACAAAGATGTAATGACACCAGCTCTGTTTATTGGAAACAGAGAAAGAGTTAGTGAACTCTTGGGATGATGCATGTTGATGTATAAAGGTCCCCTGTCTACACATGCCAAGACCGGTTCTTTGTACTTCATTACATTCTCTGATAATCTCTCAAGATTCAGACATATGTTCCTGTTGAAACACAAGTCCGAACCTTTTGAGATATTCAAAGAATATGATTTAGAAGTAGAGAACCAAAACGGGTATAAGTATTATGTCCTTTGATGAGATCAAGGAGGAGAATACTTGAGCACGGAAATCCTGGACTATTCTAAAGGAGAATAAGATTCTCTCTCAGCATTACTCCTCCCTATACACCATAGCACGATGGTATATCGGGGTGGAGCAATCACACCCTATATGATAAGGTGTGCTCTATGATGAGTACTACTGAGTTTCCTATTTTCCTTTTGGGAGTTATGCACTTGAGAAGATGCATACCTATTGAATTAGGTTCGAATCAAATCAATGCCTACCACTTCATATGTGATATGGAAAGAGAAGAGCCCATATCTTAAGTTAGTTAAGATTTGGGGTTGTCCGGCCTATGTCTAAAAGCAAAATCCGGACAAACTCGAGGCAAGGTCAGTTATGTAGAACTGGAAAGGTTCCAGCTATACAAACTACAGCAGATGATTTGATAAAACCAAAGGATTCAATAGTTACCAACGAACCTCAGCCTCTCCGCCGATCTAGTAGGGTTCCTCACCCACCTGAGAGATACTTCGGTTACTCTATGACAGTGGGAGCGAGGATTGCATCATGAGATGATGACCCAACTAGTTTTTGTAGGGTTCCTAGGCACGCTAAGGAGGTCTCACAAGGCATCGAACATGCTAATATAAAATTTTACGGTGCCGAGAAACCCTAAACTACGGATCGTTTGCTAAAAGTCTAGGCGAAAACATAAACTAGTTAACACTTAACTAATGGAATACGGAAATACAACCTTTGTAGATCCGGTGCTCCACCTCCATAGCTCCGCAACGAAGTCGTCTCCGCTGTCCAAAAGGAATCCGGGCTCTAGAGTCGGCTTCGTCGGAGAAGAAGCGGGCTAGGTCATCGACGACATGCCGAAGATGATCTACGTCGAGGCATCGCTAAATCAAGCTCCACCTTCACCAAGCCCTAAAAACTTGTGAAGGAAACACACTCTACTACTTAGCAAGAGGTAGAGGATGAAGAAATAGGAAGTGGGTAGACTTTAGAATTGGATTTCTCACTCATCTTCATCAATCACCATTGATGAAGTGGAGGTTTCTTCATGGAAGAAGATGAAGAAGAAGAAGAAAAGTTATGATAAGATAATTCAAAAAGAAAAAGAATTATCCATTCTTATCATAACAAACCATAGTTAGGTGTAGAGAATTAACAAGGGTTAGTGAATGGTTGGGTTAAGACATGAAGACAAAATGGTGACTAAGGTCAAACCTTCATGAAGGTTCATAAACAAACAAAGAAAGCCACCATTATCTCTTCATTATTTTCTTTTGCTAAAATAAACAAAATGGATAAATAAATGAATAATTGTAGCAAAAGAAACCCTAACCATTGACCAACCATGGTTTAATCCATACACTAAACTATCATGTATCATCAAACATGATACAATCAAATGTACAAATGTATATCACATATACAATGTGCACAATCCAAGTGAGAAAATCCATTTAAAGTGAACCAATAATAGTTAATGCAAAGTAATATATCAAATATATAATTATGCATTAAATCATTAAATCAACACTTGATTCAATGATCCGGTCATGTCGGACACAACCGACTAGTATACAATGTATCGGCTTATCGAATCAATCCTTGATTCGATAACTAGGTTATATCACATACAACCATTCGATACATTCATCGCGAGAATGGAATACGGTATCACATACACGCATTATTCTCGGTCCCGCACATATCTCATATGCGCTCCTATTTCATTTCACTTGAGCCAGGAAACCTCTGTGTAGGACTCTAAGGACTCGTCAATACGCCGGCAGCAGATGATGATCATATCAAGCATCCACAAGCCGCAAGCGGTCTGCTAAACGTAACGGCCACCCGGGTATTGAGCGATCTGAAGATCGACGAGCAAGCCCGCTCACACTCCAGTGAATCCAACCAGTAACACTACCGTACAGTCCGGTCTGATCGTCTGATATGTCGCATATCTCGCCTAGGGGTGGTAAACGTCAGACCCCAATAGCTCGATAAGTCGTGTCGATATGAGGTCTATAACTGTTCGAGAAACTACTGGTAACACTTACCAGTAAATCTCAGCAACCCTGGCCAGGGATTTCCTGTTATAGCCAATCGAACACAGCGCAACATCAACTCCCTATACCGGGAGAGACGAATCCCCTCCTATCACTCATTGCCTCCATGTGACTCGGGACTGTACCAAAAAACCACCGTTTTGCATGCCCTCTTGGACGTGGTAAGATGGAAATCAAAGCACAGTGGGAACCACACAAGACTCTATGACGATCTCGGGTCAACAGACTACTCTGTACCAGTGTCACCAGAGAACTGCCATCTGACGTGAGGTATAATACCATCTGGGAGTTCTCGGCGAGTCCGTCCAGTGTACCCAGTCTCTACTGAGCACCCGTACATCATCTCTGATGTCAAACACCAATGGATATGGGATCATCCATCGCCCATCTGTATGGGTCGAGAAGGTATACGCTAGTCTACTCTGGTATATCGATTCCCCGTCTCGATACACCCACGACTAGGGACTTTGAAGGATGTACTTATGGACTACCATGTCCCCACTAGTATGATCTGCATCACAGTCCAGGTAGTCAAGCACACATCCTAAGGGCTTTACCAACATGTAACAGAGAGACAGTCAGTGTACACGTTAAGGTAAAGTGTAACCAGATAGCATACTATCATGTCGAGCAAGAAAGTCCTCCCTATATACGTCCTAGCATCCACTACAATATACATCATATGTACAGTAATGGCCTCTAGGGCATACATATAACTAACAATCTCCCACTTGCACTAGGGCCATCTGTAGCAGTGGTTGTAGTATCTCATACTCAACCATCCCCTTAAAATTCTCTCTATGGGAACGGGCCTTTGTGAGTGGATCCGCTGTGTTGTCCTCTGAGTCTACTCTCCTAACCTCGATCTCCCTGGAGATCAACCATCTCCATGATCAAGTGATGCTGCCTTAGAATATATCTGGATCACTGATGGGACCGGCGTTCCTTGGCAAAAGCCACAACTCCATTGTCACACAATGGGAGGAACATAGTTCATCTTATGAACCAATACACCCAGACTGCCTCTTTGGTAGCGTCTTAAGTAGCGATGTATCGTGCCTTTATCGTCTAGTATGTCACGGTATCTAGCTTGTAACTCTTCCAACATACTGTCCCTTTACTGAGGGTAAAGTCAATGCCTGTGACTGACATTCAGTCGTCTTTATCACCCTGGAACCATTCCAGTGATTCTCCCCAGGATCGATTGATACCGTCTCACTACAACTAGTGAGAATCCTAAATCCAATTAGATCTATCTCATAGATCCAAAATCCAGGATTTAGGAGGTATCACTTTGATCCTATATGGAGAATCATTGTGATAAGCGGAGATTGATCGAGCGTAGCATAGGAAACTCCTTCCCTATCAAGAGTATGTCATCCACGTACTCTACGAGGATCGTCACCATACTCCCTACTCCCTTTTTGTTTATACAAGGTTCATCTACCATTTTGATGATGTCAACTTCTTTGACTACTTCATCAAAACAGAAGTTCCAACTCCGCGATGCCTGCTTTATCCTATAAGGCAGCTTGCACACGTTTTCTCTGCTCCCACTGTCTACGAGGCCCTCTGGCTGTGTACTTATAGACGCTCTCTTCCAAATCATCATTTAGAAAAGCAGTCATGACACCCAACCACCAGATATCGTAGTCATGGTATGTAGCCGTGGTAAGTAGGATCTGGATGGACTTAAGCATAGCTACTTGAAAAGGTTTCATCATTATCCACACCTGGTCAATGATGCAAACTTTTAACAAGTCTAGCTTTGAAAGTCTCAACTTTTCCATGTACACCAAGTAATCTTCTCAAGATATACTTGCTCCTGATGGGGATTTAACCCTTCAGATATAGCAGCTAAAGTCCATACTTTGCTGGTGTATAAGGATTCCATCTCAGATCACTAAGCATCCAGCCATTCTTACAGAGTCTTACTCCTGATGGCCAGCTCGAAACTAGTTGGGTCATCATCTCATGATGCAATCCTCGCTCCCACTGTCATAGAGAAACCGAAGTATCTCTCAGGTGGGTGAGGAACCCTACTAGATCGGCGGAGAGGCCGAGGTTCGTTGGTTTCCACTGAATCCTCTGGTTGTACCAAATCATACTGTAGTTTGTATAGCTGGAACACTTCCAGTTCTACATAACAGACCTTGCCTCGAGCTTGTCCGGATTTTGCTTTTAGACATAGGCCGGACAACCCCAAATCTTAACTAGCTTAAGACATGGGCTCTTCCCTTTCCATATCTCATATGGAATGGTAGGCAACTGATTTGATTGGAACCCTATTCAATAGGTATGCAGCTTCTCAAGTGCATAACACCCAAAAGGAAAAAGGTGACTCAGTATTACTCATCATAGAGCACACCTTATCACATAGGGTGTAATTGCTCCACCCCGATATACCATCGTGCTATGGTGTATACGGAGGAGTAATGCTGAGAGAGAATCTCATTCTCCTTTAGAATAGTCCAGGAATTCCGTGCTCAAGTATTCTCCTCCCTGATCACATCAAAGGACATAATACTTGTACCCTTATTGGTTCTCTACTTCTATTTTATATTCTGTGAATATCTCAAAAGGTTCGGACTTGTGTTTCAACAGGAACATAGGTCTGAATCTCGAAAGATCATCAGAGAATGTAATGAAGTACAAAGAACCGGTCTTGGCATGTGTAGACTAGGGACCTACATACATCAACATGTATCATCCCAAGAGTTCACTAACTCTTTCTCTGTTTCCAGTAAACGGAGCTATGGTCATCTTATCTTTGTGACATGACTGGCGAGTTTCACAAGATGTAAATTCAAACTGATTTAAATATGCATCTTTATGTAACTCTGCTAGTCGGGTCGCATTGATATGACCTAGTCTACAATACCCCAAGAAGGATCCGTTCATTTCTGAACTTTTCCTCTTGTGTGTGTTCCGTATACAAAGAACTGTAGTTTGGTTTAGAACATTAATGCTTTTAGATAACGTGCCTGAACCGATCAACTTTTGATATAGGAAATGTTCAAAACATTATCCAACAATACAAAATTTTATCGTTTCTTTACTAATAAAGAGACAGATATGATTTTGTATATCAGGTTCGGTATCTAATAACATTCGTTCAGAATCAATGTATTACAATACAGGGTGACAGTGACCAACAGACTTGGCTGCAACACTTGCCCCGTTTTCTGCTTCATGAAACTTATCACCCGTTCTCAGTTTTTCTACCCTTTTGTAGCCCTATGTAACACATTACATATCTGGGATCCTGATCCGGTATCATATACCAGGGATGCGGAGGATACTGAGAAACAGTTCTGTATAATGAACACACCCGAAGATGATGCATCATTATGCACTCTCTTCGTTTGGGCGGCATGGGAAATCTGGTATTCCCCAATTTCCTGCTCTGTCTTATAACAATTATAAGTTGGAGCGGGACCAACGTTCCCCAGCTCAGTATAACAAGCGGGTTCGGTCAATAATCCGTATTATTATCTTGATTAAGGCGTGATATGGTCGCTACCTGGAGAGAGAGAAGAAAACACTCAGCGTGCGCTCTTGCAAGAATAGATTGGTTATTATTTTATCTAATCAGGATGGCTCCCACTGCTTTTTATCAAATCTTCCTTCAAACCCTAAAAGGAAAGACTAGCCGGGATTAATTACACACTACAAGTTCGCCAATCTTTCAGCCAGGCTAGTGTCGGTACTTTGAGGGAGGTCCCCCGTGCTTTCGCACGAACCTAATTAATGTAAACCTCGTTTTCCCAGAGGCGTAACCTCGTTAACACCTTTCTAGACACCTACTTGATCGGCTAATTGTAATGTATAAAACTCTCCCAGGAGTAACTCTTACTCGCAGCGGGTATCGGGATCCAACTATCTCATAGAAGGTATGCAATCTCATTGCAAATTTCAACACTTGAAATTCCCGATAATATTTTGCCCCTAGCTCGCTATGACCTTGACGAATGCCAAACAACCCATAGTCCACTAGTCAAGTTCAACCCGTACATTTCTTGATCGAATTAAACCCACCCGCACGACCCTTGACGAATGCCAAACAACGCCGTACGAATACCCTAATCCAATCGCATCATATGCTCAAGCAGATAAATACTAGTTAGCTACCGTACACTACGCCTTGACGAATGCCAAACTACCGCAGCACTAATACTAACTAGTACATATCTGAAATGACGGAGGGCTACGACAGGTTTTTCTGAAAACCTATTGCTTAATGAACTTGATATCGTCGTAGAATCAAATGATTTTAAAATGGAGTGTTTTTGAGGCTTTTCTAGTTTTGCTAAAGGAGTCACTTCCGGTGAAGGGATCGTCGGTCCTTTCCTCGTCGAATGAGGTGCGGGATATATCATATATATCACTGTGCAAAGCAAAAACACTTAAAAGCAATCAAAAGAAAAAACGAGGATGTAGCATCTGCCAGTTATTGCTAAAGGAGTCACTCCCGGTGAAGGGATCTCGGTCCTTTCCTCATCGAATAAGGTGCAGGATATATCACATATACCGCTGTGCAAAGAAAGAACTGTAGCTACCTGTTTTATTTTTGAAATTCGATTCTACAACATCTTAGGTTTCTTTTACTTTCATTAATCACATTAATGAAGTCCCATCATTTAAGTACCTAAACATCACAGATAGATATGACGTACACTTATGCCATCCGCATTCGCCTCGATGTCCCCTCGTGCACCGTTAGGTTAGGTAACTAACGACAGAGCAGGGCAGGGCTAGCGCGGGTGTAAAACATAAGTAACGTCTATATAATATATCATATATACTATATACTGTATCTATCACAGAACATCACATGATCACATCACAGATATCGCAGCAGAAGAATCATATGAAATATTGGATATACTAGGACGTCCGTGTTTTCAATACGAGCCAGTATAAAACACGGATTCCACGGTCGTGATGAATAGCCAAACCCACACCCCTAGACCCCTACGAGAGCGGCAAGCAACCCTACCAATTCTAGAGTTAGGAGACCTGGACTCGACTCCTCGAGTTGGTCTCCCACTGGACTCCAGAACCCGGTTACTTGTGCTCCCCTCCTTGGGTCTATCCTAGTGCAGAAAAGTAAATAATATACAAACGGTGACAACTTCCGCAACCTGGAAGTGCCCCAATAAAAGAATATTACATACAAGTTTTTACATGAATGAAAATGAAAAACACTCATCTCACATAAAAACCCCCGGCTATTCAAACACGACGATCCAATATAACATATCCAGCAACACATAACATCACATGTCATCAACGTAAGTAAATTTGCGCATCCCAATTGTCGTTGACATATAGCAACGAAACCGGCGATATCACATATTACACTTACGGTCACAGAAAAGAAAGTGTAAAACTACAACAGTTGGAATCCGCAACCACCTCAGACATCGCATGCCTGACCAAATGAATCACTTAGACATCGCATGCCTAACAATTATAAACCCCACATTTTAGTCTCAAAATCGAAAACACTTTTCAATATGAAGTCGGGCAATTCAACAAGATTCCCGACATCCTGATCGAATGCTCGTCGCAAAGTTTAGTAGGCGGCCGCACCCCCGATACCGTCGACGAAGTGCACCAAGGCGGAACACCGCTACCGCGAGCACCCGAACGGATGCTTTCGGCGACGGGGTTCTCCTACAGTCACTTGGTCGGGGCTATGGAGTGAGGCTGTCTATTAAGTTTACCCGGCGAGTATCCGCGTACGCTACGTGATTGCGACGGACTTTTGATCGCATTAAAATTCCGTGGCAACCGATCAAGTGAGACTAAACTGCTATGTTTATAACATTCATTCAGTTATCTCATAACTCATTGTGAATTCCAATTATTGTATCACATTCCAGATAAATAGAAAATGCTAAACTTTTCGATCGAACAATCGAACACCCAAGTTTTCCCAATACAGATCAACACATGAAATAAGTCTAACAACATTCAGTTCATGCTTCAGTACCAACGGTCCAGCCGTAGAAGGGTCAAGCCAACGCCTCACATGTGGCACGCCGTACTGCCCCAAACCCGAAGGTTCAAAGGGCAGTTCAAGACGGTCACATAATCGAGTTAAGGTTTGTTGTCTTCTAGAGAGACCATCGAGTTACTTGCACTACTTAGAACGTCGTTAAACTACGGAAAAATCCAACACTTGGAAATTTCCCGACAGGGGAAAAATTGGGTATTTATATCCGGTCGAACTTTTTAACATATTCTAAAATTTATCCGGAAAGCCACACAGACAAAATTTGACACTCCGATCGAAACACCGAATCCCCAAATCAACCTAGAAAATTCAGCTCTAGAAAAAATATTAAAAATTCCCAGGAAATCCAGCACATAAAACTAAGAATTACTGTATAAAACTATTTAAAAACTGAGGCCGTACGGCCGCGGATCCGCCGCCTGATCCTACTGTAAGGCCGCGGATCCGCGCCTCCTCTAATGAATCAAGCCCTCAAATTTAAACAGTAATTCTTAGATTATTTTACTGAGTTTTCTGAATATTTTTAATCTGGAAAAATCCCAGTTTTTCAAAATCGTCCAGAGAGCAATTTTAAGGTTGCGGTTTCGGGTCGTTCGGACTTCAAAATCCGTCTGGACTTCGCCTAAGGCTCTAGCTAGGCTCTGATACCACTGTAGGGTTCCTAGGCACGCTAAGGAGGTCTCACAATGCATCGAACATGCCAATATAAAATTTTACGGTGCCGAGAAACCCTAAACTACGGATCGTTTGCTAGAAGTCTAGGCGAAAACATAAACTAGTTAACACTTAACTAATGGAATACGGAAATACAACCTTTGTAGATCCGGTGCTCCACCTCCATAGCTCTGCAACGAAGTCGTCTCCGCTGTCCAAAAGGAATCCGGGCTCTAGAGTCGGCTTCGTCGGAGAAGAAGCGGGCTAGGTCATCGATGACGTGCCGAAGATGATCTACGTCGAGGCATCGCTAAATCAAGCTCCACCTTCACCAAGCCCTAAAAACTTGTGAAGGAAACACACTCTACTACTTGGCAAGAGGTAGAGGATGAAGAAATAGGAAGTGGGTAGACTTTAGAATTGGATTTCTCACTCATCTTCATCAATCACCATTGATGAAGTGGAGGTTTCTTCATGGAAGAAGATGAAGAAGAAGAAGAAAAGTTATGATAAGATAATTCAAAAAGAAAAAGAATTATCCATTCTTATCATAACAAACCATAGTTAGGTGTAGAGAATTAACAAGGGTTAGTGAATGGTTGGGTTAAGACATTAAGACAAAATGGTGGCTAAGGTCAAACCTTCATGAAGGTTCATAAACAAACAAAGAAAGCCACCATTATCTCTTCATTATTTTCTTTTGCTAAAATAAACAAAATGGATAAATAAATGAATAAATGTAGCAAAAGAAACCCTAACCATTGACCAACCATGGTTTAATCCATACACTAAACTATCATGTATCATCAAACATGATACAATCAAATGTACAAATGTATATCACATATACAATGTGCACAATCCAAGTGAGAAAATCCATTTAAAGTGAACCAATACTAGTTAATGCAAAGTAATATATCAAATATATAATTATGCATTAAATCATTAAATCAACACTTGATTCAATGATCCGGTCATGTCGCACACAACCGACTAGTATACAATGTATCGGCTTATCGAATCAATCCTTGATTCGATAACTAGGTTATATCACATACAACCATTCGATACATTCATCGCGAGAATGGAATACGGTATCACATACACGCATTATTCTCGGTCCCGCACATATCTCATATGCGCTCCTATTTCATTTCGCTTGAGCCAGGAAACCTCTGTGTAGGACTCTAAAGACTCGTCAATACGCCGGCAGCAGATGATGATCATATCAAGCATCCACAAGCCGCAAGCGGTCTGCTAAACGTAACGGCCACCTGGGTATTGAGCGATCTGAAGATCGACGAGCAAGCCCGCTCACACTCCAGTGAATCCAACCAGTAACACTACCGTACAGTCCGGTCTGATCGTCTGATATGTCGCATATCTCGCCTAGGGGTGGTAAACGTCAGACCCCAATAGCTCGATAAGTCGTGTCGATATGAGGTCTATAACTGTTCGAGAAACTACTGGTAACACTTACCAGTAAATCTCAGCAACCCTGGCCAGGGATTTCCTGTTATAGCCAATCGAACACAGCGCAACATCAACTCCCTATACCGGGAGAGACGAATCCCCTCCTATCGCTCATTGCCTCCATGTGACTCGGGACTGTACCCAAAAACCACCGTTTTGCACGCTCTCTTGGACGTGGTAAGATGGAAATCAAAGCACAGTGGGAACCACACAAGACTCTATGACGATCTCGGGTCAACAGACTACTCTGTACCAGTGTCACCAGATAACTGCCATCTGACGTGAGGTATAATACCATCTGGGAGTTCTCGGCGAGTCCGTCCAGTGTACCCAGTCTCTACTGAGCACCCGTACATCATCTCTGATGTCAAACACCAATGGATATGGGATCATCCATCGCCCATCTGTATGGGTCGAGAAGGTATACGCTAGTCTACTCTGGTATATCGATGCCCCGTCTCGATACACCCACGACTAGGGACTTTGAAGGATGTACTTATGGACTACCATGTCCCCACTAGTATGATCTGCATCACAGTCCAGGTAGTCAAGCACACATCCTAAGGGCTTTACTAACATGTAACAGAGAGACAGTCAGTGTACACGTTAAGGTAAAGTGTAACCAGATAGCATATTATCATGTCGAGCAAGAAAGTCCTCCCTATATACGTCCTAGCATCCACTACAATATACATCATATGTACAGTAATGGCCTCTAGGGCATACATATAACTAACAGTTTCAACCTGGCCATCAGGAGTGGGACTCTGTAAGAATGGCTGGATGCTTAGTTATCTGAGATGGAATCCTTATACACCAACAAAGTATGGACTTTAGTTGCTTTATCTGAAGGGTTAAATCCCCATCAGGAGCAAGTATATCTTGAGAAGATTACTTGGTGTACATGGAAAAGTTGAGACTTTCAAAGCTAGACTTATTAAAGGGTTTGCATTATTGACCAGGTATGGATTATGTTGAAACCTTTTCTAAGGATCTATGCTTAAGTCCATCCAGATCCTACTTGCCACGGCTACATACCATGACTACGATATCTGGTGGTTGGGTGTCATGACTGCTTTTCTAAATGATGTTTTAGATGAGAACGTTTGTAAGTACACAGCCAGAGGGCTTCGTAGAAAGTGGGAGCAGCGGAAACGTGTACAAGATGCTTTATAGGATAAAGCAGGTATCGCGGAGTTGGAACATCTGTTTTGATGTCTTAGTCAAAGAGTTTGACATCATCAAAATGGTAGATGAACCTTGTATAAACAAAAAGGTAGTAGGGAGTATAGTGACGATCCTCGTAGAGTACGTGGATGACATGCTCTTGATAGGGAAGGAGTTTCCTATGCTACGCTCGGTCAATCTCCGGTTATCACAAGAATTCTCCATAATAGGATCAAAGTGATACCTCCTAAATATTGGTTTTGGATCTATGAGATAAATCTAATAGGATGTTAGGATTCTCACTAGTTGTAGTGAGAAGGTATCAACCGATCCTGGGGAGAATCACTGGAAGGGTTCCATGGTGATAAGGACGACTAAAAGTCAGTCACAGGCATTGTCTTTACCCTAAGTAAAGGGACGGTATGTTGGAAGAGTTCCAAGCTAGATACCGTGGCATACTAGACGATAAAGGCTGGATACATCGCTACTTAAGATGCTACCAAAGTGGCTGTTTGGGTGTATATTGGTTCATGAGATGAACTTAGTTCCTCCCATTGTGTGACAATGGAGTTGTGGCTTATGCCAAGGAACGTCCGTCCCATCAGTGATCCAGACATATTCTAAGGCAGTATCACCTGATCATGGAGATAGTTGATCTCCAGGGTGATCGAGGTTAGGAGAGCAGACTCAGAGGATAACACGGCGGATCCATTCACGAAGGCCTATTCCCAGAGAGAGAATTTTATGGGATGGTTGAGTATGAGATACTACAACCACTGCTATCAGATGGCCCTAGTGCAAGTGGGAGATTGTTAGTTATATGTATGCCCTAGAGGCCATTGCTATACATAGGATGTATATTGTAGTGGATGCTGGGACATATATAGGGAGGACTTTCTTGCTCGACATGATAGTATGCTATCTGGTTGCTCTTTACCTTAACGTGTACACTGATTGTCTCTCTGTTACATATTGGTAAAGCCCTTAGGATGTGTACTTGACTGCCTGGACTATGATGCAGATCATACTAGTGGGGACATGGTAGTCCATAAGTACATCCTTCAAAGTCCCTAGTCGTGGGTATATCGAGACGGGGCATCAATATACCAGAGTAGACTAGCATATACCTTCTCGACCCATGCAGATAGGCGATGGATGATCCCATATCCATTGGTGTTTGACATCAGAGATGATATACGGGTGCTCAGTGGAGACTGGGTACACTGGACGGACTCGCCGAGAACTCCCAGATGGTATTATACCTTACGTCAGATGGCAGTTCTCAGGTGACACTGGTACAGAGTAGTCTGTTGACCCGAGATCGTCATAGAGTCTTGTGTGGTTCCCACTGTGCTTTTATTTCCACCTTACCACGTCCAAGAGGGCGTGCAAAACGGTGGTTTTTGGGTACAGTCCTGAATCACATGGAGGCAATGAGCGATAGGAGGGGATTCGTCTCTCCCGGTATAGGGAGTTGATGTTGCGCTGTGTTCGATTGGCTATAACAGGAAATCCCTGGCCAGGGTTGCTGAGATTTACTGGTAAGTGTTACCAGTAGTTTCTCGAACTATTATAGACCTCATATCGACACGACTTATCGAGCTATTGGGGTCTGACGTTTACCACCTCTAGGCGAGATATGCGACATAATAGACGATCAGACCGGACTGTACGGTAAGTGTTACTGGTTAGATTCACAGGAGTGTGAGCGGGCTTGCTCGTCGATCTTCTGATCGCTCAATACCCGGGTGGACGTTACGTTTAGCAGACCGCTTGCGGCTTGTGGGTGCTTGATATGATCATCACCTGCTGCCGGCGTATTGACGAGTCTTAAGAGTCCTACACAGAGGTTTCCTGGCTCAAGCGAAACGAAATAGGAGCGCATATGAGATATGTGCAGGACCGAGAATAATGCGTGTATGTGATACCGTATTCTATTCTCGCGATGAATGTATCGATATGGTTGTATGCGATATAACCTACTTATCGAATCAAGGATTGATTCGATAAGTCGATACATTGGATATTAGTCGGTTATATGCGATGTGACCGGATCGTTAAATCAAGTGTTGATTTAATGATTTAATGCATAATTATATATTTGATATATTACTTTGCATTAACTAGTATTGGTTCACTTTAAATGGATTTTCTCGCATGCTTTGCATAAGTTGTATATGTGATATACTTTTGTGCACTTGTTTGTATCATGTTTGATGATACATGTTAACTTGGTTAAGTGTACAGATTAAACCATGGTTAAGTTAATGATTAGGGTTTTGTTTTTCTTTCTTATTTATTTATTTATTTATTTATTTTGGAAAGAATAAAGAGAAAATGGTGGCTTTCTTTGTTTGTAGTTGAATCTTCATGAAGGTTTGACTTTGTAACCATTTTGTCTTCATGCTTAACCCTAACCATTTAAACAAACCATGGTCTATTCTCTACACTTAACTAGTGTTAGGATATGATAAGTATTCATATTATTTTACTTTTTAAAAAACTTATCATATTCATTCTTTCTTCTTCTTCTTCTTCATCACATGAAGAAAGCTTGCTACTACAATGGCAACTTGAGAAAACAAGTGAGAAATCCAATTCTAAAGTGAACCCACTTCCTATTTCTTCATCCTCTACCTCTTGCCAAGTAGTATAGGGTGTTTTTTTCACAAGTTTTATGACTTGGTGAAGTGGGAGCTTGATCTAGTGATGCCTCGACGTAGATCATCTTCGGCATCGACATCGACGACCTAGCCCGCCCTTTTCTCCGACGAAGCCGACGCTAGAGTCCGGGATCCGATTTGGACAGCGGAGGGACTTCATCATGGAGTTATGGAGGTGGAGAACCGGATCTACAAAGGTTGTATTTCCGTTCGTTAAGTTAAATTGTTAACTAGTTGCATTGTTCGCCTAGACATCTAGTTAACGATCCGTATTAGGGTTTCTCGGCACCCGTAAATTTTGAAATTGGCATGGTCGATGCCTTGTGAGACCTCATTAGCGTGCCTAGGAACCCTACAAAAGGCTGAATACATTGCTACCAAAGAGGTTGTCTCGACATTACTTGTTCATGAGATGAGCAAGGTTCCTACCATTGAGTGTCCAATAACTGTTATTGTGACAACAATGGAGTTGTGGCTTTCGCCTAGGAACACCGGTCCCATCAGCGATCTGGACATATTCTAAGGCTAGTATCACCTGATCAGGGAGATGGTTAATCTCCAATGGATCGAGGTCAGGAGAGTTGACATGAAGAAAAACATGGCGGATCCATTCACCAAGGCTTGCTTTCCCAAATACTGATTGAGAGATTTGGGGTGGTTGAGTATGGGATACAACAACCACTGCTACATGTAAGTCCACGTTACCCGTCCCCGGTTCTTTAGGGTTGCGGAAATGGTGGAAAACGATTTTCTTCTGTGGGGTAACATGGACTCAAAAACGGATCTTTGTTAAACTAACTATCTAACAACCTAGCTAGGAGTTTTACTTACTCGGTTAGGGGGTTATACCTTAACTTGAATTCCTTCTCTTCGACTCCTTGTGGTGGTCGGATGGTTCTCTCCTCGTCGTCTCCTCGTGCCGAAGATGGATCCACCCGAAAGCTTCTACCTTTGGCTCTAACCTCAATCTAGAGGAAACTATAACACTTGGTTTGCTAGACCTTGTATACTAGGATAAGTAGAGAAGTGTTTTGGGTTTTTATCTCTAAGGAAATGGTTCTCAACTCATGAGAGAGAGTTTCCTTGAGCTAGAGAGAGAGCAAGAGGAAGAGGGAGAGCTTAAGGATGAGAGAGAGTGAGAATGATAGAATGAGCAAGACTTTTCTCACCCTTGCTCTCATAATCCAAAATAATCATAAAAAATAATAATAATTGAGTATTATGTGATGGTTGTTATCATATCAAATGGAAATATCATTTCATGCATTAAATGCAATTTGTGAACAAAACAAGCAAGCAAAGGTCAATGCCATGAAATGATAGCCATTGTCATGATGATGGTCAACAAGTCCAACCTAGTCAACAAGTCAACAAAGTCAACCTTTGAACCCAACCATGGTACAATAATACTTAATTAATATTATTATTAATCATATTTCAAATTCTCTTTAGGGTTTAGCAAAAGTCAACAGTCAACAACCCTAATGAGAATCCTCTGTCAACCGTGCATACACACCCGCATCCGCGTTCCGAGGAACACGAATACAAATGAGATAAAACCAATCCCAAAACGTATACTAGGATCTGGCTTAAACCAAAACCCGCTAGTAATAACTGTCCGGACACCAAACGTGCACAAGTGCATGGATGTGACCGAACCTTGTTGCAAAACCATGCGACCTCTACCCTTTTGCCTAAAGGCGAATAGCTCTCTGTGTGGGACTCTAAATGAAAGGTTCCTAGGCACCCTAGTGAGGTCTCACAAGGCATTGAACATTCCAATTTCAAAAAAAATGGTGCCGAGAAACCCTAGACTATGGATCGTCGCTAGAATTCTAGGCGAAATATAAATCTAGTTAACAATTTAACTAAAGTTAAGATGCTACAACCTTTGTAGATCCGGATACCCACTTCCTTAGCTCCACGAGGGCGTCCTCTCACTGTCCATCTTGAACCTTGGACTCTCGTGAAGGCTTCATCGGAGAAACGTGCGGAATAGGTCGTCGGCTTCGTGTCAAAGACGATCTACGTCGAGGTTGCACAAGCTCAAGCTCCGACTTCACAAAGTTGTGAAACTTGTGAAGAAAACACCCAAAACAACTTGGAAAGAGGTAGAGGGTGAAGAAATTGGAGGTGGGTTCACTTTAGAATTGGATTTATCTCACTAGATCTCAAGTTGCCATTAAAGTAGCAAGCTTGAAGAAGAAGAAGAAGATGAAGATGAAGCAAGAATGATAAGTCTTATAATTTTAAAAATAAAACTAATATGAATACTTATCATATCTTGACCATGGTCAAGTGTAGAGATTAAACCAAGGTTAGTTAGAGTGGTTAGGGTTAAGGATGAGATAAGGATGGTGGACTTTGTCAAAGCTTCAAGAAGCTTCAACATAGCTCCAAAATAAGCCACCATTCTCAACTTAATCCTTTCCAAATAAATAAACAAATAAATAAATGAAAAACCCAAACCCTAATCATCACTTAACCATGGTTTAACCCTTTACACTTAACCACATTATCAAGTATCATCAAACATGATACAAAGTAGTGCACTAAAGCATATCACATATACGATGTGCATCAAGTGAGAAAAATCCGTTTAAAGTGAACCAATACTAGTTAATGCAATGCAATATATCAAATATATAATTATGCATTAAATCATTAAATCAACATTTGATTCAATGATCCGGTCATGTCGCACATAACCGACTAGAATCCAATGTATCGATTTATCGAATCAATGATTCGATAACTAGGTCATATCGAATATAACCAATCGAAACATATATCGCGAGAATGAAATGAGGTATCATATACACGCATTATTCTCGGTCCTCCACATATCTCATATGCGCTCCTATTTCGTTTCGCTTGAGCCAGGAAACCTCTGTGTAGGACTCTAAAGACTCGTCAATACGCCGGTAGCAGATGATGATCATATCAAGCACCCACAAGCCGCAAGCGGTCTGCTAAACGTAACGGCCACCCGGGTATTGAGCGATCAGAAGATCGACGAGCTAGCCCGCTCACACTCCTGCGAATCCGACCAGTAACACTTACCGTACAGTCCGGTCTGTTCGTCTGATATGTCGCATATCTAGTCTAGGGGTGGTATACGTCAGACCCCAATAACCGATAAGTCGTGCCGATGTGAGGCTCATAACGGGTCGAGAAACTACTGGTAACACTTACCAGCAAATCTCTGATCAGCCCTGGCCAGGGACTTCCCTGTTACGGCCAATCGAGCACTGCGCAACATCAACTCCCAATACCGGGAGAGACGAAACCCCTCCTATCGCTCATTGCCTCCATGTGACTCGGGACTGTGCCCAAAGACCACCGTTTTGCACGCCCTCATGGACGTGGTAAGGTGGAGATCAAAGCACAGTGGGAATCACACAAGACTCTATGACGATCTCGGGTCTACAGACTAACCTGTACAAGTGTCACCTGAGAACTGCCATCTGACGTGAGGTATAATACCATCTGGGAGTTCTCGGCGAGTCCGTCCAGTGTACCCAGTCTCCACTGAGCACCCGTATACCATCTCTGATGTCAAACACCAATGGATATGGGATCATCCATCGCCCATCACATGGGTCGAGAAGCGTATACGCTAGTCTACACTGGTATATCGATGCCCCGTCTCGATACACCCACGACTAGGGACCTTGAAGGATGTACTTATGGACTACCATGTCCCCACTAGTATGATCTGCATCATAGTCCAGGTAGTCAAGTACACATCCTAAGGGCTTTACCTACATGTAACTATAAGACAGTATAAAGAGACTAGTGTACATGTTAAGATAAAGAGTAACCAGATAGCATACTATCATATTGAGCAAGAAAGTCATCTCTATATATGTCCAAGCATCCAATATAATATACATCATCTGTACAATACTTGCCTCTAGGGCATACATACAACTAACACTAAAGACTCGACACTACGTTGGCAGTGGGTTTAACCACAGACCGCAAGCGGCACTAGCTGTACGTAATGGCCCCCAGGTAGATGCCGATAAGAAGACTGACGAGGTGAAACCCATCTGAACTCCTACTGAGCCTGAATGTGACAATCTCCGTACAGTCCGGTCTGTTCGTCTGAGAATATCGCATGGCATGCCTAGGGGGCGGTAAACGTCAGTCCCCTAATAGCGGTACAAGTCGTGTCGGAGTGTAGCCCAGAACACCCTGAGATAACACTGGAAACCTACCAGTATATCTCGCTTGCCCTGGCCAGGGACGACTATGTGTAATGGCTCTCCATGACACAGCGCGATATCAACTCCCAATACCGGGAGAGACGAATCCTGTCTAACCGTCACTGCCTCCAAGTGCTTCAGGACTGCACCTAATTACTACCTGTTTGCACGACTCCTTTGAGCCGTCGTAGGGTAGTAATCAAAGTACAGTGGGATCACACTCGAGGCGAAGTGACAGTGTCAAGTCAGCGGACTAAGTTGTACTCATGTCACCTGTGAACTGATAACTGACGATAGGTATAGTACCAACCATCAGTTCCCGACGAGTCCTGTCCAGTGTACTCGTAACCTAACGAGCACCCGCATACTATCTCAACTACGACGTACTGACGGCTGTGGGACAGAACGTCTCCCCTGCTGGGATGAGAAGTTCATACGCTAGTCTACTCCGGAGTATCGATGCCCTGTCTCGATAGTCCTACGACTAGGGACCTGTATAAGGATGTGCTTGTGGATTACCCAGCCCCCACGAGTGTGACTGCCATCACAACGCTGGTAATCAAGCAAAGATCCTAAGGGCTCCACTAATGTGTATAGGTGATATACTAAAAGAAACACATGTACACATTAAAGTAGAAATAAACCAAGTAGCATACTACCATTTTGAGCAAGATTGTCTATACATCTGTGAATATCCTAAGCTTCCATTAAGTAATATACAAACTAGTATGATACAGTAATGGCCTGTAGGGCATATACACTAACAATCTCCCACTTGCACTAAGGCCATGTACTGGCGTATCGAAGACCTATCATCTCGATCAGCCGCTCGAACTGAGTCTGAGGTAAGGCCTTCGTGAGTGGATCAGCAGTGTTATCTTCCGTAGCAACTCTCCGAACCTCGATCTCCTAGCGACCCACGATCTCCCTGATCAGGTGATACCGCCTCAAGATGTGTCTGGACTTCTGATGGGACCTGGGTTCCTTTGCTAAAGCTATAGCCCCATTGTTGTCGCAATACAGAGGTATTGGATCAACAATGGACGGAACCACCTGAAGTTCCGTTAAGAACTTCCTCATCCAGACGGCTTCTTTTGCAGCATCAGCAGCAGCGATATATTCCGCTTCCATCGTCGAGTCAGCAACGGTTTCCTGTTTCGAACTCTTCCAACATACCGCCCCTCCATTAAGGGTAAAGACATAACCCGACATGGACTTGGAATCATCCTTGTCACTCTGGAAGCTGGAGTCAGCAAAGGCCTCGATCTGGAGGTCTTTTCCACCATACACCAAGAACATCTCCTTAGTCCTTCTCAGGTACTTGAGAATGTTCTTTACCGCTATCCAGTGCTTCTCCCGAGGGTTTGACTGATACTGGCTTACCACACTCAGTGCATAAGCTACATCTGGTCTGGTACACAACATCGCATACATTATGGAGCCTACCGTAGAAGCGTAGGGTATAATAGACATGTGATCCCTTTCCAAATCAGTCTTGGAAGACATCTCTTTGGAGAGGGTGATCCCGTGACAAGTCGGTAGATTACCGCGCTTGGAATCTTCCATACTGAATCTTTTCAATATGGTGTCGATGTACCTGGACTGCGAAAGTCCTAACATCCTCTTGGATATATCACGATGGATCCGGATCCCCATAATGTAAGTGGCATCACCCAAGTCTTTAATGGAGAACCTGTGTGACAAGAACCCTTTGACAGATTGTAGCATAGGAATGTCATTTCCTATCAAAAGAATGTCATCCACGTATAAAACGAGGAATACGACAGTTCTTGCTACAAATCTACTATAGATGCATGGTTCATCTGGATTTTTGATAAAGCCAAAATCTTTGACTGTCTCATCAAAACAGATGTTCCAACTCCGCGATGCCTGCTTTAGTCCATAGATGGACTTGAGCAACTTGCACACCTTTCCGCTACTCCCACTCTGAATGAAACCCTCTGGCTGGTCCATATAGACACACTCCTCTAAATTTCTATTTAAAAAAGCGGTCTTTACGTCTGTTCATATCAGATTTTTGCATTTTCATACCGCCCAATTTTTGTCACATTGCATATCGGTAGATACTCTTGAGCCGTGTTTGCTAGTCAATTGCAGGATACAGGTTCTCGGTTCTAAAACGGTGAAATTCATGGAAAACACAACAAAATCCGGGTTCCTGCCAACCACTGAGAAAACACGGTCTCCGCTCGTCATCCGTATGTTGCCAGATACCAGTTTAGGAAGACAAAATGTCAAATCAATGTCACCTTCATGCACAAGGCTCAATGGTAGCACAAAATCCAAGAGATCTACGCGGAGCTCGAGGCAATCATGACAAAATCTTGACAAAAAGTCCACCTTTCCCTCAACAGAAATTCTGGAAAAATCGGGGATCCAAATTGAGAAAATACATATGCCACAATAATGTACACAGAAAAACAGGAAAACCCAAAAAAGGAGAAAGCCCAATTCTTCCAATGGGCCGCGGATCCGCGGCCAAAGAGGGGTCCAGGCCGCGGATCCGCGGCCATTCTGGCGCCAAACACAGAGAGTTTTTGGGGGGTATTTTGGTCATTGTACAAGTGTCTGGTGGTTGCCCTAGATTTCCATTCTCCAGCCTATAAATAGCCCAGAAGTTTGAGAAGGAAAGGGGTCCATTCTGGTATTTTCTTTTTGCTAGGTTTTAGTTTACATGTTCTTCTTCTTCTCATCTCTTCTCCATTAAACTTGTAAGTGAGCTTTGTGAGTGAGGAATGGCGAATAAAGAAGATCATTTTATTATCATGCTTGTCTTACTTTTGTTATAATTGTTGTAACTTTAAATTCGTTAAGTAGTTGTTGTTATTTCCTTGTTGTTTCTTTCTTCTTTCTTTTTCTTTATCCTTACATACGACAATGATACTTACGCTTGATCCTCGCCAAGGTGAGGTCGCAAATAGTTAGTCGTATTCTTCTAGTCTCCTTCTTTCTATCTTCCTCTTTTGTTTGTTTTGTTTTTCCGTATTATGAAGTGTGAGTAGTTCTATACTTGTTAGGGTAGGATAAGGGAAGTTTGAGAGAAGGAAATCTCTCTCACTCTTTCCTTGCCCAACAACTTAAATCAACTCCCGTTAATTGAACCACAATCCGCTCCTTACGGCACCCTATCCTACATGATAGCGGTGATTCCGTAGTGAGACCGGTTGTGGTTGAATTAACCGGAGGTTATGGATAAGAGCCAAGAACGGACGGACAAGCACCAAAAGGAAGGACTATGCGTTGGAAAGCCTAGCTTATACTCGCAAGTTCCTTCCTAGTCGTGCTAATCCCCGTTGTTGCCGATTACCGTAACACCGATATTAAGTGGGGCAACGAAAGATGTGGAGACTCCTAACTCAAACTAACCTAATCCTAACCCTAACAAGCTCTCTTTAAATATCAACTCAACACTTAGATAATCAAACAAAATCTGAAAACCGGACTTAACTCGTTAAAACACTTTGAAAAAGACTCCCATCTCCCTGCGGACGACCCGTACTCAACCGGCTAGCTACAAGCGAAACCGTCTTGATTGCGGTATTTAAACTAGAACTTGAACACGCACGTATCCTATCAATCAAATGGCGCCGTTGCCGGGGAGACGGTAGTTTATTTCCTTGTGTAATTTCGGGTTAATTTGTAAGTATATAAAAAAAAACAAAAAATATATATACTTTGTAAAAATCATCTTGTTATTTTTGATTAGCTTTTGTGCGAGTGTGCAGGAAAATACAAGGTTCGAGTTCAGTGGCCAAGACGTTGAAAATACGGAGTTCAAGTACAGTGCCAAAGACGTGGGAAGATAGACCCACATTTCGCGGCTACACCGCGACGGACAAAACAAAGCATACGGTCTACTGTCAAGATCTGGAGCAGGTACAGTGAGCAAGTAAAAATTCAGAAGATCTAGACAAGCAGAGGACTCCAAGACCAGCAACCAGAAAAAAATTGGGATCCCAATCTCTCTTTATAGCCGCGGAACCGCGGCTATTCCTGGTGTTTGGCCGCGGAAACGCGGCTAGTTGGTGCCTTCGGTTTGCCAAAAAATTTTGGTGAGTCTCTCTTGCTTCTCCCACTCCTCTGGACTCCACTGAATTGTGTTTTCTGCAGGCTTCTTTGCGCAAACTCTTCTCCCCCTTCCAATAAACTGTTCTTGTGCAGGATTCTTTGCGCCGCAAATAAAAATTGTTTGCAGTTGATTTGTTACTGTTTTGCATTCTTTAATACGGACTTAAGGGGCTTGAAACCAATCCAGATTGGGTGGGGATTTCATCACCCTTCCTAGGACCCCAAAAATCACTAAAGCATATGCATTGTCCATTGTAAATTAAAAAATACTAGACTTCAGCCCTAAGGACTTCGCGCTCATTAGGAGAAGATAAACCTTGTTTAGAACCTCGCTTAACCGTATATTGTTTACGGGGTGTCTAGAAAAGTGTTAAAGGCGCAACCGCCGAAAGAGAAAGGGTTATTTAATTAAGGAACTTCGCGAAAGCGTTGGACAACCTCCCCTTATCTATGCACTTACCTGGCCTCGTGATCAGTGTATTTTTAAGCCCGTTTCTCGACATTGTTTAACTTTGACAATCAAGTTCAGGAGCAGGTCTATTAGACCTAGGTTACCCTAGATCTAGGTGTGATTGTGCATATCTTGTTTGTGATTGCTTAAGCCGTATTTCCGTACATACTTCTGTAAATCTCTTTCTAAAAAAAAAAAAAACAAAAAAAAAGAAAAAAGAAAAAACTTTTATAAAAACTTGCCCTTTTGTCGCCAAATCCATTTTCACCCACCACCCATTGCCTTCCTCCATTGATGTTTTCTTACCCTCACCTTCTCCGCTTTGACTATACTAAACTCGTTTAGTGTATGTCCGCTTGGACTCGGGACACTAGCGCCCGTCTTGTCCGCGTTACGTTAGTCGCGACCGACTACGCGATCGACTCCGAAGTCGATACTCCATCCACTCCTCTTTCACCCCTTCCTTTGCCGGCCAACTCCGACGTTGACCGGAACTCTGTTCATACATCTTCACCTTCACCTTCCTCTTCTTCCGCGATGTCGGGATTTAATCCGAACATCTCTTTGAACACCCCTGGATTGGCTCCACCTCCTACGGAGACCAATCTCCCACCACCTCCGCCTGTTGTAGCGCCGCAGCGAATCGCACTCCAGGATCGTTTCTACCCCACCCGTTCTGCACTTCCCACCTGCCTTTCTCTTCCTCCGGCCAATGGGGACAACTTTGAAATTAAGCCCCATTTCATCAACATGCTTCCACGTTTTCATGGGCTTGAATCTGAAGATGCCTATATCTTCATAAATAAATTTCAAAACGTCTGTGCCATGATGAAAACCACCCAGCTGTCGGACGATGCTATACGTCTACGGGTCATTCCGTTCACTCTATGCGATCTCGCTGAAAAATGGCTGTATAGCACCGCTTCCCACTCAATCACCAGCTGGGACGAGTTTGTTAAAGCGTTTCTGAAAAAATTCTATCCAAATCATAAGACCGCAAGAATTCGAAATGAGATCAACCAATTCTCCCAGCTTCCTTCTGAACCCTTCTGGAAGTGCTTTGACCGGTACAAAGACCTTCTTGTTCAGTGTCCTCACCACGGTATAGAGAAATGGCAACTCTGCCAAACCTTATACGAGGGACTGAACCCAGCAACGAAGCAGTTGCTGGAAACCATCTGTCGGGGCCACTTCCTATCCAAATCTGACGAGGAAGCATGGCAGTTCTTTGACGATCTTGCGGAGCAAACGCTACAGTGGGAGAGCACCAGACCGACTTCTTCTTCTTCTACCTCCACTTCTACCGGTCAGTCTAGGGTAGGAATCCACCAACTCGATGTCTCTATTGCGATGAAAGCTGAAATGGCTGCAATAACACGAAAGCTTGAAGCGATAGAGAGCAAATTTTCTGCTCCTGCCCCTACACCTGTTCTCCCCCTTCGTACCATCTGCGCTTGTTGTTCCGATCCTTCCCACTTGACCGAAGAGTGTCCTTACAATCCACCCTCGTAAGGACAGGATCAGGTTAATGCTGCCTTCCAGCAAAGACCGAGGAATGATCCATACTCTTCCACCTACAATCCCGGTTGGAGGAACCACCCCAATTTCGCCTGGAATCAGAATCAGAATCAATTCCAGGACAACAATTTCCAAAGGGCCCCTCCGCCGCAACAACAAGCGCAGCAACAAACTCAACACCAATATCAGCAGCCCTTCCAACCCCAACCTTTCCAAAACCAGACGAACAACTTTGCACCGAACAACTTTTTTCCACCAAACAACTTTGTTCCGTCAAACAACGATAAGGTTTCTTCGCTCGAGCGAAGTCTGGAGGCATTTGTTAAACAATCGACTCAATCCACCGCCAACATCCAGTCTTCGATTCAATCTTTAGTGCAACACACTGCCGCACACGGGCAAAGCATCAAGACCATTGAGGCCCAGATTGCACAGCTGAACGCGGCCTTGAGCGAGCGAGAGAAGGGGAAGCTCCCGTCCCAGCCACTTCCAAATCCCGGTCACCCACATAATGCACATGTTGCTCTTGAACAACAAAACCATAATGTGAGTGCCGTGACCACACTGAGATCGGGAAGGATGCTGCAAAACAACATTGGCAAGCGAATCAACGATGACACCCCGGCCGCCGCTTCTTCTTCTTCTTCTTCTTCTCCTTCTTCTTCTTCGTCTTCTGAGCCTATTCTCCGTTCTTCACAAGGCTCCCCTTCCTCTTCTTCTGCTCTGAACGGACCCACTTCTCACTCCACGAAAACACCTATTCTGGGATCCATTCCAACTCCAAAATCTCCTCCTCCAGCATTAGACTCAACCAATTTTTAAAATGTTCCATTTCCAAACCGGTTGAGGTCTAACAAACAAAATCCTCAAATGGAGAAGATTCTGGAGTTATTCAAGCAGGTTAACATTAACATTCCTCTTTTAGATGCTGTCCAACAAGTCCCGTCCTATGCTAAAATTTTAAAGGACTTGTGCACGAAAAAGAGGAAGTCTCAGGTACCCAAGAAAGTTTTCTTGGCTAGTGCTGTGAGTGATGCCCTTACCCAATCTTTACCATAAAAACGGAAGGACCCTGGCTGTCCTACGATTTCAATTACTATTGGGGATAAGAACATCAACCGCGCACTATTAGATCTTGGTGCCAGTGTTAACCTGCTTCCGTATTCAGTATACGAGCAATTAGGCGTCGGAGAGTTGAAACCCACACACTGCACTCTCCAAATGGCCGACCGATCGATCACCCATCCTAGGGGTGAGCTAGAGGATGTGTTAATAAAAGTCGGGGACTTCATATTCCCCGTTGACTTCATTGTCTTAGATACACAGCCTGTAGCTAACCCCCGGAATCAAATTCCGGTGATACTCGGTCGCCCATTTCTCGCAACCTCAAATGCTGTGATCAATTGTCGCAATGGTTCAATGAACCTCTCTTTTGGAAATATGACGATTGAACTCAACATTTTTAGGTTAGGGAATCAGCCCGCCGAACCTAATGCTCATATACTGGACGTCTGCTCGATCCAGGAGATCACACCAGAAGAGTGTGAATTCGAGGAGTTTCTGTTTGATCACGATAATCTTGACGCCACTAGTGCGTTTCTCTTCGAACCTGCTGCTGTTTCTGCGCCCGATAACGAATACGAGTGTTTCACATTCTCGAACGATCTTAGCCGCGCACAACCCGAGTTTGAATCTTTCGACTTTCCGGATGAGTTACCTGAACCATCCAACTCGGTTGCCTACACTCGCTTTGAACCTTTGCTGGAGTCCTTTGAGTTCGAGACCTTTGCACCAGTCTTGCCTTCCATCATTTCACCTCCAACGCTCGAACTCAAGCCTTTTCCGTCTCACCTTAAGTACGCCTACTTAGGTGAGAACGAGACCCTTCCTGTCATCATCTCGGCTTCTCTAGCTCCCGAGCAAGAGAAAGCCCTTCTCACGGTCTTGCACAGCAACAGGCAAGCTTTTGGCTGGTCCATGGCGGACATCAAGGGGATTAGTCCCCTCATCGTTGAGCATCACATTCATCTGATGGATGATGCCAAACCAGCCCGGGATCCACAAAGACGTCTTAATCCAGTCATGAAGGAGGCTGTGAAGAAGGAGATCGTCAAATGTCTAGATAGTGGTATTATTTACCCTATCTCTGATAGCCAGTGGGTTAGCCCCATTCATGTTGTCCCCAAGAAGTCGGGCATCACGGTCATAACCAACGAAGCAAATGAGTTAATCCCTACTCGAACCCAAACTTGGTGGCGAGTTTGCATTGATTACAGAAAACTCAACGCTGCAACGCGGAAAGACCACTTTCCGCTACCTTTTATTGACCAGATGCTCGAACGATTGGCCGGACATGAGTACTATTGCTTTCTTGATGGCTACTCTGGCTATAATCAAATTCCCATCGCCGAAAAAGACCAGGACAAGACCACATTCACTTGTCCTTTCGGCACGTTTGCATATCGTCGCATGCCCTTTGGGTTATGCAATGCGCCCGCTACCTTCCAGCGGTGTATGATGGGGATTTTCTCAGACATGGTGGAGAAATTTCTGGAGATTTTCATGGATGACTTCTCCATCTTCGGCGACTCCTTTGACGAGTGTTTGCTGCATCTTGACGCTGTCCTTACCCGATGTAAGGACAAGAATCTCACTTTGAACTGGGAGAAATGCCACTTCATGGTGCGCGAAGGTATTATCTTAGGACATATCATCTCGCAAAATGGCATAGAGGTTGACAAAGCAAAGATTGAGGTCATTTCCAATCTGCCTCCTCCCCGATGCGTCAGAGATATCCGAGCCTTCCTTGGCCATGCCGGTTTCTATAGACGGTTTATCAAGGACTTTAGCAAGATTGCTAGGCCCTTGACGCTTTTGCTGGCCAAGGACACGCCTTTCGACTTCAACTCGAGCTGTGTGACTGCATTCGAGTCACTGAAACGCTCACTCACTTCTGCTCCCATTCTTTCTTCCCCTGACTGGACGCACCCATTCGAGATTATGTGCGATGCATCCGACTTTGCCATCGGTGCTGTCCTTGGACAGCACATCAACAAGATGCCGCACGTAATCTATTACACGAGCCGGACCCTGAACGACGCCCAACTTAACTATACAACAACTGAGAAGGAATTCTTAGCTGTTGTATTTGCTTTAGAAAAGTTCAGGCCCTACCTCATCGGCTCTCCAGTCATTGTCTACACGGACCATTCAGCTCTGCGCCATCTTTTTGCGAAGAAAGATGCCAAGTCTCGGTTAATACGTTGGATCCTCTTGCTTCAAGAGTTTGACCTTGTCATTAAGGACAAACGAGGATGTGAAAACGTAGTTGCCGACCATCTCTCACGACTTCCTTCTTTGCCTTCGCTTCCAATTCCGATCAATGACGTTTTCCCGGATGAACAGCTCTTGACAGTATCGTGCGAACCCTGGTTCGCAGATATTGTGAACTATTTGGCCACGGGATTACTACCAACTGAATGGTCAAGTCATGACAGACTTCGCTTCTTATCCCAAGTAAAACACTTTTACTGGGACGAACCCTACTTGTTCAAGTACTGTCCCGACCAGATTATTCGTCGGTGTGTCCCTGATGAGGAATTCAAGAGTGTGCTGTCATTTTGCCACGATCAAGCATGTGGCGGGCATTTTGGGCCCAGAAAGACAGCTGAGAAGATCTTGCAATGTGGTTTCTATTGG
The DNA here is from genome assembly GCA_030015575.1 of Agapanthus africanus. NCBI lineage: Eukaryota > Viridiplantae > Streptophyta > Magnoliopsida > Asparagales > Amaryllidaceae > Agapanthus > Agapanthus africanus. The sequence goes on from CM057343.1 coordinate 124,025,969, forward strand.
CCACAACTCTTCAAAGACGCTCATGACTATTGCAAGACTTGCTCCCGGTGCCAACACATGGGCCGGATATCCCGGAGGAACGAGATGCCGCTCTAACCGATCTTGGTTGTGGAGATTTTCGATGTTTGGGGGATAGACTTCATGGGGCCGTTTCCCAGCTCTTTTGGGAACTTGTACACCTTCTAGCTGTTGATTACGTCTCTAAATGGGTCGAGGCTGTGCCCAGCCGGACTAACGACAACAAGGTTGTCGTTAGGTTCCTTAAAGAAAACATTTTCTCACGGTTTGGGCACCCCCGAGCGATCATTAGCGAAAATGGAAGTCATTTCTGCAATAAAACTTTTGAAGCCTTGATGCGGAAATACTCCATTAATCATAAGCTTTCTACGCCCTACCACCCCCAAACCTGCGGGCAGGCCGAAGTTTCAAATCGGCAAATCAAGCAGATATTGGAGAAGACGGTTTCCAAGAACCGTAAGGATTGGTCTCTGAAACTCACTGATGCCCTTTGGGCATTTAGAACCGCTTATAAGACCGACCTTGGCATGTCTCCCTATCGGCTTGTGTACGGAAAAGCCTGCCACCTTCCTGTCGAAATAGAGCATCGCGCGTTTTGGGCGATAAAGGAGCTGAATCTGTCTCTTGAGGACGCGGGCAGCCATCGGAAGCTGCAGCTGAACGAACTGAACGAGCTTAGGGATGAGGCTTACGATAACGCGGTTGTCGTTAAGAATCGAACGAAGGTGTTTCACGATAAACACCTTTTGCGCAAAACCTTCGTACCTGGTCAGCAGGTACTGCTTTACGACACCCGACTTCACTTCCATCCTGGAAAGCTCAGATCTCGCTGGAAAGGGCCGTATTTTGTGCGGAATGTGTATCCGCAAGGCGCTGTGGATTTGGAGAATCCAAAGGACGGTTCACTCTTCAAGGTAAATGGACACCGATGCAAACCGTACCTTAGCGCCGAACCAACAGAGGAGCTCCTGTTCTTACAGGAGCCGGTTTACCCTGAATGATCTTCCTCTGCCTACCTCCAAACTTCGGTTATCCAGCCAAGAACAGCGGACACTGTTCCAAATAAGTTTGGGGGTATGTACAAACCATTTTGTATATATTTGTGTATATTCTTTTTCTTTTCTATTAAAAACAAAAACAAATAAAAATTTGTATATTGCTAACCGACAATTTTGAACCTTCCAACTACTCTCTTCATGAAACGACAGTGAGGACACTGTCCAGTTTAAGTTTGGGGGTACGCTCGGTACGCATTTCTTACCTTCGCATTCATATGTATATTTTGCATCTGCATATTAAATTCCATAAAATCCATAAAAATCTGAAAATTTTCTAAAAAATATAAAAACTTTTTTGTCAAGTTAGCTTGTGGAAGAACTTTGATTCAACATTTCGACGGTTTTTTGAAAAAAATAGGAATAACTAAATCTTATGTTTGGATTTTGAAAACCTGAAAGATAACTCTCCTTTGAAGTTAACTATAGCTGATATACGTCTTTACATCACACTACACGTGTCGTAAGATTTTGGGAATTAGATGACAAGTCTTTCATGTTTAAACTTTTAAACAGATAAATGATGTTCTGAGGATCAAATAGGTTTGTTCTGAAATAAGTAATGTCAAGAATAGTTTATGAAGTAAAGCGAATATGAAGGAATGTTATTGATGCCGTAATTGGAGCTAAGTCTGAAAAATAACCCATCTAAAACTTGATTGGAATGATTACACACCAAACACACCAAACACGTCTTTTATCCAAAAAATATTTGAACTGCCAGTTATATCTCCGTTCGTATTAAATCATCTGATTTTCACGCCAAACTGTCTTTTGTTTTTGGACCTAGGTAACTTGAGTAAGTAAGTCCGCTGGGGTGTTTCTACACCTAATGCCCTAAAATCAACTGGTTTGGGTGCATTGGCCCAAAGCTCGCTAAGAAGCCTAGAAAGTCCAGGTTAAAACAAAGTCAAGCATGTGTTCTCTCCGAGTTAAAATTCCTAACGGTTCTTTGTGTGAGAATAATCTTGATAAAAGACAGGCTTTTAAAAAAAATTTGTTAACGGAGATATGAAGGTTTTATTCTATGATAAAGACTATTGCACGTTCACAGAGGTGTGTATGAAATGAAAACAAGAAAAAGGTGGAGTGAAAAATACGACTTAGTTTCCTGTTAAGGAAGATAGAAATTCTGAAGTTGAAACCTTACTGGAAAACGAAACTTGAAAAATGCTTAACTCTCTATAAAACTTATGTGATCCTTTTAAAATTGTTATCTGGGCTTTATTGTGCGACATGATGACTTTATTCGACCTTTCGGGAACTTAACGACACTATTTGCACTGCACGTAAAGACATGTAAAATCTGTAGTTAAATAAGAAGCGAGGTGTGAAAAATAAAGGTTCGATGGTCTAGACTTAGGATTATAGAATTGTTATTTTTAAAAACAAAACTTTAGGGTTTGAATCTTAGTTATTTTGCAAAACCAACTTGACTGGATTTTGTGGGTAGTATCCGCTGAAAACCCTCAGGAGACAACACTCCTCCTACTAGGGACACCTAGAGGTTTAACGGCTTGTTGCACATGCTCAGTGCAATCGCGTTCCCTGCGAAAGTGAGGTTAGGAAATTTTTTGTGAATAAATGGGCTTTGCTCGGGACGAGCAAATGATAAGTTTGGGGGTATTTGTTCATATCAGATTTTTGCATTTTCATACCGCCCAATTTTTGTCACATTGCATATCGGTAGATACTCTTGAGCCGTGTTTGCTAGTCAATTGCAGGATACAGGTTCTCGGTTCTAAAACGGTGAAATTCATGGAAAACACAACAAAATCCGGGTTCCTGCCAACCACTGAGAAAACACGGTCTCCGCTCGTCATCCGTATGTTGCCAGATACCAGTTTAGGAAGACAAAATGTCAAATCAATGTCACCTTCATGCACAAGGCTCAATGGTAGCACAAAATCCAAGAGATCTACGCGGAGCTCGAGGCAATCATGACAAAATCTTGACAAAAAGTCCACCTTTCCCTCAACAGAAATTCTGGAAAAATCGGGGATCCAAATTGAGAAAATACATATGCCACAATAATGTACACAGAAAAACAGGAAAACCCAAAAAAGGAGAAAGCCTAATTCTTCCAATGGGCCGCGGATCCGCGGCCAAAGAGGGGTCCAGGCCGCGGATCCGCGGCCATTCTGGCGCCAAACACAGAGAGTTTTTGGGGGGTATTTTGGTCATTGTACAAGTGTCTGGTGGTTGCCCTAGATTTCCATTCTCCAGCCTATAAATAGCCCAGAAGTTTGAGAAGGAAAGGGGTCCATTCTGGTATTTTCTTTTTGCTAGGTTTTAGTTTACATGTTCTTCTTCTTCTCATCTCTTCTCCATTAAACTTGTAAGTGAGCTTTGTGAGTGAGGAATGGCGAATAAAGAAGATCATTTTATTATCATGCTTGTCTTACTTTTGTTATAATTGTTGTAACTTTAAATTCGTTAAGTAGTTGTTGTTATTTCCTTGTTGTTTCTTTCTTCTTTCTTTTTCTTTATCCTTACATACGACAATGATACTTACGCTTGATCCTCGCCAAGGTGAGGTCGCAAATAGTTAGTCGTATTCTTCTAGTCTCCTTCTTTCTATCTTCCTCTTTTGTTTGTTTTGTTTTTCCGTATTATGAAGTGTGAGTAGTTCTATACTTGTTAGGGTAGGATAAGGGAAGTTTGAGAGAAGGAAATCTCTCTCACTCTTTCCTTGCCCAACAACTTAAATCAACTCCCGTTAATTGAACCACAATCCGCTCCTTACGGCACCCTATCCTACATGATAGCGGTGATTCCGTAGTGAGACCGGTTGTGGTTGAATTAACCGGAGGTTATGGATAAGAGCCAAGAACGGACGGACAAGCACCAAAAGGAAGGACTATGCGTTGGAAAGCCTAGCTTATACTCGCAAGTTCCTTCCTAGTCGTGCTAATCCCCGTTGTTGCCGATTACCGTAACACCGATATTAAGTGGGGCAACGAAAGATGTGGAGACTCCTAACTCAAACTAACCTAATCCTAACCCTAACAAGCTCTCTTTAAATATCAACTCAACACTTAGATAATCAAACAAAATCTGAAAACCGGACTTAACTCGTTAAAACACTTTGAAAAAGACTCCCATCTCCCTGCGGACGACCCGTACTCAACCGGCTAGCTACAAGCGAAACCGTCTTGATTGCGGTATTTAAACTAGAACTTGAACACGCACGTATCCTATCAATCAACGTCCATCTGCCAAATTTCATAATCGTGGAACACAGCAATGGCAAGAAGGATCCGAATGGATTTCAGTATAGCCACTGGAGAAAAGGTTTCGTCATAGTCCAAACCAGGTCTTTGACGAAAACCCTTTGCAACAAGCCTAGCCTTATAGGTCTCAACCTGTCCATTTACACCAATCTTCTTCTTGAAGATCCACTTGCATCCTACGGGTTTTACCCCATCTGGAGCAATGTCCAAAGTCCATACTTTGTTGGTGTACATGGACTCCATTTCAGTCCGCATTGCATCCAGCCATTTTACCGAGTCAACGCTCTGAATGGCCTGCTGGAAGCTAGTAGGCTCATCACTATCAATGATGCAATCCTCTCTATGCCCGTCTATGAGAAAACCGTAGTATCTCTCGGGCGGATGAGACTGCCTACTACTCCTGCGGAGTGGCGTAGGAATGTCATTTTCTTTCGAACCCTCTGCTTCTTCTAAGATTTCAGTAATAGCTCGTGGTTCTGGAATTTCTTCCAATTCTATTGAGCTCCCACTTATCTGATTTTCCAAAAACTCAGTTTCCTAGAAGCAGGCATGACGAGAAACAAAAACCTTTTGTTCCTCTTCGCAATAGAAGAAATATCCCTTGGAGTTCTTTGGATATCACACAAACTTGCACTGTACTGAGCGTGCCTCGAGTTTGTCCGCATGCTGCTTTTTAACAAAAGCTGGACATCCCGATGTCTTAATGTGCTTAAGATAGGGCTTCTTCCCACACCACATCTGATATGGTGTGGTAGGCACAGTCTTAGTTGGAACTCGGTTCAAAAGAAATGCAGCTGATTCTAGTGCATATCCTCAGAATGATCGCGGTAACTCAGCGTTACTCATCATGGAACGTACCATATCCAATAGGGTCCAGTCCGTCTCTCCGATACACCGTTATGTTGCGGAGTGTATGGAGGAGTAAGCTGAGAGAGAATACCATTCTCTTTTAGGTAATCCAGGAACTCGGCACTCAAGTATTCACCACCTCGATCAGATCTCAGTGTCTTGATACTTTGGCCGGTTTGTTTTTCTACTTCATTCTTATATTCCTGGAATTTTCCAAAGGCTTCGGATTTATGTTTCATTAAGAAGACATATCCGTACCTTGAAAAGTCATCCGTAAAAGTAATGAAGTAAGAATAACCGCTTCGCGTATGTGTAGACATAGGACCGCACATGTCGCTGTGTACGAGTCCCAAGAGCTCGCTCGCTCTTACTCCGTGTCCAGTGAACGGAGTCTTTGTCATCTTTCTTTTGAGACAGGATTGACAAGTTGCATATGATTGATATTAGAACGGATCCAAATATCCTTCTGTATGTAACTTCGTCAACCTTCTCTCATTGATGTGACCCAGTCTACAATGCCATAAGAAAGTCTGATTTGTTTCCGGAGACTTTCTTTTGTGTGTATTCTGGACATTGAAAATCTATGGTTGGTTTAATACATATATACCATTGCTCAATGTACCTGACCTAATCAAAACTTGATTAAGGTGAATGTTCACAACATTACTTACAAATGCAAATTCATAACCTTCTTTAGATAATAAAGATACAGAAATGATATTACAAGTTGCATCGGGTACAAAATAACAATTACGCAAAACCAAAACGTGTCCATCTGACAATCCCTGGTGATAGTCCCCCACGGACTCAGCATCCATGCCAGCTCCGTTTGCAACTTTGAGGGTCATATCACCTGCCTTCAAAACCCTACGCTTTCTCAGTGCCTGCATGGAATTACAGATATGAGATCCTGATCCGGTATCCAATACCCAGGAAGTAGAGTTTATTGATAGACAGTTTTCAATGACATACACACCTGAAGCCGAAGCCGCAACTTTCTTCGGGTCCTGGTTCTTGGCCTTCCAAGCCCTGCAATCCTTTTTCCAGTGTCCTTTAGTATGACAATAGAAGCACTCTTCCTTTCCCACAAGCTGCCCCGCTATCTTTGTTGCCTTTGCTTTTCCCTTCGTTTCCACTTTACTAACACCGCCCCTTGGTTTGGCGGGGGTTTTCTTCTTCTTTCTCTTGGCTTTCGCCTTGGACTTAGAAGAGGAAGATCCTCCTACAAACAAAGTGGATGTTTCCCTACCTTTCTGTAGGGTGCCCTCTGCACTCCTCAGCAGGTTGAGGAGTTCTGAAAGTTCAACTTCTTTTTCTTGCAAGTTGAAGTTCAGGATAAACTGGGCGTAAGTGGAAGGAAGGGACTGGAGAATCAAGTAAGTATAGAGCTCGTTCTCTAACGTGGTCCCAAGGTCCGCGAGCTCTTCAATATAGCCAATCATCTTAAGCACGTGTTCCGCTACTGATGATCTGACGGCCAATCTTGCCGAAAAGAGCTTTTTCGAGACTTCATATCTGGCGATACGGGATTGCTCTCCATACAGTTCTTTTGTATGGAGAAATATGGATTCAAGGTCCATATTCTCGTGCCTCCTCTGATGTTCATTGTCCATAGAGGCAAGCACGAGGCACTTGGCCTTCGCACAGTCGATCTCCCAGGTCTTACGGATTTCTTTATCCGCGACGCTGGAGGTGGGACCTGGGACAGAGGGAACTTTGGTGGTAAGAAGATACCCAGCTTGTCGTAAGTGATTGCCGTTTTGACATTCCTGAGCCAATCTTTGTAGTTTGGCCCTGTCAGTATGTTTTTATCTAGTAATAACTTAAGTCCGGTCATGACGATTGGTCGCTGCAATTAGGAGAGAAAGAAGAAACACTTTAGCATGATGCTCTTTCAAGTTTAGAGTGGTTTTTAGTTTGTCTAAACAGGATGGCTCCTACTGTTTCTCGAGTTCCTCCTAAAACCAAAAAGGAAGAATTAGCCGGGATCAATCTCACCGTACAATACTTGCTTAACCGTTCAGCCAGGCCAGTGTTGGTACTTCGAGGGAGGTTTTCCAACGTTTTCGCGAAGTTCATTAATTAAATAACCTCTTTTCCCTGGGGGCGTAGCCCCGTTAACACCTTTCTAGACACCTACTTGGTTTATAGCATTGATCGTTAAGTGAGAAATTTCCTGAGGAGTAGCATATACTCATATTAGGATCGGGATTCAAATATCATCGCGTGACAAAACTGAAGGAATCCTACCAGAATCATCACACTCCAAATGGTATGCAGCGCTAGCAAGTTTCGGGTTCTTTAGAAACTCCCGATGTGGATTTTTGCCCCATGCTCTTATGACCTTGACTTTGGCCAACAAATCATAAGTCACATGTCAAGTTCTACCCGTCATTCTTCAGGTTAATTTGAACCCACCCGTACCTACCCTATGTTAGTTATATGTATGCCCTAGAGGCCATTACTATACATAGAATGTATATTGTAGTGGATGCTTGGACATATATAGGGAGGACTTTCTTGCTCGACATGATAGTATGCTATCTGGTTGCTCTTTACCTTAACGTGTACACTGATTGCCTCTCTGTTACATGTTGGTAAAGCTCTTAGGATGTGTACTTGACTACCTGGACTATGATGCAGATCATACTAGTGGGGACATGATAGTCCATAAGTACATCCTTCAAAGTCCCTAGTCATGGGTGTATCGAGACGGGGCATCGATATACCACAGCAGACTAGCGTGTACCTTCTCGACCCATACAGATGGGCGATAGATGATCCCATATCCATTGGTGTTTGACATCAGAGATGATATACGGGTGCTCAGTAGAGACTGGGTACACTGGACGGACTCGCCGAGAACTCCCAGATGGTATTATACCTCACGTCAGATGGCAGTTCTCTGGTGACACTGGTACAGAGTAGTCTGTTGACCCGAGATCGTCATAGTGTCTTTTGTGATTTACACCTTACCACGTCCAAGAGGAAGTGCAAAACGGTGGTTTTTGGGTACATTCCCGAATCACATGGAGGCAATGAGCGATAGGAGGGGATTCATCTCTCCCGGTATAGGGAGTTGATGTTGCGCTGTGTTCGATTGGCTATAACCGGAAATCCCTGGCCAGGGTTGCTGAGATTTACTGGTAAGTGTTACCAGTAGTTTCTCGAACAGTTATAGACCTCATATCGACACGACTTATCGAGCTGCTGGGGTCTGACGTTTACGACTCCTAGGCGAGATATGCGACATATCAGACGAACAGACCGGACTGTACGGTAAGTGTTGCTGGTTGGATTCACAGGAGTGTGAGCGGGCTTGCTCGTCGATCTTCTGATCGCTCAATACCCGGGTGGCCGTTACGTTTAGCAAACCGCTTGCGGCTTGTGGGTGTTTGATATGATCATCACATGCTGCCGGCGTATTGACGAGTCTTTAGAGTCCTACACAGAGGTTTCCTGGCTCAAGCGAAACGAAATAGGAGCGCATATGAGATATGTGCGGTACCGAGAATAATGCGTGTAAGTGATACCGTATTCTATTCTCGCGATGAATGTATCGATTGGTTGTATGCGATATAACCTAGTTATCGAATCAAGGATTGATTCGATAAGTCGATACATTGGATATTAGTCGGTCATATGCGATATGACCGGATCGTTAAATCAAGTGTTGATTTAATGATTTAATGTATAATTATATATTTGATATATTACTTTACATTAACTAATATTGATTCACTTAAGATGTTTTTCTCACTTGTTTGTGCACATTGTATATGTGATATATTTTTGTGCACAAGTTTGTATCATGTTTGATGATACATGCAAACTTGGGTGTGTATGATTAAACCATGGTTATGTTAATGGTTAGGATTTTGATTTACTTATTTATTTATTCTCTTAATTGATTTTTGGCAAAAAGAGAAATGGTGGCTTGCTTTGTTTTATAGTTGAAGCTTCATGAAGCTTTGAAAAAGTCTACCATTTTTGTTTCATGCCTAACCTAACCATTCACCTAACCCTAGTTTATTCTCTACACTTAACCATGGTTGCAAATATGATAAGGGTCACTTAATTTTCTTTTTAATTTAATTCATTTTTTTCATTTCTTTCTTCTTCTTCTTCTTGATGAAGAATGAAAAGCTTTTTACAAAAATATCAAGTGATGAAATCAAGTGAGAAATCCAAATCCAAAGTGAACCCACTTCCTATTTCTTCATCCTCTACCACTTGCCAAGTAGTATAGGGTGTTTTCTTCACAAGTTTCATGACTTGGTGAAGTTGGAGCTTGATCTTGAGTTGCCTCGACGTAGATCATCTTCGGCAACGAAGTCGACGACCTAGCCCGATCATTTCTTCGATGAAACCACCGCGAGAGTCCGGGATCCGATGGGTACAGCGGAGGGATGTCATCACGGAGCTAAGGAAGTGGAGGACCGGATCTACAACGGTTGTAGTCACTTCTCTTTTAGCAGTAAAGTTGTTTACTACTTGTTGTTTCGCCTAATATCTAGTTAACAATCCGTATTAGGGTTTCTCGGCACCGGAAAATTTTGAATTTGGCATGGTTGATGCCTTGTGAGACCTCATAAGTGTGCCAAGGAACCCTACAGTGGTATCAGAGCCTAGCTAGAGGCTTAGGCATTGTGTAGACGGAGTTAGAATTCCGATCGAACCGAAACCCTAAAGCAAAATCCACTCTCTGTACATTTTTGAAAATTGTGGATTTTTCTGAATTAAAAATATGCAGAAAAATCAGCAGGAGCTTTTAGGAGTTACTGTGAAATTCGAGTAGCTAATTCGACTAAGGCGCGGCGGAACCGCGGCAAGAGCCTGGCTCGAGCGGCGGTTCCGCGGCCAAGTAGTCACATCAGGTTTTGAAAATTGCACAGTAATTCCTATATTTTAGTGTTGTATTTTCTGGGAATTTTTAACTTCTACTCAAGAGTTGAGTTTTCTGGGTTGTATTGGGGATTCGATGATTCGATCGATTTATTTAACTTCGTCTATGTGTTTTCCAGATAATTTTCGAATATGTTAAAAAGTTCGACCGGATATAAATACCCAATTTTTCCCCTGCCGGAAAATTTCCAAGTGTTGGATTTTTCCATAGTTTGAAAACGTTCTAAGTAGTGCAAGTAACTCGATGGACCCTCTAGAAGACAACAAACCTTAACTCGATTATGTGACCGTCTTGAACTGCCCTTTGAACCTTAGGGTTTGGGGCAGTACGGTGTGCCACATGTGAGGCATTGGCTTGACCCTTCTACGGCTGGACCGTTGGTACTGAGACACGAAGTGAATGTTTTTTAAACTTATTTCATGTGTTGAGCTGTTTCGGGAAAACTTGGGTGTTCGATTGTTCGATCGGAAAGTTTAACATTTTCTATTTATCCAGAATGTGATACAATATTTGGAATCCACAAGTAGTTATGAGATAACTGAATGAATGTTATAAACATAGCAGTTTAGTCTCACTTGATCGGTTGCTACGGAATTTTGATGTGATCAAAAGTCCGTCTCAATCGCGTAGCGTACGCGGATACTCGCTGGGTAAACTTAATGGACAGCCTCACCCCATAGCCCCGACCAAGTGACTGTAGGAGAACCCCGTCGCCGAAAGCATCCGTTCGGGTGCTCACGGCAGCGGTGTTCCGCCTTAGTGCACTTCGTCGACGGTATCAGGGGTGCGGCCGTCTACTAAAGTTTGCGACGAGCATTCGATCAGTTTTTCGGGAATCTTGTTGAATTGCCTGACTTGATATTGAAAAGTGTTTTCGATAATGAGACTAAAATGCGGGGTTTATAATTGTTAGGCATGTGATGTTTAAGGAATTCATTGGTTTAGGCATGCGATGTCTAAAGCGTTTGTGGATTCCAACTGTTGTAGTTTTACACTTTCTTTTCTGCGACCGTAAGTGTAATATGTGATATCACCGGTTTCGTTGCTATATGGCAACGACAATTAGGATACGCATGTTTACTTACGTTGATGACATGTGATGTTATGTGTTGCTGGATATGTTATATTGGATCGTCGTGTTTGAATAGCCGGTGGGGTTTTTTATGTGAGATGAGTGTTTTTCATTTTCATTCATGTAAAAACTTGTATGTAATATTCTTTTATTGGGGCACTTCCAGGTTGCGGAAGATGTCACCCTTTGTATATTATTTACTTTTCCGCACTAGGACAGACCCAAGGAGGAGGGCACAAGTAACCAGGTTCTGGAGTCCAGTGGGAAACCAACTCGAGGAGTCGAGTCCGGGTCTCCTAACTCTAGAATTGGTAGGGTTGCTTGCCGCTCTCGTAGGGGTCTAGGGGTGTGGGTTTGGCTATTCATCACGACCGTGGAATCCGTGTTTTATACTGGCTCGTATTGAAAACACGGACGCCCTAATATATCCAATATTTCATATGCTTCTTCTGCTGCGATATCTATGATGTGATCATTTGATATGTTGTGATGGATACTGTATATAGTATATGTGATATATTATATAGACGTTACTTATGTTTTACACCCGTGCTAGCCCTGCCCTGCTGTTAGTTACCTAACCTAACGGTGCATGAGGGGACATCGAGGTGAATGCGGATGGTATAAGTGTACGTCGTATTTATCTGTGATGTTTAGGTGACTTAAATGATGGGACTTCATTAATGTGATTAATGAAAGTAAAAGAAACCTAAAGATGTTATAGAATCGAATTTCAAAAATAAAACAGGTAGCTACAGTTCTTGCTTTGCACAGCGATATATATGATATATCCTGCACCTTATTCGATAAGGAAAGGACCGAGATCCCTTCGCCGGGAGTGACTCCTTTAGCAATAACTGGAAGATGCTACAACCCTCGGTTTGTCTTTTGATTGCTTCTATAGTTTCTTCTTTGCACAGTGATATATATGATATATCCCGCACCTCATTCGACGAGGAAAGGACCGACGATCCCTTCACCGGGTGTGACTCCTTTAGCAAAACTAGAAAAGCCTAAAAAACACTCCATTTTAAAATCATTTGATTCTACAACGATATCAAGTTCATTACGCAATAGGTTTTTAGAAAAACCTGTCGTAGCCCTCCGTCATTTCAGATAAGTTGTATATAGTATTCGTGCTACATTTGTTGGCTTTCGTCAAGGTGTAGTGTGCGGTAGCTATATGCTGCTTATCTGCTGCCTACGATGCGATTGGATTAGGGTAGTCGTGCGGCTTTGTTGGCTTTCGTCAAGGGTCGTGCGGGTGGGTTTAATTCAATCAAGAAATGTACGGGCTGAACTTGACTAGCGGGCTATGGTTTGTTGGCTTTCTTCATGGTCATAGCACGTTAGGGGCAAAATATTATCGGGAATTTCAAGTGTTGAAATTTGCAATGAGATTGCATACCTTCTATGAGATAGTTGGATCCCGATACCCGCTGCGAGTAAGAGTTACTCCTGGGATACTTTTACACATTACAATTAGCCGATCAAGTAGGTGTCTAGAAAGGTGTTAACAAAGTTATGCCTCTGTGAAAATGAGGTTTAGATTAATTAGGTTCGTGCGAAAGAACGGGGGACCTCCCTCAAAGTACCGACACTGGCCTGGCTGAAAGATTGGTGAACTTGTAGTGTGTAATTAATCCCGGCTAGTCTTTCCTTTGAGGGTTTGAAGGAAGATTTGATAAAAATAGTGGGAGCCATCCTGATTAGATAAAATAATAACTAATTTATTCTTGCAAGAGCGCACGCTGAGTGTTTTCTTCTCTCTCTCTCCAGGTAGCGACCATATCACGCCTTAATCAAGATAATAATACGGATGTATTGACCGAACCAGCTTGTTATACTGAGCTGGGGAACGTTGGTCCCGCTCCACCTTATAATTGTTATAAGACAGAGCAAGAACTTGGGGAATACCAGATTTCCCGTGCCGCCCAAACGAAGAAAGTGCATATGATGCATCTCCTTCGGGTGTGTTCATTACAGAACTGTTTCTCCGTATTCTTTACGTCCTGGATATGAGATACCGGATCAGGATCCTGCATATGTAATTTGTTACATGGGCTACAGATAGGTAAAGAACTGAGAACGGGTGATAAGTTTCATGAGACAGAAAACGGTGCAAGTGTTGCAGCCAAGTCTGTTGGTCACTGTCACCCTGTATTCCAAATATATTGATTCTGAACGAATGTTATTAGATACCGAACCTGATATACAAAATAATATCAGTCTCTTTATTAGTAAAGAAATGATAAAATTTTGTATTGTTGGATAATGTTTTGAACATTTCCTATATCAAAAGTTGATCGGTTCAGGCACGTTATCTAAAAGCATTGATGTTCTAAATCAAACTACAGTTCTTAGTATATAGAACACACACAAGAGGAAGAGTCCAGAAATGAACGAATCCTTCTTGAGGCATTGTAAACTAGGTCATATCAATGCGACCCGACTGGCTGAAGTTACATTTAGATGCATATTTAATTAGTTTGAATTTACATCTTATGAAACTTGCCGGTCATGTCACAAAGATACGATAACCATAACTCCGTTTACTGGAAACAGAGAAAGAGTTAGTGAACTCTTGGGATGATACATGTTGATGTATGTAAGGTCCCCTGTCTACATATGCCAAGACCGGTTCTTTGTACTTCATTACATTCTCTGATGATCTCTTTAGATTCAGACATATGTTCTTGTTGAAACACAAGTCCGAACCTTTTGAGAGATTCACATAATATAAGTTAGAAGTAGAGAACCAATACGGGTATAAGTATTATGTCCTTTGATGAGATCAAGGAGGAGAATACTTGTGCATAGAATTCCTGGACTATTCTAAAGGAGAATGAGATTCTCTCTCAGCATTACTCCTCCGTATACACCATAGCACGATGGTATATTGGGGCGGAGCAATTGCACCCTATTCGATATGGTGCGCTCTATGATGAGTACTACTGAGTTTCCTATTTTCCTTTTAGGAGTTATGCACTTGAGAAGCTGCATACCTATTGAATAGGGTTCGAATCAGATCACAGCCTACCACTCCATATGAGATATGGTATGGGAAGAGCCCATGTCTTAAGCGAGTTAAGATTTGGGGTTGTCCGGCCTATGTCTAAAAGAAAAATCCGGACAAGCTCGAGGCAAGGTCAGTTATGTAGAACTGGAAAGGTTCCAGCTATACAAACTACAGCAGATGATTTGGTACAACCAAAGGATTCAGTAGATACCAACGAACCTCAGCCTCTCCGTCGATCTAGCAGGGTTTCTCACCCACCTGAGAGATACTTAAGTTTCTCTATGACAGTGGGAGCGAGGATTGCATCATGAGATGATGACCCAACTAGTTTCGAGCTGGCCATCAGGAGTGGGACTCTATAAGAATGGCTGGATGCTTAGCAATTTGAGATGGAATCCTTATGCACCAACAAAGTATGGACTTTGGTTGCTATATCTGAAGGGTTAAATCCCCATCAGGAGCAAGTATATATTGAGAAGATTACTAGGTGTAGATGGAAAAGTTGAGACTTTCAAAACTAGACTTGTTAAAGGTTTTTGTCATCGACCAGGCATGGATAATGATGAAACCTTGTCTAAGGTGCTATGCTTAAGTCCATCAAGATCCTACTTGCCACGGCTACATTCCATGACTACGATATCTGGCGGTTGGGTGCCATGACTGCTTTTCTAGATGGTGTTTTAGAAGAGTGCGTCTATAAGTACACAGCCAGAGGGCCTCGTAGACAGTGGGAGCAGCGGAAACGTGGGCAAGATGTTTTATGTGATAAAGCAGGCATCGCGGAGTTGGAACGTCTGTTTTGATGTGTTAGTCAAAGAGTTTGACATCATCAAAATGGTAGATGAACCTTGTATATACAAAAAGGTAGTAGGGGGTATGGTAGTGATCCTCGTAGAGTACGTGGATGACATACTCTTGATAAGGAAGGAGTTTCCTATGCTACGCTCGGTCAATCTCTGCTTATCACAATGATTCTCCATATAGGATCAAAGTGATACCTCCTAAATCCTATGTTTTGGGTCTATGAGATAGATCTAAATGGATGTTAGGATACACACTAGATGTAGTGAGAATGGTATCAATCGATCCTGGGGAGAATCACTGGAAGTGTTCCAGGGTGATAAGGATAACTGAATGTCAGTCATAGGCATTGTCTTCACCCTCAGTGGAGGGACGGTATGTTGGAAGAGTTCCAAGCTAAATACCATGGCTTACTAGACGATAAATGCAGGATACATTGCTACTTAAGATGCTACCAAAGAGACTGTTTGGGTGTATATTAGTTCATGAGATGAACTAGGTTCCTACCATTGTGTGACAATGGAAGTGTGGCTTTGGCCCGGGAACCACGGTCCTATCAGTGACCCAGACATAATCTAAGGCAGTATCACCTGATCATGGAGATGGTTGATCTCCAGAGTGATCGAGGTTAGGAGAACAGACTCAGAGGACAACACTGCGGATCCACTCACAAAGGCCTTTTCTCAGAGAGAGACTTTTATGGGATGGTTGAGTATGAGATACTACAACCACTGCTATCAGATGGCCCTAGTGCAAGTGGGAGATTGTTAGTTATATATATGCCCTAGAGGCCATTACTATACATAAGATGTATATTGTAGTGGATGCTTGGACATATATAGGGAGGACTTTCTTGCTCGACATGAAAGTATGCTATCTGGTTGCTCTTTACCTTAACGTGTACACTGATTGTCTCTCTGTTACATGTTGGTAAAGCCCTTAGGATGTGTACTTGACTACCTGGACTATGATGCGGATCATACTAGTGGGGACATGGTAGTCCATAAGTACATCCTTCAAAGTCCCTAGTCGTGGGTGTATCGAGACGGGGCATCGATATACCAGAATAGACTAGCGTGTACCTTCTCGACCCATACAGATGGGCGATGGATGATCCCATATCCATTGGTGTTTGACATCAGAGATGATATACGGGTGCTCAGTGGAGACTGGGTACACTGGACGGACTCACTGAGAACTCCCAGATGGTATTATACCTCACGTCAGATGGCAGTTCTCTGGTGACACTGGTACAGAGTAGTCTGTTGACCCGAGATCGTCACAGAGTCTTGTGTGATTCCCACTGTGCTTTGATTTCCACCTTACCACGTCCAAGAGGGCGTGCAAAATGGTGGTTTTTGGGTACAGTCCCGAATCACATGGAGGCAATGAGCGATAAGAGGGGATTCGTCTCTCCCGGTATAGGGAGTTGATGTTGCGCTGTGTTCGATTGGCTATAACCGGAAATCCTTGGCCAGGGTTGCTGAGATTTATTGGTAAGTGTTACCAGTAGTTTCTCGAACTGTTATAGACCTCATGTCGACATGACTTATCGAGCTGCTGGGGTCTGACGTTTACCACCCCTAGGCGAGATATGCGACATATCAGACGAACAGACCGGACTGTACGGTAAGTGTTGTTGGTTGGATTCACAGGAGTGTGAGCGGGCTTGCTCGTCGATCTTCTGATCGCTCAATACCCGGGTGGCCGTTACGTTTAGCAGACCGCTTGCGGCTTGTGGGTGTTTGATATGATCATCACCTGCTGCTGGCGTATTGACGAGTCTTTAGAGTCCTACACAGAGGTTTCCTGGCTCAAACGAAACGAAATAGGAGCGCATATGAGATATGTGCGGGACCGAGAATAATGCGTGTATGTGTTACCGTATTCTATTCTCACGATGAATGTATCGATTGGTTGTATGCGATATAACCTAGTTATCGAATCGAGGATTGATTCGATAAGTCGATACATTGGATATTAGTCGGTCATATGCGATATGACCGGATCGTTAAATCAAGTGTTGATTTAATGATTTAATGTATAATTATATATTTGATATATTACTTTATATTAACTAATATTGGTTCACTTAAGATGTTTTTCTCACTTGTTTGTGCACATTATATATGTGATATATTTTTGTGCACAAGTTTGTATCATGTTTGATGATACATGAAAACTTGGGTGTGTATGATTAAACCATGGTTATGTTAATGGTTAGGATTTTGATTTACTTATTTATTTATTCTCTTAATTGATTTTTGGAAAAAAGAGAAATGGTGGCTTGCCTTGTTTTATAGTTGAAGCTTCATTGAGCTTTGAAAAAGTCTACCATTTTTGTTTCATGCCTAACCTAACCATTCACCTAATCCTAGTTTATTCTCTACACTTAACAATGGTTGCAATATGATAAGGGTCACTTGATTTTCTTTTTAAGTTAATTCATTTTTTTCATTTCTTTCTTCTTCTTCTTCTTGATGAAGAAATAAAAGCTTTTTACAAAAATGTCAAGTGATGAAATCAAGTGAGAAATCCAAATCCAAAGTGAACCCACTTCCTGTTTCTTCATCCTCTACCACTTGCTAAGTAGTATAGGGTGTTTTCTTCACAAGTTTCATGACTTGGTGAAGTTGGAGCTTGATCTTGAGTTGCCTCGACGTAGATCATCTTCGGCATCGAAGTCGACGACCTAGCCCGATCATTTCTTCGATGAAACCATCGCAAGAGTCCGGGATCCGATGGCTAGAGCGGAGGGACGTCATCACGGAGCTAAGGAAGTGGAAGACCGGATCTACAAAGGTTGTAGTCACTTCCCTTTTAGCAGTAAAGTTGTTTACTACTTGTTGTTTCGCCTAATATCTAGTTAACGATCCATATTAGGGTTTCTCGGCACCGGAAAATTTTGAATTTGGAATGGTTGATGCCTTGTGAGACCTCATAAGTGTGCCAAGGAACCCTACACCCTAGACATTGGCCAACAAGGCAGTACGACTGTCTCAAACCAACGCATCTATCTATTCTGCACATGAATTCCCAATAGCTACCAATCACTATGCTTTGACTTTGGCCAACAAACATAGCTGGAATACTATTGACTATCCATGTGAAATGACGGAGGGCTACGAATGGCTCTGGCAAAACCGTGAACGCAGTGAACTTGATATAATCGATGGAACGAGATAGCTTTTAAAAGGTGTGGCTTAAGCTCCGCGTTTAACAGTTGGTTTTTGAAAAGAAACCGAGTGGTTTTTGAAATTGTTCCAACGACTTTACTTTGGTTTATTTTGTTGCATTAATTTTAATGCGTCCCATCATTTAATTCTACCATTGCAGAAAACAATGAAAATATGACGTACGCTTATGCCATCCGCATTCGCCACGGGGCCCCGTCATTACCCGTTAGGTTACTTAACTAACGACAGAGCGGGGGCTGGACTAGCGCGGATGCAAAACATAAGCAACGCCTAAATAGATATCATATATAGATATATACATTCGTCAGATACAATGATAGCCATTCCAGATCACAGATGAACACATTGGATATACTAGGAATCCGCATTCCGTACGAGCCTGTAACGAAAAGCGGATTACACGGTCGCGATGAATAGCCAATACCCCACCCTAAACCCCTACGGGTGCGGCAAACTACCCGCTAAATACCCGAAGTGAACCAACCTCCCTCAACAACGTGAGTAGGTCACTCGGCACTTCTAGGTACCCGGTAGTTTGTGCACCACTCCATGGGTCTGTCCTAGGAGCAAAAACAGTAAAAGAAATTATACAATGAAGGATACAACCTCATCCCGGTTGTGCGGCCATATAAATAATATTACATCAATTACAAATTTACATGAATTGAAAGATAAAGAAAACTCTGATCTCACAACCTCCTGGCTATTCATCCGTGACAATCCAATGAATTCATATACACATACCATCAACATTACAGATCACAGATATGTATAACCCCCACTAATCGACGTATAGCGATTAGCAGACGTTCAATACATATATCCCATCATAGATATAACACGTTAGCTAAAGTCTTTAGAAGTTCGATCAAAATATGGATTTTTAAACCCCAAAAACAAATTTTGCTTTCTGGAAACTCTGGGCAGAAAAATCATATTCCAAAAATCCCAAAACACCCCACTGAACACACTGCAGGAAAAATTGCCCACGACCGAGTCAACTCGGCCGCGGATCCGCGGCGGGAGCACGCTCTTGCCGCGGTTCCGCGGCGCTTTGACCGAGTTAGTGGACCATTTTTCTTACGTGTTCTTTAAAAACCCTGATCCGATTTTTAGTACATGATTTATTATTTTTACAGCAGTTTAAAAATCGACAGAAAGTTTGTGTGCCGGGCATGTTTCGTGACTTTTTCTCCGATCGAACTTCTAGTTACTTTGCTAACATGTTAGATAGTGTTTAACTAGGCTCTGATACCACTGTAAGTCCACGTTACCCGTCCCCGGTTCTTTGGGGTTGCGGAAATGGTGAAAAACGATTTTCTTCGGTAGGGTAACAAGGACTCAAAAACGGATCTTTGTTAAACTAACTATCTAACAACCTAGCTAGGAGTTTTACCTACTCGGTTAGGGGGTTATACCTTAACTTGAACTCCTTCTCTTCGACTCCTTATGGTGGTCGGATGGTTCTCTCCTCGTCGTCTCCTCGTGCCGAAGATGGATCCACCCGAAAGCTTCTACCTTTGGCTCCAACCTCAATCTAGAGGAAACTAGAACACTTGGTTTGCTAGACCTTGTATACTAGGATGAGTAGAGAAGTGTTTTGGGTTTTTATCTCTAAGAAAATGGTTCTCAACTCATGAGAGGGTGTTTCCTTGAGCTAGAGAGAGCAAGAGGAAGAAGGAGAGCTTGAGGATGAGAGAGAGTGAGAATGATAGAATGAGCAAGACTTTTCTCACCCTTGCTCTCATAATCCAAAATAATCATAACAAATAATAATAATTGAGTATTATGTGATGGTTGTTATCATATCAAATGGCAATATCATTTCATGCATTAAATGCAATTTGTGAACGAAACAAGCAAGCAAATGTCAATGCCATGAAATGATAGCAATTGTCATGATGATGGTCAACAAGTCCAACCTAGTCAACCGGTCAGCGAAGTCAACAAGTCAACAAAGTCAACCTTTCAACCCAACCATGGCACAATAATAGTTAATTAATATTATTATTAATCATATTTCAAATTCTTATTAGGGTTTAGCAAAGTCAACAGTCAACAACCCTAATGAGAATCCTCTGCCTCTGTCTTTGTCAACCGTGCATACATACCCGCATCCGCGTTCCGAGGAACACGAATACAAACGAGATAAAACCAATCCCAAAACGTATACTAGGATCTGACTTAAACAAAAGACCGCTAGTAATAACTGTCCGGACACCAAACGTGCACAAGTGCACGGATGTGACCGAACCCTGTCGCAAAACTATGCGACCTCTACCCTTTTGCCTAAAGGCGAATAGCTCTCTGTGTGGGACTCTAAAGATTCGACACTACGATGGCAGTGGGTTTAACCACAGACCGCAAGCGGCACTAGCTGTGCGTAACGGCCCCCAGGTAGATGCCGATAAGAAGACTGACGAGGTGAAACCCATCTGAACTCCTACTGAGCCTGAATGTGACAATCTCCGTACAGTCCGGTCTGTTCGTCTGAGAATATCGCATGGCGGGCCAAGGGGGCGGTAAACGTCAGTCCCCTAATAGCGGTACAAGTCGTGTCGGAGTGTAGCCCAGAACACCCTGAGATAATACTGGAAACCTACCAGTATATCTCGCTTGCCCTGGCCAGGGACGACTATGTGTAATGGCTCTTCATGACACAGCGCGATATCAACTCCCAATACCGGGAGAGACGAATCCTGTCTAACCGTCACTGCCTCCAAGTGCTTCGGGACTGCACCCAACTACTACCTGTTTGCACGACTCCTTTGAGCCGTGGTAGGGTAGTTATCAAAGTACAGTGGGAACATACTCGAGGCGAAGTGACAGTGTCAAGTCAGCGGACTAAGCTGTACTCATGTCACCTGGGAACTGATAACTGACGATAGGTATAGTACCAACCATCAATTCCTGACGAGTCCTGTCCAGTGTACTCGTAACCTAACGAGCACCCGCATACTATCTCAAGTACGACGTACTGACGGCTGTGGGACAGACCGTCTCCCCTGCTGGGATGAGAAGCGCATACGCTAGTCTACTCCGGAGTATCGATGCCCTGTCTCGATAGTCCTACGACTAGGGACCTGTATAAGGATGTGCTTGTGGATTATCCAGCCCCCACGAGTGTGACTGCCATCACAACGCTGGTAATCAAGCAAAGATCCTAAGGGCTCCACTAATGTGTATAGGTGATATACTAAAAGAAACACATGTACACATTAAAGTAAAAACAAACCAAGTAGCATACTACCATTTTGAGCAAGATTGTCTATACATCTGTGAATATCCTAAGCTTCCATTAAGTAATATACAAACTAGTATGATACAGTAATGGCCTCTAGGGCATATACACTAACACTATATTGTTGGGTATTGGATACTACAACAGATGGCATTAGTGCAATTGGGAGATTGTTAGTTATATGTATGCCCTAGAGGCCATTACTGTACATGGGATGTATATTGTAGTGGATGCTTGGACATATATAGGGTGGACTTTTTCGCTCGACATGATAGTATGCTATCTGGTTGCACTTTGTCTTAACATGTTGACTTGTATACGTGATGCTGTCTTGCTCTCATATGATGAAAAAGCTATTAGGTTGTGTACTTCACTACCAGGACTATGATGAAGATCATACTAGTGGGGCCAAGGGTAGTCCACAAGTACACCCTTCAATTGTTCCTAGTCATAGGAGTATCGAGACAGGGCATCGATACTCCAGAGTAAACTAGCGTATATGCATCTTGACTCATATGATAGGTGATAGATGATCCTACATCCATTGGTGTTTGACATCAAAGATGCTATACGGGTGCTCAATGGAGACTGGGTACACTAGACGGACTCGCCGAGAACTCCTAGATGGTATTATACCTATCGTCAGATAGTAGTTCTCTGGTGACACTGGTACAGGTTAGTCTGTCGACCCGATATCGCCATAGAGTCTTGTGTGATTCCCACCGTGCTTTGATTTCCACCTTACCACGGTCAAGAGATCGTGCAAAACGGTGGTTTTTGGGTACATTCCCGAGACATATGGAGTCAATGAGCGATAGGAGAGGATTCGTCTCTCCCAGTATTGGGAGTTGATGTCGCACTATGCTCGATTGTCCATAACAGGAAATCCATGGCCAGGGTTGCTGAGATTTACTGGTAAGTTTTATCAGTAGTTTCTCGAACCGTTATGGAGCTTGCATCGGCATGACTTACCAGGATATTAGGGTCTGATGTTTTACCACCCCCAGACTGTTGATATGCGACATATCTGACGAAGAGACCGGAGTGTACGGTAATGTTATTGTCAGGCCTTTGCAGGAGTTAGAGCGGGCTTGCTTGCTGATCCTCTGATCGTTCAACACCCTGGTAGACATTATGTCCAGCTAGTACCACTGACGGCTTGCGGGTGTTTGATGGGACTGTTCACACCATAATATTGTATTATTATATTCCCCATTCTTATTCGTTTTATAAATAAACAGGTGCTTTTGACGCATGTCTGCTACATATTACAGGTTACAGGTTCTTGGACAGAAAACACTGAAAACGATGAAAAGACGATGCAAAAGTGGACTTTGACCAGCAAACAGAAGACTCTTGATCAAGCCTACATCAAAGATAAAATTCACAAAGTACAAGGCAATGCAAGGTCCAAGATTACAAAGCGAACGGTTAAAAGTCCACTTCAATTGTTCACTGGAGATCTGGAATCAACGTAGAAGCCAATTTAATAAAAGAACCAAAGAATAAGGAAGCCCAAAAAGCCCACAAGAAGCACAAAAAGTTTCATACTTCAAGACCAATGTTGTGCCGCGGAACCGCGGCCCAACCCCTACTGCGGCTGCGGTTCCACGGCCATAAAGAGCTCGTAGCTGAATATTTTTTTACCAAAATTCCAGTGGCGTCGCGGATCTTTGACTAGGTCTTTTCTTAGAGGGCATTTTTGTAAAAGCAGATGTGCGAATCAATTGTAACCTAGGGTTTCTATGAATCTATAAATAGAACCCTAAAAACCTTTTCTAGGCTATGCCTCCCTATGCCTCTTTCTATGAATAAAATTTAGAATTCTTTTGGAGAGCATCGATGCCTCTTTTCATTTCAGAAATTCAGATCTGACAAGTCTTGTGTTGATGTTTGGAGAGAGCCATCTGTAAAGTAAGTAGGTAATTTCAATTCTTGCCCTAGGTAATTTTTCATTCTCTGCTCTAGATTAAATTTAATTCCTTGCCCTAGTTAGATAGTTAGATCTTTAATTCAATTGCCCTAGATTAATTTAGTTTTTAAATTTAATAATCAATTCGGCTCCCATCGGAATTAACTCGTTTGCGCGACTAGGAAATTCACAACATCCCTGTGGACCGACCCGTACTCACCGGCTAGCTACATGCGATGCCGTTCTTGATTGCGGTAATAGATAGTTTTTGAGATCAATCAAATGGCGCCGTTGCCGGGGACGGCGTGTTATTTCCTTTTTACAATTTCGGGTTAATCAAAATTAAAAAAATCATAAAAATCTGAAAAATCAAAAAAAATATAAAAATATATCATCTGTTATTTTTGGAAAGGGTATTTTTGTGAGAATTTTGCAGGATCTACGCACAATTTCGGATCTGGAAATCTACAGAAAGCTAAACAGGAAAAAAACAGATCGGAACAACAGAAAATCACAACAACCGAGGAACAGAAAAAATTTGGAGGACCGAGTAAACAAGTCAACCGCGGCGATTTGGTGACAAAAAAAAAACTGGTGAAGCCACCAGACCGCAGCGGATCCGCGGTCGAAAAGGGCAACTCGCGGTGGTTCCGCGGTGAAGGCGACTGATCGGTTTCCCAAAAAAGGACAGAAGCGCGGTAAAAAAAAAAAAAAATCTCTGTATGTCTTCTGATCTCCTCTTCTGCAAATCTCCGATATATCTTCTGAAAAATCTCCTGCAGGATTCTTTGCGCTTAAAAAATCTCCCCCCTTTCCAAATAACAAATCTTGTGCAGGATTTTTGCGCCTCGCTTAAAATAGAAATTGATTGCAAGTAATATTTTTTGTTTTACATATCTTTTATCGAAAATCTTTTTGCAAAATTTCCAAATAAAGAGCTAGCGGAAAAAGGAAAATTTTAATTAGAAAACTTGCAAACTTTGAAATTCACAAAAAAGATTTGATTGCAAGTGATTTACTGTTTTGCATATCTTTTATCGGATTTTAAGGGGCTTTTGACCAATTCAAATTTGGTGGGGATTTCATCACCCTTCCCAGGACCCCAGAAATCACATAAGGCATTTGCATTGACCATTCTTAATTAAAAAATACTAGACTCAGCCCTAAGGACTTCGAGCTCAATATGATAGAGGACTAGTTATAGGCATCGGCCGTTTATCCTAACCTGACTTTGCGGTGTCTAGGCAAGTGTATCAAGGCAAGTGGTTACTTAATTAGGACCGCTATTTCTAGCGGGGAGTCTCCCACTCACCTGGCACTTACCTGGCCGCAATTGGCGGTGAAGATGCGGTTTGAGGTCCTATTTCTAGCCTTTTGGAACAGTTAGGAGCTGTCTAGCTGACCTAGGTGACCCTAGATCCAGGCCTGATTGTACATTTCTGGTTGAAAGTGTGTCTTAGACCTTTATCGAAAATCTTTTTTGCAAAACGTTCGAAATAAAAAAAAAGAAAAAAAGGAATTTTTTTTTATAAAAACATGCAAAATTTTGTCGCTGAGAAATCCTTGCACCCCACTTACACCCACCTTCTTTCTCTTCTCCTTTCTTCTATCATGGGTACCCCACATCATAAATCTCTTGCCGAACTTTAGTATCTCGAACCTAACTTTGCTTCGTACGTCAATTGTTTCGGTCGATTTAAGGAAGATCCCTCCGTGCCTAAAATTTCTTTGAAAGATCAAATAGAAGCGTCTAGGAGAAATAGTTCGACTTTACAACCCACTTTGTATCAACCTTGTCAACCTTCACCACTTTCGTACGTTGACACCACTTTTCCAAGTCCTGCTATAACTCCTAAACTGATGTCCAGTGCTGAGCATATTGCTCAATCTCGTAGCTGATCTTTCACCCCTCTCAACACATCTAGTTCTAGGAATCAACAAGTCCATCCATCTTTTTATCCACATGTTGATCCTACTCCTGTCCAACCATCCACTTCCTACCAGTCCTATCCGACTTTCCCACCGTCACTAGACACAGTTTCTACACAGCCTTTTGGGAGTTTCACGTATCCAAACAGTTTTGAATATTTTACCGAAACCCCTTCACCACCCATGTCTAGTTTGGAACAGTCGTTGGCAGCTTATATTGCAGCAACAAACAAAATGACTAGGAATGTGGAAGCGTCCATGGCCGCCCTTATGCAACCTAGTGAACATGCAGCTAGTTTCTAACTAGCTCCAAATTTTTCAATGTATGAGGAAGCGGTTGGACAGAGTGTGAATTTGAGAGGATTTCCAAATCAAACCTACCCCTACCCAATTGAAGCCCACAACTCCGGTTTTCCATCGATTGTTCCAAATAGTTCACAAGTTGAAAATAAAACATCAAACGAGCTGTGTGATTTTGAAGTGCTTGATTTATCAAATTGTTAAGAACCCCGTTCGAGTGAAACCACACTTAATCCTTTCTATCTTTACACCTCCACTCTAGAACCTAAATCGATAAATATCCATGCTTTTGATGAGGTGTCAGAAAAAATTGATTTTCACTTGATTGAGGATATAGACGTCGGAAAATTTTGGATGATGAACCAGTAGAATTGATTGAAATTTTATGTCCAATTCATCATCCCGAGTCATTAAATGTTTCTCCCAAACTTCATATGCGTCTTGATTTTGATGATAATGGCATGGATAAGCTAAATATTGAGGAGAATTATGAGGTGAGTATTGAGGATAATATTGAGGTTGAACCATTTCTGTTTGATGTGTCGGATTTTCCAATTCATCCTCCCGAACCTCTAACTGTTATATCACCCTCCCTCCTTTCCATCGTTCCGACCACGCCTAATATCACGCTTGAAGACTATGAGCTTGAAAAATTTTCCTTTGAATCTGACACAGTTCTCACAGCCGATAACACTTACGAGTGTTTCACTTTTTCGGACGATATTGATGACTCACCGCCCGAGTTTGAGTCCTTTACATTTTCATATGAGTTAGTTGAACCATCAAACTCGGTTGCTTACAGTCGTTTCGAACCATTGATGGAATCTTTCAAGTTCGAGACAGTTTACTACGGTGAGAATGAGACTATCCTTAATTCACTCCCTTTCGTCCTTCCTATCATTCCGACCGTACAAGAGACCGTTACGCTTTCATCTCCAATACCAAGTTCGGCGTACTCATGTTTTCTTGCGAATCTTGAGGGATTTGACCCTATTTCTCGATGGGTTGATAGGTTAGCACAGTCACTTTTAACACATCGGTCATCACAAATTGTGCTAATTTATTCCCTCAATTTACACCCTCAAGATCGCGCGACCCTTCATTCTCTTTTCCGCCCCTCTTCTCCTCCACCGAGACCGTATGCCGTTTCTACCTCCACACGGTCTCGTGTGTTTCTCATTTCTTTCCTCTACACCCAATTCTTTTACCAAATCGACCATTACCACGATAAGATTTTTGAATGGTTGGTGTTAACCTTTGGCTTGTGTAAGGCCAAACTTAAGTTTGGGGGGAACCTTGTTCTATATATGTATATATATTTTTTGTTTTCTTTTTCTATAAAAAAATAAAAAAATTTCAAAACAATAAAATAAAAAAAAATATGTAAATAAAAAACAGGGGAGTGCTGGCATTTTGACCCCCTTGGTGTAGCATGACAGTGAGGACATTGTCAAGTTTAAGTTTGGGGGTATGCTTGGTACGTTTTCTTCCTTCGCATTCATGTGTATATTTTTGCATTTGCATACTTATTTGAAAATTCACAAAAATTAAAAAATTTCAAAAATTTTCAAAATTATTGTATTCAATTTTGGCCATATTTGATTTGAGTTTGACAAATAGGTTAACTGGCTAGGAACAACTAGATCTTAGACTTAGTAAATTAAAAACCCTAAATATAACCTTTCTTAAACTTTAACGGTAGAAAGTATATGTCTTTGTAGTTTATTTAGAAATAGGCAAATTTTGAGTTCACCTTTTGGGCTAAGTCAAAACAAAGGAAAAGTATTGATATTTTTATTAGAGTATAAGTTTGAAAAATAATTCCTAGCTTAAGTCTAAATTCTGAAAATGTATACCCTACAATTTGCACAATCACGCACCTTGAAACTTGGACTAGTAGACGAGACCTTGAAATGCTCTTGTCTAAAGTCCTTAGTATAATGAAAATAAAAGAAAAAAGTGAATAAAGAAAAAAAAATGAACACTGGTTTTTGTGATTACTTAAGGCTGTAAAAATAGAAAAATATTTAGCAAGGGTGCTTCATCACCTAGTGCCTTAGACCAACTGGTTTGGGAGTCACTGCTAAAGCCTTGGGTGTTGCAAGACTAGGAAGTACGCTTTAAAGTGCAAACGCATCTTGTAATCGGTCGTTGGTACCTTAAGAAGTATTAATGGTCGCATGAAGGATGTGTAAGCAAAATTCAATTAAAAATTCACCAACTAATAAGTACTTTGGACAACGGACAAGGGTATGATTGCTTGATTTGAATTTCCAAGTGTAGGGGTGATTTATACACACACATAGGGGTATGTGATTGGAGTTTAGATGAAAGAAATGAGTGAAGAATAGAACTTGTATCTTTAATAGAGTTGATAAAAAAATCCTAAGTGGAGATGGAACACTAGAAAGAAAACTTAAGAGATGCCGAAAGCTAAGTAGGTCTATAGAACATATATAATCTTAAGTTAAATGATGAGGAAGTGTGAAGAATATAGGTGGACAATTTACGAGTCGAAGATAATAGAATTTCTTGTTAGAAACCCTAATTGGAGAATTAAAGTCAAAGGGCCTAATTGATAGGATTTTGTGGGTGTAATCCGCTGAAAACCCTCAAGAGACAACACTCCTCCTACTAGGGACACCTAGAGGTTTAACGGCCTGTTGCACGAGCTCAGTGCAATCGCGTTTCCCTGCGAAAGTGAGGTTAGGTTTTTGTTATGAATAAAAAATAAGTTTGCTCGAGGACGAGCAAAAGATAAGTTTGGGGGTATTTGTTCACACCAGAATATTGTATTATTATATTCCCCATTCTTATTCGTTTTATAAATAAACAGGTGCTTTTGACGCATGTCTGCTACATATTACAGGTTACAGGTTCTTAGACAGAAAACGGTGAAAACGATGAAAAGACGATGCAAAAGTGGATTTTGACCAGCAAACAGAAGACTCTTAATCAAGCCTACATCAAAGATAAAATTCACAAAGTACAAGGCAATGCAAGGTCCAAGATTACAAAGCGAACGGTTAAAAGTCCAATGCAATTGTTCACTGGAGATCTGGAATCAACGTAGAAGCCAATTTAATAAAAGAACCAAAGAATAAGGAAGCCCAAAAAGCCCATAAGAAACACAAAAAGTTTCATACTTCAAGACCAATGTTGGGCAGCGGAACCGCGGCCCAACCACTACTGCGGCCGCGGTTTCGCGGCCATAAAGAGCCCGTAGCTGAATATTTTTTTACCAAAATTCCAGTGGCGGCGCGAATCTTTGACTAGGTCTTTTCTTGGAGGGCATTTTTGTAAAAGCAGATGTGCGAATCAATTGTAACCTAGGGTTTCTATGAATCTATAAATAGAACCCTAAAAACCTTTTCTAGGCTATGCCTCCCTATGCCTCTTTCTATGAATAAAATTTAGAATTCTTTGGAGAGCATCGATGCCTCTTTTCATTTCAGAAATTCAGATCTGACAAGTCTTGTGTTGATGTTTGGAGAGAGCCATCTGTAAAGTAAGTAGGTAATTTCAATTCTTACCCTAGGTAATTTTTCATTCTCTGCCCTAGATTAAATTTAATTCCTTGCCCTAGTTAGATAGTTAGATCTTTAATTCAATTGCCCTAGATTAATTTAGTTTTTAGATTTAATAATCAATTCGGCTCCCATCGGAATTAACTCGTTTGCGCGACTAGGAAATTCACAACATCCCTGTGGACCGACCCGTACTCACCGGCTTGCTGCATGCGACGTCGTTCTTGATTGCGGTAATAGATAGTTTTTGAGATCAATCAAGGACCATCACCCACTGCCAGCGTATTGACGAGTCTTTAGAGTCCTACACAGAGGTTTCACTGGTTTAGGCAAAACGAAGTAGGATCACATATATGATATGTGCGGGACCGAGATTAATACGAGTATTTGATACCGTATTCTATTCTCACGAAATAAAGTATCGATTGGTTATATGTAATATAGCCGGGTTATCGAATCAAATGTTGATTCGATAAGTCGATACTGTATCTGTCGGTTATATGCGATATAGCCGGGTTATCGAATCAAGTGTTGATTCGATATAATAATACAAATAATATTAGTCGGTCATATGAGATATAACCAGATTATTAACTCAAGTGTTGATTTAATGTATAATTATATATTTGATATATTGATTTACATTAACTAATATTAGGTCACTTAAACATTTATTTTTCTCACACTTAATATATATGTGATATATATTAATTGTGTTTTATTTTGTGTCATGGTTGATGATACAAGCTACATGGGTGTATGAGACTTACACCATGATAAAGATAATGTAGGGTTTATTTATTTAGTGGAAATCAATTACTAGTTGGATAATGGTCACATGGCATGAAGCTTTGAGAAGCTTGGAGACCCATTAAGTAGTCCACTAGTTTTGTTTTATACTAGATATTTTGTTAACCCACCCATTATCTCAACTCATGGTTAAGTCTCTACATGAGACATATTAGATATTTTCTCACCCATGGTTGCCATTCTCACACACAACATTATCTCTCTTCATCTTCTTCTTCAAGCTCAAGAGCTCTCTAGCTTTTGGGCAAGTGAGAAACATTAGTGAGAAAATCAATTCCAAAATGAGCAAAAATCCTACTTCATCATTCTCTACTAAATTAGCACTTTAGTATAGGGTGTTAGCTTCACTAATCCCACTTTAGTGAAGAGGGGAGCTTGGGTTAGTGTCTTCTCGATGTAGATCATCTTCGGCTTCGAAGATATCAAGTAAGATCATTCCTTTCACCTTGAGAAGCCATGCAAGAGTCCGGGAGTTACATGATCGCAGCGAAGGGACCGCTACAAGGAGCTTTCGAAGTGAAGGACCGGTCTACAAATGTTGTATTCCATATTCACATAGATATTAAGTTGTTAACATTGCTTGATTGTTTAAATTTCTAGTTAAAGATTCTAGGTTAGGGTTCTTTAGAACTGCAAAAATTTAAAAACGGCATGGACGATACCTCCCGAAATCTTGCTTCCTTCCTAGGTAACCCTACATAGACGACACTACTTCGAGACGTTATATGGGAGGAGATGTCGATCTCCCGTATGATTGGACAGAGCTCTGTGAGATCAGTACTTGGGGCCACAGATTGTGCAGGAGATGACCAAAAAGATTTAGTTGATTCAGAATAGGATGGAAATGGCCCAGAGAAAGCAGAAATCTATGCCGACCGACACCGTTGCCCACTTGAGTTCACCTTTGGCGATCATGTTTTCTTGAATGTTTCTCCGATGAAGGGCATATTGAGATTCAGGAGGAAAGGAAGGCTTAGATTGAGATATGTAGGCCCTTAGATATTCTCGAGCATGTCGGCGCAGTTGCATATCGTTTGACTCCTTCACCCAGCTTTTCAGATGTTCACCCCGTGTTTCACGTATCAATGCTCCGAAAGTACCTTCTTGACCCCTCTCACGCGATACAGCATCAGATGATCCAGCTGGAGCGCAATCATTCTTTCACCGAGCAGCCGATAATCATTCTAGATCGGCAGGTGAACAAACTGAGGTCCGAGGTCAAACTGACCGTATTGGTTCTTTGGCATGGCCGAGCGGCGAAGAGATCACGTGGAAGCCGAGGGCGAGATGAGGGAGGACTGTTCCCATCTCTTCGAGGGTTCGCATAGTTAGATTTTAAATTCGGGGACCAAATTTCTTTAAGTGGGGAAGATTGTAACGTTTTAAAAATAAATAAATAAATAAATAAATAAATCGTTTAGGAGAATTTTTCAGATAATTGGTAAAATAAATTGTATTTTCCGTAAAATTTAACTATAATTATTTTTCATCATAGACTTAAATACGCCTATTTTAACTATATAATTGGTAGTAATTGGTATTTATTTAGTCACTTATAAATTGTTAGTTTACTTAAATATTTTTCCTTAATTAATTATTTTTAATATTATTTTAATCTTTTCATTTTTAGTAAGTGTAATTATAAATTGGAATGGGTTAAACACACATTAGTGTACCATGACAACACAAAATTTAGTTTGTAACATCCACTTTTCTTCTCTAATTATCTCCATCTTTTTAGAGTTTTCTAAGATAAATTAAACTAGGAAATAAATTAAAAGCAAATAAATTTTGAAAAGACTTAATAGATGTAATAATGGGGGGGTTGGGGTTCTTCGCCAGAAATTTCTACACATCCACACACACACACCCTTGGCCCAGCCTTCTAGTGGCAGCCCCTTTCTTTTTTTCACAATTATCCATCACATTCTCACTCAAAAATTAATAGAAAAGAAAAAAAAGGGAGATAAAAGATAAATTAAATGTAGAAGTTTCTACACAAAACTACACACCCACACTTCACACTCTCTCCCACTTTCCATAGGCCGAGAGTCCTCCCCAATGCCTGCCCAATTTTCCCACTTCATTTCCCACTCAAAAATCTTCAAAATAATTCATCAAAAATTTATACAAAACCTCACCAATTCCTAATTAAATCTCTACCCAATATTCCTTGGTTAATTTAGCTTCAATCTTGGAGCAAGAAAGAAATTAGGGAGGCCATGTTGCAAGTTTGATCTCTTGAATGTTGAGGTATAATCCTAAGCCCTTGGTTTGATTGTTAGTTAATTACTTTAATTTAGCTTATGAAGTGTTTAAGTATGGTTTTAATGGAAAGTTGAAAATTCAAGAGAAGGGTTTGGATCAAGTTAGGGTTTTTATTACCTGTTTAAGGTTACAATGTGTAAATTAGTATCTAATGACTTGAAAAATCTAGTCTAATTGTTAATTTGCTAATTCCTACTTTTAAATTATCCTAATTAAGCATATTTGCAAACTAACGTTTTGAATAATCTAAAAATAAGTGAGATAAAAATGTAATTAATATTTGTGTGACCTAACTAAGATAATAAGTTAATATTGTGGCCGTTAGAATTGCTAAAACATCTAGATTTAAACTAAAATGGTAATTTATGCTTACTAGGTTTTCGGAATAAATAGCTTTTAAATGAGTTTGAGGTTTTGATAAATTATGACCTATTTCATATAATATCTAAAGTGTTGTGAGTGCGCAATTGGTATGATTGGGTTTTAGGTTTGGGGATTTTCATGTATAGCGACCCTCGTTGTAGTTTGTGGCATTGTCGCTGGCGCGTTTGTGCACCAAGTGTGCACGCGCCTTGTTGTGCGCGTGGGTTGACTTATGTCATTTGTATACACGACTATCACTTATTTATCCGCTTTATTGCATGCGTGCGATTTTAGGATCGGGTGCAGAGGCGTCGGACGTGGTACGGAAGGATAAAACTCAGGTCGGATCAGATTAGTCGAAGCGTCCCGGTGAGTAGATGTATACTTCTATGGGGGGATCGTCTGGATGGCGTGAGGCGCCCGACAGTATGGTTACTAGTAATAATTTCATTTATATGCGTAGTTTCCTAGATAGTCATCTCATTGCATCGCATCGCTGTGTGTGTGTGTGTGTGTGTGTGTGTGTGTAATATCATTTCATAGGACACTTGCACCATTACCATTGGTTCCTGCTGCACGTGCACTATTTATTTAAACACACACGCCATTGGTAATTGCTATGTCACAAACACTATAGAACTCGCTTAGAATTGGCGTTAGTGCATTTGCATCATATATGATCCATAGACTTATACTTGCATATTTATTTCGTTAAATTGGATACGTATGATTGTTAGTCATTTATACATACCTCGTTGCATCATGATTCATGTATAGTTTCTGATCGTACCTTGCATGGTATATATTACCGTATCATAGATTTCCATCATCATCTACATGTTTTCGTATTGTGATTTTTCTTGAGGATTTCACTATTGATGAGATTTCTGGATTTTGGGGAAAATCGCAAGATTTTATAAACCTATTATCGTTTTAAAAATAGAAATTTGCGGTTTTCTCATGATATGATGTGTGTGGAGTTCACCATGAGTTTTCTCGGTTCTTGAGCAGTATCATATACACGATTCGAGAAAGGGGATGCACAGTCTGTGGGTACATGGTGGACCCGGTATGGTACCTCGGGGCAAGAAGACTGCACAGATAGCGTTAAGCCCGGCAGGGGAGCACTACCTACCGGTTATTTATGACGAGGCGGATATCCGGAGGATACCGGCCGTAGTCGTGAGATTGATGATATGGGTCAATCTGGACTGACAGAGCCTGAGATATTAAGATATTGAGGCATTGAAATATACATATTTAGTATCGATACTTGACACAGATTTCAGTTGATTTCATTGATGATACTTCAGTTATTTCACAAAAGTTTACTAAAATAAGAATACAGATTTTCTCGTACTAAAAATATTCAGGTTTCATGTGATTTTGCATTCATGATGCACACATACTAGTGCATTGCATCATATCGGTTTATGTAGGTTGTGATGCATTGCGTGCATGCTTACGATGGCCTTATTAGATGTTACTTACTACTCACGAGTTGGCAATTCATCCCCATTGTGCCACAGTATCTTACAGGTCCGACCCGTTAGCATAGTAGCGGCGGGCGTGCTTCTTCCTTTGCTTCGTTTTCTTGGACTTGCGGCTTGCTCATAGGTGGGTTGCGAGGAAATCTTGTTTTCACTTTGTATATTACCTTGTATCTAGTACAGTCCATCTACCCTTGTATATTGGACTAGTCGGTGAGACTTGTGAGACTTGTATTTGTGGTTTTTGGTGCCGATGCTCACTTGAGCCAACGTGGTGTTTCTAATTTCTTACTTTCAAATGCTTATTTTCGTGCTTTTGATACTTATTGCATGTGGTTGTGATTCCTCCTTGGGCGAAGAGCTAGCTCCCGCTTGGGGATGCCTTTATTCTTGATATATTGGTATTTTTTTGTGTTGTACCCGTTTGGGGGCCAAGATTTACAATGGAGACTCTGCCAAAATTTTTGGGAAATTCTAATGTTTTTTTTAAATGATTAATGCGACTTATTTTGTTTATATCGTTTTCTTTAAATAAGTTTTCCTTCGCTCTATTTCTTTTTGGTTTAGATTTCTGGGCTTTAGCTTACTTAAATTACGTTACGCCTTTAGATGTTTCGTAATTTAAGTGTCAGCCATGTTCCGTACCTTAGGGTCATGACAAAAAGAGTTAGCGGACTAACCCTAAATTAGCTATTCCTATGAAGTTTCTTGCAGCTGAGCCCGAATGCTCTTTTGATGGATCTTAAGTAAAAATATCCTTAAAAACATTATTGAGCCGATCTTAGTCTCAAACATGATTAATGATCTCTCATTGATGATATCCAAAATTATATTCATCTCATATCTCCTAAGGTAATCTTAGTTTCAAATATGACTAACGATTCTTAGGTCACCACAACCCTTTTTTTCTCAAATACGGGATTTGGTTCGAGGGCACATCTTTACACACCACTGATATATATCGTTGTAATTTCTCAACGTCTTCAGAGAGATGGCAGGTCCCGACAACCAACAACTACTCTCGTCATACATTGATGCACTTCCAAATTGACATGGACACCTGAAATACCCGCCTCAAACATGGCGATAATGGACCGAAATGTCCTTAAACTAACATTCGTCCCTAAAACAGGAATGTTGGACCGAAATGTCCTTAAACTAATATCTTCCCCAAACATCGCTATAATGGACCGTGACGTTCTTAAACTAAAACAAACTGAGCCCCAAATGCTCATATATATTTAAGTTGATCTTAATCTCAAACCAGATTAACGGTCCTTAAATAAATCTGAAAGCCTACCCTAGCACCACCATGAGATTTTAGTAGCATCAAGCATGCCAAATTTTAAAATTTTTAGGTGCTAAGTTAGACTAACCAAGATACTAACTAGAATATTAGAGTTTCCTATGATGATATCAAGAACTAACGAGAAGGAAAGAGCATACAACCTTTGATGACCGTGTCATTCTCTTCTAATGCTCTGGGTTGTAGTCTACGCGACTCCACTAGGCTCCACTTGAGAGTTTGATCAAGCTTTCTCCAATGACCTTCGTGCCGAAGTTGATCCACCCGAAGCCCACTAGCTCAGGCTATCTCTTCACCAATCTCCTATTAGTGAAGGAATGCCACACCAAAGTGCTAGTTTAGTGTGGGATGGGGGGTAAGGCTCACTAGTCTATTCAAAACTCCATGGTTCATATCACATATGAGGCGTTGGAGTTTTGAGTCATGATGAAGAAAAAGATGGAAGCTTGAGAGAATGTGAGCTCAACTCAAGAGAGCTAGAATAAAAAAAAGGATCAAGTCCCCAAAATGGCTCATCTTTGGCTCACTCATTCAATCATGGATTTCTTTGCAATAATAAATTGCAACCATGCTTGAATAGGGAGTCAAGACTAATATAATATGATAAAGCTCATGCTTCACACCATGCTCCCATTTTCCACCTTTTATTCCATTTTCCAAAAATTGGATTTCATGCCATGCTTCAAAATATATATATATTAATATATATATTATGATGAATAATTAGTGAGCTAATAATATTAGTTAAGATATAATTATATTAAATATAATATATATCATATTATTAAATCAACGCTTGATTTAATAATCCGATTATATCATATATAACCAACTAATATCATTTATCTGTATATCACATTATCAAATCAACAATTGATTTGATAATCCGGTTATATCACATTTAACCTAACCGATAATAGATAACTGCCATATTATAATACGGTATCACATACACGTATTTAATCAGGCCCCCGCACATATCACATATGTGCCCTACATTGTTTTCTTTGAAATAGGAAACTTCTATATAGGACTCTAAAGACTCGTCAATACGCCAGCAGTAGGTGATGATGACATCAGTCACCTACAAGCCGTCAGCTGTACTAGCTGGACGTACCGGCTACCCGGGTATTGAGGGATATGAAGATCAACATGAAAGCTTGTCCATACTCTCTATGAAGCCTATAAGTAATACTACCGTACAGTCCAGTCCCTTCGTCTGATATGCCGCATATCGAGTCTAGGGGGGTAAACGTAAGACATTAAGCTAGCACTAAAAAAGCTACTAGGTGAATCCCTGTAGCTATGCAGCCTAAGCCCGATTCCCCAGTAACTTGATAAGTCATGTCGATATCTGGTCTATAATAGTTCAAGAAACTACTGATAATTCTTATCAGTAAATCTCAGCTGTAGGGTTCCCTAGGCACGGTAGCAAGGTTTCAGGAGGTATCATCCATGCAAATTTCAAATTTTTTGTCGTACTAAAGAACCCAACCTAGAATCTTAACTAGAGATTTAGATGAACTGATTTAGTTAGATTCTCGGATGTGTTTGTAAAAAGCAAGTATCGAATCAATTGTTTCCCGATAACGGTTTCATTTGATCGATAATAGTATCTTGTATTGGTATTTAGAAAATTATATAAAGAACTCACTATCAAAGAATTATATTTGACCGCAATCAATTACGGTGTCAGTTGTAGATCGTAAGCGAGTGCGGATCGTCCATAGGGATTGTGCGATTCGTTTTTATATTTACTTTGTTTGAATCAAAAAGTTAATTGAAAAGAAAAGAAAACATGATTCAAGAATTTATCAATTGATTCAGGTGTCACGATGTTTAATCAAGAATCAAGAAACTAATAAACAATCAAGAATTGGGTTTCGATAATATTTCCAACCAAAAATGCCAAGAATCTAAATGAGGCTCGTAGGAATCGATCGGATCTATAGACGTGATGTAATATCAAGATTTCGTGTTCTTGTCCTTCGAAGGATTGATACTAGATCGATGATGGTCGATGAGAGTTAGGGCTTTCTTGATGAAACTAGGATTTCATCGTTTAACCCTTGTTCTTTCATTGATGGACCACTTGCTCTGTTGAAGACCGGCTCGGCTCCTAAAAGGTTGCAAGGCTTCTTGCTTGAATGGGTACTCGGGATCTTGGCTTTTGATTGGAATTAGGGTTAGGGTTTCACACAAATCCTCTCACTAGATTTGTGGAAGAAGATGATGAAGGGGGTAAAATGAAGAAGTATATAAGTTTGGATAATGGATCCAAGTATCAAGTCTCTCCTTTACAAGTGAGCCTAGGGTCTTATTTATAGATCTCCCAAACCCTAAGCCTTTGAGTTCCCTCCAAAAGTTTGTTGAAAGACTTCTAGAAAGAGTTTGTTAGGCTTAGCTTAGGGTTTAAGCTAGGGTTTAGGGAGAAGGTTCTAGAATGATAGGCTAGTTTAGTGTGGATCCCAAAGTTCGCT
Organism: Agapanthus africanus; assembly: GCA_030015575.1. Taxonomy (NCBI): domain Eukaryota; kingdom Viridiplantae; phylum Streptophyta; class Magnoliopsida; order Asparagales; family Amaryllidaceae; genus Agapanthus; species Agapanthus africanus. Next base: position 124,063,745 of record CM057343.1, read on the forward strand.
GATCTGGCAGAAGTCTCTGGAGTTTTCTGGAAATTGGAGTGTCCTTTTGAAGTGAAGGAGCTGATCTAAGAGTTTTGCACCAAAAATGAGAAGCTAATTCCTTGAACCAACCGCGGATCCGCGGCGCAAGCAAGCTCCTGCCGCGGATCCGCGGCTGTCTGTGGGGCTTGGGCCTTGGGCTTCCTGGTATGGTCTTGGAACCACATTTGTAGCTTAATCTGATGTGTTGATTTGTATTTTCCCTTTTGGATTTATACCAGATCTGAAATCATTGAGTTGGCGTAACGTTTTAGCTGTACCCTGTAAGTTTTTGGCCTTTCTGCTGGATTTTCCTGCACAGATCTCAAAACAAGTGTTGCGCAAATGTAGAGATAATGCGATGCTATGGAATGCAGTCAATTTCCTTTATAGTGCCGGTTTTAGAGTATAACACATGCAATCTGATATTTTGCGACAGTTTTGCTAATATGTGAAATATGAATGCCGAACACTTCTATAAGAATGCAATTGATAAGGAAATTGCCGTGTAAAATATGCATTATTTTCGACTAATCAAATTCCCCCAAGCTTAATTTCGATCGTCTCGAGCGAACTGTTTTATTAAAAACAGAAGGAGAAAATAAAGAAAGAGAAAAACTAACTAGCCACTTTCGTAGGCAACACGATTGCACTGAGCAAGTGCAACAAGCCTTTAAACCTCTAGGTGTCCCTAGTAGGAGGAGTGTTGTCTCCTGAGGGTTTTCAGCGGATTGCACCCATAAAATCCAATAATAAAAGAAAGATCATGAATATTACATTTAAAGAAAAGAATTGTAAAAGAAAAGCTTTGAAAATTAGGGTTTCCAACTAAGCTAGCTTTTCGGTTGTCATGAGCCCTATCTTAATGGTCATGAAAAAATGTTAGACATCACGTCCTACCTCAATAAAACATCGTCTTATTTTTCATTCCTATCTTTCTTCCAAACATCGATCATATAACCCTGCGTGTGTGTAAAGACATCCCTACACCCGGAGAATTCAATTCAAGCTATCATACTCTTGCCCATCAGCCTTAGTACTTTTTAATTAATGAATATTTAGATGAGATTGCTCACACACTTTTATGCGACCGTTAATACTTCTTGAGGTACTAACCGACCGATTACTCATGTGCTTGCTTATTTGGTGTATTTTCCTCGTCCTGCACCACCTCAGGCATAGCAGTGACTCCCAGACCAGTTGGCCTTAGGGCACTAGGTGAAGAAACACCCTCGCTATATATTTTTATTGCCCTTGATGATAACAAAACCAGAGTCCATTTTTCTCACCACTTATATTTTCTTTATTCATCATTTTTTTTATTTCCTTCATACATCGGCTTTAAGACAAGAGTATTTCAAGGTATCCTCTACTATCCCAGGCTTCAAGACTTGTGTAAGTGCGAATAGCAGGGTAGCCACGTTCAAAATGTTTGGCTTCCAGAATAGAAACTATTTTTCAGACTTATTTTTATCCTCAGATTAGTGACGTCCTTCATTTTACTAACCCTTGGGACAACGGTTCATAACTACTTATTACTAGTTCGTATAAGAAAACTTATAATTTTCTTAGTTTTCTTAAATTTTTCTAATCTCATGGATGTAATTGTTCACTATCTAAACTTTTATTATCTTATTTATGTACAAAAGGTGTAAATATTAAAATTATTTTTATACTTGAAAATTTTTAAATTTTTATGGGTTTTGAAAATTTTTCAATTTTTATAGATTTTTAAAGAAATGTTTTGTTCTTATGCAGATGATATGCAAATGATGCGAAAATAAGCACAAACCTCCCCCAAACTTGTTTTCAACAGTGTCCTCACTGTTGCCAAATGCTATACCTACAAAACTGTAAGCCTGGGGGGAATTATTAGTGGGGGCAAAATATATAAGTGAAGAACTTCCCCCAAACTTACTCTTTTCACTCACCTTCATTCAAAGAATGATGCAATGATATACTGGACATGAAGGTGAGACGGAGGAATTTTAATCCAAATAAACTGGCTCTTGTAAGAACAAGAGCTCCTCCGTGGGGTCAGTGGAAAAATACGGCTTTAGTCTATGTCCATTTACTTTGAAAAATGTGCCGTTTTTAATATTTTCTACTTCTACTGCCCCGTGCGGGTATACAGACCACACAACAAAAGGTCCCTTCCATCGAGATCAGAGCTTACCCGCGTGAAGGTGTAGTCGTGAATCATAAAGAAGGACTTGTTGATCAGGTAAAAATGTTTTCCTCAAAATGTTTTTATCGTGAAAAACCTTAGTCCTATTCTTTGTGATTACAGCGTTATCATAAGTTTCATCGCGGAGTTCGCTTAGCTCATTAAGTTGCAACTTCCGAAAGTTGCAAGCAAGGTTTAGATCAAAATTTATTTCTTTTATAGCCCACAATGCTTTATGCTCTATCTCGACGGGTAAATGACATGCTTTTCCAAACACTATCCTATATGGAGACATTCCTAGGTCGGTTTTAAATGCAGTCCTGAATGCCCAAAGAGAATCCGTCAATTTGGTCGACCAGTCTTTTCTATTTTTAGCAACAGTTTTCTCCAGGATAAGTTTGATTTTTCTGTTTGAGATTTCAGCCTGCCCGCTTGTTTGGGGATGATAGGGTGTCGAAAATCGGTGGTTGATTGAGTATTTTCGCATCAGAGTCTCGAAAGATCTGTTGCAGAAATGTGTCCCATTATCGCTAATGATAGCGCATGGGTGTCCAAATCGCGAGAAGATATTCTCTTTCAAGAACTTAATGACAACTTTCTTGTCATTAGTGCGACATGGAATGGCTTCTACCCACTTTGAGACATAATCAACCGCCAGCAATATGTACAAATTCCCAAATGAGTTGGGAAAAGGACCCATAAAATCAATACCCCAAACATCAAATATTTCAACAACCAAGATGGGTTGCTGAGGCATTTCATTCCTCTGGGATATTCTACCCGTGTACTGACATTGTATACAGGTTTTGCAATAGTCAAATGCGTCCTTGAATAAGGTCGGCCAATAAAATCCACATTGCAAAACCTTTTCCGCTGTCTTTCTAGGACCAAAGTGACCCCCACAGGCCTGATCATGACAAAATGAAAGAACACTCTTGAATTCTTCATTCGGGACACACCGGCGAATGATCTGATCAGGACAATATTTAAACAAATAAGGCTCGTCCCAGTAAAAGTGTTTTACTTGGGAAAGAAAACGATATTTGTCCTGTTTTGACCAATCGCTCGGTATTAGTCCCGTGGCATGATAGTTCCTGAACCATGGTTCAGCTGATATGCTCAAGAGTTGTTCGTCAGGGAACGAGTCATTAATCGGCAGGGTCACAGGAGAAGAAATGATGCGTGAAAGATGGTCAGCTACTACGTTTTCACATCCTCTCTTATCTTTGATAACAAGATCAAATTCTTGTAACAGTAGGATCCAACGTATTAGTCGACCTTTTGCATCTTTCTTCGCCAGAAGATGTTTTAAAGCGGAATGGTCAGTATACACAACTATAGGAGAGCCAATTAAGTAAGGCCTGAATTTTTCTAATGCAAATACAACCGCTAAGAGTTCTTTTTCTGTGGTAGTATAATTGATTTGCGCATCATTCAGGGTCTTACTTGTATAGTAAATCAGATGCGTCATACATCAGCTCAAAGGGGTAGTCCCAATTTGGTGATGATAAAACGGGGGCTGATGTGAGTGAGTGTTTAAGTGAGTCGAAAGCTGTCTCGCAGTCCGAGTCAAAATGGAAGGTCGTATCCTTGGCCAGGAGAAGAGTTAAAGGTCTAGCAATTTTGCTAAAGTCCTTAATGAATCTCCTATAAAAGCCCGCATGGCCAAGGAAAGATCGAATATCTTTGACGCTTTTGGGATGAGGTAGGTTTTGAATGCCATCTATCTTAGCTCTGTCAAGCTCAATGCCTTTCTGTGAAATGACATGTCCAAGTACTATTCCTTCTTGGACCATAAAATGGCATTTTTCCCAGTTCAAAGTCAAGTTCTTTTCTTTGCAACGAGTAAGAACAGCGTCAAGATTCGCTAGGCAATCGGAAAAAGAGTCTCCAAAAATCGAGAAATCGTCCATAAAGATCTCCAGAAAATTCTCTACCATATCAGAGAATATCCCCATCATACACCGCTGAAAGGTAGCGGGAGCATTGCATTGCCCAAAGGGCATGCGACTGTAAGCAAAGGTACCAAAAGGAAAAGTAAAAGTGGTTTTATCTTGATCCTTTTTGGCGATGGGAACCTGATTATAGCCTGAGTATCCGTCCATAAAACAATAATATTCTCGTCCTGCTAAGCGTTCCAGCATCTGATCAATGAATGGTAGAGAAAAGTGGTCTTTCCTCGTGGCAGCATTGAGTTTTCTATAATCAATACATACACGCCACCCAGTTTGGACGCGTGTCTGAATCAACTCATTTGCCTCATTGGTTATAACTGTGATGCCGGATTTCTTAGGAACGACATGTATATGACTCACCCACTGGTTATCGGAAATGGGGTATATAATACCATTATCTAAGCATTTGACGATCTCTTTCATGACCGATTCCTTCATGACGGGATTCAACCGTCTCTGTGGTTCTCGGGTTGGTCTGGCATCATCCATCACATGTATATGATGTTCAACTATCAAGGGACTAATCCCTTTGATGTCCGCCATACTCCAACCAAACACCTCTTTGTTAGATCTCAATACCGATAAAAGTGCATTTTCTTGCTCTGATGCAAGAGAAGCGGATATGATAACCGGTAAAGACTCATTCTCACCTTGATATGCATATTTCAGGTGAGAAGGTAAAATTTTGAGATCTAATTCGGGCGGAGAAATGATAGAAGGAGGGATCATTGAATGATTTTTGGATCTACAAAAAAGCTCAGAGCCTGTGAAAGATACAGACTCGGGTGGAGAAAAGTCAGAAGTGCAGGACTCAAGTGTAGAGAAAGTGTCCTCACTAAGATCATGTGTGAAATAAAACAGAGATGTGGTAATGTCATCGAGATCAGTAAAGAAAAGTTCCTCGGCTCCACAACTATCGGGAGCGATCTCATGGACAGAGCACACATCTAAAATATGAGCAGAGCGTTCTGATGGCTGACTTCCAACTTTGTAGATATTTAGTTCAATAGTCATATTTCCAAATGATAAGTTCATTGAACCATTTCTACAGTTTATAACAGCGTTGGAAGTGGCAAGGAAAGGACGACCCAGAATCACCGGAATTTGGCCCCGGGGGTTTGCTACAGGATGTGTGTCGAGCACAATGAAGTCTACAGGGAAAACAAATTCCTTGACCTTTATTAATACATCCTCTAATTCACCCCTTGGTTTGGTGATAGATCGGTCTGCCATCTGGAGAGTGCAGTAAGCAGGTTTCAGCTCTCCAATCCCTAATTGCTCATAGACAGAATAAGGGAGCAGGTTAACACTTGCGCCAAGGTCTAAAAGAGCACGATTTATATTTTTACCCCCAATCGAAATCGATATTGTAGGACATCCTGGGTCCTTTCTTTTCTTTGGAAGCTGGGGAATAAAAGCAGTGCTGATATTATTAGACATAAAGACCTTCTTTGGCACTTGGGTCATCCTCTTCCTAGTGCACAAGTCCTTAAGAATTTTCGCATAAGCGGGGACTTGCTGAATAGCATCTAGGAGAGGGATATTGATGTTAACCTATTTGAACATTTCCATTATTTTCTCCATATGAGGACTCGTTCTATTAGCCCTTAACCGGTTCGGGTAAGGAGCTTTCGCAATAAGCGCAGGGTCCATCACAGGAGAAGGAAGAGGGGGTAGACGTGGTCCTAAAAGAGGTGTGGGGACCGTCTGTGGAGAACTATAAGGGTTGGGAGAAGGTGTCGAGCCTAGTGGGAAATGGAGAATAGGCTCGCGAGAAAGTGGTGTGGTAGAAAAAGAAGGATCAAAAGGAGAAGTGTGTGTGTGTGGAAAGGTCTCAGCCGGGGTGTTGATATGATTTTCAGTATCATCAATACCTTCCCCGACATGATTGTTCAGCACTCTTCCCGATCTCAACGTTGTGACGGCATTTACATTGTAATGCCCAGGATTCTATAGGGGTTGAGAGGGAAGTTTCCCTTTTTCTCTCGCACTCATTTCGGCTTTTAGGCGTGCGATTTCAGCTTCCATCGATTTGATACTCTCAGCTTAGGACGCTGAGTTTTTCTTTATCTCACTGACGGAAGATCTAATCTCAGTCGAAACCTCTATGAAATTTGACAAAAGTGATTTCATGGTTTGAGTGAATTGAGAGAACTCGTCAGAACAGGACTGCATAGGATTAGACTGTGCAGGAGTGTTGCCCTGGTTTTGGAAATTTTGTGACTGATAAGGGTGCTGAGTGAGTTGAAGGGGTTGCTGTTGTGGTGGAGGAAGAACCCTTTGAAATTGATTTGTGTTAGGAACCGTGTTTTGAGATTGGTTTTGGTTCCAAGCAAAATTCGGGTGATTCCTCCAACCCTGATTGTACGTGGAAGAATATGGATCATTTCGAGGTCTTTGAAATGCGGCATTAGAATGCTTGTGACCTTGAAACGCAGAGTTTAATGGACATTCTTCTGTTAAATGAGACGGATCAGAACAGCACCTACAAACAGCTTTGGGGAGTGACACTGGGTTTAGGGAGGCTGCTGCAAATTTGTGTTCCATAGCGTCGAGCTTCTTTTGCATTGCTGCCATTTCAGCTCGAACACCTATGGACACATCTATTTGGTGTACGCCACCCCTATTCAATGGTTGGGTTCCACTCTCCCACTGTAGTGATTTTTGAGTGAACTCTTCTAAATACTTCCAAGCTTCCCCATCATCTTTGGTCATAAAAGTATCTTGACACATGTTTTCAAGGCTTTGTTTAGTGTTTGGGTTAATGCCCTCATAAATGATTCGACACAATTCCTATCTCGGGATGCCGTGATGAGGACACTGAACTAATAGATCCTTGAAACGTTCAAAGCATTTTGAAAATGGTTCAGCAGGGAGCTGGGCAAATTGATTCAGTTCGCTACGGATTCGAGCTGTCTTTTGTATTGGGTAAAATTTCTTAAGGAATGCAGCGACGAATTCTTCCCAATTCGTAATAGAGTGTGCGGTAGTGTTATATAGCCACTTCTCGGCTATCTCGCATAAAGTAAATGGAAGAAGTCGTAGACGCATAGCATCCACTGAAAGTTGTGACGTACCCATCATTGCGCATACGTTTTCAAATTTGGTAATGAAAACGTAAGCGTCCTCAGTCTCGAGTTCGTGGAATTTGGGTAAAAGATTGATATACTGGGGCTTAATCTCAAAGTTATCCCCATTGACTGGTGGTGTGGATAAGCAGGTCGAAAGAGGACCTCGAATAGGGTAGCACCTCTCCTGGAGAGAGATGCGGGGTGGATTCTGCACACCAACGGACGGTGGCAGATTAGGGTTAAAGAAGTTTGATGGATTCGGATCCATCGGTGTGGGTGTGGTAGTGGGTAAAAAAAAGGTAAATGGAGAAATATCGACTTCGGAGTCGATAAAGGGTACGCGGACTGAACAGGCACTAGAATCCCGTGTCCAGCCTATCTTGCACTAATATGGGTTAGTACAAGTGGCAGCGTTGACTTATAATTAGGGGTAATGAATGCGGTGTTTGCTTTTGAAAAAGGGATGGATTTTTGAAAAAATGATGCGACAAAACAAATGTAGCACACAACCCTAGAATCTAGTGGTCACCTAGGTCCGGCTCTAGACCGCTCCTAACTGCCAAAAGATAAGTCGCAGGATAGAATCCTCTACTGCCTCTTTGTCCCCCTGTGGCCGGATAAGTGCCAGGTAAGTGGGAAGGTACTCCACTACGTAAGTAGTGGGCCTAATTAAAAACCACTAGCCTTAGACACACTCGCCTTAGGCACCACAAGAAAACGCGGATAAGCAATGAATTACCCACGGCCTTCTCTTGTCCTAATTGAGCGCGACAGTCCTTAGAGTCTTCTCTAGATTTCTTTTAGTTAATGTGGGTCAATGCGGATGCAAGTTTTGTGGTTTTCGGGGCCTAGGAAGGGTAATGAAATCCCCACCTAATTTGGATTTGGCCGTGCCCCTTAATTTCCGTATTTAGAATGCAAACAACCAAGAAATCAAAATCACGCACAAATTTAATTTTGCTTTTGCGGCGCTGCAATTATTTGCAAAGACTCCTGCAGCAAAGTGTTAGTTGGAGCTAAAAAGAGGAGAGAGGAGAAGGTAAGAAGTTACCTGAGAAAACCTCGCACAGAGATCCCTTCAGGTAGCCGCGGAACCGCCGCGTTTGGGCACTCCCACCGCGGAAACGCGGTTGAATGGTGAGATCACTCCACAAAAATTCTTCAGGGAGCTTCTGTAGACTCCCTCTGCTCTCTGGTATATTCCAAAAATTTTCTTCAATTTCCAAACAGCTCCAGATTTCCTTGCAATGAACAACAGCAAATCGTTTAGGGTTTGCACGAATTTTGATCTCAAAAACAACAATGGAATAATTCTTTCAATTCAAACTATAATATGAAACGAATTAGCGCGCGATCCCCGGCAACGGCGCCATTTGATTTAGTTAGATTCTCGGATGTGTTTGTAAAAAGCAAGTATCGAATCAATTGTTTCCCGATAACGGTTTCATTTGATCGATAATAATATCTTGTATTGGTATTTAGAAAATTGTATAAAGAACTCACTATCAAAGAATTATATTTGACCGCAATCAATTACGGTGTCAGTTGTAGATCGTAAGCGAGTGCGGATCGTCCACAGGGATTGTGCGATTCGTTTTTATATTTGCTTTGTTTGAATCGAAAAGTTAATTGAAAAGAAAAGAAAACATGATTTAAGAATTTATCAATTGATTCAGGTGTCACGATGTTTAATCAAGAATCAAGAAACTGATAAACAATCAAGAATTGGGTTTCGATAATATTTCCAACCAAAAATGCCAAGAATCTAAATGAGGCTCGTAGGAATCGATCGGATCTATAGACGTGATGTAATATCAAGATTTCGTGTTCTTGTCCTTCGAAGGATTGATACTAGATCGATGATGGTCGATGAGAGTTAGGGCTTTCTTGATGAAACTAGGGTTTCATCGTTTAACCCTTGTTCTTTCATCGATTATCATTCGCATTCTAGCCTCTAGCAATTTCAAGAAACAATCGTAACTCCCCAATCTCGAGCGATATCAATCAAGAAAGCATCGCAATGAATTGGGTTGTCGATTCTTGATCTTGCTAGGGTTTACAAAACTCGTAGGATTCAAGAATCGATTTAAGATATATTACATCATCATTCTATTGATCGTCTCGACTCCTCGACGAGCGGAGTTTTACTCAGACATCACAACAAGAATTATAACTAGAAATTTAGATTGACTCATGATGCAAGAATTTAAAGAGAACAAGATAAAAGAATATCACCTTTTATTTATATCAACAATTTGATTACAGTCGCTCAAGAACTACAAGAGGAAGAATTAAATTGTCGACTTGGCTTTGCTCGGCTCCGTGAGTCGCGAATCGGCTTGGACCACTTACTCTGTTGAAGACCGGCTCGGCTCCTAAAAGGTTGCAAGGCTTCTTGCTTGAATGGATACTCAGGATCTTGGCTTTTGATTGGAATTAGGGTTAGGGTTTCACACAAATCCTCTCACTAGATTTGTGGAAGAAGATGATGAAGGGGGTAAAATGAAGAAGTATCTAAGTTTGGATAATGGATCCAAGTATCAAGTCTCCCCTTTAAAAGTAAGCCTAGGGTCTTATTTATAGATCTCCCAAACCCTAAGCCTTCGAGTTCCCTCCAAAAGTTTGTTGAAAGACTTCTAGAAAGAGTTTGTTAGGCTTAGCTTAGGGTTTAAGCTAGGGTTTAGTGAGAAGGTTCTAGAATGATAGGCTAGTTTAGTGTAGATCCCAAAGTTCGCTGATCTGGCAGAAGTCTCTGGAGTTTTCTGGAAATTGGAGTGTCCTTTTGAAGTGTAGGAGCTGATCTAAGAGTTTTGCACCAAAAATGAGGAGCTAATTCCTTGAACCCACCGCGGATCCGCGGCGCAAGCAGGCTCCTGCCGCGGATCCGCGGCTGTCTGTGGGGCTTGGGCCTTGGGATTCCTGGTATGGTCTTGGAACAACATTTGTAGCTTAATCTGATGTGTTGATTTGTATTTTCCCTTTTGGATTTATACCAGATCTGAAATCATTGAGTTGGCGTAACGTTTTAGCTGTACCGTGTAAGTTTTTGGCCTTTCTGCTGGATTTTCCTGCACAGATCTCAAAACAAGTGTTGCGCAAATGTAGAGATAATGCGATGCTATGGAATGCAGTCAATTTCCTTTATAGTGCCGGTTTTAGAGTCTAACACATGCAATCTGATATTTTGCGACAGTTTTGCTAATATGTGAAATATGAATGCCGAACACTTCTATATGAATGCAATTGATAAGAAAATTGCCGTGTAAAATATGCATTATTTTCGACTAATCATGACCCAACATGCAAACCTCTTTAAATCTAAGTGAATGAGGAATACAACCATTGTAGACTGATCCTTCACTTCTAAAGCTCCGTGTAGTAGTCCCTTCACTCCCGAACTCTAGTAAGGGTTCACATGAAGAAATGAACAAGCCTGCTCGAAATCTTCGAGGCAGAAGATGATCTACGTCGAGAAGACTCAATGTAACTTTTCAGAAAATATAAAATATAATTTTTTGAATTTAATATTAAAATAATATTTTTCCAGAAAACTGCCCGATTTGCGAAATTGGGTTTTTTGAAAAAGTGTATAAATATATACCAATAATTGTGATATAATTGGAAATTAAAATGATTTATTCATTTATAAATATATTTAAAGGATTTGACATTTTTAAAATTTATTATATGCAGTTTTGATAAAAACCCGATTAGTGCACTGCTAATCGCGATTAAGCCAAATCCGTGTTTCTACAGTTTTCCATGGTTAGTGCACCATGTCATGTTACATTTGGTTACATGTTATTGCATTTTTTATGATTTATGGGTATTATGTGAGTTGGTTTTGAAATTTGAAAGGGAAAAGAAGAAGAAATGAAAAAGGGTTAAAAAGGTGAATGATTGGAGAGAGAGAGGGAGATAGAGAATAAGTGAGAGAGAGGGGGGGCTGCTGCCATTTTTCCTTTACCCATATTTTTTCTTCTCCTTCTTCATCTTCCACACCCACATCTACATCCACTTCTTACCCTAGATCCATCTCCAAATAATCCCCAAAACCTTATACTCCCTTCACAAATATTAATCCCCATCTCTTCCTCTACACCTTGGACCAAGCAAAGTGGGATTTTGACAACTTTGGGACTTCTAGAGTTTTGTTTGGGAGTAACCATGAGGTATATCTCTCTTCATTTAGAGTATTTTTGATTTCCTAACTTTTTATTTAAGTTTTGATGTCGTTTAGTGATGGATGTGTGAACTTGGAAATCCTAAGAGAAGGGTTTGTGAAATTGATGATGTTTTGTGGCTGTCGATGAAACTTTTGAGGTGATTCTTGTCCTGGACCATAGACTAGAAACAAAAACACAGATTTAGGAATTGATCCATGTCGGTTTTGTGAGGATATAGGGTGTGCAGGGAAATCTGGAGCAACCCGGGGACTTTCTGAGACAAGCAAACAACCCCAGGGACCAAATTAGAGTACTAGGAGACCACCCTGACCATACGAACCCCAACAGAGGCACCATGGACAAGGTGGCCAGATTTTATAGGGTTTTGGGCGGCCACTTGGTGGTATTTGATGTCGAGGTTGATCCAGTAGCTCATATACATCATATACAGCACCCTAGACTTGTTTGTGCACCTTGTTTTGGCCTGAGTCAGAATCTGGAAGCACTTTGGTATGATTTTGGCAATGTTTTCCGTATTTTGGAATGTTTGATTTTGATATTTGGATTTGTATTTGGTTGTTGCATATTTGTACATCAACAACAAGGGTTGTTTAGTCGTTTTTGCATGTGTGGGCTATATGTTCTGACCTATAGAAGATCCGTGTGCCGTTTGGATTTCAGAACTTGATTTTAATAGCATTGTGATATGTGTTATTATTGTAGGTACCTTTGCGTGGATTCTGATGCGACGGAGCATGGCGTCAACGATTTCAGCAAGCGAAGACCAAAGTGAGTAGATCTATATCTACGGGGGAAGTCGGGGGATAGCGTATAGCACCCCCGCACACTTGATGGTTATACATAGATTATGTTTAATGAAACATTTAATAGAAAACTATAGATAGAGTTAGATGGGTAGTTAGAAGACCATAATTGAAACTAAAAGATAGCTAGAAGTGATATAATACGGTTAATATGTGATGACGGGATTTGAGGATGATATTTGACGATATTGCCGTTTAGGGTACTATAGGACTAGATAGCCGACGTAGGTGTGTCATCCGAACTATACTTATTTCTAAACTGAAGAATCGTATGCATCTTTTAAACAGATATCCTGAGGGACGTTACGGATTTTCAAATGATATCTTTTCTTTATAAACACCGTAGCCCCTACTTTGAGAACTACGATTCGCATCTTTCAAAAACTGTTTGTATGTTTCGGGTGTGTATGTTAGATTAGATATTTATGCTTCTAGTAAAGGTAGAGCGTATTTGTAAGATTGACTTGATGAGGGATATAAATGCGATGAAAAGAATATATGACGTGATATGATGATTTGGTGATATGTTAGCATACGGATGCGAGTCGATTGAGATGATTGATACCCTGCCGGTCCCCTGATATAAGATTTTTACGGATGTGACCTGGGACATAGGTATATAAATATATATATAGAATATCGTGATTCTTGTGTGATATATCGTACGAGACGTTAGGTCCGTACTCCTCATTGTCGCATAGGTTGATAGGATCCCTGCTAGCTTAATGCCGCCGTACGATGATTATCCGTACGTGATGAGTTTGACTTGAAGTTTGATCCATACAATTGACTAGAGGATGTTGTACGATGGAGTATACAATACGGGGTGTTGTGAGGCTGGATACCGATTGGTAGATTCACCGACTCGGTCATTTTAGATATGTATACCCGTCAGCATTTGTATATGATTTACCTTATGCTGCATTCATATTATTCTCATTGCATTGTTTATACCTGTGCTAGTATACCTGCACTATTATCGATGATGCGTATGTTACATGTACACAGATTTGCCGGCTCACACACTTCATCATCGATAATTGCCATGTCACTACACAGTAGGGTTGCTGCATCATGACATACATATTGTATACTCATACTTGCGTACATATATCTTTGTGCATCCATGCCTACATACATACTTATTGCACATACATAGATGATGTTGCAGTTGACTTTAGAGAAATTAGGAACTACAGGATATATTTAAAAAACTGGAATCATTTTAAAAGAGCGGTTTTCCCTTAATATGTCATATTACTGTTCCATGTTGCATGATATACGGATATACTTACATTTCTATCATATGTCGTATACATCATGCTTTATGATTTTACGCATTGAGATATGCTGTTTTCATGAGATTTCTGGATTTGAGAACCGTGGCTATTTCAATAGAAAGTATGTACTGTTTTAAAAACTCGGTTTCTCTTGATATGATATTTCAATGCGTACATCATGTGTTTTCTTGGTTCTGAGAGCGACATATGAAACCCGATTCGAGGAGCTGGATGAGGCCGATTGCGGGTACATGGTGGACCCGGTATGGTACCCCGGGCCAAGAAAAAGATGCTGTGTATACAGACGGTGAGCCTGGCAGAGGGACTACTACCTACCGGTGATTGGTTGGACCTGATGGATATCCGGAGGATACCGACCGGAGTCGAAAGATGATATGGGCCGATCCGAACTGACGGAGCCCGTGGGCCGATCCGGACAGACGGAGCTCGAGATATGAGGATTTACGTATCGATGTTGGACACGGTTTTCATGATGTTTTCGGGTGTCGATTTTTGACACTCAGGTTCCATGATTTTGATGTGTCGCGAGGGACACCATTGATTTATATCCTCATACTTTCATGCACACTATTTTATGATATTTACGTGCATACAGACATTGATCATATGGGTGGACGAGATCCACATGCATACATGCGTTGATTATACTGTTGGATGTTATCCACATGCTTATAGGCATTGACTACCTTGTTGGCACATATACAGACCCGGTCACCCTACATATCATAGTATTACCTTTATGATATAGTTGACCTAGGAGTCGTTGTTTATTCGATTTCTATATGTTGATATTTTTCTACTCATGAGTTGGCAACCCCCCCCGTTGTGCCACAGTTCTTGCAGGTTGACCGCATGGATTCGTAGCGGCATCGCTGGCACATAGCTTCAATTGGGTTCTTTGCATTGGTAGGTGGGGCATTTGTATCGTACCCACTATTGTATTTATATTTCATATTGTATCTAGTCAACTCCATCAATCAAAATTAGTAAATTGTATAAGTAATGAGACTTAGTGGGATTGTGGTTGCGAGACTTAGAGCGAGGGGTTTTCCGCTACTTGTGGTTTGTATATCTTCCTTTTCTTTATCATTGTAGTGATCTTCGCCGTTGGGCATCGTATTCTTATATATATATTTTCTTGCATGGTTGTGATCCTCCGTTTGGCGAAGAGCTAGCTCCCGCTTGGGGATGCCTTTATCATTATCTTGTATATGTGGTTTTGGATCAAAATATACAAAGGAGGTGCTGCCCAAATATTTAAAAGATGAAACATGTTTTCAAACTAGTAAATTCCACTTGCATTTTCATGTTCCTTTTCTATGCATTTTATGTAAACTGATTTCATTATACTTTTATTTCAAAACTTCACCTCCTTTATTTTCTTAAAAAGGTTTAGATTTCTGGGTTTCAGCTTACTTGAATTACGTTACGCCTTTAGACGTCGCATGATTTAAGTGATGGTCATGAGCTAATATTTCGGGTCGTGACAAAATTGGTATCAAAGCGTTAGGTTTAACCTTGGTTCGAGTCTATGTTTGACTATGCGGAGTCTAGGACGGGTTTAACCTTGGTTCGAGTCTATGTTTGACTATGCGGAGTCTAGGACGGGTATGTATTTCGGAACCTAGGCTTGACCTTACGGAACATAGACTTGAACGGGAGGAGGGGGATATTAGACCCGAACTTTCGTTTCATAGGCTGACCCTGATTGATAGAGTAGGTAGCTTGAGTAGAATGACGTACCATACGTATTTTCCACGGCATATTTACGACATGATACACTTAAGAAACCTTAGGATGTACATATTTTTGAGACATATGATTCTTTTCATACCCATGACTATACATCCATTTGAGATCCTTGGTTTTATTTGTTCTATGATCATACTCTCATTGATGTTGTTCCTTCTTATGATCGTGTATCCATTCTGGATCTGTCGTTTCCCTTTATACCGCTGATCTGCTTTCTTCGATACACGATTGAGGTTCCTATCACCATGGTTTGAGTGCAGATTGAGCTGCTGCTAGAGATGCGGTCAAGGCGAGCTCATCTGGTACGAGGGCTGACTATTGTGTTTTCAGGTGACATGGGAACGTCTCGATGTAGTGTTATATTGTGACCTCTTGTGGAGGCGAGTGGTTGGTTTTACACTTGATGATCGGGCTACTGTTAGAGGCTGCCTGTTGTGAGAGGACTGTCGATGTACAGCCTACCTCAGAGATTGTGATGTCGCCTACCGTGCAGACAGATGACCCAGTTGTTGCTGAGATTGATAGAATGTCTCTTCCCGAGCTTACGAGCTGAGATCGCCGGAGCTTCCAGGCAGAAATGCGACAGATGATAGCTAGTCTACCGGATTTGAGAGACGAAGGTGATTCGTCGGATTGATGGGCCGATGGAGGCCCAGTTAAGTTGGAGATTTTCAGTGTGGAGAGTTGATTAGTGTAAATTCCGGATTGTGTAATGTGAAAAGTAAGTATCGAATCAATTGTTTCCCGATAACGGTTTCATTTGATCGATAATAGTATCTTGTATCGGTATTTAGAAAATTGAATAAAGTTCACAATCAAAAAATTATATTTGACTGCAATCAACTACGGTGTCATTTGTAGATCGTAAACGAGTGTGGATCGTCTACAGGGATTGTGCGATTCATTTTTATATTTGATTTGTTTGAATCGAAAAGTTAATCGAAAAGAAAAGAAAACATGATTCAAGAATTTATCAATTGATTCAGGTGTCACGAGTTTAATAAAGAATCAAGAAACGGATAAACAATTAAGAATTGGGTTTCGATAATATTTCCAACCAAAATGTCAAGAATCTAAATGAAGCTCGTAGGAATCGATTGGATCTATAGACGTGATGTAATGTCAAGATTTCGTGTTCTTGTCCTTCGAAGGATTGATACTAGATCGATGATGATCGATGAGAGTTAGGGCTTTCTTGATGAAACTAGGGTTCCATCGTTTAACCCTTGTTCTTTCATCGATATCATTCACATTCTAGCCTCTAACAATTTCAAGAAACGATCGTGACTCCCCAATCTCGAGCGATATCAATCAAGAAAGCATCGCAACGAATTGGGTCATCGATTCTTGAACTTGCTAGGGTTTACAAAACTCGTAGGATTCAAGAATCGATTTAAGATATATTACATCATCATTCTATTGATCGTCTCGACTCCTCGACGAGCGGAGTATTACTCAAACATCATCACATAGAAAGCATTCAAGAATTGAAAAGATATCATGATGCGAGAATTTAAAGAAAACAAGATAAAAGAATATCACCTTTTATTTATATCAACAATTTGATTACAGTCGCTCAAGAACTACAAGAGGAAAAACTAAATTGTTGAATTGGCGTCGCTCGGCTCCGTGAGTCGTGGATCAGCTTGGACCACTTGCTCCGTTGAAGATCGGCTCGGCTCATAAAAGGTTGCAAGGCTTCTTGCTTGATGGGTACTCAGGATCTTGGCTTTTGATTGGAATTAGGGTTAGGGTTTCACACAAGTCCTCTCACTAGACTTGTGGGAGAAGAAGATGGAGAAAGAGAGTGAATGGGTCTAGATTGTAGATTCTAGATACAATTGATCCTCTCCATAACCCTAGGTCTAGGCTTCTATTTATAGACTTCCCAAACCCTAGGTCTAGGTTTGAATTTACAATTCCCTCCAAAAGTTTGTTAAGGAGTTTCTAGAAAGAGTTTGTTAGGAGCTAGCTTAGGTTTTAAGCTAGGATTGATTAAGCTTAAAAACCCTAGTTTGCTGATCTGGCAGAAACCTCTGGAGTCTTCTGGAAATTGTTGTGTCTTGCTGAAGTGTAGGCCCCGAGAGAAGCATTTTGCACCAAATTTGGGAGGCTAAATCCTTGGACCCTCCGCGGATCCGCGGCGCAAGCAGGCTCCTGCCGCGGATCCGCGGCTCTTTGTGTGGCTTGGGCCTTGGGTTTTCTGGTGTGGTCTTGGAATGCCATTTGGGGCTTTATCTGATATGTTGATTTGTATTTTCCCCTTTGGATTGATACCAGAACTGAAATCATTTAGTTGGCATAATGTTTAATCGGTACCCTGTACATTTTGGCCTTTCTTCTGGATTTTTCCTGCATAGATCTCAAAACAAGTGTTGCGCAAATGTAGGGATGATGCGATACCATGAAATGTGGTCAATTTCCTTTATAGTGTCGGTTTCAGAGTTTAATCCATGCAATCTGATATTTTGCGACAGTTTTGCTAATATGTAAAATATGAATACCGTACACTTCTAAATGAATGCAAATGATGAGGAAATTGCCGGCTAAAATATGCAATATTTTCGACTAATCAAATACCCCCAAACTTAATTTCGATCGTCTCGAGCGAACTGTTTTATTAAAAAGAGAAAGGGAAAATAAAGAAAGAGAAAAACTAACTAGCACACTTTCGTAGGCAACACGATTGCACTGAGCACGTGCAACAAGCCTTTAAACCTCTAGGTGTCCCTAGTAGGAGGAGTGTTGTCTCCTGAGGGTTTTCAGCGGATTGCACCCACAAAATCCAATAATAAAAAAAAGATCATGAATATTACTTTTAAAGACAAGAATTGTAAAAGAAAATCTTCGAAAATTAGGGTTTCCAACTAAGCTAGCTTTTCGGTTGTCATGAGCCCTATCTTAATGGTCATGAAAAGATGTTAGAAATCACGTCCTCCCTCAATAAAACATCGTCTTATTGTTCATTCCTATCTTTATTCCAAATATCGATCATATAACCCTGCGTGTGTGTAAAGACATCCCTACACCCGGAGAATTCAATTCAAGCTATCATACTCTTGCCCATCAGCCTCAGTACTTTTTAATTAATGAATATTTAGATGAGATTGCTCACACACTTTCATGCGACTGTTAATACTTCTTGAGGTACTAACCGACCGATTACTCCTGTGCTTGCTTACTTGGTGTATTTTTCTCGTCTTGCACCACCTCAGGCATAGCAGTGACTCCCAGACCAGTTGGCCTTAGGGCACTAGGTGAAGAAGCACCCTCGCTATACATTTTTTTATAGCCCTTGGTGATAACAAAACCAGTGTCCATTTTTCTCACCACTTTATATTTTCTTTATTCACTTTTTTTTTCTTTTTATTTCCTTCATACATCGGCTTTAAGACAAGAGCATTTTAAGGTATCCTCTACTATCCCAGGCTTCAAGACGTGTGTAAGTGCGAATAGCAGGGTAGCAACATTCAAAATGTTTGGCTTCCAGAATAGAAACTATTTTTCAGACTTATTTTTATCCTCAGATTAGTGACGTCCTTCATCTTACTAACCCTTGGGATAACGGCTCATAACTACTTATTACTAGTTCGTATAAGAAAACTTCTAATTTTCTTAGTTTTCTTAAATTTTCCCAATCTCATGGATGTAACTGTTCACTATCTAAACTTTCATTATCTTATTTATGTACAAAAAAGTGTAAATATTAAAATTATTTTTATACTTGAAAATTTTTTAAATTTTTATGGGTTTTGAAAATTTTTCAATTTTTATAGATTTTTTAAAGAAATGTTTTGTGCTTATGCAGATGATATGCAAATGATGCAAAAATAAGCACAAACCTCCCCCAAACTTGTTTTCAACAGTGTCCTCACTGTTGCCAACCGCTATACCTACAAAACTGTAAGCCTGGGGGGAATTATTAGTGGGGGCAAAATATATAAGTGAAGAACTTTCCCCAAACTTACTCTTTTCACTCACCTACATTCAAAAGATGATGCAATGATATACTGGATATGAAGGTGAGACGGAGGAATTTTAATCAGAATAAACTGGCTCCTGTAAGAACAAGAGCTCCTCCGTGGGGTCAGTGGAAAAATACGGCTTAAGTCTATGTCCATTTACTTTGAAAACGGTGCCGTTTTTAATATTTTCTACTTCTACTGCCCGTGCGGATATACAGACCGCACAACAAAAGGTCCCTTCCATCGAGATCGGAGCTTACCCGCGTGAAGGTGTAGTCGTGAATCATAAAGAAGGACTTATTGACCAGGTGAAAATGTTTTCCTCAAAATGTTTTTATCGTGAAAAACCTTAGTCCTATTCTTTGTGATTACAGCGTTATCATATGCTTCATCGCGGAGTTCGCTTAGCTCATTAAGTTGCAGCTTCCAAAAGTTGCAAGCAAGGTTTAGATCAAAATTTATTTCTTTTATAGCCCACAATGCTTTATGCCCTATCTCGACGGGTAAATGACATGCTTTCCCAAACACTATCCTATATGGAGACATTCCTAGGTCAGTCTTAAATGCAGTTCTGAATGCCCAAAGAGCATCCGTCAGTTTGGTCGACCAGTCTTTTCTATTTTTAGCAACAGTTTTCTCCAGGATAAGTTTGATTTGTCTGTTTGAGATTTCAGCCTGCCCGCTTGTTTGAGGATGACAGGGTGTAGAAAGTTGGTGGTTGATTGAGTATTTTCGCATCAGAGTCTCAAAAGACCTGTTGCAGAAATGTGTCCCATTGTCGCTAATAATAGCGCGGGGGTGTCCAAATCGCAAAAAGATATTCTCTTTTAAGAACTTAATGACAACTTTCTTGTCATTAGTGCGACATGGAATGGCTTCTACCCACTTTGAGACATAATCAACCGCCAGCAGTATGTACAAATTCCTAAAGGAGTTGGGAAAAGGACCCATAAAATCAATGCCCCAAACATCAAATATTTCAACAACCAAGATGGGTTGCTGAGGCATTTCATTCCTCTGGGATATTCTACCCGTGTACTGACATTGTGTACAGGTTTTGCAATAGTCAAATGCGTCCTTGAATAAGGTCGGCCAATAAAATCCACATTGCAAAACCTTTTCCACTGTCTTTCTAGGACCAAAGTGACCCCCACAGGCCTGATCATGACAAAATGAAAGAACACTCTTGAACTCTTCATTCGGGACACACCGGCGAATGATCTGATCAGGACAATATTTAAACAAATAGGGCTCGTCCCAGTAAAAGTGTTTTACTTGGGATAGAAAACGGTATTTGTCCTGTTTTGACCAATCGCTCGGTATTAGTCCCGTGGCATGATAGTTCACAATATCCCTGAACCATGGTTCAGCGGATATGCTCAAGAGTTGTTCATCAGGGAATGAATCATTGATCGGCAGGGTCACAGGGGAAAAAGAGATGCGTGAAAGATGGTCAGCTACTACATTTTCACATCCTTTCTTATCTTTGATAACAAGATCAAATTCTTGTAACAGTAGGATCCAACGTATTAGTCGACCTTTTGCATCTTTCTTCGCCAGAAGATGTTTTAAAGCGGAATGGTCAGTATACACAACTATAGGTGAGCCAATTAAGTAAGGCCTGAATTTTTCTAATGCAAATACAACCGCTAAGAGTTCTTTTTCTGTGGTTGTATAATTGATTTGCGCATCATTCAAGGTCTTACTTGCATAGTATATCACGTGTGGCATCTTATCGATGTGCTGTCCTAATACTGCACCTACTGCAAAATCAGATGTATCACACATCAGCTTAAGGGGTAGTCCCAGTTTGGTGATGATAAAACGGGGGCTGAAGTGAGTGAGTGTTCTTATGAGTCGAAAGCTGTCTCGCAGTCCGAGTCAAAATGGAAGGTCGCATCCTTGGCCAGGAGAAGAGTTAAAGGTCTAGCAATTTTGCTAAAGTCCTTAATGAATCTCCTATAAAAGCCCGCATGGCCAAGGAAAGATCGAATATCTTTGACGCTTTTGGGATGAGGGAGGTTTTGAATGACATCTATCTTAGCTCTGTCAACCTCAATGCCTTTCTGCGAAATGACATGTCCAAGTACTATTCCTTCTTGGACCATAAAATGGCATTTATTCCAGTTCAAAGTCAAGTTCTTATCTTTGCAACGAGTAAGAACAGCGTCAAGATTCGCTAGGCAATCAGAAAAAGAGTCTCCAAAAATCGAGAAATCGTCCACAAAGATCTCCAGAAAATTCTCTACCATATCAGAGAATATCCCCATCATACACCGCTGAAAGGTAGCGGGAGCATTGCATACCCCAAAGAGCATACGACTGTAAGCAAAGGTACCAAAAGGACAAGTAAAAGTGGTTTTATCTTGATCCTTTTTGGCGATGGGGACCTGATTATAGCCTGAGTATCCGTCCATAAAGCAATAATACTCTCGTCCTTCTAAGCGTTCCAGCATCTGATCAATGAATGGTAGAGGAAAATGGTCTTTCCTCGTGGCAGCATTGAGTTTTCTATAATCAATACATACACGCCACCCAGTTTGGGCGCGTGTCTGAATCAACTCATTCGCCTCATTGGTTATAACAGTGATGCCGGATTTCTTAGGAACGACATGTATAGGACTCACCCACTGGCTATCGGAGATGGGGTATATAATACCATTATCTAAGCATTTGACGATCTCTTTCGTGACCGCTTCCTTCATGAAGGGATTCAACCGTCTCTGTGGTTCTCGGGTCGGTCTGGCATCATCCATCACATGTATATGATGTTCAACTATCAAGGGACTAATCCCTTTGATGTCCGCCATACTCCAACCAAACGCCTCTTTGTTAGATCTCAATACCGATAAAAGTGCATTCTCTTGCTCTGATGCAAGAGAAGCGGATATGATAACCGGTAAAGACTCATTCTCACCTAGATATGCATATTTAAGGTAAGAAGGTAAAATTTTGAGATCTAACTCAGGCGGTGACATGATAGAAGGAGGGATCATTGAATAATTTTTGGATTTACAAAGAAGCTCAGAGCCTGTGAAAGATACAGACTCGGGTGGAGAAAAGTCAGGAGAGCAGGACTAAAGTGTAGAGAAAGTGTCCTCACTAAGATCATGTGTAAGATCAAATAGAGATGTGGTAATGTCGTCGAGATCTAGCAAGCAAAAATCCTCAGCTCCACAACTATCGGGAGCGATCTCATGGACAGAGCACTGATTAATCCAAAAATTTGTAGTTTACCGTAATCAGAAACGGCGTCGCTTCGCAGCTAGCCGGTGAATACGGGTCGATCCGCAGGGATGTGTTAATTTCTGATTTTGTGTTATAACGAGTTGATTCAAATCGTTGTTGGTTTTTTATCGATTGAGTTTAAGACGAATTTATGTGATGAGAAAGAACTCATTAGGGTTAGGTCGAAGGTAAGTGTGTTGAGATCAATGTGTTCACCTCTTTCAATGTCGTGATTTAAGCTTTTAGGAAAGTCACAACAATCAATAGGAAAAGGGATTAGGATGATCGGGAAGAAACAAAGTTTCTTCCTCTAGATCCTTGTCCGTCTTTTCTTATTCATTGATGTGATCTTCATGGACATCATATAAGTCCGGCCTTTTATACTACGAAACACCGTTACCTTGTAGGCAGGGTGCCGTAAGGGGCGGATCGTATATGTGTGCATGAAGGTTTCGTTTCTTAAAAAATAAGTTGACATTGAAGGAGGTGAGAGACATCCGTCTCTCACTTACTCCCTTGTTCCTAACCCTAACGAGCGAGAATTTTACTCGCACATTAGGGAATTATAAGTAAGAAACATTTTTGTGTTTTATGTTTTAAAAAGTTATCTTACGACAGATTAAAAATTAGCTAACTAGCAATTAAATGATTACTAGGGCAAGTAAAGCAATTATACTAAGGCAGGAATTAAATAAACTAAAGACTTACAAGACGAAGATGATGCTCTTGATTCCTCCAACAAATCTCACTTTTATTGAATATAAAGAGGCATACATTTTTACAGATCTAGATTACAATTTATAAGTAACTAGTGAAGCTAGGGTTACAGACTCTCGTAGACATTAATTTACTGATTTACCCCCTAAAAATCCCAACACCTGAAACGAAACACCGACACAAGAAGTCGGTGCCGACACGGGCACCATATGGCCGCGGTTCCGCGGCAAAGACATGCCTTTGGCCGCGGATCCGCGGCCATTTAGTGGGCTTGGCCCACCAGCTTTCTGTGCTTTGTTGCTCTTCTCTTGGGCTCTCTTTTTTTACTATTCTTTTCTCTGTTGGGCTTTCTAGTATTCTCCAGATTCTCAGTGAACCTTGTAAGGATCTTTTTGACCGTTTCTCTTGACGTTCGTCTCGGCTTGAGTAGGATCCGTGTGCTGGTTGGTCAAAAGTCCATTTCCTGTATCATCTTTGTCTTTTTCACTGTATTTGCTTCAAAAGTCTGTATCCTGTATCATGTAACAAACGATCGTCAAAAGCACCTGTTTACTTATAAATTGCACAAAAAATGGGGCGTATGAATTGCAATATTATGATGTGAACAAATACCCCCAAACTTACCTTTTGCTCGTCCTCGAGCAAATTTATTAGTTTATTCTAACCTAGCCACATTTTCGCAGGGAAACGCGATTGCACTGAGCACGTGCAACAAGCCGTTAAACCTCCGGGTGTCCCTGGTAGGAGGAGTGTTGTCTCCTGAGGGTTTTCAGCGGATTACACCCACAAAATCCTATCAATTTGGTTTCTCAACTTTTGTTCTCCAATCAGGTTTTCTAATAAGGAATTCTATTATCTTATACTTGCAAATTATCCGCCCGTATTTTTCACACTTCCTTATCATGCAACTTAAGATTATACATGTTCCATAAAATTACTTAGAATTCAGCATTTCATAAGTTTTTCTTCTAGAGTCTCATCTCCACTTAGGAATTTCTATCAACTCTTATTAAAGATACAAGTTTATTTTTCATTCCTTTCTCTTATCTAAACTCTAATCACATATCCCCACGTGTGTGTAATTTTCACCCATACACTTGGAAATTCAAATCAAGCAATCGTACCCTCGTCCATTGTTCAAAGCACATAACCTTCGCTTACATATCCTTCATGCGACCGTTAATACTTCTTGAGGTACCAACAGCCGATTACAAGATACGTTAGGCCTTTAAAGCATATTTCCTAGTTTTGCAACACCCAGGGCTTTTAGCAGTGACTCCCAAACCAGTTGGTCTAAGGCACTAGGTGATGAAGCACCCTCGCTAATTAATTTTCTAGCCCTAAGTAATCACAAAAACCAGTGTCCATTTTTTTATTCACACTTTTTTTTTGTTTATGATCATTGTGCTAAGGACTTTAGACAAGAGTAATTCAAGGTCTCTTCTACTAATCCAAGTTTCAAGGCGCGTGATTGCGCATTTTGTAGGGTACATGTTTTCAGAATCTAAACTCAAGCTAGGAACTATCTTTCGAACTTATACTTTAATAAGAGCATTAATACTCTTCCCTCGTTTTGGCTTAACCCACGAAGTGAACCCAAAATTTGCCTAATTCTAAATAACCTACAAAGACATATACTCTCTCTCGCTAAACTTTAAGGAATGTTATTTTTAGGGTTTTAATTTGCTAAGTCTAGGATCTAGTTTTTCCTACTCAGTTAACCTTTTATCAAACTCAAATTAATTAACCAAAATTGAATACAATAATTTTTATAAATTTTCAAATTTTTCAAATTTTTATAGTTTCAAAATTTTTTTTTTTCGTTCAAATTTTTAGATTTTTATGATTTTTGTATAAAGATGCAATGCAGAAATTAAATATGCAAAAAGGAAAACAAAATATATACAATATGCAATGCAAGGATAACTATGTACATCACCCTCTAACACCCCCAAACTTGAGCAAAGCAGTGCCCTCACTGCCCGGCTCCACGTCGCGCTCGTGAGCGTGAATGTGATCTCTCCCCCCTAACCAGAAGTGTTTGTATCCCTCTCTCAATCTCCGTCAACCGACGGTCGTGCTCTCGTGCCGATGCCCGAAACTCATCCCTCAAAGAGTCTAATCTCCTCACTGTTCTTCTCATTAATCGCGCATGTTCTTGGGGAGTTAACTCTTCCCCGCTCGAAGTCGAGCTCGAGCTGGGGGTGTGTGCAGGTATGTTTTCTCCCGGTTCTGTCCGTGTCCAAATATCCGTCAGTCTAGAGTAAGATGACGAGATGCCCTCTAAGAGTGGTCGAACTACAGTACCGTCTGTCAAATAAGAGTCAAATTCCTCGGTCGGGAGGAAATAACGGCAGAGTTGGGTCACGAGCATGGGACATGGATATACACTACCTCGTTTACCCGAACCTATGGAGTATAGCAAAACTGTGCACATGTCGAATCTAGGGTTTTTCGTCATTAAAGTATGAACGACATGTAAGGAAGGGGTGAAAAAGGTTGTGTTGTGAGAACTTCCAAAAATATTGTTTTGTGCCCACCGGCACACAGTTAAAACATTTGCGAAGAGGGTCCGTGCTTGGATCCCCTTGCGCGGTTCTCGCGCACAGTCATTACCCATTAAAGGAATATAGTCTTCAAAGCGAAGGGGTTGTTCGTGTGCCGGTACATGTGGTATTAGTGTCACCTCGTGTATCATATCCCTATCAATGCGAATTTCATTATTTCCCCTAATCAGTTTAATATAACCTAAGTTGTCTAGGCTATTTTCTTCCATTGACTCATAAAATTGGGTAACTAAGCTAGGGACAGCAAATGCAGATCCATGGTTATAGAGGAGGTAATTCCATCCCCTCTGTGCAATTTCGTGTGGGAAGTATGATCCATAGATCTCGTATGCGAACACCGGTGAGAAATCTCTCTCGTACTGCATTTTGTGGGTCATTTTAAATTTCTACAGTGAAGTATATGTACTAACAGAGAGGAAACAAGAATATGTACCTCCCCTGAAAATTTCAGGGGGAGAAGAGTCGAGAAGGCGGCGGAAGGGCGGTGGGAGACGGCGATAGCGGCGGATGCGCGGCGCTCTGGTGGAGTTGCGGCGAAAATTTTCTGCAGGAGACAGGAGGTGGCGGCTAGGGTTTGTTGAAGATGAAATGTTTAGGGTGTGAGGGCAGGAGGCCTCGGGTTCACTTATATAGGGGGAAAGGGGTGATTTACAGAAAACACCCTCAAAGGTGAGGGTTTTATTCGTAAATGCAGCTATTAATCTGCACATTTGCAATTTAGTCCAAATTTTTTTTATTATTATTATTTTTTTTTATTTATTATCTTATTTTTATGGTATTTTGGAAATGTACATACAAATGATATACACACCCCTAAACTTGTTTGAAATAGTGTCATTGGGAAACAAAGTTTGGGGGTGAAAGCGGAGGAAGATTAATCAGTGTAAAGCGGCTCCTGCAAAAACAGGAGCTCCTCCGAAGGATCCGCAGTGAAGAACGGTTTTAGTCGATGCCCATTTACCTTAAATAAGGTACCATCTTCAGGGTTCTCAAGATCAACCGCACCGTGCGGATAAACGGTGCGGACCACAAAAGGTCCTCTCCATCTGGACCTGAGCTTACCAGGATGCAAGTGTAACCGAGTGTCATAAAGTAGAACCTGTTGACCAGGTTCAAAAGTTTTTCGTAAAAGGTGTTTATCGTGGAACACCTTGGCTCGGTTTTTAGCAGTTATGGCATTGTCATATGCCTCATCCCTTAGCTCCTCCAACTCATTCAGTTGCAGCTTTCTGTTGCTGCCCGCATCTCCTAAAGACAAATTTAGCTCTTTGATAGCCCAGAAAGCTTTGTGCTCGATCTCCACTGGGAGGTGGCAGGCCTTCCCGTACACAAGCCGATATGGAGACATACCAAGGTCGGTCTTATATGCAGTACGGAAAGCCCATAGTGCATCTATCAATTTAAGCGACCAATCCTTACGGTTTTTAGAAACCGTTTTCTCCAAAATTTGCTTTATTTGCCGATTTGAAACCTCGGCTTGCCCACATGTTTGGGGGTGATATGGCGTTGACAATTTGTGGGTGATAGAGTATTTACGCATTAAGGACTCGAAAGTCCTATTGCAGAATTGAGAACCATTATCACTTATTATCGCTCGAGGGTGCCCGAATCGAGAAAATATGTGTTCTTTAAGGAATCGAACGACAACTTTATTATCGTTCGTTCGACTGGGCACAGCCTCGACCCACTTAGAAACGTAGTCAACCGCCAACAGAATATACACATTTCCAAAAGAGTTAGGAAATGGTCCCATAAAATCTATACCCCAAACATCAAAAATGTCCACTACCAAAATGGGTTGGAGTGGCATTTCGTTTCTCCGCGAAATCCGGCCCAAATGTTGGCACCGGGAGCGAGTTTTGCAGTATTCAAATGCATCCTTGAAGAGTCGTGGCCAATAGAAACCACACTGCAAAACTTTTTCGGCTGTCTTCTTTGGGCCAAAGTGCCCGCCACATGCTTGATCGTGGCAGAAAGACAGCACGCTCTTGACCTCACTCTCGGGCACACACCGACGAATGATTTGGTCGGAACAGTATTTGAAAAGATAGGGTTCATCCCAGTAAAAATGCTTTACTTGGGACAAAAATCGAAGCTTATCTTGTTTCGACCAATCATTAGGAATCAGGCCGGTGGCTAAATAATTTACAATATCGGCGAACCATGGTTCGCAAGAAACGGTCAAGAGCTGCTCGTCAGGAAAAACGTCAGAGATTGGAAGATCGAGCGTGGGCGAAGAAGGAAGTCGTGATAGGTGATCAGCTACTACGTTTTCACATCCCTTTTTGTCCTTAATGACAAGGTCAAATTCTTGCAATAAAAGGATCCAACGTATTAACCAAGACTTAGCATCCTTCTTCGCAAAGAGGTGGCGAAGAGCCGAATGATCAGTATAAACAACGACTGGAGAGCCGATTAAATAAGGCCGAAATTTTTCGAGTGCGAACACAACAGCTAAAAATTCTTTCTCTGTTGTTGTGTAATTAAGTTGGGCCTCATTTAGTGTTCGGCTGGCATAATAAATCACGTGCGGCATCTTATTAATGTGCTGTCCAAGAACAACTCCAATTGCAAAGTCTGATGCGTCGCACATGATTTCAAAAGGGTGCGTCCAGTCGGGAGATGAGAGGATGGGTGCAGTGATGAGTGAATGTTTTAAAGACTCAAATGCTTCAGTGCATGTGGAGTCAAAAGCGAAGGTCGTGTCCTTGGCCAGTAAGAGGGTCAAGGGTCTAGCAATCTTGCTAAAGTCCTTGATAAACCGTCTGTAAAAACCGGCGTGGCCAAGGAAGGCTCTAATATCTTTGACGCATTTTGGGGGAGGTAGGTTAGAAATCACTTCGATTTTAGCCCTGTCTACCTCGATGCCGTTTTGCGAGATAACATGTCCTAAGACAATGCCCTCTCGTACAATGAAATGGCACTTTTCCCAATTTAATGTTAGGTTCTTATCCCTGCAGCGGGTAAGAACAGCGTCAAGATGGCGTAAACACTCGTCGAAGGAGTCGCCAAAGATGGAGAAATCGTCCATAAAAATCTCCAAGAACTTTTCGACCATGTCTGAAAAGATCCCCATCATACACCGCTGAAATGTAGCGGGCGCGTTGCATAACCCGAAGGGCATGCGACGATAAGCAAAGGTGCCAAAGGGACAAGTAAAGGTTGTCTTGTCTTGGTCCTCTTTGGCGATGGAGACTTGATTGTAACCGGAATAGCCATCGAGAAAGCAATAGAATTCGTGCCCTGCCAATCGCTCGAGCATTTGGTCAATGAAAGGTAAAGGAAAGTGGTCTTTCCTTGTAGCGGCATTGAGTTTCCTATAGTCTATGCAGACTCGCCACCCAGTTTGGGTGCGAGTGGGAATCAACTCATTTGCCTCGTTTGCAATGACCGTAATGCCCGATTTCTTGGGCACGACGTGGATTGGGCTAACCCATTGGCTATCCGAGATAGGGTAAATGATACCGCTATCCAGACATTTGACAATTTCCTTCTTAACCGCCTCTTTCATGATGGGGTTGAGGCGCCTTTGTGGATCTCGTGCTGGCCCGGCATCATCCATTAAGTGTATATGATGTTCGACTATGAGGGGACTAATCCCCTTAATGTCCGCCATAGACCAGCCGAAAGCTTGCCGATTATTAAGTAAGACCATCAAGAGAGCCTTCTCTTGCTCAAGAGCTAGAGAGGCTGATATAATGACAGGTAAGGTCTCATTATCACCTAGATATGCATATTTTAGGTGTGTCGGCAAAAGCTTTAATTCGAGTTTAGGAGGTGAAACAATAGATGGTAGCAAAGGGGTAGTTGTTTCAAACTCGAATGATTCCATCAAAGGTTCGTACCGAGTGTACGCAATAGTGTCGGATGGTTCTACAAACTCATCCGCAAAAGCAAAAGACTCCAAATCAGGTGATGAGTCTTCGAAGTCGTCGACGAATGTAAAACATTCAAAATCATTATCCGCCGTGAAAACTGAGTCGGATTCTAGGAGGAACGCACTAGTGGCGTTAACATTGCTGTGGTCGAATAAAAAATTCTCGAACTCACAGTCCTCCTCCGCGATCTCATTGATCGAGCAAACGTCTAGTACGCTAGCATTGGGCTCAGCAGGCTGACTTCCTAACTTGAAAATATTGAGCTCAATTGTCATATTGCCGAAAGATAAGTTCATTGAACCGTTACGACAATTGATCACTGCGTTGGAAGTAGCCAAAAATGGTCGACCTAATATAACCGGAATTTGGTTCCGGGGGTTCGCAACAGGTTGTGTATCCATCACTATAAAGTCTACGGGGAAAATGAAATCCCCTACTCTTATTAACACATCCTCCAGCTCTCCCCTAGGATGGGTGATTGACCGGTCAGCCATTTGGAGAGTACAGTGAGTGGGCTTAAGCTCTCCAACGCCCAATTGCTCGTACACAGAATAGGGTAGCAAATTGACGCTCGCACCAAGATCTAATAGTGCTCTATTTATGTTCTTGTCCCCAATTGTTATCGAAATGGTAGGACACCCGGGGTCCTTTTGTTTTGGGGGTAAGGAATTTACAAGAGCATCGCTAATAGCACTAGCCACAAAAACTTTCTTTGGCACTTGCGACTTCCTCTTTTTGGTGCACAAGTCCTTTAAAATTTTGGCATATGAAGGAACTTGCTGAATTGCATCCAAAAGAGGGATGTTTATGCTAACCTGTTTAAACAGCTCGACAATCTTCTCCATTTGAGGAGTTGGTTTATTGGATCTTAACCTATTAGGAAAAGGAACATTTTGAAAAGTGGTTGAGTCCAACTTTTGTGGATCAGATTGTTGAGTTGGAACGGTACCTCGTGTGGATGTGTTCGTGTCGTGAGAATTAGATCCGTTCAAACTAGAAGAGGTAGAGCCATGTGAAGGATGGAGAATAGGCTCTAAAGAAGAAGAAGATGGTGAAGAAGAAGAAGAAGAAGAAGAAGAAGACCCACCGGCAGGGGTGTCATTGTTAATGCCCACATTGTTCCGCAACACTTTTCCCGATCTCAACGTGGTCACAGCATTCACGTTATGATTTTGCTGATTGTGGGCAGCATGTGCGTGACCGGGGTTGGGCAACGGTTGAGACGGGAGTTTTCCTTTTTCGCGCTCGCTCAAAGCTGCATTAAGTTGTGCAATTTGTGCCTCAATAGATTTGATACTCTGATCGTGGGAGGCACTATTTTGCACTAAAGATTGAATAGAAGTCTCAAGTCTTGCTGTAGACTGTGTAGATTGCTTAAGGAATGCATCTAGACTTCTCTCGAGCGAGCTAACCTTATCATTATTAGGTTGAACATAATTGTTTGGCTGGTAAGCATTGTTCGGCACAAAATTGTTCACCTGATTAGGGTAAGGTTGTTGTTGAAATTGTTGCGGTTGATATTGAGTTTGCGAGGGTGCTTGTTGTTGTTGTGGAGGAGGAGGTCTTTGAAAATTATTATTATTTCCTTGGAATTGTTGATTTTGGTTCCAAGCGAAATTTGGGTGACTCCTCCACCCCGGATTATACGTCGAAGAGTACGGATCGTTCCTTTGTCGTTGCTGAAATGCAGCATTGACTTGATCCTGTCCTTGAGTGGATGCATTATAAGGACACTCTTCAGTTAAGTGCGATGGATCCGCACAACAAGCACAGACAGTTCGTGGGGGCATAGCAGGGGCAGGAGAAGACGACGATATTTTGGTCTCGATCGCTTCTAGCTTTTTCGTAAGAGCGGCCATCTCGGCCTTCATAGCAATCGACATCTCTATTTGATTTATGCCCGCCCTAGATTGACCACTAGAAGTTAATGTGGTCTTGGTGCTCTCCCACTGTATTGTATGCTCACTAAGATCCTCGAGAAACTGCCACGCCTCATTATTAGACTTAGAGAGAAAATGACCTTGACAGATGGTTTCGAGCAACTGCTTCGTTGCCGAGTTCAATCCCTCATATAATGTTTGGCAAAGTTGCCAACTTTCTATCCCATGGTGAGGGCATTGAACTAGTAGGTCTTTAAATCTCTCGAAGCACTTCCAGAATGGTTCGGAAGGAAGTTGTGAAAATTAAATTATTTCATTTTGAATTCTGGCAGTTTTATGGTGAGGATAGAACTTTTTCAGAAAAGCCTTCATAAACTCATCCCAATTTCTTATGGAATGTGACGCGGTGCTATATAGCCACTTCTCGGCTAGGTCACATAAGGTGAAAGGAATGACCCTTAGCCTTATAGCGTCGTCACTTAATTGGGTTGTCTTCATCATGCTGCAAACGTTTTGGAATTTATTAATGAAAATATATGCATCTTCGGATTCCAAACCATGAAACTTAGGCAGCATATTGATGAAGTGTGGTTTTATCTCAAAATTGTCCCCATTTGCCGGTGGGGGTGAAAGACATGTGTGTAAAGAAGTGCGAACGGGGTAGAAGAGATCCTGGAGCGCAACTCGTGCGGGCGCTACAACAGGCGGTAGGTTCGGGTTATTCGCACCTGGCGGAGGTGGAATCATTCCCGTCGGTAAGGTATTGTTGGGGTTGAAGCCCGACATACCTTCGAAAGAAGAATTTGAATGTGGAGGTAAGGAAGTGGACGGAAGATCGACGAAGGGTTCGTCGAAGGGTTCGTTGGTCGGTACCAACGAAACGCGGACTAGTCGGGCGTTAGTATCCCTAGTCCAAAATGACATACACTAAAGGGTAGTGCAGTCAGAAAAAAGAGAAAAAACAGAAGGTGGGGGTAAGATAACGTCAGTGAGAAGAAGTGGTGGAAGTGAGTTTCAAGTTTCTTTAGCGGCAAGTTGCAAGTTTTTAAAAGATTTTATTATTTCTTTTTTTTTATTTGTGAATTTTGCAAGGAGATTTTTGAAAACGGACTCGTGACACAAAAAGTATCAACCACACATGCACAATCAGGCCTAGATCTAGGGTCGCCTAGGTCTACTAGACAGCTCCTAACTAGGGCTAGAAATAGACCTCAAACCGCCTCTTCACGGACAAATACGGCCAGGTAAGTGGGAAGGAACCACCACTACAGTGGGCCTAATTAAAAACCACTAGCCTAGACACCGCAATGTCGGTTAGGATAAACGGCCGATGCCTACCCTAGTCCTTTTCCTATTGAGCTCGCTGTCCTTAGGTCTGAGTCTAATCTTTTTTAATTAAAGGTGGTCGATGCAAAATGCTTTAGGTGTTTTCTGGGGTCCTGGGAAGGGTGATGAAATCCCTACCCAATCTGAGTTTGGTCAAATAGCCCCTTAAGTCCGATTAAAATATGCAAAACAACAATTCACTTGCAAAAAAAAATTTTTTAGCGCGGCGCAAAGAAACCTGCAGAAATCTGTTATTTAGAAGGGGGAGAAAGACTCTTTACGCAAAGAAATCCTGCAGAAAGATTTTTACAGAGAGATATATGGGAGATTGCAGAGGGGAGAGAAAGAGATCTAACCAGAAAATTTCAGGTGCTGACGTGTCAGAACAAGCGCGGAACCGCGGCCTGGGGTACACTTATGCGGCGGAAGCGCGGCAAGGTAAGGGGTTCAGCCTCTGGAAAAATTTTCACTGCTCTGGACTTGCAATTCCTCTCTGTTCTTATGTTCTCTTTTCTGTTTTTACCCTCAGTAAAATTCCAGATCCAAAAGTTCTTGTCGTTCCTGCAAGATTCAAACGAGAAACCCTTCAAACAGATAAAAATAATGAAAAGCTAATTTTTTGTATTTTGTATTTTCTGATTTTTTTTATAATTTTTCAAAGTTTATATCAACCCGAAATCATACGAAAAGAGAAAATTACGCCATCCCCGGCAATGGCGCCATTTGATTAATCCAAAAATTTGTAGTTTACCGTAATCAGAAACGGCGTCGCTTCGCAGCTAGCCGGTGAATACGGGTCGATCCGCAGGGATGTGTTAATTTCTGATTTTGTGTTATAACGAGTTGATTCAAATCGTTGTTGGTTTTTTATCGATTGAGTTTAAGACGAATTTATGTGATGAGAAAGAACTCATTAGGGTTAGGTCGAAGGTAAGTGTGTTGAGATCAATGTGTTCACCTCTTTCAATGTCGTGATTTAAGCTTTTAGGAAAGTCACAACAATCAATAGGAAAAGGGATTAGGATGATCGGGAAGAAACAAAGTTTCTTCCTCTAGATCCTTGTCCGTCTTTTCTTATTCATTGATGTGATCTTCATGGACATCATATAAGTCCGGCCTTTTATACTACGAAACACCGTTACCTTGTATGCAGGGTGCCGTAGGGGGCGGATCGTATATGTGTGCATGAAGGTTTCGTTTCTTAAAAAATAAGTTGACATTGAAGGAGGTGAGAGACATCCGTCTCTCACTTACTCCCTTGTTCCTAACCCTAACGAGCGAGAATTTTACTCGCACATTAGGGAATTATAAGTAAGAAACATTTTTGTGTTTTATGTTTTAAAAAGTTATCTTACGACAGATTAAAAATTAGCTAACTAGCAATTAAATGATTACTAGGGCAAGTAAAGCAATTATACTAAGGCAGGAATTAAATAAATTAAAGACTTACAAGACGAAGATGATGCTCTTGATTCCTCCAACAAATCTCACTTTTATTGAATATAAAGAGGCATACATTTTTACAGATCTAGATTACAATTTATAAGTAACTAGTGAAGCTAGGGTTACAGACTCTCGTAGACATTAATTTACTGATTTACCCCCTAAAAATCCCAACACCTGAAACGAAACACCGACACAAGAAGTCGGTGCCGACACGGGCACCATATGGCCGCGGTTCCGCGGCAAAGACATGCCTTTGGCCGCGGATCCGCGGCCATTTAGTGGGCTTGGCCCACCAGCTTTCTGTGCTTTGTTGCTCTTCTCTTGGGCTCTCTTTTTTTACTATTCTTTTCTCTGTTGGGCTTTCTAGTATTCTCCAGATTCTCAGTGAACCTTGTAAGGATCTTTTTGACCGTTTCTCTTGACGTTCGTCTCGGCTTGAGTAGGATCCGTGTGCTGGTTGGTCAAAAGTCCATTTCCTGTATCATCTTTGTCTTTTTCACTGTATTTGCTTCAAAAGTCTGTATCCTGTATCATGTAACAAACGATCGTCAAAAGCACCTGTTTACTTATAAATTGCAAAAAAAATGGGGCGTATGAATTGCAATATTATGATGTGAACAAGCACACATCTAAAATATGAGCAGAGGGTTCTGATGGCTGACTTCCAACTTTGTAGATATTTAGTTCAATGGTCATATTTCCAAAAGATAAGTTCATTGAACCATTTCTACAGTTTATAACAGCGTTGGAAGTGGCAAGGAAAGGACGATCCAGAATCACCGGAATTTGGACCCGGGGGTTTGCTACAGGATGTGTGTCGAGCACAATGAAGTCTACAAGGAAAACAAATTCCCCGACCTTTATCAACACATCCTCTAATTCACCCCTTGGTTTGGTGATAGATTGGTCTGCCATCTGGAGAGTGCAGTGAGCAGGTTTCAGCTCTCCAATCCCTAATTGCTTATTGACAGAATAAGGGAGCAGGTTAACACTTGCGCCAAGGTCTAAAAGAGCACAATTTATGTTTTTACCCCCAATCGAAATCGATATTGTAGGACATCCTGGGTCCTTTCGTTTCTTTGGTAGCTGGGGTATAAAAGCAGTGCTAATATTATTAGACATGAAGAACTTCTTCGACACTTGAGTCTTTCTCTTCCTAGTGCACAAGTCCTTAAGAATTTTCGCATAAGCGGGGACTTGTTGAATCGCATCTAGGAGAGGGATATTGATGTTAACCTGTTTGAACATTTCTATTATTTTCTCCATATGAGGACTCGTTCTATTACCCCTTAACCGGTTCGGGTAAGGAGCTTTCACAATAAGCGCAGGGTCCATCACAGGAGAAGGAAGAGGTGGTAGACGTGGTCCAAAAAGAGGTGTGGGGACCGTCTGTGGAGAACTAGAAGGGCTATACTGAGGTGTCGAGCCTAATGGGAAATGGAGAATAGGCTCGCGAGAAAGTGGTGTGGTGGAAGAAGAAGGATCAGAAGGAGAAGTGTGTGTGTGTGGAAAGGTCTCAGCCGGGGTGTTGATATGATTTTCAGTATCATCAATACCTTCACCGACATGATTGTTCAGCACTCTTCCTGATCTCAACGTTGTGACGGCATTTACATTGTAATGCCTAGGATTCTGTAGGGGTTGAGAGGGAAGTTTCCCTTTTTCTCTCGCACTCATTTCGGCTTTTAGTCTGCGATTTCAGCTTCCATCGTTCTGATACTCTCAGCTTGGGACGTTGAGTTTTTCTTTATCTCACCGACGGAAGATCTAACCTCAGCCGAAACCTCTATGAAATTTGACAAAAGTGATTTGATGGTTTGAGTGAATTGAGAGAATTCGTCAGAACAGGTCATCGGATTAGACTGTGTAGGAGTGTTGACCTGATTTTGGAAATTTTGTGACTGGTAGGAGTGCTGAGTGAGTTGAAGGGGTTGCTGTTGTGGTGGAGGAAGAACCCTTTGAAAATTATTCGTGTTTGGAACCGTGTTTTGAGATTGGTTTTGGTTCCAAGCGAAATTCGGGTGATTCCTCCAACCCTGATTGTACGTGGAAGAATATGGATCGTTTCGAGGTCTTTGAAATGCGGCATTAGAATGCTCGTGACCTTGAAACGCAGAGTTTAATGGACATTCTTCCGTTAAATGAGACGGATCAGAACAGCACCCACAAACAGTTTTGGGGAGCGACATTGGGTTTAGGGAGGCTGCTGCAAATTTGTGTTCCATAGCGTCGAGATTCTTTTGCATTGTTGCCATCTCAGCTTGAACACCTATGGACACATCTATTTGGTGTACGCCACTCCTATTCAATGGTTGGGTTCCACTCTTCCACTGTAGTGATTTTTCAGCGAACTCTTCTAAATACTTCCAAGCTTCCCCATCATCTTTGGTCATAAAAGTACCTTGACACATGTTTTCAAGGCTCCGTTTAGTGTTTGGATTAATGCCCTCATAAATGATTCGGCATAATTCCCATCTCGGGATGCCGTGATGAGGACACTGAACCAATAGATCCTTGAAACGTTCAAAGCATTTTGAAAATGGTTCAGTAAGGAGCTGGGCAAATTGATTCAGTTCGCTACGGATTCGAGCTGTCTTTTGTATTGGGTAAAATTTCTTAAGGAATGCAGCGACGAATTCTTCCCAATTCGTGATAGAATGTGCGGTAGTATTATATAGCCACTTCTCGGCTATATCGCACAAAGTAAATGGAAGAAGTCGTAGACGCATAGCATCCACTGAAAGTTGTGACGTACCCATCATTGCGCATACGTTTTCAAATTTGGTAATGAAAACGTAAGCGTCCTCAGTCTCGAGTCCGTGAAATTTGGGTAAAAGATTTATATACTGGGGCTTAATCTCAAAGTTATCCCCGTTGGCTGGTGGTGTGGATAAGCAGGTCGAAAGAGGACCTCGAATTGGGTAGCACCTCACCTGGAAAGAGATGCGGGGTGGATTCTGTGCACCAACGGACGGCGGCAGATTAGGGTTAAAGAAGTTTGATGGATTCGGATCCATCGGTGTGGGTGTGGTAGTGGGTAAAGGAAAGGTATATGGAGAAATATCGACTTCGGAGTCGATAAAGGGTACGCAGACTAAACGGGCACTAGAATCCCGTGTCCAGCCTATCTTGCACTAAAAAGGGTTAATACAAGTGGCAGCGTTGACTTATAATTAGGGGTAATGAATGAATGCGGTGCTTGCATTGAAAAATGGACGGATTTTTGAAAAAATGATGCGACAAAACAAATGCAGCACACAAACCCTAGAATCTAGTGGTCACCTAGGTCCGGCTCTAGACCGCTCCTAACTGCCAAAAGACAAGTCGCAGGATAGAATCCTCCACTGCCTATTTGTCCCCCTGTGGCCGGATAAGTGCCAGGTAAGTGGGAAGGTACTTCACTACGTAAGTAGTGGGCCTAATTAAAAACCACTAGCCTTAGACACACTCGCCTCAGGCACCACAAGAAAATGCGGATAAGCAATGAATTACCCACGGCCTTCTCTTGTCCTAATTGAGCGCGACAGTCCTTAGAGTCTTCTCAAGATTTCTTTTAGTTAATGTGGGTCAATGCGGATGCAAGTTTTGCGATTTTCGGGGCCTAGGAAGGGTAATGAAATCCCCACCTAATTTGGATTTGGCCGTGCCCCTTAATTTCCGTATTTAGAATGCAAACAACCAAGAAACAAAATCACGCACAAATTTAATTTTGCTTTTGCGGCGCTGCGATTATTTGCAAAGAAGGCTGCAGAAATTTGTTAGTTGGAGCTAAAAAGAGGAGAGAGGAGAAGGTAAGAAATCACCTGAAGCAAAAATTGCACAGAGACCCCCCAATCTTGCCGCGGTTCCGCCGCATATGGGAACTTAGGCCGCGCTTCCGCGGTAGGGTAGTGAGAACACTGCACCAAACTTTTTCAGGGAGCTTCTGTAGATTCCCTCTGCTCTCAGGTATATCCCAAAACTTTTCTTCAATTGCCAAACAGCTCCAGATTTCCTTGCAATGAACCACAACAAATCGTTTAGGGTTTGCACGAATTTTGATCTCAAAATAACAATGGAATAATTCTTTCAATTCAAACTATGATATAAAACGAATTAGCGCGTAATCCCCGGCAACGGCGCCATTTTGATTAGTGTAAATTCCGGATTGTGTAATGTGAAAAGTAAGTATCGAATCAATTGTTTCTCGATAACGGTTTCATTTGATCGATAATAGTATCTTGTATCAGTATTTAGAAAATTGAATAAAGTTCACAATCAAAAAATTATATTTGACCGCAATCAACTACGGTGTCAGTTGTAGATCGTAAGCGAGTGCGGATCGTCCACAGGGATTGTGCGATTCGTTTTTATATTTGATTTGTTTGAATCGAAAAGTTAATCGAAAAGAAAAGAAAACATAATTCAAGAATTTATCAATTGATTCAGGTGTCACGAGTTTAATCAAGAATCAAGAAACAGATAAACAATCAAGAATTGGGTTTCGATAATATTTCCAACCAAAATGTCAAGAATCTAAATGAGGCTGATCTATAGACGTGATGTAATTTCAAGATTTCGTGTTCTTGTCCTTCGAAGGATTGATACTAGATCGATGATGATCGATGAGAGTTAGGGCTTTCTTAATGAAACTAGGGTTTCATCGTTTAACCCTTGTTCTTTCATCGATATCATTCACATTCTAGCCTCTAACAATTTCAAGAAACGATCGTGACTCCCCAATCTCGAGCGATATCAATCAAGAAAGCATCGCAACGAATTGGGTCGTCGATTCTTGAACTTGCTAGGGTTTACAAAACTCGTAGGATTCAAGAATCGATTTAAGATATATTACATCATCATTCTATTGATCGTCTCGACTCCTCGACGAGCGGAGTATTACTCAAACATCATCACACAGAAAGCATTCAAGAATTGAAAAGATATCATGATGCGAGAATTTAAAGAAAACAAGATAAAAGAATATCACCTTTTATTTATATCAACAATTTGATTACAGTCGCTCAAGAACTACAAGAGGAAGAACTAAATTGTTGAATTGGCGTCGTTCAGCTCCGTGAGTCGTGGATCGGCTTGGACCACTTGCTCCGTTGAAGATCGGCTCGGCTCATAAAAGGTTGCAAGGCTTATTGCTTGATGGGTACTTGGGATCTTGGCTTTTGATTGGAATTAGGGTTAGGGTTTCACACAAGTCTTCTCACTAGACTTGTGGGAGAAGAAGATGGAGAAAGAGAGTGAATGGGTCTAGATTGTAGATTCTAGATACAATTGATCCTCTCCATAACCCTAGGTCTAGGCTTCTATTTATAGACTTCTCAAACCCTAGGTCTAGGTTTGAATATACAATTCCCTCCAAAAGTTTGTTGAGGAGTTTCTAGAAAGAGTTTGTTAGGAGCTAGCTTAGGTTTTAAGCTAGGATTGATAAAGCTTAAAAACCCTAGTTTGCTGATCTGGCAGAAACCTCTGGAGTCTTCTGGAAATTGTTGTGTCTTGCTGAAGTGTAGGCACTGAGAGAAGCATTTTGCACCAAATTTGGGTGGCTAAATCCTTGGACCCACCGCGGATCCGCGGTGCAAGCAGGCTCCTGCCGCGGATCCGCGGCCCTTTGTGTGGCTTGGGCCTTGGGTTTTCTGGTGTGGTCTTGGAATGCCATTTGGGGCTTTATCTGATATGTTGATTTGTATTTTCCCCTTTGGATTGATACCAGAACTGAAATCATTTAGTTGGCGTAATGTTTAATCGGTACCCTGTACATTTTGGCTTTTCTTCTGGATTTTTCCTGCATAGATCTCAAAACAAGTGTTGCGCAAATGTAGGGATGATGCGATGCCATGAAATGTGGTCAATTTCCTTTATAGTGTCGGTTTCAGAGGCTAATACATGCAATCTGATATTTTGCGACAGTTTTGCTAATATGTAAAATATGAATACCGTACACTTCTAAATGAATGCAAATGATGAGGAAATTGCCGGCTAAAATATGCAATATTTTCGACTAATCAAGAGTCTTACTCAGATCTAGAGCAGACCGATCCAGAGATGACCGTTGTTGTGTCGTCTTTCCTTAAGGATTGAGGCAGTGTTTAGCATGCGGGCGAGGAATATTCACATATTGTATAGGCAAAGCTAAAAAGTTCGAACAAGTGTCAGAAACCTATTTTTCCCAAGTTTAAAGTGTTCGGAGGAACATGCAGGTAATTCTGTGGACCCTCTAGAAGAATGAAACCCTAACTCGATGTGATGACCATGGAACCGCTTTTGAACCTTAGGGTTTGGGGCAGTTTAGCGGTGCCATCAGTGAGGCTTGGGTTTGCCCTTCTACGGCTGGTCAAGAGATACTGTGGTATGTACCAGATATTTTAGACTGTGCTCAGGTGTTGAGCTTTCGGGAAATTTTAGGACCTTGATGACTCGATCGAAAGGTTTGACGTCGTCCGGATATCATGTGATAAGAGACCAATAAGCTGACCAGCTTCAGAGAGAAGACCTCATCCAGATGCGTTGTGAGTTGATCGAGGACGGACGAGTATTGAGTATTCCTCCGATGGTTGGGACGAGTTCCCGAGGTCGTGTTCAGCCAGATATCTTCTACAGAGTGATGAAGATACCGAGTTCATGACTTTGAGTCTGTGTGAGAGACTTCGGATTGACCGTGGCCGAGAACAGTTTCAGTGCGTAGATAGCATGGTGTGACGTCATAGTGAGCGATGGTACAGACGAGTGGAACCAGAGATTCGTGCGAGACGCTGACGAGCTGTTCTTACTCCCCGTCGAGATTAGAGATCTTCTATGTAAACAGAGGCATTACGATGCGGCTAGTTCCCGAGGAAATGTTGTGGTGAGGATGCAGATGTCCAGAGAATGAGAAAAGATTGTGTAAGAGTACCAGCCTCCGTACAGTTCGGCATAGGCAAGATCGGATGAGACCTTGAGTAGGATTCCTTCCAGGACACAGCTGCA
Organism: Agapanthus africanus; assembly: GCA_030015575.1. Taxonomy (NCBI): domain Eukaryota; kingdom Viridiplantae; phylum Streptophyta; class Magnoliopsida; order Asparagales; family Amaryllidaceae; genus Agapanthus; species Agapanthus africanus. Next base: position 124,104,966 of record CM057343.1, read on the forward strand.
ATAAGATTTGCACCTACGATCAGTTGTGTCACGAGTATTCAGAGGGCCAGAGGCCAACGCCGGTGACGTGCTTCCTTACGAGTGGTCGTGATGATTGACCGAGAGATGACCAGAGAAGTGCCAGAATGGAATCGTCCCTGTTAGCACACCTGACTGGTCCGACGAGCTGATGAATTGCGAGATTGGTAAATCCACAGAGAAATGAAGACCCAGAGATAGAAGATGCCAGACCGTGAGCAGGAGGCAAGCGGATATTCTTGTTCTGCTTGTTTTAGGCGCACCGATTTATTCTTCAACATTGTAGGAGGTGTACCTCGATGTCATTTGTCGCGATTTGCGTTTGTGATCTGAGTATCACGCTTATATCGCTTGGATTTGAGTTTTGATGATGAGTTTCATGATATTAATTTTCGTGCACTATGTCTGCACCTACTAGGTATTTACATTTTATGTATGGTTATTGCACTTGAGATATATTTTTATACACCGTTGTGTTGGTTTTTTATTTGTGCCTTGGTTGCACATTTTTATGATTTCGTGGATTTCATACAGCTGATTTGATTTTGTGTATGTGGTAAGCACTCGATTTAGTTTTTGCACCCGACATAGTTTATATGTGCTTGCAGTGCATTGATACGTGTTTTGTGCATGCAGTTGCACGCGTTTATGATTTTATACACCCTGGTACACTCGTTGTTACTTTTATACGCATTTGAGTTATGGATTCATATTTCGTGCACTCGATGCCCTGTATTCGTATTTCGTGCGCTGAATGAACTGTTTTCGTATTTCGTGCACTAGATGCACCAGATTTGCACTTCGTGCATTAGTTGCACTAGATTTCCATTTCTTGCATTTGTTGCACCGGACAGGTATTTGTGCATTTGTCGCACTGGATTTATACTCCGTACCTTGGTTGCACCCGATTTATGTCTTGAGAATTTGTGTTACCAGATTTGTGTTTTCGTGCGCGTTGGCACTTGCCGTTCGTTTTCGTGCATGCTACTGCACTATATGCTTTTATAGACCAACGTGCTTTGGTTGGATTTTTGCGCATATTTGGCGCTTGATTTTGGATTTTTTGCGCATCGAATGCACTTGAGTGAGATTTTACTCATGCATGTTGGATGCACTTGATTTAGATTTCTTTCGTGCATGATGGATGCGCTTGATTTGGATTTTTTGCTCTTGTTCGACGCATGATATGAGATGTGGTTTTGTTCACACCGGATGTACTCAATTCGGATTTTCTTTCGTGCATGTTAGTTGCACCGGATGCACTCTAGATGTACTTAATATTGTTGTCGTGCACACCCGTTGCACTGGACAGATGCTTTCGTGCACACCCGTTGCATTGAGTTTTGCTTTTGTGCATAATGTGGCACGTGTATTTGGATTTGATTTCCGTGCGCACAAGACGCACGTGATTATTGGATACGCTTTTTGAAGCTGATTTTGCTTTTGAGCACTTTGTATCCTTGATGGGCACCATATTATATAGTGCCCAAACAGGACTAATCTGAGGACAGTACCTGAGTATTTTGCATGCATTAAAAGATTACCAAGTGGGTTTTCAAAAGGATCTATAGTCTCTCTATTTCCTACGTGTCCGTGAGCGACACGAACGTTTATAAAGAAAAACCTTTTGGATATTTTGAAAACGACGGGACGTGTATTTAGGAAAACATATATGGACATATATTATTATTTTAAAATGAGCGTCCGTCAATTATGCCGTGAGTTACGCATTCACGCGGCGATTTAGACAAGATTTTTGCACGAGTTTTATTTAGTTCTTGAAAGTTTTCCAAAGATGCGTACTATACACGTATTATAGTATTTGACTAGTGTATATTGGATTTCAGTAGTGGATTTTGAGATCTTTATCTCTATTGTAACTCTGAGGATATGCATGCAAATCCGATAATTTGCGTGACGCTTGACGGAGTTCGATTTTGAGTTTTGTACTCGTTTTCATGCGCATTTGACGCGCTGTGTTGTTTCTGCACCTTCCGTGATTTCGGAGCCCCGTTGATTTGAGCTGATTATTGAAATGTTTTAGATTTTGGGGGTTTAAATTTAAATTCGGGGACCGAATTTATTTAATCGGGGAAGGCTGTAACATTTCAGAAAATATAAAATATTATTTTTGGAACTTAATATTAAAATAATATTTTTCCCGAAAACTGCTCGATTTGCGAAATTGGGGTTTTCGAAAAAGGGTATAAATATATACCAATAATTGTGAAATAATTGGAAATTAAAATTATTTATTAATTTAAAAATATATTTAAAGGATTTGGTATTTTTAAAATTTATTATATGCAGTTTTGATAAAAACCCGATTAGTGCACTGCTAATCGCGATTAAGCCAAATCCGTGTTTCTACAGTTTTCCATGGATAGTGCACCATATCATGTCACATTTGGTTACATGTTGTTGCATTTTTTTTATTTATGGGTATTGTGTGAGTTGGTTTTGAAATTTGAAAGGGAAAAGAAAAAGAAATGAAAAAAGGTTAAAAAGGTGAATGATTAGAGAGAGAGAGAGAGAGAGAATAAGTGAGAGGGGGGGCTGCCATGTTTCCTTTACCCACCTTTTTTCTTCTCCTTCTTCATCTCCTCACCCACATCGAGCCGTCCAGGTAAGTAGATATATAGCTACAGGGGAAGACGGATGGATGACGTTTAGCACCCCTATAATTTCATAGGATATGATGTGTTTATATACATATACATATGTGTTATTGCGAGATATGAATACTTAGGAAGAAAGGCATTTAGGAGGCCCCGAGTTGGATTTAGTGTAATGGGAGGAAAGTGCTTTAGTTTAACTTCTTAGTCGTGAAACCCTAGAGTAAAGGTTGACACACACACACATGATATGATTTTTGGGTGTGTGTGTGTGTGTGTGTATATAGTTGCGTTGGTGTGTGTGTATATATATATATACATATACGTATACACGGATGATGAGCCCAGTATATGATACTAGGAGATGAGCCGATATGATCTGGCATGATGCCGTGAGACTGTGATATGTGTTCGGGTCGAGATATGATACGCCATTATATTATAGTGGGTCATTGGGTGATGTGTTTTCATACACATGAGGATATATGTTTGATGATATGGGAATATACTAGATTTTAGAACGGTACCACTAATTTTTGATTTATCGATAATGATACTATATGGATAATGATATATATATGATATTTCACCCGTACCCGATTTTGGGATGCCGTACAATGGATTTAACCATACGAGATATAGATATGATGATTGATCCACACTCGTGACTCGAGTATGTCGTACTATGTATTCTTACCGTACGTGACGCAATTAAGGCGGGATCGTTGACTACTAGATATATCGACTCGGACTTTAGATGGATTTTACTTATCCTTTCGACTAGGCTCGAGTCATACTTATTTTCAAAATTAACGAATCGTGAGTATTTTTAAAGACAGGCCGAGAGATACTACGGATTTTTCAAAAGACGTATCTTTTCTCAAAGACCCTGTCGCCCCTATTTTTCTAAAAGCACGATTCGTGCTATTTCAAACACCAAAAGCTGTATGACTCGTATATGGATAGGTTTATTCTTCAAGGTTGCAGTTACTACACCTTTTTCCGTATATTCATGCTGTTCTCATCGCATTGCATTCTTATAAATGAGCTTTCTTTAGTTATTATGAACCCCTGTTGTTAGGACACCAGCACCATTACCGATGATACGTATGCTGCACATACACTCGCTTGCCGGCACACACACATCATCATCGGTAATTTTCATGTCATGTACATATTAGAAAATATTACTTCATTGGTATAAGTTGCTAGCTGGTATTTTCAACATAGTATTAGTATGCTTGGTTTCATATGCTAGTTCAAATATTGCATTTCTTACTTAGATAATTCATGCATTTATACATTCATTCTGATATGCAATATCGTGGGGGTTTATGCCGATATTCACTGTTCACTGACTCGTGATTTTGAGATTTGGATCTTTCATGAGATTTCTGGATTTGGGAAACCCCATATGAATGTTTATAAAATTATGATTATTTTAAAAATAGGAAGATGCGGTTTTCCTTGATATGATGAGTAGCGTCCACCATGATGTTTTCTCGGTTCTTAGTTGGTTTTTGAGACCCAATTCGAGGAGGAGGTTGGACCGTCTGCGGGTACCTGGTGGACCCGGTGAGGTACCCCGAGGTGTGAGTGATTTTGCGAGGATGACGACGAGCCAGGTAGGGGAGCATTACCTACCAGTGATTATGGAAACTCGACGGATATCCGGAGGATACCGTTCGGAGTCATGGGCCGATCCTGATTATGCGAAGCCCGAGATGAGAGAGATGGTTATGGGTTGATCCTGATTATGTGGAGCCTGAGATTAGAGTATTATGTGTCGCTGTTGGATACGGACTTCATGATGTTTTGAGTGCCGATGCTCGGCACTCGGGTTTTATCATGATTTGTGTGTCTTTGCTGGACACACGTTGGATAGTGCATTAGTATATGTCACGCATCGATATATTATTATTCTTGGCACAGACACGAGTACTTTGATATCACATTTATAATATGTTGTCACCCTTGTTATAGTGTTGTATATTTTTAGTGTATGACATAGGAGAGAGTTATACATGCGATTTCTTCTCGGTGATGTTTTCTGCTCACGAGTTTGAAACACCCCCCCGTTGTGCCACAGTTTCTTATAGGTTTGGCCATACAGGTTTCATTGCAGCTTGCTGGCACACTGCTTCCTTCCGGGTGATTGCTTTGGTAGGTGGGTTCACTTGCATCGTGACCACCGTAGTACTTTTATTTATTTCAGTTGTATCTAGTAAACTCTATCAACCAGACTTATATTATTTGATGGACTTAGAAGACCAGTTGTATATTCTTTCGACCTTAGAGTCGCGCGCTTATATTATTATGTTTCTTCTCTGGTTTTCTTGAGGATGTTGGTTTTCTTCTGAGTTTTGATCCTCGCCCTTCAGCGTTGTATATTATATTGCATTCGTGGTGGTTTCCGCCAATTGGCGAAGAGCTAGCTCCCTCTTGGGGATGCCCTTATTCATTATTTATGTATATCACGTGTTGTACCCGTTTGGGGGCCAGTATTTACAAAGGAGACTCTGCAGAAATTTTCGGGAATATATGATGCTTTTAAAAGGTTTATTACGACTTTATAAGTGATTTTATATGTTAACTTTTAAATGAGTATTCCTTCACTCTCTCTTTTAAATGGTTTAGATTTCTAGGCTTTTGGCTTACTTGAATTAGGTGGGGTCCTATAGACTTCACATGATTTCAAGTGCCAGTCATGTGCCATTACGGGTCATGACAAAATTGGTATTAGAGCACTAGGTTTAACCTTGGTTCGAGTTTAGGTTTGACTATGTGATGTCTAAGGCGTATATATATATTCGGAACCTAGGCTTGACCTTACGGAACATAGACTTGGTCGGGGGGGTATTAAACCCAAACTTTTGTCGCGTAGGTTGACCTTGGTTGATGGAGTAGATGACTTAAGTAGAGTGACGTACCGTGTGTATGTTCCACGGCAGACTTACGATACGTTACTCCGCTTAAGAAGCCTTATAATGTATATTTCTTTGCACCATATTCTATTCATTCCGTTGATCTATTTTCATCGATGTCGGATAGTGGTTTCTGTTACCACAGTTGCATGGGCAGAGAGAGCTGCGGCTTGAGTTGCGGTTAGCATGAGCTCGTCTTGGACGAAGACTGACCAGGGCGTAATTCCGGTGACACACGATTGTATAGATGTGTCGTTTTATTGTGTTTTTTATGACATGAGCGTCTTGATGGATTGTTTTATTAAGATTTCTCGAACGTTCAGATCAGCACCAGAGGATTGGGCCACCACTAGAGACCAGCCAGAATGTGATGACCGTCAATGCATTATTTATTCGTAATGATTGAGGCATTGTTTAGCGTGCAGACAAATAAGCCAGTTGTTTCTGCTGCAGACAAGATATCGCCTCAGATGCTTGAAGCTATTGCAACACAAGTTTGTACTTAGGGATATGATAGAAGTTCGCTAGTCACCTGTTCAGTTGATAAAACTGCACATTTGTTATTACATTTTTCCTACCATTTCCATATTTAAAAAGGTCTTTATTATAGTATATATTACATATGAGGGTTTATCTGTAAAAATACTATTTTCCATATGTTGATATATTATAATTAGCATTTGGTAGGAAAATGTATATAATATTATTAACCTAATCCTAGTAGAACTAAGTCTACTAAATATTATTTAAGTTGTTGTGCAGAATTTTCAGGTCTAAAATCAAGGAAATCAAGTTGATAAAGCTAACCTGCCTAATTAAGAAATCAAAATTAAGAAATCAATTCTGGCAGAACAAAAGAAAAGATTTCCAAATTCTGAAGGTTTCAAGGATCGCCACATGTCACAAGGAGCAACCCATAAAAAATTGATCAACGGATGAGATCATCAGGCCGCGGATCCGTTGCCCGAGCCCCTTGATGCCGCGGATCCACCGCGTAAAAGTGGAGTTAAGGGCTGGAACTTTTCTGGTGGGATTGTAACTACCATTCCCCAATTTAGGCATCTAACTTTCTGGCTTTGGGGTTATAAATAAAGACCGAGAGCCTCTTGGAAAATGGATCAAGCCGATGAGATCACAAAGTCCAAGACGGCTCACGCATCCAGGCTGATCATCAACGGTTCATCTACCTCCTTAGAAGAGATCGAGAAGCAACTAGAAATTGTAATCATTTTCTAAGGAATCAAAGTGTAATGAATATTGTTGATTAATAAAGGTAGCTTTCTTTTTCTTATTCTATTTCTTCGTAGTTAAATTATGCAATTTCTTTCCATCTCTTTTTCTCCCATCATGCGCGAGTAATTCTCTTCTTGTTAGGGTTCGTAGGATTAGGGTAGGCTAATGGATGATGAACATCCCTAAACCCTTTTTAAGTCATATAAAGTTTATGAACTTTATCAAAAGAATCATTAACATCCTAATCGGGTGCGCTAACAATTCTTTGTTAGTTCCGACCGCGATTAGAGATTAGATTAATGATTGTTTTGGTAAAGGAAAGATATGAACGGAGTTCCGTATCGAGATAAGGGTTAAGAGTGGGATTCCTTTTTCCTCCAGAAAGCTTAATCTACACGCATCACCGTCGTTCTAGTTTTAAACCTATTAAAGGATAAAAAGGGTAACTTTTAATTAATCATCCATAACTTCTAAATCCTAACGAACCCTACAAGCCCCCTTATTATATTAACTACATCCTTAAATAATCTAGATCTATATTTTGCATTCTTGCTTAACGTAGATCTAGAAACATTTCCACAAAATTCTTTATCCCTCCTCTCTTTTTCAACACATCTAAAGTAAGAGTAAAAGATTCAACGTTTCCCTGAGGACGACCCGTACTCATCTCGGTCTAGCTACACGCGACACCGTTATTGAATGCGGTTAAACTACAAACACTTTTTCGCATCTATCAAATGGCGCCGTTGCCGGGGATACGTGCGTAATTTTTTATTCTTACTATTTGTGTTGAATTCTTATACAATCTATATCATAAATAAAACAAAACTGCAAATTGTATATTTAACGATTATTGTGTGAATTTTGCGAGGGAATCTGGAGTCACAGACTTGAGGAAACAGGAGACAGATACATTCATTGAGATCCAGAGAAGTAGAGAAGGCCACAGAAAAAAAAATTCATCAATTGATCTTTGCCTCTTGCGGTGGAACCGCGGCCGGAAGTGCACATCGACGGTGGAAGCGTGGCCAGTTAGGAGATCTAGGGCTTCAGTCTTCTCTGGTAAGATTCTAACCTCCTTCTCTATCCTCTGAAATCCAATAAAATATATTTTCTGCAGGATTCTTTGCAAAATATTGCCGCTCAAAAATCTTTTTGCAAAGTTTTGTTTTGCGGTTTGTTTTTGCATATTTTAATACGAATTTTTAAGGGGCAAGACCAAAATTCAGATTAGGTGGGGATTTCATCACCCTTCCTAAGCCACACAAATCACAAACCGAGCATCTGCATCAACCCTACATTATTTCAAAAAATATCTAGACCAGACTCTAAGCACTGTCGCGCTCAATAAGGACAGAGGAAGGTCGTGGGTAATCTATCACTTATCCGCATTACTTTTGTGGTGTCTAGGCAAGTGTGTTTAAGGCGAGTGGTTACTTAATTAGGACCACTACTTTCGTAGTGGGGAGCCTCCCACTCACCTGACACTTACCTGGCTACAAGGGTAGTAAAGAGGCGGTAGAGGATTGATCCTACGGCTTGTCCTTTGGAAGTCAAGGAGCGGTCTAGAGACTGGATCTAGGTAACCATAGTTCTAGGGTTGTTTGTGCATTTTTGTGTGATTTATCTAAGTCCATCATTTTTCAAAACAAACTAATTATTTTCTTCCCTTTTTACCCATTCCCCCTTCTTCTCTTCTTATAATGGGTGACCTAAACAGAAGAACACTTGCCGAGCTTTGCTGTCCACAACCAGATATCTCTTGTTTTCGTAATCCCTTCGGTATACCGTCCGGCTCTTCTATGTCCTTAAAAGATCATATAGAACAAGCAGGAAGAAACAGTTGGCCACCTCAGTCTAAGTCTTATCAACCATATCCTAATCCAACACCTGTTTCAGTTGATACCCAGAGTGAGGAAGCCCCTAGACGAATGTCCATTGCTGAGCACATAGCTAGGGCTAGAGGCCAAAGTTTCAACCTAGACCAATATCAACCATCACCTCCACTTTCCAAAGAAGAGTTTGATAGCCAACCGACCAACCCATATCAATATTCTTTTTATCACAATGTTGACCCTATTCCCACCCAATTTTCGCAACCATTCTATTCCTATCAATCCAATCCGACTTTTCCACCTTCTCTAGACAGTTCTTCTAATCAGTCATTTGGGAGTTTTAATTATCCACAGATATTTCAATCTTATACTGAAACCCCTTATCAACCTAAGACTAGTCTGGAGCAGACATTAGAAAAATTTCTGGAATTGTCGAACCAAATTAGGAAGGAAACAACAGAGTGGATGCAAGCAAGGAATTTCAAACCTGCCCAAAATTTTTCAGTATATGATTCGGGCATAGGACAAAATGAGAATTTGGGTAGTGAGACAGAACTGTACACCCTTCCTAATCAAACCTCCCCATTCTAAACTGAAATCCACAGCTCCAGTTTCATAGATTCATCAAGTACACCAAATAGAATGTCTGATAAGTTGTGTGACTTTGTAGTGTTTGATTTACCTGACTGTGAAGGGTCCATTTCAAGTGAAACCATACCCAACCCTTGTGATCTCTACACCTCCACTCTTGAACCAAAACTGATTGAAAACCATACTTTCGATGAGGTGTTTGAGAATTTTAACCTTCACTTGAATGAGGTGATTGACGTTGGGGATATATTGATTGATGAACCCGAAATTTTTGATGATTTTGTCCCACCAATTCATCAAATCCTTTCACTTCCTTGTGGTCATCATCTTGAGCCTTTAATCCTTCCCGAATCCCAATTATGTCTTGAAGTTGATGATAATGGTATACTCGAAGATCAGACCGAAATACAGCCTCCATCTTCCACATCTGGTTCAGCAATACTCGACACACCAATTTGTTTACCCATTTCACCTTCTATTTTCTCCGGTTCTTCTTCTGTTCCTATAGTTTCAGTGAGTTTTGATGAATCACAATCCGTTAATTCAAGTTCAATAATACCAGAAATTCAACTTGATTTGGATATTTTTGAAAATGAGGTAGATGAGTTTTTCGAGTCCTCTACCACAATGATTTTTGATGAATCAAGTAGGATAAATTCTGGCACAAAACTCTTTGACAGCAAGATGTTCAATCACACCATTGATAAAAGTTTTAAAGAACCTTTTGCTGACGAACTTGAATTTTTAAACAATACGGAATTTGTGATTGATCAATCTCCACCTATAGAGGTTGAACCGTCACCATTCTTTCTTCCTAATCATTCACATTCATCCTCATTCTTTCTTTTCTTTAATTTCAAACCCTTTCCAGACCACCTCTTATCCCTTCCCCATTTTTTCTTGACTCGATACAACACATTCTTCCACCAACCTATACGCTATACTGATAAAATCTTTGAATGGTTGGTGTTAACTTTTGGTCTTTGTAAAGTCTTACTTTGAACAAATGACTCACCCCCTCTTAAAATGCTTCGTATTGTCTAACTCATGTTTGAAGGGGGTATATTTTTGGCTCTTGAACATAACTTTTGTCCTCAAAATTGTGAGCCAAAAATAAGTTGGGGGGAGGATTTTCACTTTCATATATTCTTTCCCCCATTAATAATTTCCTCCCAAGTCTACAGGTTTTTGAGCTTAACGAATGACATCAGTGAGGACACTGCTGTAAACAGGTTTGGGGGAGGTTTGTGCTTATTTACACATCAATTTGCATCATATTTTTCATAGGCACAACATTTTCAAAAATTTTTAAAAAAAAAATTTATAACAAAAGAGTAGAAAGTGAAAAATTACATCCAAAAAATAGGAATAGTTTAAGAAAACCAAGAAAATTAGAATTTTTCTTAAACGAACTAGTAATAAGTAGTTATGAGCTGTTGTCCCAAGGGTTAGTAAGATGAAGGAAGTCACTAATCTGAGGATAAAAATAAGTCTGAAAAATAGTTTCTATTCTGGAAGCCAAACATTTGAATGTTGATACCCTACTATATGCACTTATACACGTCTTGAAACTCGGGATAGTAGAGGATACCTTGAAATGCTCTTGTCTAAAAGCCAAAGTATGAAGGAAATAAAAAAAAATTGAATGAAGAAAAATAGTGAAAAGAAAAAAATGAACACTGGTTTTGTTATCGCCAAGGCAGCAATAAAAAATATAGCGAGGGTACTTCATCACCTAGTGCTCTAAGGCCAACTGGTCTGCGAGTCACTGCTAAGCCTTAGGTGGTGCAAGGCGAGGAAAATACTATCACCTAATCAGCAAGCACATGAATAATCGGTCGGTTAGTACCTCAAGAAGTATTAACGGTCGCATGAAAATGTGTGAGCAAATCCATAAATATTCATCAAGTTAAAAAGTACTGAGGTAGATTGACAAGAGTATGATAGCTTGAATTGAATTCTCCGAGTGTAGGGATGTCCATTACACACACGTAGGGTTATATGATCGATGTTTGGATGAAAGGTAGGAATGAAGAATAAAGTCGAAGTTTTATTGAGGGTTGATGTGATTTCTAACATTTTTTCATGACTATTAAGATAGGGCTCATGACAACTGAAAAGCTAGTATAGTTGGAAACTCTTATTTTCAAAGTCTTTCTTTTATGGTTCTTATCTTTATATGTAAATTTCACCATCTCTCTTTTATTATAGGATTTTGTAAGTGTAATCCACTGAAAACCCTCAGGAGACAACACTCCTCCTACTAGGGACACCTAGAGGTTTAACGGCTTTAACGGCTTGTTGCACGTGCTCAGTGCAATCGTGTCTACCTACGAAAGTGTGCTTAGTTTTCTCCTTTCTTTTTCTCCTCTTGAATAAACTAGTTTGCTCGGGACGATCAAAGATAAGTTTGGGGGTATTTGTTCAGTTGATAAAACTGCACATTTGTTATTACATTTTTCCTACCATTTCCATATTTAAAAAGGTCTTTATTATAATAAATCATACATATGAGGGTTTATCTGTAAAAATACTATTTTCCATATGTTGATATATTATAATTAGCATTTGGTAGGAAAATGTATATAATATCATTGACCTAATCCTAGTAGAACTAAGTCTACTAAATATTATTTAAGTTGTTGTGCAGAATTTTCAGGTCTTAAATCAAGGAAATCAAGTTGATAAAGCTAACCTGCCTAATTAAGAAATCAAAATTAGGAAATCAATTCTGGCAGAAGAAAAGAAAAGATTTCCAAATTCCGAAGGTTATAAGGATCGCCACATGTCACAAGGGGCAACCAATAAAAAATTGATCAACGGATGAGATCATCAGGTCGCGGATCCGTGGCCCGAGCCCCTTGATGCCGTGGATCCGCCGCGTAAAAGTGGAGTTAAGTACTGGAACTTTTCTGATGGGATTGTAACTACCATTCTCCAATTTAGGCATCTAACTTTCTGGCTTTGGGGCTATAAATAAAGACCGAGAGCTTCTTGGAAAATGGTTCAAGCCGACGAGGTCACGAAGTCCAAGACGGCTCACACATCCAGGCTGATCATCAACGGTTCATCTACCTCCTTAGAAGAGATCGAGAAGCAACTAGAAATTGTAATCATTTTCTAAGGAATTAAAGTGTAATGAATATTGTTGATTAATAAAGGTAACTTTCTTTTTCTTATTCTATTTCTTCGTAGTTAAATTATCCAAGTTCTTTCCATCTCTTTTTCTCCCAACATGCGTGAGTAATTCTCTGCTTGTTAGGGTTCGTAGGATTAGGGTAGGCTAATGGATGATGAACATCCCTAAACCCTTTTTAAGTCCTATAAAGTTTATGAACTTTATCAAAAGAATCATTAACATCCTAATCGGGCGCGCTAACAATTCTTTGTTAGTTCCGACCGTGATTAGAGATTAGATTAATGATTGTTTTGGTAAAGGCTAGATATGAACGGAGTTCCGTGTCGAGATAAGGGTTAAGATTGGGATTCCTTTTTCCTCCAGAAACCCTAATCTACACGCATCACCGTCGTTCTAGTTTTAAACCTATTAAAGGATAAAAAGGGTAACTTTTAATTAATCATCCATAACTACTAAATCCTAACGAACCTTACAAGCCCCCTTATTATATTAACTACATCCTTAAATAATCTAGATCTATATTTTGCATTCTTGCTTAACGTAGATCTAGAAATCTTTCCACAAAATTCTTTATCCCTCCTCTCTTTTTCAACACATCTAAATTAAGAGTAAAAGATTCAACGTTTCCCTGAGGACAACCCGTACTCATCTCGGTCTAGCTACACGCGACACTGTTATTGATTGCGGTTAACTACTACACACTCTTTCGAACCAATCATCACCCATGGATGAATGACTAGAACATGTGGTTTGTTTACATACCCCGATGCGAGTTCATCAGATTGATCAATTTCAGCTAGAGAAGACTTCACACAGGCACATTGAGAGTTGATCAAAAAACGGAAGAATGAAGAGTATTCCTCCGACGACTTGGAAGAGTTTTCGAGGGAATAGTTGGCCAGATACCTACCACCAGATATTGAGCTATCGAGTTCGTAGTTTCGGAAGGGAGACTCTAGATATGAGTATAGCTGTATGTAGCAAAATACATACAGCTACGAAGAGACGAGTCCGAATAAGTCCACATTAGCGAAAAGTGGAGTAAGAGGTTCGTACGAGATTTTGACGAGATGACGTTCCACTCCGTCGACATCAGAGATATGACACGCATCCAGAGGCATTGAATATGGACCTATATTTTAGAAGAAGTCGTGATGGGTATGCAGCTGTTCTGGAACAAGAAATGGATTTAGTAAAAGGTTGATAACTTCCGGGCAGTTCGGCAGAAACGAGATTTGGGAGAGACCCCGATAAAATCTTTCTGGAATACTACACGAGAAGACTTGGATCCAGGATCGGTCATATCACACACACCTAGTAGGCCAGAGTTCGGCATCATCAACGGGATATGTTATGAGTGACCATGATAGTTGGCCAGAGATTCTTTAGAGGATGTGCCTGAGCGGAACTGTTTCCATCATCATTTCCATATTAGGCCATTGAGCCGAGGAGCTATGTAACTGAGAATCCGTAGCGAGAGACGAGAGCCTAAGGGCATAAGACGCCAGACCATGAACAGGAGGTAAGTAGATATCTTGCTCTGCTAGTTTTGGATGCACTAACACCTTCTCGACTTGAAGGAAGGACGTATCGACGACAGTGTTTATGATTTGAGATTTGGTGTATCACGTGTCCATCATTTCGGAATTCGGTATTTTAGGCAATTTATTTGCATGATTGAGATTTTGTGCACCACAGTTGCACTCGACTTCGAATTGATGTCGTTCGAGATGTGTGATTTTGATTTCATGCCTATGGTATGTAGGTGATTTGACTTGTGCTTTCGGTGTGGTTTCCATACACTTTTTGTACTTCGATTCGATTTTGTGCACGCCGATGCAAATGGTTGTGAGATTATATACCATGGTATATCTGATTTAGATTGATGTATGTTGTATACCATAGATTTCGATTGTGATATTCGATATTTGTTTTCGTGCGCATTGTGCACTTGATTTGGATTCTTGCGCATACTTGGCGCGCTTGATGCGATTTTGATGCACACCAGATGCACTAAATCAGGATTCTTCGTTCATATCAAATGCACCTGATATTGTTGTCAGGTACACCCGTTGCCCTTGACAGGTGTTTTTGTGCACACCCGTTGCACTTAGATTTTGTTTCTGTGCACATGTATGGCACATTCATTGATTTCGATTTCTGTGCGCACCAGACGCACGTGGCATTATTTCATATACTGATTTCCTTGAGGAGTACGTTTTTATGATATTTACTTTTTAGTTTAGTAACCGAACAGGGTTGTTCTGAGAACAATACCTAGGTGTGTTTGCATGCATCGATAGTTACCGAAGGGATTTCCAAAAAGGAGCTACAGTCTCTATATTTTTCCTACGTGTCTGAGATGACACGAAACATTTTACAAAGGAAACCTTTCTAAATTATTTTAAAACGGCAGGACCTGTGTGATAAACAAAGGATATATATGTATATATACGGTTATTTTTTTACAATAAACGTCCACTACTTGTGCCGTGATACGCGCATCGCACAGTGACTTGTAAAATGTTTGGCATGCATTGTTTTTCCAGATGTTTTGACGAGTTTACAACGATGCGTACTATGTACATGTTATAGTTTTAGTATATCATGTTGGTTTTCGTATTGGACATTGACATTGGTATCGGTATCTTTAGCATAACTCTGATGATTGCGTGATGCCTGACGGAGTTTTGATTCTGAGTTATGTACTCATTTTTTCATGTGCATGCATTGCGCTAAGATGTGTCTTAAGTTCTTATGTTTCCGGAGCCCTGCCGATTTGAGTGTTTTGCTGAAATGTTTTAGTATTTGGGGGAGTTTAAATTTAAATTCGGAGACCGAATTTCTTTATAGGGGGAAGATTGTAATGTTCTGAAAAATCTTTTTGGTCAAATTTCTAATAATCGGTAAAATAACTGGTGTTTTCCGTAAAAACCACGATATAATTATTTTCAACATAGACTTAAATATATCTATTCTAGCTATGTAATTGCTAGTATTTGGTATTTAATCGGTCACTTGTAAATTTCTAGTTTACTAAAATATTTTCCTAAATTAATTGTTTTAAATTTTATTTTGAGCCTTCACTTATACATTTAATTAGTGTTAATTACAAATTGGAATGAGTTAAGCACACAATTGTGAACCATGTCAACTTAGATATAAGTTTGTAACAGGCTCTTTTTTTTAAAATTTGTCTCCATAATTCTAGAAAGGTCTAGGGTTTATTAGAAAATAAATTAATAAGAAATGAGTTAATATATAATGTGATAATAGGTTGTTCCTGACTTGTATGTTTCTAGAGTTAATTGTATGTATGCCCTAGAGGCCATTATTGTACATGGGATGAATATTATAGTGGATGCTTGGACATATATAAGGAGGACTTTCTTGCTCGAATATGTTATCTGGTTGCTCTTTATCTTAACATGTGCACCTACTGTCTCACTGTTACATGTTGATTAAGCCCTTAGGGTGTGTACTTGACTACCAGGATTAAGATGTAGATCATACATGTCACGACCCAAAATTTAGCTCATGACCGGCACTTAAATCACGCAACGTCTAAAAGCGTAACGAAATTCAGTAAGCCGAAACCCAGAAGTCTAAACCTTTTTAAGAAAATAAAAAAGGTGAAGTTTTGAAGTAGAGGTATAATGAAAACAAGCGTTTATTTAAATGCATGCATTGTACAACATGAAAAATACAAGTGGATTTTATTTGTTGGAAAACATGTTTCGTATTTTGAAAATTTGGGCAGCACCTCCTTTGTATATTTTGATCCAAAACCACAAATATATAATGATAATAAAGGCATCCCCAAGCGAGAGTTAGCTTTTCGCCAAACGGCGGATTCACAACCACGCAAGTAATAAAAACAAGTATACGATGCCCAATGGCGAAGATCGACACAAAAGATAAAGAATAAAGCAAAATATCAACCCAAAAAGCGAACATATAACCCATCACTCAAGTCTCGCAACTACAAGTTTTGCTAAGTCCAACTACATATACAATTACTAGTTTTGATTGATGGAGTTGACTAGATACAAAATGAATAATGAGTACAATAGTGGTACGCTCCAACATGTACCACCTACCTAAGCAAATCATCCAAAAACAAGCTGTGTGCCAACGATGCCGCTACCTATCCATGCGGTCAACCTGCAAGAACTGTGGCACAACGGGGGTGAGTTGCCAACTCATGAGTAGAAAACATCATCTGGTAGAAATCGAATAAAATAACGATTTCCTAGGTCAACTATATCATAAAGGTAATACTATGATATCTAGGGTGCGTATGTAAATATGTGCCAACAATAAATAAATGTCATAATGCAAGTGGATAGCATCCAATAATATAATCAATGCCAGTATGCATGTGGATCTCGTCCACTCGAAACATCGTAAAAGCATATGCATGTAAATAAATGAGGATATCAAGAATGTGTGTCCATCAATGACACATCAAAATGTGAATCATCAAATCTCAATATCTAGGGCTCTGGCAATACGGATTGGCCCATATCAATACCGGGCTCCGGCAATCCAGACTGGCCCATATCCTCAAATCTGAAGATCACGTAGGTATCCTACGGATATCCAGCGCGTCACAATAACCGGTTGGTAGTGCTCCCCTGCCGGGCTCAACGCCATCATCTGTGACCATCTTGCCCCGGGGTACCGCACCTGGTCCAACATGCACCCATAGACGGTTCTTCCTCCTCCTCGAATCGGGTGTATGATATCGCTCAAGAGCCGAGAAAACTCATGGTGGACACCTCTCAAATCATATCATGAGAAAAAACCACAATTTTCTATCTTTAAAGGATAATAAGTTTAAAAAATCTTTGCGGTTTCCCTAAATCCAGAAATCTCATGAAAACAACATACCTTAATGCGTAAAATCGTAAAGCATGATGTATGCGACATATAACAGAATGTAAGCATATACGTAAATCATGCAACATGGAACAGTAATATGCACATATCAAGGGAAAACCGCTCATTAAAATGAATCCAGTTTTAAAATATATCATGCGGTTCCCAATTCCTCCAAGGTCAAATGCAACATCGTATAAAGGTGTGTATGTAACTATAGCAAGTAAATTATGCAAGGAGTCATATCATGATGCGGCAATTCTACTGTGTAGTGACATCGTAATTATCGATGATGAAGTGTGTGAGCCGTCCAATCTGTGTAAGTGTGACATGCACATCATCGATAATGGTGTAGGTGTACTAGCATAGGTATATGAAATGCAATGGTAATGACATGAACCTAGCATAAAGGAAATCGGCAGCTAAAAGGTATATGGTATACATATCTAACATGAATGAGTCGGTGAATCTATTAATCAACATCTAGCCTCACAACATCACGTATGGTTGTTAGGTTTGTCTAGCACCCTATAATGAGTTTTGAAGCATCACATGTCCCAAAGTTTGGATTTTGATGGTGCTAAACAAGCATGCAAAGGAATCGATCCTAGAAAATTAGGGTTTCGAAACTTAAGACTTATAAAGTTAGGGTTTCGAGACTACAACCTTTGTAGCTCCCTTTTACTGGACTCCTTGGTCTCTTGGGTGTTGAATGGAGGTCCCCTTGATGTCCTCTCGCGTCCACGACGATCCGCCCGGAGTTCCTCGTCCAAGCTCGCAACTTCGTAAAACCGAAGAGAACACTCTAAACAAGTTGGCTAACTTGTGTAGAATGAAGTTGGGGTTAAGATTCTCACTTCAAAACCCTTTCTTTATGTGTGTATTGCTCACTAGAAGAAACTAGAGAGCAAATATGAAGGAGGAAGAAGATGGTGGCAATATTTTAACAAGAGGTGAAAAAATGATAACCATAAGAAAAGAAATGAAATATATCCTTTTATATTTTATTCCTTCTCACTTCAAACCATGGTTAAATCTCTTGGTTGGTATTTAATTAGGGTTTAAACCATGTAAGGAAAGGTTAATCTAAGGTTAAGGGTAGATGAGAATGGTTAGGTTAAGGAAGAGTGTAGAAGCAAGTGAAGATTATCTTTTCCTTTTTCCATTTTGTTTTAAACCTTAAAACAAATAAAACACAAAAGATTTATCCATGGTGTGAGTCTCATATTGCCACCATTTCCATGTGTAAACAACCATGATAGATGGGTGTATGTATGTATGTATGTATGCACATCCATATGTGCATGAAACTAGCAAGAAAGAAAGAAAGAAAAACATACATGCATGCACACATCCATCATCCAAGAAAAGGTTTTAAGTGAGAAAACTAATGGTTAAATGATAAATCAACACTTGATTTATCAATCCGGCCATATCACATATGACCCTACCGAAAGCAAGCCGCCCGATCAATGTACGGTATCATATACGCACATTTTAATCGGGTCCATGCGCATATCGCATACGCGCACCACAACGTTTCTCCTGGACTAGGTAACTCCTGTGTGGGACTCTAAGACTCGTCAATACGCCGGCAGAGGGTGATGATCATATCAAGTACCCCCAAGCCGCAAGCGGTCAGCTAAACGTAACGGCCACCCGGGTATTGAGCGATCAGAAGAAAACAAGCGAACCTGCTACAACTCCCGTCGAGCCAACCGGCAACACTACCGTACGGTCCGGTCTCTTCGTTAGATATGCTGCATATCGAGCCTAGGGATGGTCACGTCGACCCTAATAACTTAATAAGTCGTGCTGGTGAATGGTCTATAACAGATCGAGAAACTACTGATAACACTTATCAGTAAATCTCAGCAGCCCTGGCCAGGGACTTACTGATATAACCAGTCGGGCACAGCACAGCATTAACTCCCTATACCGGGAGAGACGAAACCCCTCCTATCGCTCATTGCCTTCGTGTGTCTCGGGACTGTACCCAACGGCCGCCTGTTTGCACGACTCAGTAGAGCCGTGGTAGGGTGGCAATCAAAGTACAGTGGGAGAACACACAAGACTCTATGACGATCTCGGGTCTACAGACTAACCTGTACCAGTGTTACCTGAGAACTACTATCCGACGATAGATATAATTCCATATAGGAGTTCTCGGTGAGTCCGTCCAGTGTACCCAGTCAGCACTGAGCACCCGTATATGATCTTGATGTCAAACATCGATGAATGTGGGAACATCCATCGCCCATCATATGGGTCTAGTATCATATACGCTAGTCTACTCTGGTATATCAATGCCCCGTCTTGATATACCTACGACTAGGGACTTTTCAGGATATGCTTATAGACTACAGATGTCCCACTAGTATGATCTCCATCATAATCAGAGCAGTCAAGCCAATATTCTCAGGGCTTTATCAGCATGTATGAGTGAATAATAAGCATGATCAAATCAACATGTCATATAAAGAAGAACCAGATAGCATACTATCATGTCGAGCAAGAATTTATACTGAATATATATACATGTATAGATACATCCACTACCACAAAATGGCCTCTAGGGCATACATATATCCAACAATCTCCCACTTGCACTGAGGCCTGTTATTGGCGTATCTCATACCCAACATCTCAAAAAGTCGCTTATGCTGCGGCTGAGGGAGGGCCTTGGTGAATGGATCCGCGGCGTTATTTTTTGTGTCTACCCTCCTAATCTCGATCTCGCGGCGATCTACAATCTCCCGGATCAAATGAAAACGCCTCAGGATGTGTCTGGACCGCTGATAGGATCTGGGCTCCTTGGCTAACGCCATAGCCCCATTATTGTCACAATACAAAGGTATTGGATCAATAATGGTAGGAACTACTCCTAGCTCTGAGACGAACTTCTTCATCCAGACGGCTTCCTTGGCGGCATCATTTGCAGCAATGTACTCAGCTTCCATCGTAGAGACTGCAACGGTTGTAAGTCCATATTGCGACCCCCGGTGCTTACGGGGAGGCGGAAACGGTATAAAAAACGAATTTTTATCGCAAGAGGCAACATGGACTAAACTTGGTCGGGATCGTTGTCTAAACTAAAACTAGCAATCTAGCTAAAGAGAGTTAGCTACTATGGAAGATGGTTATACCTAAACTTGAACTCCTTCTTCTTCAAACCTTGTAGAGGTTGATGGTTCTCTTTACGTCGCCTTCTCCCGTCGAAGATGGATCCACCTCGAAGGTTCGACTTTGGGCTCTTCCTCGATCTTTGAGTGAACTAGGGTTTCCGGCTTGCTAAACCTTCATCCTAGAATGAGTAGAGAGAGATTAGGGTTTGCTTTTCTTTCTAAAGAGAATGATTCTCAACACATGAGAAGGTTTCTCTTTTCAAGAGGAAGAAGAAGATGAAAATGAGGAGAGAGAGAGGTTATGATAGAATGAGCTCTCATTTCCTTTCTTGCAACCATAATGCAAAAAGAAAATGAATTATCAAATAATAATAATCAAAATGAAAAGGTTGATGGAAAGTTTTAGAATGACTAATATCATTACAAGCATTAAATGAAAATGCAAGAATCAAGAGCATCTTTCTCTTGTAATGATAATGGTCAAATGTTCAACCATGGTCAACAAGTCAACCATGGTCAACAAGTCAACAAAAACTAACCATGACACAATTTCATTTTATTATATATTATTAAATGATATAATACAAATCCATTAGGGTTTGGAAAAATACAACTGTCAACTGTGCATACGCACCCGTTCCGAAACCCTAATGAAAAATCATCTTCCTCCTCCTAAAAAAGAACTATGCATACACACCTGCATTCTTGTTCCGAGGAACATGAATACTGAGAGATAAAAGCAACCCCAAATACTATACCAGTATCTGACTCAAACCAGAGACAGCCAGTAATATCCGTCCGGACTCTAAACGTGCACAAGTGCGCGGATGAGAACGAACCCTGTCGCAAAACCATGCGACCTCTACTCTGTTTTGCCCAGAGGCGAATACCCTCTGTGTGGGACTCTAAAGACTCGACACTACGCTGGCAGTGGCTTTAACCACAGACCGCAAGCGGCACTAGCTGTGCGTAACGGTCCCCAGGTAGATGCCGACAAGAAGGCTGACGAGGTGAAACCCCATCTGAACTCCTACTGAGTCTGAATGTGACATTCTCCGTACAGTCCGGTCTGTTCGTCTGATACATCGCATGGCGGGCCTAGGGGGCGGTAAAACGTCAGTCCCCCAATAGCGGTACAAGTCGTGTCGGAGTGAAGCCCAAAACACCCTGAGATAACACTGGAAACTTACCAGTATATCTCGCTTGCCCTGGCCAGGGACTACTCGTGTAATGGCTCTCCTAGACACAGCGCGATGTCAACCCCCAATACCGGGAGAGACGAATCCTGTCTAACCGTCACTGCCTCCAAGTGCTTCGGGACTGCACCCAACCACCACCTGTTTGCACGACTCCTTTGAGCCGTGGTAGGGTAGTGATCAAAGTGCAGTGGGAACACACTCGAGGCGAAGTGTCAGTGTCAAGTCAGCGGACTAAGCTGTACTCATGTCACCTGGGAACTGATAACTGACGATAGGTATAATACCAACCTGTCAGTTCCCGACGAGTCCTGTCCAGTGTACTCGTAACCCAACGAGCACCCGTATACTATCTCCAGTACGACGTACTGATGGCTGTGGGACAGACCATCTCCCACACTGGGATGAGAAGCGCATACGCTAGTCTACTCCGGAGTATCGATGCCCTGTCTCGATAGTCCTACGACTAGGGACCTGTATAAGGATGTGCCTATAGATTACCCAGCCCCCACTAGTGTGACTGCCATCACAACGCTGGTAATCAAGCAAAGATCCTAAGGGCTCCACTAATGCGTATAAGTGATATACTGAAATAAACACAAGTACACATTGAAGTAGAAACAAACCAAGTAGCATACTACTATATTGAGCAAGATTGTTTATACAAGGTGAATATCCCAAGCTTCCATCAAGTAATATACAAACTAGTATGATACAGTAATGGCCTCTAGGGCATATACACTAACAATCTCCCACTTGCACTAAGGCCATGTACTGGCGTATCGAAGACCTATCATCTCGATCAGCCGCTCGAACTGAGTCTGGGGTAGGGCCTTGGTGAATGGATCTGCAGTGTTCTCTTCTGAAGCAACCCTCCGAACCTCGATCTCCTTGCGATCCACGATCTCCCTGATCAGGTGATACCGCCTCAAGATGTGCCTGGATCTCTGATGGGACCTGGGTTCCTTTGCTAAAGCTATAGCCCCGTTGTTGTCGCAATACAGAGGTACTGGGTCAACAATGGACGGAACCACCTGAAGTTCTTTTAAGAACTTCCTTATCCAGACAGCTTCTTTTGCGGCATCAGATGCAGCGATGTATTCCGCTTCCATAGTCGAGTCTGCAACGGTTTCCTGTTTGGAACTCTTCCAACACACCGCCCCTCCATTGAGGGTAAAGACAAAACCCGACATGGACTTGGAATCATCCTTGTCACTCTGGAAGCTGGAGTCAGCAAAGGCCTCAATCTGGAGGTCTTTTCCGCCATACACCAAGAACATCTCCTTAGTCCTCCTCAGGTACTTGAGAATGTTCTTTACCGCTATCCAATGTTTCTCCCCAGGGTTTGACTGATACCGGCTTACTACACTCAGTGCATAAGCTACATCCGGTCTGGTACACAACATCGCATACATTATAGAGCCTACCGCAGAAGCGTAGGGTATAATAGACATGCGATCCCTCTCCAAATCAGTCTTGGGAGACATCTCTTTAGAGAGGGTGATCCCGTGACAAGCCGGTAGGTTACCGCGTTTGGAATCTTCCATACTGAATCTTTTCAGTACGGTGTCGATGTACCTAGACTGTGAAAGTCCTAATATCCTTTTGGATCTATCACGATGGATCCGGATCCCCAGGATGTAAGAGGCATCACCCAGGTCTTTCATGGAGAACCTGTGTGACAAGAAACCCTTGACAGATTGTAGCATAGGAATGTCATTTCCTATTAAGAGAATGTCATCCACGTATAAAACAAGGAATACTACAGTTCTCGCTACAAATCTACTATAGATGCATGGTTCATCTGGATTTTTGATAAAGCCAAATTCCTTGACCGTCTCATCAAAACAGATGTTCCAACTCCGCGATGCCTGCTTTAGTCCATAGATGGACTTAAGCAACTTGCACACCTTTCCGCTGCTCCCACTTTGAATGAAACCCTCTGGCTGATCCATATAGACACACTCCTCTAAATTTCCATTTAGAAAAGCGGTTTTTACGTCCATCTGCCAAATCTCATAATCGTGGAAGGCAGCAATGGCAAGAAGGATCCGAATGGATTTCAGCATAGCCACTGGAGAAAAGGTTTCGTCGTAGTCC
This sequence comes from Agapanthus africanus, assembly GCA_030015575.1. Classification (NCBI taxonomy): domain Eukaryota; kingdom Viridiplantae; phylum Streptophyta; class Magnoliopsida; order Asparagales; family Amaryllidaceae; genus Agapanthus; species Agapanthus africanus. The sequence continues at coordinate 124,128,623 of CM057343.1, forward strand.
AAGCCAGGTCTTTGACGGAAACCCTTTGCTACAAGTCTAGCTTTATAGGTCTCAACCTGTCCATCTACACCAATCTTCCTTTTGAAGATCCACTTGCATCCTACGGGTTTTACCCCGTCTGGAGCAATGTCCAACGTCCATACTTTGTTGGTGTACATGGACTCCATTTCGGTCCGCATTGCATCCAGCCATTTTACCGAGTCAATGCTCTGAACGGCCTGCTGGAAGCTAGTAGGCTCATCATAGTCTATGATGCAATCCTCTCTATCCCCGTCTATGAGAAAACCGTAGTATCTCTCGGGCGGATGAGACTGCCTACTACTTCTACGGAGCGGCATAGGAATGTCCTGTTCATTTGAACCCTCTGGTTCCACTAAGCTTTCAGTAATAGTCCGTGGTTCTGGAATTTCTTCCAGTTCTACTGTGCTCCCACTTATCTGGTTTTCCAAAAACTCAGTTTCCAAGAAGTAGGCATGACGAGAAACAAGGACTTTTTGTTCCTCTTCACAGTAGAAGAAATATCCCTTGGAGTTCTTTGGATATCCCACGAACTTACACTGTACTGAGCGTGCCTCGAGCTTGTCCGCATGCTGCTTTTTAACAAAAGCTGGACATCCCCAAGTCTTGATGTGACTGAGATGGGGTCTCTTCCCACACCACATCTCATATGGTGTAGTAGGCACAGTCTTAGTAGGAACTCGGTTCAAAAGGTACGCAGCTGATTCTAGTGCATACCCCCAGAATGATCGCGGTAACTCAGCGTTACTCATCATGGACCGTACCATATCCAATAGGGTTCGGTTCCGTCTCTCCGATACACCGTTGTGTTGCGGAGTGTATGGAGGAGTAAGCTGAGAGAGAATCCCATTCTCTTTTAAGTAATTCAGGAACTCGGCACTTAAGTATTCTCCACCTCGATCCGATCTTAGAATCTTGATACTTTTGCCGGTCTGTTTTTCTACTTCATTCTTAAATTCCTGGAACTTTTCAAAAGATTCTGACTTATGTTTCATTAAGAAGACATAACCGTATCTTGAAAAATCATCCGTAAAAGTAATGAAGTAAGAATAACCGCTTCGTGCATGTGTAGACATTGGACCGCACACGTCGCTGTGTACGAGTCCCAAGAGCTCGCTCGCTCTTACTCCGTGTCCAGTGAACGGAGTCTTTGTCATCTTTCCTTTGAGACAGGATTGACAAGTGGCATATGATTGATATTCGAACGGATCCAAATATCCTTCTGTATGTAACTTAGTCAACCTTCTCTCATTGATGTGACCCAGTCTACAATGCCATAAGAAAGTCTGATTAATATCTGGTGACTTTCTTTTGTGTGTATTCTGGACATTGAAAATCTGTGGTTGGTTTAATACGTATATACCATTGCTCAATGTACCTGACCCAATCAGAACTTGATTAAGGTGAATGTTAACAACATTACTTACAAACGCAAATTCATAACCTTCTTTAGAAACCAAAGATACAGAAATGATATTACAAGTTGCGTTGGGTACAAAAAAGCAATTACGCAAAACCAAAACATGTCCATCTGACATTCCTAGGTGATAGTCCCCCACGGCTTTAGCATCCATGCTAGCTCCGTTCGCAACTCTGAGGGTCATGTCACCTTCCTTCAAAAACCTACGGTTTCTCAACGCCTGCAAAGAATTACAGATATGAGATCCTGATCCGGTATCCAATACCCAGGAAGTAGAGTTTATAGAAAAACAGTTTTCAATAACATACACACCTGAAGCTGAAGCTGCAACCTGCTTCAGTTCCTGTGTCCTGGCTTTCCAAGCCCTGCAATCTTTCTTCCAGTGTCCACTCTTGTGACAATAGAAGCATTCCTCTTTACCAACAAGCTTCCCCGCTATCTTTGTTGCCTTTTCCTTTCCCTTCGCACCCACTTTACTAACACCGCCCCTTGGTTTGGCGGGGGCTTTCCTCTTCTTTCCCTTGGCTTTCGCCTTGGACCTAGAAGAAGAAGATCCTCCTACAAACAAAGTGAATGTATCCCTACCCTTCTGTAGGGTGCCCTCTGCGCTCCTCAGCAGGTTGAGGAGTTCTGAAAGTTCAACTTCCTTTTCTTGCAAGTTGAAATTCAGTATGAACTGGGCGTAAGTGGATGGAAGGGACTGGAGAATTATATCTATGTAGAGTTCACTATCCAACGTGGTCCCAAGTTCCGCGAGCTCCTCAGTGTAGCCAATCATCTTAAGCACGTGGTCCGCTACCGATGATCCGACGGCCAACTTAGTCGAAAATAACTTCTTCGACACTTCGTATCTTGCGATACGAGACTGCTCTCCATACAGTTCTTTTGTATGAAGAAATATGGATTCCAAATCCATATTCTCGTGCCTCCTCTGATGGTCATTGTCCATCGAGGCAAGTACGAGGCATCTGGCCTTCGCGCTGTCTATCTCCCAAGTCTTACGGATTTCCTTATCCGCGACGCTGGAGGTGGGACCTGGGACGGGGGGAGCTTTGGTGGTAAGAAGATACCCCAGCTTGTCGTAAGAGATTGCCAATTTGACATTCCTGAGCCAATCTTTGTAGTTTGGCCCTGTCAGTATGTTTTTATCTAGAAGTAACTTAAGTCCAGTCATTTCGATTTGGTCGCTGCAGGGGGAGAGAAGAAACACTTAGCACGATGCTCTTGCAAGTTTAGAATGGTTTTTAATTTGTCTAAACAGGATGGCTCCCACTGTCTCTCGAATCCCTCCTCAAACCACAAAGGAAGAATTAGCCGGGATCAATCCCACCGTACAATACTTGCTTAACCGTTCAGCCAGGCCAGTGTCGGTACTTCGAGGGAGGTTTTCCAACGCTTTCGCGAAGTTCCTTAATTTAAGAACCTCTTTTCCCTGGGGGTGTAGCCCCGCTAACACCTTTCTAGGCACCTACTAGGTTTATAGCATTGATCGTTTAGTGAGAAATTTCCCGAGGAGTAGCATATACTCACAGTAGGATCGGGATCCAAATATCATCGCGTGACGAAAATGAAGGAATCCTACCATAATCATCACACTCCAAATGGTATGCAAATCTAGCAAGTTTCAGTACTTATGAAACTCCCGATGTGGATTTTTGCCCCATGCTCTTATGACCTTGACTTTGGCCAACAAATCATAAGTCACATGTCAAGTTCTTCCCGTCGTTATCCAGGTTAATTTGAATCCACCCGTACATACCCTTGACTTTGGCCAACAAGGCAGTACGACTGTTCCAAATCAACGCATCTATCTATGCTGCACATGAATATCCAATAGCTACCAATCACTATGCCTTGACTTTGGCCAACAAACACAGCTTGAATACTATTGACTATTTATGTGAAACGACGGAGGGCTACGAATGGTTTTGGCGAAACCGTGAACGTAGTGAACTTGATATAATCGATGGAACGAGATAGCTTTTAGAAGGAGTGGCTCAAGCTCCGCATTTAAAAAGTTAGTTTTGAAAAGAACCGAGTGGTTTTTCGAAAGTGTTCCATCGACTTAAACTTGGTTTATTATCTTGCATTAGTTCTTTTAATGCGTGATATTCTTGCATTAGTTCTTTTAATGCGTCCCATCATTTAATTCCTACCATTGCAGAAAACAACCAAAATATGACGTACGCTTATGCCATTCGCATTCGCCACGGGGTCCCGTCATCACTCGTTAGGTTACTTAACTAACGACAGAGCGGGGGATGGGCTAGCGCGGCTGTAAAACATAAGCAACGCCTAAGTAGAAAGCAATGATAGACATTACAGATCACAGATGAATACATTGGATATACTAGCAATCCGCATTTCTTTCGAGCCTGAAACGAAAAGCGGATAACACGGTCGCGGTGAATAGCAAATACCCCACCCAAGACCCCTACGGGTGCGGCAAACTACCCGCCAAGTTCCCGGTAGTTTGTGCACCCCACCATGGGTCTATCCTAGGAGCAAAAACAGTAAAAGGAATTATACAATGACGGCTACAACCCCGACCCGGTTGTGCGGCCAAACAAATAATATAATTACATCAATTTACATTTACAATGAATGAAAGAAAAACAAAAGCTCATCTCACATCCACCCCGGCTATTCACCCGCGACAGTCCAACACATTCATATACACATTCCAGCACATTACAGATCATGTATAACCCCGACTAATCGACTTATAGCGATTAGCCGACGTTCAATACATGCAAACATCACAGATATAACCAACATAGCCAAAGTGCAGTGAAGTTCGGAAAAAAAAATACGGAATTATAGGACCCTAAAAGTGAATTTCAGTTCTGGAAAATCTGGGTACATATAATATATCTGAAAAATCCCAAAACCAACACAGAAGAACACTGCACGAAAAACGATGCAAAGATGACTACAAAGCGCGGCGCTTCCGCCGCACATGCCTACCTCGTGCGGCGGAAGCGCGGCGGATTAAGGGAATTAGGTCATCGTTTTTCATGGGTACACTTACAAAACCCTGAGACGATTTTACAAGTATAAAGTTTTTCATTTTGAGCCAAAAAAATTTCAACAGAAACTCAGGTTTTGTAATATTTCCGGTTTTGTGATTTTTCGTTTCCGAACTTCGTTACACTTCACTACCAAGCTAGTTTAAGTTTAGTTAGGCTCTGATACCACTGTAAGTCCATATTGCGACCCTCGGTGCTTACGGGGAGGCGGAAACGGTATAAAAAACGAATTTTTATCGCAAGAGGCAACATGGACTAAACTTGGTCGGGATCGTTGTCTAAACTAAAACTAGCAATCTAGCTAAAGAGAGTTAGCTACTATGGAAGATGGTTATACCTAAACTTGAACTCCTTCTTCTTCAAACCTTGTAGAGGTTGATGGTTCTCTTTACGTCGCCTTCTCCCGTCGAAGATGGATCCACCTCGAAGATTCGACTTTGGGCTCTTCCTCGATCTTTGAGTGAACTAGGGTTTCCGGCTTGCTAAACCTTCATCCTAGAATGAGTAGAGAGAGATTAGGGTTTGCTTTTCTTTCTAAAGAGAATGATTCTCAACACATGAGAAGGTTTCTCTTTTCAAGAGGAAGAAGAAGATGAAAATGAGGAGAGAGAGAGGTTATGATAGAATGAGCTCTCATTTCCTTTCTTGCAACCATAATGCAAAAAGAAAATGAATTATCAAATAATAATAATCAAAATGAAAAGGTTGATGGAAAGTTTTAGAATGACTAATATCATTACAAGCATTAAATGAAAATGCAAGAATCAAGAGCATCTTTCTCTTGTAATGATAATGGTCAAATGTTCAACCATGGTCAACAAGTCAACCATGGTCAACAAGTCAACAAAAACTAACCATGACACAATTTCATTTTATTATATATTATTAAATGATATAATACAAATCCATTAGGGTTTGGAAAAATACAACTGTCAACTGTGCATACGCACCCGTTCCGAAACCCTAATGAAAAATCATCTTCCTCCTCCTAAAAAAGAACTGTGCATACACACCTGCATTCTTGTTCCGAGGAACATGAATACTGAGAGATAAAAGCAACCCCAAATACTATACCAGTATCTGACTCAAACCAGAGACAGCCAGTAATATCCGTCCGGACTCTAAACGTGCACAAGTGCGCGGATGAGAACGAACCCTGTCGCAAAACCATGCGACCTCTACTCTGTTTTGCCCAGAGGCGAATACCCTCTGTGTGGGACTCTAAAGACTCGACACTACGCTGGCAGTGGGTTTAACCACAGACCGCAAGCGGCACTAGCTGTGCGTAACGGTCCCCAGGTAGATGCCGACAAGAAGGCTGACGAGGTGAAACCCCATCTGAACTCCTACTGAGTCTGAATGTGACATTCTCCGTACAGTCCGGTCTGTTCGTCTGATACATCGCATGGCGGGCCTAGGGGGCGGTAAAACGTCAGTCCCCCAATAGCGGTACAAGTCGTGTCGGAGTGAAGCCCAAAACACCCTGAGATAACACTGGAAACTTACCAGTATATCTCGCTTGCCCTGGCCAGGGACTACTCGTGTAATGGCTCTCCTAGACACAGCGCGATGTCAACCCCCAATACCGGGAGAGACGAATCCTGTCTAACCGTCACTGCCTCCAAGTGCTTCGGGACTGCACCCAACCACCACCTGTTTGCACGACTCCTTTGAGCCGTGGTAGGGTAGTGATCAAAGTGCAGTGGGAACACACTCGAGGCGAAGTGTCAGTGTCAAGTCAGCGGACTAAGCTGTACTCATGTCACCTGGGAACTGATAACTGACGATAGGTATAATACCAACCTGTCAGTTCCCGACGAGTCCTGTCCAGTGTACTCGTAACCCAACGAGCACCCGTATACTATCTCCAGTACGACGTACTGATGGCTGTGGGACAGACCATCTCCCACACTGGGATGAGAAGCGCATACGCTAGTCTACTCCGGAGTATCGATGCCCTGTCTCGATAGTCCTACGACTAGGGACCTGTATAAGGATGTGCCTATAGATTACCCAGCCCCCACTAGTGTGACTGCCATCACAACGCTGGTAATCAAGCAAAGATCCTAAGGGCTCCACTAATGCGTATAAGTGATATACTGAAATAAACACAAGTACACATTGAAGTAGAAACAAACCAAGTAGCATACTACTATATTGAGCAAGATTGTTTATACAAGGTGAATATCCCAAGCTTCCATCAAGTAATATACAAACTAGTATGATACAGTAATGGCCTCTAGGGCATATACACTAACAACGGTATCTTGTTTGGAACTCTTCCAACTCACCGCCCCTCCATTAATGGTAAATACAAACCCAGAGATAGATTTGCTGTCGTCCTTATCGCTCTGGAAGCTCGAATCGGTAAAGGCCTCCATTTGGAGATCTCCATTACCATACACCAAGAAAAATTCTTTAGTCCTTCGCAAGTACTTAAGAATGTTCTTCACAGCTGTCCAGTGATTCTCCCCTGGATTGGATTGATACCTGCTTACAACACTAAGTGCATAAGCTACATCTGGGCGTGTACATAACATCGCATACATTATAGATCCTACTGCCGAAGCATAGGGTATAATACTCATGCGAGCTCTCTCTTCATCGGTCTTTGGGCAAGAATCCTTGGAGAGAGTGACCCCATGGCAAGCGGGTAAGGCACCCCATTTGGAGTCTTCCATACTAAACCTTTTTAGGATGGTGTCAATGTACCTGGTTTGGGACAATCCCAATAACCTTTTGGATCTATCCCTATAGATCCTTATGCCCAAAATGTATATGGCATCACCCAGGTCCTTCATGGAGAACCTCAGTGATAAGAAAGATTTGACTGACTGTAGCATAGGAATATCATTTCCTATCAGAAGAATGTCGTCCACGTACAATACGAGGAATGTGACAGCTCTTCCTACAGCCTTCTTATAAACACAAGGTTCATCTGGATTTTTGATGAAATCAAACTCTTTGATGACATCATCGAAACAGATGTTCCAACTCCGTGCTGCCTGCTTTAACCCATATATGGATTTAAGCAATTTACATGCTTTCCCGCTGCTCCCACTGTCAATGAAGCCCTATGGCTGATCCATATAAACACATTCTTCTAAATTTCCATTTAGAAATATGGTTTTAACGTCCATCTGCCAGATTTCATAGTCGTAATGAGCAGCAATAGCAAGTAGGATCCGAATGGATTTAAGCATGGCTACGGGAGAAAAAGTCTCGTCATACTCCAAACCTGGTCTTTGACGAAAACCCTTCGCCACAAGTCTTGCCTTATATGTCTCCACTTGCCCATCTACACCAATCTTTCTTTTAAAGATCCATTTGCACCCCACAGGTTTTACCTCAGGGGGTACAATGTCCAAAGTCCATACTTTGTTGGTGTACATAGACTCCATTTCGGATCTCATGGCATCCAGCCACTTCACATAGTCTTTACTCGTGATAGCTTGCTGAAAACTAGTAGGATCATCATCATCCATGATGCAATCTTCTCCCTTACCATCAATGAGGAAACCGTAGTACCTCTCCGGTGGGCGAGAAGTCCTACCAGACCTACGGAGTGGCCGAGGTTCTTCAGTTTCTGTTGCAACAGCCGGTTCAACCAAATCGTCATTTGCAGTTTGTGTCTCTAGAACCTCTTCTAGATCCACCACCTTGCCATCATCTTTATCTGTGAAAAACTCTTTTTCTAAGAATGTGGCATACTGAGAAACAAACACCTTTTGTTCCTCTTTGTGGTAGAATAGATATCCATAAGAATTCTTTGGATATCCAACAAAATTACACATGACTGACCGTGTCTCGAGTTTGTCCGGGTTCTGCTTTTTAACATATGCCGGGCAACCCCAAATCTTAATTCTCTTAAGTGATGGTCTCTTCCCATGCCATATCTCATATGGCGTGGTAGACACGGTTTTGGTTGGAACCCTGTTTAGCAGAAACGCTGCAGTCTCCAATGCATGCCCCCAAAACGAGACTGGTAACTCAGCGTCACTCATCATGGACCGGACCATATCTAATAGGGTCCTATTCCATTGTTCTGACACACCGTTGTGCTGTGGTGTGTAAGGAGGAGTGAGTTGAGAGAGAATCCCATTCTCTTTTAGGAAGTTTGCAAATTCTGCACTGAGATACTCACCACCTCGATCTGATTGAAGCACCTTAATACTCAAGCCGGTTTGTTTTTCTACTTCTTGTTTATATTCAATGAATTTCTCGAAAGCTTCGGACTTGTGTTTTAATAAAAATACATGTCCGAATCTTGAGAAGTCGTCAGTGAATGTAATGAAGTATGAAAAACCGCCTCTAGCCTGTGTAGACATTGGCCCACATACATCACTATATATGAGGCCCAGGAGCTGAGTAGCTCTTTCTCCGTGTCCGGTAAACGGAGTTTTGGTCATTTTACCCTTGATACAAGACTGGCAAGTCGCATAAGATTTATATTCAAAAGAATTTAAATATCCATCTTTGTGTAACTTGTTTAGTCTTGTTTCGTTAATATGACCAAGTCTACAGTGCCAAAGAAAAGCTTCATTTAATTCTGAAAGTTTTCTTTTATTATTGTGTTGTATACTGAAAACTGTGTGTTGATTTAGGACATATATACTGTTATTAAGCGTACCATACCCAACCAACATTTGATTCAGGTTAATGTTCATAACATTGTTCTGCAACACAAAATTATATCCTTCATTGTCCAACAAAGAAACAGATATTATATTACAAAGCATACTTGGTACAAAATAACATGGATTCAAAACCAAAATACATCCAGATGGCAACCCCAAGTGATACTCTCCCATTGCGACTGTATGTACATTGGAACCATTTCCAACGCGGAGAGTATGGTCACCTGTCTTCAAAACCTTGCTATTTCTCAGCCCCTGCATAGAATTACAAATGTGAGAACCTGAACCGGTATCTAATACCCAGGAAGCAGAGTTTATTGAAAAACAGTTTTCAGTCACAAACACACCTGAAGCAGAAGCATCACCATGCTTCTTCTTGAGACTTAAGTACTCCGTGCAATTGCGCTTCCAATGTCCTGTCTTGTGGCAATGAAAACATTCGCCCTTCCCTGAGTCTCCAGCCTTGGACTTTCCCTTTCCCTGCGCCTTTTTAACTCCGCCCTTAGGATTAGTGGGTTTCTTCTTTTTCTTTCCCTTGGCCTTAGCTTTCGGGCGAGAAGAGGAAGACTGTCCAATAGTCATAACGGGAGTTTTTGCTAACTTCATAGTGCTCTCTGCACTCCTTAACATATTAAGGAGTTCATGGAGTTTCTTCTCCATGCCATGCATGTTGAAGTTCACTATGAACTGAGCAAAGGTGGAGGGGAGGGACTGCAGAATAATATCTATATATTGTTCATTGTCCATCGTCCATCCAAGGTCCTCAAGCTCTTCTATAAGAGCTATCATCTTCAGAATATGGTCTCCTACTGGTGTGCCAGGGGCCATCCGCATCTGAAACAATTTCCTTGATGCTTCGTATCGTAATACGCGGGATTGCACCCCATACAACTCCTTTGTATGGAGCAATATACCGTGAATGTCCATGTCCTCGTGTTGCTTTTAATGTGTGTTGTCCATCGATGCAAGCGCGAGGCATTTGGCCGTGGCACAGTCAGCGTCCCATGTCTTGCGGACTTCAATGTCCGCAACTGAGGATTTTAGACCAGGGACGGGCGGGGCTGAAGCCGTGAGGACATATGATACTGTATCATAAGTCAAGGCGATTTTCAGATTCCTCAGCCAGTCTTTATAGTTGGTCCCATTCAGTTTGTTTTTATCTAGTAGAAGCTTGAGTCCAGTCATGGGTATCAGCCATTAAGAGAGAGAAAAGAATACACTCAGCGAAAGCTCTTGCATAGATTAGTTTGGTTATTATCTTGTCTAATCGATGTTTCCCACTGCTTTTATCGAGTTTTTCTTTCAAACCTTAAAAAGAAAAACCAGCCAGGATTAATTACAGTCTACAACTTCGCTAACCGTTCAGCCAGGCCAGTGTCGGTACTTGAGGGAGGTTCCCCGTGCTTTCGCACGGACCTAATTAGAGTAAACCTCGTTTTCCGAGAGGCGGAGCCCCGTTAACACCTTTCTAGACACCTAATGAGTTAGCTAATTGTAAACTGTAAAACTCTCCTAGGAGCAACTATTGCCCACAGTGGGATCGGGATCCAACCATCACATGGAAGGTATGCAATCTCATTGCAAATTTCAACTATTGAAATTCCCGATGTGGGTTTTACCCCTAGCACTTATGACCTTAACTAAGGTCAACAAATCATAAGTACCAGTCAAGTTCTACCCGTCATTTCTTGATTAATTAGACCCACTCATATGACCCTTAACTAAGGTCAACAAAGTCATAAGAATGTCCTAATTAATCTGCATCATATGCAATGTAGGAAGACATCACTTAGCTACCGTACACTACACCTTAACTATTGTCAACAAACGTAGTACGAATACTAAGTACTCTACTTCCTAAAATGACGGAGGGTTGCGGATGATTTTTAAGAAAATCTTTAACGCTTTGAACTTGATATCGTTGTAGAATAAAATGGTTTTCAAAAGGAGTGGCTTAAGCTCCGCAGTTTTGAAATATAGCTTTTTCATAAATAGCCGAGTGGTTTTTCAAATCCAATTCTACAACATCTATTTAGGTTTATTTTCTTTACATTAATCACATTAATGTAATTCCATCATTTAAGTCCTTAAGCCAATCACAGAAAAGAAACGAAAATAACACGTACGCTTATGCCATCCGCATTCGCCACAATGTTCCGTTATGCACCGTTAGGTTACTTAACTAACGGCATACCGGGACGGGACTAGCGCGGGTGTAAAACATAAGCAACGTCTACTATATATCATATATATAATATGTCATTCGTCTCAGATATCACAGAACACAGGCAGCAGAAACATAGATATAACGTGGGATATACTAGGACGTCCGTATTTAGTATTTAGCCAGAATAGAGAATACGGATTCCACAGTCGCGATGAATAGCCAAGCCCACACCCTGGACCCCTACGAGAGCGGAAAGTGACCCTACCAATTCTGGAGTTTAGGAGACCTGGTCTCGACTCCTCGAGATGGCCTCCCACTGAACCCCAGAACCCGGTCACCTGTGCTCCCCTATTTGGGTCCATCCTAATGCGGAAAAGTAAATAATATACAACACTGGTGGCAGCAACCTCAACCCGGAAGTGCCCCAAATAAAAGAATATTACATTACATTTGAATTTACATGAATGAAAATATAAAACTCTCATCTCACATAAAACCCCCCGGCTATTCAATCGCAACAATCCTGCACATCATATCTCAGCAACACATAATATCTCATATCATCATCGTAAGTAAGTATGCATACACCGATTGTCGTCGACGTATAGCAACGACAATCGGCAATACCACTACATACTACACTTACGGTCACAGAAAAGAAAGTGTAAAACTGCAATATCTGGAATCCACATTCTCTTTAGACATCGCAAATGCGAAATATCACATATTCCGTATTTCATGTCTAGTAATATGAATTCCACACATTGCAACACATTCCGGATAAACAAACAGTATTGAAGTTTTCGATCGAACGATCAAATACCCAGGATTCACTAAAGCTCAACACTTGAGCAGAGTTCAAAGTACCCCGGAGTGTGACACAGTAGTAGCGGTCCAGCCGTAGAAGGGTCAAGCCAATGCCTCACATGTGGCACGCCGTACTGCCCCAAACCCTAAGGTTCAAAGGACAGTTCAAGACGGTCATATAATCGAGTTAAGGTTTGTTATCTTCTAGAGGGACCACCACAAAAAGACTTGCACATATTTCCAAAGTATTTAAACCACGTGAATAGTGAGCAATTGATACTCGTTCAAACACTTCAATACTTTCTAATTTACCCGGAAAAAAAACGAAATGAAAATACCGATCGAATCTATGCGTCCAAAACCATCTCCAAAAAATACAGTACTATATTCAGATTAAACATACCTAAAACAGTGTACAAGCAGACCTAAGAATTACAGTGTAATTTTCATGGAATGATATCACTGTACGGCCGCGGAGCCGTGGCCTAAGCAAGGAATTGCCGCGGTTCCACGGCCATATGAACAGTTCATTGCATCGTATTTCACCATAATTCTTAGTTTTCCCTGCTGTATTTTTTAAGTATTTTTAATTCTGAAAAAAGTCAGATTTTAGAATTTGTCCAGAGAGGGTCCAAAAACGTCGTATTTTTGTCCGATCGGGATTTTTACTTCGTAAAAGCGTCGCCTAATGTTCTAGGTCGGCTCTGATACCAATGTTAGGTTTGTCTAGCACCCTATAATGAGTTTTGAAGCATCACATGTCCCAAAGTTTGGATTTTGATGGTGCTAAACAAGCATGCAAAGGAATCGATCCTAGAAAATTAGGGTTTCGAAACTTAAGACTTATAAAGTTAGGGTTTCGAGACTACAACCTTTGTAGCTCCTTTTTGTAAGTCGATGTACAACACCCCACGACTTGCAGGGAGGCGGAAATATGAAAAACGATCTTGTTCTTTGCTTAAACATCGACTAACCGCAAGAATCGAAGCTAAACGATAACTAGCATCAAACATAGAAGTTAACAACTACTATGTAAAGGGATTATACCTAAAGAACCGTGTCCTTCGTCATTACGAACTCCACCTCCTCCTCGGCTTTCTCGAAGTAGTAGACGATCCACCCGAGAGCTTTACTCCAAGCTAAGCCTCTAAACTTGAGGCAACTAACTTTCTTTAAGTGCTAATCAAAGAAGCTAGGTGATATAGAGTGAGGGTTATGGTTTAATTAGTCTAACTAATCCTTGTACTCAACACATGAAAGGGGAGGATTAGGGTTTGAAGAGGGAGAGCTTGAGGAGAGAGAAGGTGAAGATAATAATGAAGTGAGAATAATGAGTTATCATAATATATATCAAGCATTTCTTTTTATTAAGAAAAGAAAAGAAATGAATTTAACAACCATGCTTGATAATATCTAGTGATGATTCACATCCTTGAGTCATTAAGCATTTATGATTCATTAATGACATGGATGAATCATCCATATGACTCACTAATCACATTCATTGTATATGCCACCTAAACCTCCTTAGTCACCACCTTCTAGAAGCTTCTCGTGCAATTACGAGAACGCCCCTCCTTTCTGCAAAAATACGGAAAAACTTTAGACTGTATAAATCCAATAACCGGATACCAGTAACTGGCTTAAACCAAAGCCGACTGGTAAAAACTGTCCGAAAGTCATACGTGCGTAAACACACGTATGCGTCCGAACCCTTGTCGTAAAAACCATACGACCTCTATATCGTTTCCCTGGAGTAGGGAAACTCTCTGTGTGGGACTCTAGAGACTCGACTACTACGCTGGCAGTGGGTTTAACCACAGACCGCAAGCGGCACTAGCTGTACGTAACGGTCCCCAGGTAGATGTCGATAAGAAGGCCGATGAGGAAACCCATCGGAACTCCTACTGAGTCTGATGTGACAATCTCCGTACAGTCCGGTCCGTTCGTCTAAGACTATCGCATATCGGGCCTAGGGGGGCGGCAAGCGTCAGTCCCCTAATAGCGGTATAAGTCGTGTTGGAGCGAAGCCCATTACACCCTGAGAAACTACTGGAACCTACCAGCAAATCTCGCTTGCCCTGGCCAGGGACTTTGCGTAATGGCTCTCTGACACAGCGCGATATCAACCCCCAATACCGGGAGAGACGAATCCTGTCTAACCGCCACTGCCTCCAAGTGCTCGGGACTGCACCCAACTGCTACCTGTTTGCACGACTCCTTTGAGCCGTGGTAGGGTAGCAATCTAAGAATAGTGGGACACACTCGAGGCGAAGTAGCAGTGTCAAGTCTGCGGACTATGCTGTACTCATGTCACCTGGGAACTGTTCACTGACGACTGGTATAAAACCATCCAACAGTTCCCTGTGAGTCCTGTCCGGTGTACCCGTAACCTAACGAGCACCTGCATACTATCTCCAGTACGACGTACTGACGGCTGTGGGACAGACCATCTCCCCAACTGGGATGAGAAGCGTACACACTAGTCTACTCCGGAGTATCGATGCTCTGTCTCGATAATCCAACGACCAGGGACCTGAATAAGGATGTGCTTGTAGACTACCCAGCCCCCACTAGTGTGACTGCCATCACAACGCTGGTAGTCAAGCAAGATCCTAAGAGCTCTATCAATACGTATACTCACATATTAAGATAGAAAAACCAAGTAGCATACTACCATGTTTAGCAAGACTGTTATATACATGTGAATATCCCAAGTTTCCATTAAGTAATATACAAACTAGTATGATACAATAATGGCCCCTAGGGCATATACACTAACAATCTCCCACTTGCACTAGGGCCATGTACTGGCATATCGAAGACCGATGATCTCGAGTAGCCTCTCGAACTGAATCTGAGGTAGGGCCTTCATGAATGGATCAGCAATGTTCTCTTCAGAAGCAACTCTCCGAACCTTGATCTCCTGACGATCAATGATCTCCCTGATCAGGTGATACCGCCTTAAGATGTGTCTGGACTTCTGATGGGACCTTGGTTCCTTTGCTAAAGCTATAGCTCCGTCATTGTCGCAATACAGAGGTATTGGATCAACTATGGTAGGAACCACCTGAAGTTCTGTTAGGAACTTCTTCATCCATACTGCTTCTTTTGCGGCATCGCAAGCAGCTATATACTCCGCTTCCATCGTCGAGTCAGCAACGGTGTCCTGCTTGGAGCTCTTCCAGCACACCGCCCCTCCATTAAGGGTAAAGACATAACCCGACATGGACTTGGAATCGTCCTTATCACTCTGGAAGCCGGAATCAGCAAAGGCCTCCAACCTGAGGTCTTTTCCGCCGTAAACCAAGAACATTTCCTTAGTCCTCCTCAGGTACTTGAGAATGTTCTTTACTGCTATCCAGTGCTTCTCCCCTGGGTCTGACTGATACCGGCTTACCACGCTCAGTGCGTAAGCTACATCTGGTCTGGTGCACAACATCGCATACATTATAGAGCCTACCGCAGAAGCGTAGGGTATAATAGACATGCGTTCCCTTTCCAAATCAGTCTTGGGAGACATCTCTTTGGAGAGGGTGATTCCGTGACAAGCCGGTAGATTACCGCGCTTAGAATCTTCCATACTGAATCTTTTCAGTACAGTGTCGATATACCTGGACTGCGAAAGTCCCAACATCCTCTTGGATCTATCACGATAGATCCGGATCCCCAGAATGTAAGAGGCATCACCCAGGTCTTTCATGGAGAACCTGTGTGACAAGAATCCTTTGAAAGATTGTAGCATAGGAATGTCATTTCCTATCAATAGAATGTCATCCACGTACAAGACGAGGAACACGACACTTCTGGCTACAACTTTACTATATATGCACGGTTCATCTGGGATTTTGATAAAGTCATATTCTTTGACTGTCTCATCAAAACAGATGTTCCAACTCCGCGATGCCTGCTTTAGACCATAAATGGACTTAAGCAGCTTGCATACTTTCCCGCTGCTCCCACTCTGATTGAAACCCTCTGGCTGATCCATATAGACGCACTCTTCTAAATTTCCATTTAGAAAAGCTGTCTTTACGTCCATCTGCCAGATTTCATAATCATGGAAGGCAGCAATAGCAAGAAGGATCCGAATGGATTTGAGCATAGCCACTGGAGAAAAAGTTTCGTCATAGTCCAAACCAGGTCTTTGACGAAAACCCTTTGCAACAAGTCTAGCCTTATAGGTTTCCACCTGTCCATCTACACCAATCTTTTTCTTGAAGATCCATTTGCATCCTATGGGTTTTACCCCATCTGGAGCAAAGTCCAAAGTCCATACTGTGTTGGTGTACATGGACTCCATTTCGGTCCCCATTGCATCTAGCCATCGTACCGAGTCGCCGCTCTGGATGGCCTGCTGGAAGTCAGTAGGTTCATCATCATCTATGATGCAATCCTCTCTATCCCCATCTATGAGAAAACCGTAGTATCTCTCAGGCGGATGAGACGGCCTACTACTCCTGTGGAGGGGTGCGGGAATGTCCTGTTCTTCTTGAACTACTGGTTCTACCAAACTTTCAGTAGCAGTTTGTGGTTCTGGAATTTCTTCCAGTTCTATTTCGCTCCCACTTATTTCCTTTTCTAAAAACTGATGTTCCAGAAAATGGGCATTACGAGAAACAAAAACCTTTTGTTCCTCTGCGTAATAGAAATAATATCCCTTGGAGTTCTTTGGATATCCCACAAACATACATTTTACTGATCGTGCCTCGAGCTTGTCCACATGCTGCTTTTTAACAAAAGCTGGACATCCCCAAATCTTCATATGCTGAAGATGGGATTTCTTTCCAGTCCACATCTGATGTGGAGTGGTAGGCACAGTCTTGGTAGGAGCCCTGTTCAGAAGATATGCTGCTGATTCTAGCGCATAACCCCAAAAAGATCGCGGTAACTCAGCATTACTCATCATGGATCGTACCATATCCAATAGGGTTCGATTCCGTCTCTCCGATACACCGTTATGCTGTGGAGTGTATGGAGGAGTAAGCTGAGAGAGAATTCCTTTCTCTTTTAGGTAACCTAGGAACTCGGCACTTAAGTATTCTCCACCTCGATCAGATCTCAGTGTCTTAATACTTTTGCCTGTTTGGTTTTCTACTTCATTCTTATACTCTTGGAATTTCTCAAAAGCCTCGGATTTATGTTTCATCAGATAAATGAATCCGTACCTTGAGTAATCATCCGTGAAAGTAATGAAATAGGAAAAACCACCTCTTGCATGTGTAGACATTGGACCACATACATCGCCGTGTATGAGTCCTAAGAGCTCGCTCGCTCTTACTCCATGTCCAGTAAATGGAGTCTTTGTCATCTTTCCTTTGAGACAAGATTGACAAGTGTCATAAGTTTGATATTCGAACGAGTCCAAATATCCTTCTCTATGCAACTTAGTCAACCTTCTCTCATTGATGTGACCCAGTCTACAATGCCATAAGAAAGCTTTATTTAAATCTGGAGACTTTCTTTTAAGTGTGTTCTGGACATTGAAAATTTGGAGTTGGTTTAAAACATATATACCGTTATTTAGTGTACCGGACCCAATCAAACCATGATTAAGGTGGATGTTAACAACATCTCTTACAAACGTGAAATCATAACCTTTATTTGATAACAAGGAAACTGATATGATATTACACGTTAAGCTTGGTACAAAAAAACAGTTATGTAAAACCAAAATGTGTCCACTCGTCAATCCTAGGTGATAATCCCCGACGGACGCAGCTCCCACGCTAGCTCCGTTAGCAACCATTAGGGTCATATCACCTTCCTTCAGCACTCTACGGTTTCTCAGTGCCTGCAATGAATTGCAAATATGAGATCCTGATCCGGTATCCAATACCCAGGAAGTAGAGTTGATTGACAGACAATTCTCAATTACAAACACACCTGAAGTCGAAGCCACAGCTTGCTTCGGTTCCTGGTTCTTGGCGTTCCACGCCTTCCACGCCTTGCAATCCTTCTTCCAGTGCCCTTTCCTGTGACAATGGAAGCACTCATCCTGGCCAACTACCGGTACCGCAAACTTTTTCTTTCCCTTCCCTCCCACCTTACTAACACCTCCTCTAGGTTTGGTGGCGGCCTTCTTCTTCCTTCCTTTGGCCCTAGCCTTGGACCCGGAAGAAGATGCACCGCTAACAAACATAGCGGGTGTTTCCCTTGTTTTCTGCAAGGTGCCCTCTGCACTCCTTAACATGTTCAGGAGTTCCGGAAGTTCAACTTCTTTTCTTTGAAGGTTGAAGTTCAGGATAAACTGGGCGTAGGTGTGAGGAAGGGACTGGAGAATAAGGTCTGTATAGAGCTCATTATCCAAAGTCGTCCCAAGGTCTGCGAGCTCTTCAATATAGCCGATCATCTTTAGGACATGTTCTCCTACCGATGACTCGACAGCCAACCTCGCTCGAAACAAGTTCTTAGAGGTCTCGTATCTTGCTATACGAGATTGCTCTCCATAAAGTTCCTTTGTATGGAGAAATATGCCATCTAGGTTCATATCCTCGTGCCTCCTCTGATGTTCATTATTCATTGAGGCAAGCACGATGCATTTGGCTTTCGCGCAATCTAAATCCCAGGTTTTGCGGATTTCCTTATCCGCATTGCTGGATTTGGGACCAGGGACAGTAGGTGCCGTAGCGGTGAGGACGTACCCCAATTTGTCATAGGTCAAAGCCATTTTGACATTCCGCAGCCAATCTTTATAGTTTGGCCCTGTCAGTATATTTTTCTCTAAAAGTAACTTAAGTCCAGTCATTTTCAGGGTCGCTGCAATTAGGAGAGAGAGAAGAAAACTCTTTAGCATGATGCTCTTGCAAGTTTAGAGTGGTTTTTAGTTTATCTAAACTGGATGGCTCCCACTGTTTCTCGAATCCTTCCTCAGACCATAAAAGAAGAATTAGCCAGGACTATTCTCACTGTACAATACTTGCTTAACCGTTCAGCCAGGCTAGTGTCGATACTTCGAGGGAGGTTTTCCAACGCTTTCGCGAAGTTCCTTAATTAAATAACCTCTTTTCTCTGGGGGCGTAACCCCGCTGACACCTTTCTTGACACTTACTTGGTTTATAGCATTGATCGTTAAGTGACGAATCTCCTGATAAGTAGCATATACTCACAGTAGGATCGGGATCCAAATATCATCGTATGATAATGTTGAAGGAATCCTACCAACATTCATCAAACTCCAAATGGTATGCAACTCTTTGCAAATTTCAGTTTCTTTAGAAATTCCCGATATAAGTTTTTGCCCCATGCTCTTATGACCTTGGCTTTGGTCAAAATGTCATAAGTCACATGTCAAGTTCTACCCGTCATTATCTTGTCAAATTTAAACCCATCCGTATATACCCCTGACTTTGGTCAAATGATAATACGACTGTCCCAAACCAACTCATCTATCTTATGCAACAAATGAAAACTCAGCAGCTACCAAACACTATGCCTTGACTTTGGCCAAAATGCATAGCTTGAATATTACTGAATACTCAAATGAAATGACGGAGGGCTACGAATGGTTTTGGCGAAACCGTGAACGTAGTGAACTTGATATAACCGAAGGAACCTGATAGCTTTTAAAAGGAGTGGTTAAAGCTCCGCATTTAAAAATATCTGTTTTTAAAATTAACCGAGTGGTTTCTTTTAAATTGTTCCAACGATTAAACTTTTTGGTTTATTTTCTTTGCATTATAAATAATGCGTCCCATCATTAACCTATCATTGCAGAAAACAACGAAAATACAACGTCCTCTTATGCCATCCGCATTCGCCACGGGGTCCCGTCATCACCCGTTAGGTTACTTAACTAACGACAGAGCGGGGGCTGGGCTAGTGCGGGTGTAAAACATAAGTGACGTCTAAATAGCTATCATATATAGATATTGTACATTCGTCAGACGCAATAATAGGCATTCCAGATCACAGATGAACTTTATTGGATTTGCAAGCAATCCGTGTTTGTTTTGAGCCTACAACAAAAGACGGATTACACAGTTGTGATGAATAGCCATTACTCCACCCAAGACCCCAACGGGTACGACAAACTATCGGCCCGGCAGTTTGTGCACCCCACCTTGGGTCTGTCCTAGGAGCAAAAAACAGTAAAATGAAATAATACAACGGTGGCTACAACCGCAACCTGGATGTGCCCCGCAAAATAATATTACAACAAATTACATTTACATCAAATGAATTAAATAATAACCCATCACATAACCCCGGCTATACATCACAATAATCCAACACAGTTCATATCCACAAACAGTAAAAACCATTACAGAAATGTGCAACCCCCTGCCAACCGATATACTAGCAGTCAGGGGAGGTTTACGAACACATTATACAAACACAGATATAATCCAACAAGCAAATACTGTATGATTTCGATCGATTAAACACTTTTAATTTTGCTCCAATACTTCTCTGTAAATCTGAAACCTGAGCAAAAATAAAAACTTCCAGAAAATACCAAATATCACAGAGAAGCAACACAGGAAAACTGGGTTCCTGAATCGCCAACTCGGCGGCGGAAGCGCGGCGGATCGGTTCGATCCGCCGCGGTTCCGCGGCGCTTTAGGCGATTCAGGGGCCCAAATTTCTTGGGTGTTCTTCTACTGTCTTTTTAAGCTTTCTGAACCTCCCTGAAAAATTTTTGGACTTCATTTAAAAATCGACAGAAACTTGTGATTTTGGGTTTTTCCGGTTTCGTTTTTTTCGTTCGAAATTCATACAAATTTGCAAGTAAGTTATTTATTGTTTAGCGAGGCTCTGATACCACTGTAAGTCGATGTACAACACCCCACGACTTGCGGGGAGGCGGAAATATGAAAAACGATCTTGTTCTTTGCTTAAACATCGACTAACCGCAAGAATCGAAGCTAAACGATAACTAACATCAAACATAGAAGTTAACAACTACTATGTAAAGGGATTATACCTAAAGAACCATGTCCTTCGTCTTTACGAACTCCACCTCCTCCTCGGCCTTCTCGAAGTAGTAGACGATCCACCCGAGAGCTTTACTCCAAGCTAAGCCTCTAAACTTGAGGCAACTAACTTTCTTTAAGTGCTAATCAAAGAAGCTAGGTGATATAGAGTGAGGGTTATGGTTTAATTAGTCTAACTAATCCTTGTACTCAACACATGAGAGGGGAGGATTAGGGTTTGAAGAGGGAGAGCATGAGGAGAGAGAAGGTGAAGATAATAATGAAGTGAGAATAATGAGTTATCATAATATATATCAAGCATTTCTTTTTATCAAGAAAAGAAAAGAAATGAATTTAACAACCATGCTTGATAATATCTAGTGATGATTCACATCCATGAGTCATTAAGCATTTATGATGCATTAATGACATGGATGAATCATCCATATGACTCACTAATCACATTCATTGTATATGCCACCTAAACCTCCTTAATCACCACCTTCTAGAAACTTCTCGCGCAATTACGAGAACGCCCCTCCTTTCCGCAAAAATACGGAAAAACTTTAGACTGTATAAATCCAATAACCGGATACCAGTAACTGGCTTAAACCAAAGCCGACTGGTAAAAACTGTCCGAAAGTCGTACGTGCGTAAACACACGTATGCGTCCGAACCCTTGTCGTAAAAACCATACGACCTTTATATCATTTCGCCTGGAGTAGGGAAACTCTCTGTGTGGGACTCTAGAGACTCGACTACTACGCTGGCAGTGGGTTTAACCACAGACCGCAAGCGGCACTAGCTGTACGTAACGGTCCCCAGGTAGATGTCGATAAGAAGGCCGATGAGGAAACCCATCCGAACTCCTACTGAGTCTGATGTGACAATCTCCGTACAGTTCGGTCCGTTCGTCTAAGACTATCGCATATTGGGCCTAGGAGGGCGGCAAGCGTCAGTCCCCTAATAGCGGTATATGTCGTGTCGGAGCGAAGCCCATTACACCCTGAGAAACTACTGGAACCTACCAGCAAATCTCGATTGCCCTGGCCAGGGACTTTGCGTAATGGCTCTCTGACACAGCGCGATATCAACCCCCAATACCGGGAGAGACGAATCCTGTCTAACCGCCACTGCCTCCAAGTGCTCGGGACTGCACCCAACTGCTACCTGTTTGCACGACTCCTTTGAGCCGTGGTAGGGTAGCAATCTAAGAACAGTGGGACACACTCGAGGCGAAGTAGCAGTGTCAAGTCTGCAGACTATGCTGTACTCATGTCACCTGGGAACTGTTCACTGACGACTGGTATAAAACCATCCAACAGTTCCCTGTGAGTCCTGTCCGGTGTACCCGTAACCTAACGAGCACCTGCATACTATCTCCAGTACGACGTACTGACGGCTGTAGGACAGACCATCTCCCCAACTGGGATGAGAAGCGTACACACTAGTCTACTCCGGAGTATCGATGCTCTGTCTCGATAATCCAACGACCAGGGACCTGAATAAGGATGTGCTTGTAGACTACCCAGCCCCCACTAGTGTGACTGCCATCACAACGCTGGTAGTCAAGCAAGATCCTAAGAGCTCTATCAATACGTATACTCACATATTAAGATAGAAAAACCAAGTAGCATACTACCATGTTTAGCAAGACTGTTATATACATGTGAGTATCCCAAGGTTCCATTAAGTAATATACAAACTAGTATGATACAATAATGGCCCCTAGGGCATATACACTAACACCTTTTGCTGGACTCCTTGGTCTCTTGGGTGTTGAATGGAGGTCCTCTTGAAGTCCTCTCGCGTCCACGACGATCCGCCCGGAGTTCCCCGTCCAAGCTCGCAACTTCGTAAAACCGAAGAGAACACTCTAAACAAGTTGGTTAAACTTGTGTAGAATGAAGTTGTGGTTAAGATTCTCACTTCTAAACCCTTTCTTTATGTGTGTATTGCTCACTAGAAGAAACTAGAGAGCAAATATGAAGGAGGAAGAAGATGGTGGCAATATTTTAACAAGAGGTGAAAAAATGATAACCATAAGAAAAGAAATGAAATATATCCTTTTATATTTTATTCCTTCTCACTTCAAACCATGGTTAAATCTCTTGGTTGGTATTTAATTAGGGTTTAAACCATGTAAGGAAAGGTTAATCTAAGGTTAAGGGTAGGTGAGAATGGCTAGATTAAGGAAGAGTGTAGAAGCAAATGAAGATTATCCTTTCCTTTTTCCATTTTGTTTTAAACCTTAAATCAAATAAAACACAAAAGATTTATCCATGGTGTGAGTCTTATATTGCCACCATTTCCATGTGTAAACAACCATGATAGATGGGTGTATGTATGTATGTATGTATGCACATCCATATGTGCATGAAACTAGCAAGAAAGAAAGAAAGAAAAACATGCATGCATGCACACATCCATCATCCAAGAAAGGGTTTTAAGTGAGAAAACTAATGGTTAAATGATAAATCAACACTTGATTTATCAATCCGGCCATATCACATATGACCCCACCAAAAGCAAGCCGCCCGATCAATGTACGGTATCATATACGCACATTTTAATCGGGTCCATGCGCATATCGCATACGCGCACCACAACGTTTCGCCTGGACTAGGTAACTCCTGTGTGGGACTCTAAGACTCGTCAATACGCCGGCAGAGGGTGATGATCATATCAAGTACCCCCAAGCCTCAAGCGGTCAGCTAAACGTAGCGGCCACCCGGGTATTGAGCGATCAGAAGAAAACAAGCGAACCTGCTACAACTCCCGTCGAGCAACCGGCAACACTACCGGACAGTCCGGTCTCTTCGTCAGATATGCTGCATATCAAGCCTAGGGATGGTCACGTCGACCCTAATAACTCAATAAGTCGTGCTGGTGAATGGTCTATAACAGATCGAGAAACTACTGATAACACTTATCAGTAAATCTCAGCAGCCCTGGCCAGGGACTTACTGATATAACCAGTCGGGCACAGCACAGCATTAACTCCCTATACCGGGAGAGACGAAACCCCTCCTATCGCTCATTTCCTTCGTGTGTCTCGGGACTGTACTCAACGGCCGCCTGTTTGCACAACTCAGTAGAGCCGTGGTAGGGTGGCAATCAAAGTACAGTGGGAGAACACACAAGACTCTATGACGATCTTGGGTCTACAGACTAACCTGTACCAGTGTTACCTGAGAACTACTATCCGACGACAGATATAATTCCATATAGGAGTTCTCGGTGAGTCCGTCCAGTGTACCTAGTCAGCACTGAGCACTCGTATATGATCTTGATGTCAAACATCGATGAATGTGGGAACATCCATCGCCCATCGTATGGGTCTAGTATCATATACGCTAGTCTACTCTGGTATATCAATGCCCCGTCTTGATATACCTACGACTAGGGACTTTTCAGGATATGCTTATAGACTACAGATGTCCCACTAGTATGATCTCCATCATAATCAGAGCAGTCAAGCTAATATCCTCAGGGCTTTATCAGCATGTATGAGTGAATAATAAGCATGATCAAATCAACATGTCAGATAAAAAAGAACCAGATAGCATACTATCATGTCGAGCAAGAATTTATACTGAATATATATACATGTATAGATACATCCACTATCACATAATGGCCTCTAGGGCATACATATATCCAACAATGGTATGATCCATCATACGGCAACCTCTAGTCAAGGGTATAGGTCCATCATCAAGTACACTCATCACTTACGGTAAATCATCATACGACGGCATTAAAAAATTAGGGATCCTATCAACTTATATGACAATGAAGGTACAGACCTAACGTCACGTACGGCCTATCACTCAAGATTCACAACATTATCCATATACATATATATATATACCCATCTCTCCAGTCATATCCATATCAATCTCAGATCATGGGACAGGCAAAGGTATCAATTATCACATATCGACTCGTATCAATATAACGACATATCATACCAGGACGTCATATCACAACGTATACTCTTTTCCATCACATTAATATCTCATATCAAGTCAATTTTATATATACAATTTACCTTATACATCAAGTGTCATGCTACCCTAGAACTCAAACCTATTATATTGCAACTACATGTTTATAAGTCGTGATTCACATTCACTTTTCGTATCCCTACAGCTTTCTCATATCTCAATATATATCTACTCACCTTCCTCC
This sequence comes from Agapanthus africanus, assembly GCA_030015575.1. Classification (NCBI taxonomy): domain Eukaryota; kingdom Viridiplantae; phylum Streptophyta; class Magnoliopsida; order Asparagales; family Amaryllidaceae; genus Agapanthus; species Agapanthus africanus. The sequence continues at coordinate 124,153,810 of CM057343.1, forward strand.
TTGCTTGCCGAAGTCGATGGCGGCATGCCCCGTTGCCTCGGAATCTACACGAAGGTACCTACAATAATACACAATCGAATCGCTATTAAAATTAAATCCGGAAAACCAATATGGCACACAAATCGCCTATAGGTTAGAACCTATAGCCCACGTATGCAAAACCAACTAATCATCCATTGTTGTTGATGTAAAAACATCCAACAACCAAATACAAATCCAAAGATCAAAACCTAGAAATCAAAATACGGAACACATAACCAAAAATCACACCAATGTGCTCCCAGATTTTGACTCAGGCCAATTGGAGAAAAACTAGCAAGTATAGGGTGTTGTATATGGAGTGTGTGTGAACTACTATAACAACCTAGACCCAAACCCCCTCAAAGTGGCCGGCCAAATAGCCCAAAAATCCGGCCATCTCGGCCATCTGCGCTCAGAATTGGTTCGTCTGGTCAGGGTGGTCTCCTATTATCCTAATTAAGTCTCTAGAGTTGTTTGTTTTTCTCGTAAACACTCCAGGTCATCCCAGATTCCCTGTAGGCCAATAATCTCTTACAAACCGACACGGGTAAAATCCTAACTCAATATTCTCTATTCTATGCCAGTAAAACCATCACCCATGTCTTGTTACAGCCACTAATTCACCACAACACAACTCAAACCTTAATCCTTCTCTTGGAATTTCCAAGCTCACAAATCCACCACTAAACGAATTCTAAACTAAACTAAAATGCTAGAAATTCAAAACTAAACTAAGGAAAATGAATTATACCTCATTTGGGCAACCCAAGAAAAACCCTAGCTGTCCCAAGTCATCAAAATCCTACTTTTCTTGGTCCAAAGTGTAGAGGATGAAGTAGGGATCATCTTTAATGAAGAGAGTATAGTGTTTGGATGAAGATTTTGAGATGGTTTCTTAGGGTGAAGGTGGAGGGAAGCTTGAGGAGGAAGGAGGTGAAGAAAAGAAATGGGGAGGAGTTATGGTGGCTGCCCCCCCCTCTCTCTCTTCCTCTTATTCTCACCCTCTCTCACATTTTATTTACCCTTTTACCCTTTTCTCCTTTTCTTTTCTCACAAAGCCAAATGCAATATGAAACCAACAAACCCAAATGAACCACATGCAACCAAATGCAACATGCCTTAGTGCACTTGCCATGAAAAACTGTAGAAACACGGATTTAGTTTAATCGCGATTAGTAGTGCACTAATCGATTTTTATCCAAATTGCATATAATAAATTATAAATTGCCAAATCCGATAAATATACTTTAAAATGGATAAATCATTTAAATCTCCAATTATTTTACAATTATTGGTATATATTTATACCATTTTACGAAAACCCTAATATCGCAAATCGGGTAGTTTTCGGAAATATATTTTTTAATATTAAATTCTAAAAATAATATTTTATATTTTCTGAAATGTTATAATCTTCCCTCTTTAAAGAAATTCGGTCTTCGAATTTAAATTTAAACCCCCAAAATCTAAAACATTTCAATAATCAGCTCAAATCTACGGGGCTCCGAAATCACGGAAGATATAGAAAAACTACAGTGCATCACGTGCGTAAGAAAATGAGTACGAAACTCAAAATCGAACTCCGTCAAGGGTCACACAAATCATCGGATTTGCACGCATATCATCAGAGTTACAATAGAGATACAGATCTTGAAATCCACTACCGAAATCCAATATGCACTAGTTAAATACTATAATACATATATAGTACGCATCCCTGGAAAAATCCTTTAAACTGAATATAACACATTTAAAATCTTTTCTGAATCGCCGTGTGATGCGTAACTCACGGCACAAGTGATGGATGCTCATTTGTAAAATAATAAATATAGTTTCGTATATGTTTTTGCTCAGATATATGTCCCGTCCATTTTGAAATATCCCCAAAAGGTTTTCCTTTATAAATGTTCGTGTCACTCGCGGACACGTAGGAAATAGCGAGATTATAGCTCCATTTTGAAAACCTCTGGTTAAACTTTTAAAGTATGCAAAGTACTCAGGTACTGTCCTCAGATCAGTCATGTTTGGCTGCTATCCAAAATAGTGCCCAACACGAAAACAAGGTGCTCAACAGCAAAATCATTCTCAAAAGGTGTATCCAACATCACGTGCGTCTTGTGTGCATGGAAATCAAATCCAAATACAAGTTCTACGATATACACGAAAGTCAAAACTAAGTGCAACGGGTGTGCACGAAAACATCTGTCCAGTGCAACGGATGTGCATGACAATAACATCAAGTGCATCTAGAGTGTACCAAAGTCTCAACCCAGTGCAACTAACCTGAACAATGAAAATCCCAAATCGAGGGCATCCGGTGTGCACAAAATCACATCTCATATCATATGCCCAACATGCGTGAGAATCCAATCAAGTGCATCCGTCATGCACGAATGAAATCTAAATCAAGTGCATCCCACATGCACGAAATCCAAATCCAGTGAATCTAGTGCACGAAATACAAATACAGTGCATAAATGCATAAATACAAATTTGGTGCATCAAGTGCACAAAATACCAATCCGGTGCATCAAATGCCCAAAATACCAATAAATAACTCAGATGCGTAAACAACAACACCGAGTGTACCAAGGTGTATAAAATCATAAAATTGTGCAACTGTGTGGACAAAACACCTATCAATGCACTGCAAGCACATATAAGCTATACCGAGTGCAAAATCAAATCGAGTGCGTACCACACGCACAAAATCAAATCGACTGTATGAAATCCGTGAAATCATAAACATATGCAGCCAAGGCACAAAAACTTATCCCAAGTGCAATAAGTATGCACCAATTATAAACCAACACAACAGTGCATAAAAATATATCTCAAGTGCAATAACTATGCACAAAATGTAAATACGCAGTAGGTGCAGCCATGGCGCACGAAATCAATATCATGAAACTAATCATCAAAACTCAAATCTAATCGATATAAGCGTGATACTCGGATCACAAACACAAATCGCAATAAATGGCATTGAGGTACACCTCCTATAATGTCGAAAAATATCGGTGCGCCTAAAACTGACAGAGCAAGAACATCCACTTGCCTCCTGCTCCATTTCTGGCATCCTCTGTCTCTGGGTCCTCATTTTCTCTGTGGATTACCAATCTCGCAATCTATCGGCTCATCGGTCCGTCCGGTGTGCTAACGGAAACGATTCCGCTCTGGCACTTCTCTGGTCATCTCTTGGCCAATTAGTATGACCACTCATAAAGCAGAATGTCACTGGTGTCGGCCTCTGGCCCTCTGAATACTTATGACACTACTGATCCTCGGTGCAAATCTTGTCGCAGTAGTGTCCTGGAAGGAATCTGCTCAAGGTCTTTTCCGATCCAGCCTATGCCGGACTGTACGGAGGCTGGTACTCTTGCCTAATCTTTTCTCGCTTTCTGGACATCTGCGTTCCCAGCACAGCTTTTTCATCGGAGACTGGTCATATCTCACGCCTCTGTATTTATATCAGATCTTTAATCTCAATGGGGAATAACAACAGCTCGTTGACATCTCGCATGAACTTCTTGTTCCACTCATCTTTATTATCGTTTGCTTCGACGTCACGTCATGCTATCTGCGTACTGCAATTGTCTCGGCTACAGTCAATCCGGAATTTCTCACACGGACTCGAAATCACGAACTTGGTATCTTTATCACTCTGTAGAAGATCTCTAGCCGAACACGTCCTCTGAAACTTGTCCATACCATCGGAGGAATACTCAATACTCATCCATTCTCGATCAATTCACAACGCATCTGGGTGAGGTCCTCTATCTGAAGCTGGTCAGCTTAGTGGTCTCTTATCACATGATATCAGGACGACGTTAAAATTTTCGATCGATTTGTCAAGATCCTATAATTCCCCGAGAGCTCAACTCTTGAGTACAGTTTAATAATATCCTGTACATACCATAGTACTTATGAACCAACCGTAGAGGGCAAACCTAAGCCTCACTGATGGCACCGCTGAACTGCTACAAACCCAAAGGTTCAAAAAGCGGTTCCATGGTCATCATGTTGAGTTAAGGTTTCATTCTTCCAGAGGGTCCACAGAATTACTTGCATGTTCCTACGAATATATTGAACTTGGAAAAATGGGTTTCTGACATTCGTTCGAACTTTTTAACTTTGCCTGAACAACATGTGAATACCCTTCATCCCTCAACTCAAGGTAGACTCGCTATCATCTGTCTCAGCTTTTCCTGAAAGCTCCAGCGATCTCAGCTCGTAAAGTATGTGGGCGACATCCTATCAATCTCAGCAACAGCCGGGCCATCTGTCTGCACGGTAGACGACATCACAAACTCTAAGGTATGCTGTACACCAACAGTCCTCTTACAACTGGCAGCCTCTATCAACTGCCCGATCGAACGGTGCAAAACCGAACACCCCCCTCAAATGAGAAGTCACAACACCAATACAAAATCGCGACGTTCTCGTGTCACCAGAAAACATGATGGTCAGTCCTCATCCAGGACAAGCTTACCATGACCGCATCACTAGCAGCAGCTCAATCTGTGCTCAAACCATGGTGACAGGAACCTCAAGCATGTATCGATGAAACCAGATCAAAGGCATGAAAGGAAACGACAGATCCCGAATGGATACATGATCATAAGAAGAAACATCATCAATGAGAGTATGATCATGGAAACGAAGAGAATCACAGATCTCAAAATATGTACATCCTAAGCTTTCTTAAGTGTGGTATCATATCGTAAATATGCCGTGGAACATACGTACGGTACTTCACTCTACCCAAGCTACCTACTCTATCAATCAGGGTCAACCTATGAAATGAAAGTTCGGGTCTAATATTCCCTCGACCAATTCTAAGTTCTGTAAGGTCAAGCCTAGGTTCGGAATATATATAAACGCCCCAGAATCCACATAGTCAAACATAGAGTCGAACCAAGATTAAACCTAGCGCTCTGATACCAACTTTGTCACGACCTGAAATTTAGCTCGTGATCGGTACTTAAATCACACAACGTCTAAAGGCGTAACGAAATTCAAGTAAGCCTAAACCCAGAAGTCTAAACCTTTTTAAGAAAATAAATGAGGTGAAGTTTTGAAGTAGAGGTATAATGAAAACAAACGTTTATTTAAATGCATGGTTAGTAGAACATGAAAAATGCAAGTGGATTTTATTTGTTGGAAAACATGTTTCGTCTTTTGAAAATTTGGGCAGCACCACCTTTGTATATTTTGATCCAAAACCATAAATACATAATGATAATAAAGGCATCCCCAAGCAGGAGCTAGCTCTTCGCCAAACGGCAGATTCACAACCACGCAAGTAATAAAAACAAGTATACGCCGCCCAACGGTGAAGATCAACACAAAAGATAAAGAATAAAGAAAGTCATCAACCCAAAAAGCGAACATATAACCCAACGCTCAAGTCTCGCAACTACAAGTTTTACTAAGTCCAACTACATATAAAAGTAGTAGTTTTGATTGATGGAGTTTACTAGATACAAATAAATAATGAGTACAATAGTGGTACGATCCAACATGTACCACCTACCAAAGCAAATCACCCCAAAGCAAGCTGTGTGCCAACGATGCCGCTACCAATCCATGCGGTCAACCTGCAAGAGCTGTGGCACAATGTAGGTGAGTTGCCGACTCGTGAGTAGAAAACATCATCAGGTAGAAATCGAATAAAATAACGATTTTCTAGGTGAACTATATCATAAAGGTAATACTATGATATCTACGGTGACCGTATGTAAATATGTGCCAACAATAAATAAATGTCAGAATGCAAGTGGATATCATCCAATAATATAATCAATGCCAGTATGCATGCGGATCTCGTCCACTCGAAACATCGTAAAAGCATATGCATGTAAATAAATGTGGATATCAAGAATGTGTGTCCGTCAATGACACATCAAAATCCGAATCATCAAATCTCAATATCTAGAGCTCCGGCAATCCGGACTGACCGATATCAATACCGGGCTCCGGCAATCCGGACTAGCCCATATCCTCAAACCTCCAGACCACGTCGGTATCCTCCGGATATCCGGCACGTCATAATAACCGGTCGGTAGTGCTCCACTGCCGGGCTCAACGCCATAATCTGCGACCATCTTGCCCCGGGGTACCGCACCTGGTCCACTATGCACCCACAGACGGTTCCTCCTCCTCCTCGAATCGGGTGTATTATATCGCTCAAGAGCCGAGAAAACTCATGGTATACACTTCTCAAATCATATCATGAGAAAAACTGCAATTTTCTATCTTTAAATGATAATAAGTTTATAAAATCTTTCCGGTTTCTCCAAATCCTGAAATCTCATGAAAACATCATATCTCAATGCGTAAAATCATAAAGCATGATGTATGCGACATACAACAGAATGTAAGCATATCCGTAAATCATGAAACATGGAACATTAATATGCACATATCAAGGGAAAACCACTCTTTAAAATGAATCCAGTATTAAAATATATCCAGCAGTTCCTAATTCCTCCAAGGTCAAATGCAATATCATATAAAGGTGTATATGTAACTATTGCAAGTAAATTATGCAAGGTGTCATTTCATGATGCAGCAATTCTACTATGTAGTGACATAGCAATTATCGATGATGAAGTGTGTGAGCCGGCCAATCTGTGTAAGTGTGAAATACGCATCATCGATAATGGTGTAGGTGTACTAGCACAGGTATATGAAATGCAATGGTAATGACATGAACGCAGCATAAAGTAGATCGGCAGCTAAAAGGTATAAGGTATATGTATCTAACAAGACCGAGTCGGTGAATCTATCAATCAGTATCCAGCCTCACAATATAAGGTATAGTATGATCCATCTCGTATGACAACCTCTAGTCAAGGGTATAGGTCCATCATCAAGTACACTCATCACGTACGGTAAATCATCGTACGGCGGCATTAAACAATTAGGGATCCTATCAACCTATATGACAATGAGGGTACGGATCTAACGTCGCGTACGGCGTATCACTCAAGATTCACAACATTATCCATATACACACACACATATATATATATATACCTATCTCTCCAGTCACATCCGTATCAATCTCAGATCATGGGACCGGCAAAGGTATCAATTATCACATATCGACTCGTATCCATATAATGACATATCACACCAAGTCGTCATATCACAACGTATACTCTTTTCCATCACATTAATATCTCATATCAAGTCAATTTTATATATATAATTTACCTTATACATCAAGTGTCATGCTACCCTAAAACTCATACCTATTATATTGCAACTACATGTTTATAAGTCGTGATTCACATTCACTGTTCATATCCCTCCAGCTTTCTCTTATCCCAATATATATATTCAATCACTAATATCATCTCTAACTATCTTTTAAACCATATCCGTAGTTTCCTAATCTAGGTTCCTACGACTGTATCCTATAGATCGGTTTCCATTTATAATTTGTGGGGGTGCTATACGCCATCCACCCGACTTCCCCCGTAGATATAGATCTACTCACCTTGCTCCTTGCTTGGAGAAGTCGATAAAGCCATGCTCCGTCGCCTCGGAGTCCACGTGAAGTTACCTACAATAATACACAATCGCAATCGCTATTAAAATCGAATCCGGAAAACCGATACGGCACACGGATCGCCTATAGGTTAGAACCTATAGCCTACGCATGCAAAACCAACCAATCATCCCTTGTTGTTGATCAAAAACCATCCAACAACCAAATACAAATCCAAATATCAAAACCTTGCAATCAAAATACGGAACACATAACAAAAAATCACACCAATGTGCTTACAGATTTTGACTCAGGCCAATTGGAGCAAAACTAGCAAGTATAGCGTGTTGTCTAGGGAGTGTGTGAGCTATTGGAACAACCTAGACCCAAACCCCCTATAAGTGGCCGGCAAAATAGCCCAAAAATCTGGCCACCTCGGTCATCTGTGCTCAGAATTGGTTCGTCTGGTCAAGGTGGTCTCCTATTGTCCCAATTAAGTCTCTAGAGTTGTTTGTTTTTCTCGTAAACACTCCAAGTCATCCCAGATTCCCTGTAGGCCAACAATCTCTTACAAAACCGACACGGTAAAAACCTTAACTCCGTATTCTTTATTCTAGCCCAAATAAAACACCACCCAAGCCTTGTTAACAGCCACTAATTCACTGCAACACAACTCAAACCCTAATCCTTCTCTTGGAATTTCCAAGCTCACAAATCCACCACTAAAACGAATTCTAAACTAAACTAAAATGCTAGAAATTGAAAACTAAACTAAAGGAAATAAATTATACCTCATTTGGGCAACCAAATAAAAACCCTAGCTACCCCAAGTCATCAAAATCCTTCTTTTCTTGCTCCAAAGTGTAGAGGATGAAGTAGTGATCATTTTTAATGAAGGGAGTATAGTGTTTGGATGAAGATTTTGATATGGTTTCTTAGGGTGAAGGTGGAGGGAAGCTTGAGGAGGAAGGAGGTGAAGAAAAGAAATGGGGAGGAGTTATGGTGGCTGCCCCCCCTCTCTCTTTCTCTTATTCTTACCCTCTCTCACATTTATTTACCCTTTTACCCTTTTCTCTTTTTCTTTTCTCACAAAGCCAAATACAATATGAAACAAACAAACCCAAATGAACCACAAGCAACCAAATACAACATGCCATGGTGTACTAGCCATGAAAAACTGTAGAAACACGGATTTGGCTTAATCGCGATTAGTAGTGCACTAATCGATTTTTATCCAAATTGCATATAATAAATTATAAATTGCCAAATCCGATAGATATACTTTAAAATGGATAAATCATTTAAATATCTAATTATTTCACAATTATTGGTATATATTTATACTATTTTACGAAAACCCCAATTTCGCAAATCGGGTAGTTTTCGCGAAATATATTATTTTAATATTAAATTCTAAAAATAATATTTTATATTTTCTAAAATGTTACAAAACTAGTGGGGCCTAAGTAGTCCATGAGTTCATCCTTCATTGTTCCTAGTCGTGGGAGTATCGAGACGGGGCATCGATATTCCGGAGTAGACTAGCGTATATCTTCTCTACCCATGTGATGGGCGATGGATGATCCCATATCTATTGGTGTTTGATATCAGAGATCGTATACGGGTGCTCAGTGGAGACTCGGTATACTGAACGGACTCGCCGTAAACTCCTTGATGGTATTATACCTCACGTCAGATAGCAGTTCTCTGGTGACACTTATACAAGTTAGTTTGTCGACCCGAGATCGTCATAGAGTCTTGTATGTCTCCCACTGTGCTTTGATTTCCACCTTACCACGGCTCTACTGAGTCATGCAAACAGGTGGTTTTTGGGTACAGTCCGAAGTCACATGGAGGTAATGACCGATAGGGGGGATTCGTCTCTCCCTGTATTGAGGGTTGATGTCGCGCTATACCCGATTGGCCATAACTGGAAATCCCTGGCCAGGGTAGATGAGATTTAGTGGTAAGGGTTATCAGTAGTTTCTCAACCCATTGTGGACCTTACATCGGCATGACTTATCAAGCAATTGGGGTCTGACGTCACCCCTAGGAGAGATATGCGACATATCAGAAAAAGAGACCGGATTGTATGGCAGTATTATTGATTGGATTCGCAGGAGTATGAGCAGGCTTGCTTGTTAATTTTTTGATCGCTCAATACCTGGGTGGCTGTTATGTTTAGCAAGCCTCTTGTGGCTTGTGGGTGTTTGATATGATCATCACCTACTGCCGGCGTATTGACGAGTCTTTAGAGTCCTACACAGAGGTTTCCTGGCTTAGGAGAAACGGAGTAGGAGCATATATGTGATATGTGCGGGACCGAGATTAATACGTGTTTGAGATATCGTATTCTATTCTCGCGATATGAGATATCTGCCGGTTATATGTGATATAGTCGGGCTATCGTATCAAGTGTTAATTCGATAAAATGATACATATTATATTAATCGGTTATATGTGATATAACCGGATTATTAAATCAAGTGTTGATTTAATAATTTAATGTATAAATATATATTTGATATATTAAATTATATGAACTAATATATGATCACTCAAATATTTATTTTTCTCACTTATTGTACATTTAACATATATATGATATATATTTATTGTATAGTTCTCTTTTGTTCATAATTTATATATGTGGTATATAATACTGTGGCATGTTATGTTATACATGTAACTTGGGTGTATGAGAATCATACCATGCTATATGATAATGGTAGGTTTTATTTATCCTATTAATTCAAATTAGTAGAAATTAGTCATGCTTGGAAGATTGGAGAAGCTTGAAGTATCTTTGACCAAGTCCACTTCTTTTGTTTTATCTAAGATATTTATTAACCTAACCTTGATCAATTAGCTATGGTTTATTCTCTACAAGGGTTAGCCATGACATATACTAACCCATGGTTGCATTTCTAACCTCACTCTCAATTCTCTTCATCACTTGATCATCTTCTTCTTCATTTGATTCTAGCTCTCTTGGTCCGGAGAAAGTGATGAAATATTGTGAGATAAATAAATCTAAAGTGACCATTTCCTACTTCACCATCCTCTACTATTAGCCATTTAGTTTAGGGTGTTCTCTTTATAAATTTCATCCTTTAGTGAAGAGGTAGCTTGGGTTTGAGTCTCCTCAACGTAGATCATATTCGATCTCGAAGACTTCGAGCAAGGTTGTTCATTTCTCCAAGGGAACCCATACAAGAGTTCGGGAGATCTCTACTTGCAGCGAAGGGACTTCTACACGGAGATTTAGAAGCGAAGGACCGGTCTACAAAGGTTCTATTCCTTGTTCACTACTTGTAGTGTTTGATTACATGCTTTATTTTGTCTATTCACTCTAGCTAGATACTAGGTTAGGGTTCATTAGCACTCTAGAAAATTTGAAATTGGCATGGTAGTTGCGTGAAAACCCAGTAGGGTGCTGAGGAACCCCAACAGTGCTATCAGAGCTGGGCTAGAGTATTAGATGATGTTTGTTAGATTACTAAACCGAAACTATGAAACTTGCAACGCCAAATTCCAATTTATGTCGAATTTTTAAAGTACTCAAATTTTTTTTAAACAACTGCCGAATGATGTATGAGATATATCATGAACACTACCAAAATTTGAGCCCTTTTTCTCTGAAATTGGTCAGCCATAATGAGAAAAAAACTGGTGAGCTCGGCCATGACAGGGTATTTTGGCCTCAAATTTTTCATGTGTTCCAGGATCTGGGGTTTGGTGTTTCAAGTATTGTTTGTTTAGTCCAAAAATTTCATGTGATGTTAATTTGTTAAGAGGCTAATTCAGAGTTTCGTATTCTTAATTCTAACATGGTTTTGGGTTTTCACATGTTATCTAGGCGAAGTTAAAAAGTTCGATCGAATGTCAAAAACCCATTTTCCATGTTTAAGGTATTCGGAAAATCATGCAAGCGATTCTGTAGACCCTTTAGAAGAATGAAACCCTAACTCGATATAATGACCATGGAACCGCTTTCGAACCTTAGGGTTTGCGGCAGTTCCGCGGTGCCATTAATGAGCCTTAGGTTTGCCCTTCTACAGTTGGTCCATAGGTGTTGCGGCATATTCTGGGTATTTTTAAACTGTGCTCAAGTGTTGAGCCCTTGGGGAATTGTAGGACTTTGATTAATCGATCGAAAAGTTTAACGTCGTACGGATATTTGTGATGGGATACAATACTTGGAATCCACAATATTTGAATTTTATAAATCTTACAATTAAGTCTCATTTGATCGGTTGCCATGGGATTTTGATGTGATCAAAAGTCCGTCGCAATCACGTAGCGTATGCGGATACTCGCCAAGTAACCTTACTAGATAGCCTGCCCCAAAGCCCTGACCAAGTGACTGTAGGAGAACTCCGTTGCTAAAAGCATCCGTCCGGGTGCTCACGGCCTCGGTGTTCCGCCTAAGTGCACTTCGTCGACGGTATCGGGGGTACGGTCGTCTAATAAAGTTTCCGACGAGCATTCGATCAAGATGTCGGGAATCTCGTTGAATTGCCCGACCTGTTATTGGAAAGTGTTTTCAATATCGAGACTAAAATGCGGGGCTTATAATTGTTATGTTAGTGTATATGCCCTAGAGGCCATTACTGTATCATACTAGTTTGTATATTACTTAATGGAAGCTTGGGATATTCACAGTTGTATATACAATCTTGCTCAAAATGGTAGTATGCTACTTGGTTTGTCTCTGCTTTAATGTGTACATGTGTTTCTTTTGTTATATCACCTATACGCATTAGTGGAGCCTTTAGGATCTTTGCTTGATTACCAGCGTTGTGATGGCAGTCACACTCATGGGGGCTGGGTAATCTATAAGAACATCCTCATACACGTCCCTAGTCGTGGGATTATCGAGACAGGGCATCGATACTCCGGAGTAGACTAGCGCATGCGCTTCTCATCCCAGTGCGGGAGACGGTCTGTCCTACAGCCGCCAGTACATCGTACTTGAGATAGTATGCAGGTGCTCGTTAGGCTACGAGTACACTGGACAGGACTCGTTGGGAATTGATGGTTGGTATTATACCTATCGTCAGTTATCAGTTCCCAGGTGACATGAGTACAGCTTAGTCCGCTGACTTGACACTGTCACTTCGCCTCAAGTGTGTTCCCACTGTACTTTGACTACTACCCTACCACGGCTCAAAAGAGTCATGCAAACAGGTAGTAGTTGGGTGCAGTCCCGATGCACTTGGAGGCAGTGACGGTTAGACAGGATTCGTCTCTCCCGGTATTGGGGGTTGACATCGCGCTGTGTCTAGGAGAGCCATTACACGAGTAGTCCCTGGCCAGGGCAAGCGAGATATACTGGTAGGTTTCCAGTGTTATCTCAGGGTGTTCTGGGCTTCACTCCGACACGACTTGTACCGCTATTAGGGGACTGACGTTTACCGCCCCCCTTGGCCCGCCATGCGATGTATCAGACGAACAGACCGGACTGTACGGAGACTGTCACATTCAGGCTCAGTAGGAGTTCAGATGGGGTTCACCTCGTCAGTCTTCTTATCGGCATCTACCTGGGGACCGTTACGTACAGCTAGTGACGCTTGCGGTCTGTGGTTAAACCCACTGCCAGCGTAGTGTCGAGTCTTTAGAGTTCCACACAGAGGGCTATTCGCCTTTGGGCAAAATGAGTAGAGGTCGCATAGTTTTGCGACAGGGTTCGTTCACATCCGCGCACTTGTACACGTTTGTTGTCCGGACAGCTTATACTAGCGGGCTTTGGTTTAAGCCAGATCCTAGTATATGATTTGGGATTGGTTTTATCTCTTTGTGTTCGTGTTCCTCGGAACAGGAACGCGGGTGTGTATACACAGTTGATTGAGGCGGAGGAAGAGATTTTTCATTGGGGTTTTGGAACGGGTGTGTATGCACAGTTGACAGTCGTCTTTTTCCAAACCCTAATGATCCTGTGATTTATCAATTAATAATATTAATTAAATTAAATTGTGTCATGGTTGGGCTTGTTGACTTGTTGACCAAGGTTGACTAGTTGACTAGGTTTGAAACTTTGACCATCATCATTAGCTTTTTAGATGCTCTTTGATCTTTGCAAAATCATTTATGGTGATATGATAATGGTCTATTCAAACTAACCATCACCTTTTCATTTTTGATTAATATTATTTTTGATAAATCACTTATATTTTGTTATGGTTGAAAAACCATTTCATTTTATCATATTCACTCTCTCTCCTCTCTTCTTCTTCCTCCTCCTTTAGTTCAAGGAGATTCATTCTTATGTGTTGAGAAACCTCTCCTTGAGATAAAACTACCCTAAACCACTCTCTACTCACTCTAGGGTTGAAGGTCTAGCAAGCCAAAGACCTTAGTTCTCTCAAAGTTCGAGAAAGGAGCCCAAGGTTGAACCCTCAGGTGGATCCATCTTTGACGAAAGAAGGCGACGAAGAAAACACCATCCAACCTCTACAAAGGTTTCAAGAAGAAGGAGTTCAAGTGAGGTATAACACCTTTTTCGAGTAGCTAACTCTCTTTAGCTTGGTAGCTAGTTTTGTTTAGAAAAGATCCCGACTTTTGTTAGTCCATGTTGCCTAGTGAGCTAAAAATTTGATTTTTACACCGTTTCCGCCTCCCCGCAAGGACCGGGGTCGGCAACGTGGACTTACAGTGGTATCAGAGCCTAACTAAACATAAACTAGCTAGGTAGTAAAGTGTATAGAAGTTCGATCGGAAAAATCACAAAACTACGACATGCAAAACCCTAAGTTTCTGTTAAAATTTTTTCTGTTCTAAAAATAAAAAGTCATACCCCAAAAATCATCTCAGGATTTTGTGAAGAAGCCTACCAAAAACGGTCGAGTGATCCCTTCGAAGCGCCGCGGTTCCGCGGCAATGGGTATACATTTGCCGCGGAACCGCCGCCGTTTTGGCTCGGCTCATGACCGAGTTTGGTGCAGTGTTTTTAGGTTGTGGTGTTGGGATTTTTAAGATGGTTTATTTCAGCCCAGATTTTCCAGAAAAGAAATTTGTATTTGGGGGCCTATAAATCCGTATTTTTGATCGAACTTCACTATACTTTGACTAATCGGTTATATCTGTGATGTTTTTATGTATTGAACGTCGGCTAATCGCTATATGTCGATTAGTGGGGGTTATACATATCTGTGATCTGTGTTTGATGATGGTATGTGTATATGAATGCGTTGGATTGTCGCGGGTGAATAGACGGGGTGGATGTGAGATGAGTTTTTCTTTTTCTTTCATTCATGTAATATGTAAATTGATGTAATAATATTTGTATGGCCGCACAACCGGGTCTGGGTTGTAGCCGTCATTGTATAATTCTTTTTACTGTTTTTGCTCCTAGGATAGACCCATGGAGGGGATGCACAAACTACCGAGTATCTCGAAGTACCGAGTGTCCTACTCACGGAGCTGAGGGAGGTTGCTTCGCTTCGGGTACTTGGCGGGTAGTTTGCCGCACCCGTAGGGGTCTTTGGTGTGGTATTGGCTATTCACCGCGACCGTGTAATCCGCTTATCGTTGCAGGCTCGAACTGATTGCGGATTCCTAGAATATCCAATGTATTCATCTGTGATTTGTAATGTCTATCATTGCTATATATTTATATATAATAACTATTTAGGCGTTGCTTATGTTTTTCAGCCGTGCTAGCCCAGCCCCCGCTCTGTCGTTAGTTAAGTAACCTAACGGGTGATGACGGGGCCCCGTGGCGAATGCGAATGGCATAAGCGTACGTCATATTTTGGTTGTTTTCTGCAATGGTAGGATTAATTGATGGGACGCATTAAAAGAACTAATGCAAGAAAATAAACCAAGCAAAAGTCGATTGGAACACTTTGAAAACCACTCGGTTCTTTTCAAAACTAAACTTTTAAATGCGGAGATTGAGCCACTCCTTTTAAAAAGCTATCTCGTTCCATCGATTATATCAAGTTCACTACGTTCACGGTTTCGCCAAAACCATTCGTCGCCCTCCATCATTTCAGTTAAATATTCGGTAGTATTCAAGCTATGTATTTTGACCTCACGCCAAGGCATAGTGATTGGTAGCTGCCGGATATTTATCTGTTGCATAGATAGAATGCGTTGATTTGAGGCAGTCGTACTGCCATTTTGGCCTACGTCAAGGGTAGGTACGGGTGGGTTCAAATTAACCTGGATAATGATGGGTAGAACTTGACATGTGACTTATGACATTTTGACCTCACGCCAAGGTCATAAGAGCATGGGGCAAAAATCACATCGGGAGTTTCATAAGTACTGAAACTTGCTAGCGTTGCATACCATTTGGAGTGTGATGATTCTGGTAGGATTCCTTCAGTTTTATCACGCAATGATATTTGGATCCCGATCCTACTGTGAGTATATGCTACTCCTCGGGAAATTTCTTACTTAACGATCAATGCTATAAACCTAGTAGGTGTCTAGAAAGGTGTTAGCGGGGCTACGCCCCCAGGGAAAAGAGGTTATTTAATTAAGGAACTTCGCGAAAGCGTTGGAAAAGCTCCCTCGAAGTACCAACACTATCCTGGCTGAACGGTTAAGCAAGTATTGTGCGGTGAGATTGATCCCGACTAATTCTTCCTTTATGGTTTGAGGAGGGATTCGAGAGACGGTGGGAGCCATCCTGTTTAGACAAATTAAAAACCACTCTAAACTTGCAAGAGCATCATGCTAAAGTGTTTCTTCACTCTCTCCTAACTGCAGCGACCAAACATCATGACTGGACTTAAGTTACTACTAGATAAAAACATACTGACAAGGCCAAACTACAAGGATTGGCTCAGGAATGTCAAGATGGCAATCACTTATGATAAGTTGGGGTATCTTCTTACCACCAAAGCTTTCCCTGTCCCAGGTCCCAAAACCAGCGTCGCGGATAGGGAAATCCGTAAGACCTAGGAAATCGACTGCGCGAAGGCCAAGTGCCTCGTGCTTGCCTCTATGGACAACGAACATCAGAGGAGGCATGAGAATATGGACCTCGAATCCATATTTCTCCATACAAAAGAACTGTATGGAGAGCAATCTCGTATCGCAAGATACGAAGTGTCGAAGAAATTGTTTTCGGCAAGATTGGCCGTCGGATCATCGGTAGCGGAACACGTGCTTAGGATGATTGGCTACTTATAGGAGCTCGCGGACCTTGGGACCACGTTGGAGAATGAGCTCTATACGGACTTGATTCTTCAGTCCCTTCCTTCCACTTACGCCCAGTTCATCTTGAATTTCAACTTGCAAGAAAAGGAAGTTGAACTTTTAGAGCTCCTCAACATGCTGAGGAGTGCAGAGGGCATCCTACAGAAAGGTAGGGAGACATCCACTTTGTTTGTAGGAGGATCTTCCTCTTCTAAGTCCGAGGCGAAAGCCAAAGGAAAGAAGAAGAAAGCCCCCGCCAAACCAAGGGGCGGTGTCAGCAAAATGGATACGAAGGGAAAGATAAAAGCAACAAAGATAGCGGGGAAGCTTGTGGGGAAAGAAGAATGCTTTTACTGTCACAAGAGTGGATACTGGAAAAAGGATTGCAGGGCTTGAAAAGCCAGGACACAGGATCTGAAGCAGGTTGAGGCTTCAGCTTCAGGTGTGTATGTTATTGAAAACTGTCTATCAATAAACTCTACTTCCTGGGTATTGGATACCGGATCAGGATCTCATATCTGTAATTATTTGCAGGCGTTGAGAAAGCGTAGGTTTTTGAAAGCAGGTGACATGACCCTCAGAGTTGCAAACGGAGCTAGCATGGATGCTGAGGCCGTGGGGGACTATCACCTGGGTTTGTCAGATGGACATTTTTTGGTTTTGCGTGGTTGTTATTTTGTACCAAATGCAACTTGTAATATCATTTCTGTATCTTTATTATCTAAAGAAGGTTATGAATTGCATTTGTAAGTAATGTTGTGCATTCACCTTAATCAAGTTCTGATTGGGTCAGGTACATTAAACAACGGTATATACGTATTGAACCAACCACAGATTTTCAATGTCCAGAATACACACAAAAGAAAGTCTCCAGAAATCAATAAAACTTTCTTATGGTATTGTAGACTGGGTCACATCAATGAGAGAAGGTTGACTAAGTTACATAAAGAAGGATATTTGGATCCGTTCGAGTATCAATCTTATGCAACTTGTCAATCCTATCTCAAAGGAAAGATGACAAAGACTCCGTTCACTGGACACGGAGTAAGAGCGAGCGAGCTCTTGGGACTCGTACACAGCGACGTGTGCGGTCCAATGCCTACGCATGCACGAAGCGGTTATTCTTACTTCATTACTTTTACGAATGATTTTTCAAGGTTCGGACATGTCTTCTTAATGAAACATAAATCTGAAGCCTTTGAAAAATTCCAGGAATACAAGAATGAAGTAGAAAAACAAACAGGCAAAAGTATCAAAACACTAAGATCTGATCGAGGTGGTGAATACTTGAGTGCCGAGTTCCTGAATTACTTAAAAGAAAATGGAATTCTCTCTCAGCTTACTCCTCCATACACTCCGCAACATAACGGTGTATCGGAGAGACGGAACCGAACCCTATTGGATATGGTAAGGTCCATGATGAGTAACGCTGAGTTACCGCGATCATTCTGGGGATATGCGCTAGAATCAGCTGCATACCTTTTGAACCGAGTTCCAACTAAGACTGTGCCTACCACACCATATGAATTATAGAGTGGGAAGAAACCCTATCTTCAATACCTGAAGATCTGGGGATGTCCAGCTTTTGTCAAAAAGCAGCATGCGGACAAACTCGAGGCACGCTCAGTACTGTGCAAGTTTATGGGATACCCAAAGAACACCAGGGGGTATCTTTTCTACCACGCAGAGGAACAAAAGGTATTTGTTTCTCGTAATGCCCACTTCCTAGAACACCAGTTCTTGGAAAAGGAGATTAGTGGGAGCGCAGTAGAACTGGAAGAAATTCCAGAACCACAAGCTATTACTGAAAGCTTAGTAAAACCAGAGGGTTCGAAAGATCAGGACATTCCTACGCCGCTCCGCAGGAGTAGTAGGCAGTCTCATCCGCCCGAGAGATACTACGGTTTTCTCATAGACGGGGATAGAGAGGACTGCATCATTGATAGTGATGAGCCTACTAGCTTCCAGCAAGCCATTCAGAGCGTTAACTAGGTAAAATGGCTGGATGCAATGCGGATCGAAATGGAGTCCATGTACACCAACAAGGTATGGACGTTGGACATTGCTCCAGATGGGGTAAAACCCATAGGATGCAAGTGGATCTTCAAAAGGAAGATTGGTGTAGATGGACAGGTTGAGACCTATAAGGCTAGACTTGTTGCAAAGGGTTTTCGTTAAAGACCTGGTTTGGACTATGATGAAACCTTTTCTCCAGTAGCTATGCTGAAATCCATTCAGATCCTTCTTGCCATTACTGCTTTCCACGATTATGAGATTTGGCAGATGGACGTAAAGACCGCTTTTCTAAATGGAAATTTAGAAGAGTGCGTCTATATGGACCAGCCAGAGGGTTTCATTCAGAGTTGGAGCAGCGGAAAGGTGTGCAAGTTGCTTAAGTCCATCTATGGACTAAAGCAGGCATCGCGGAGTTGGAACATCTGTTTTGATGAGACGGTCAAAGAATTTGGCTTTATCAAAAATCCAGATGAACCATGCATCTATAGTAGATTTGTAGCAAGAACTGTCGTATTCCTCGTTTTATACGTGGATGACATTCTGTTGATAGGAAATGACATTCCTATGCTACAATCTGTCAAGGGGTTCTTGTCACACAGGTTCTCCATGAAAGACCTGGGTGATGCCTCCTACATTCTGGGGATCCGGATCTATCGTGATAGATCCAAGAGGATATTAGGACTTTCGCAGTCCGGGTACATCGACACCATACTGAAAAGATTCAGTATGGAAGATTCCAAGCGCGGTAATCTACCAGCTTGTCACGGGATCACCCTCTCCAAAGAGATGTCTCCCAAGACTGATTTGGAAAGGGATCGCATGTCTATTATACCCTACGCTTCTGCGGTAGGCTCTATAATGTATGCGATGTTGTGTACCAGACCAGATGTGGCTTATGCACTGAGTGTAGTAAGCAGGTATCAGTCAAACCCTGGAAAGAAACACTGGATAGTGGTAAAGAACATTCCCAAGTACCTGAGAAGGACTAAGGGGATGTTCTTGGTGTATGGCGGAAAAGACCTCCAGATCGAGGCCTTTGCTGACTCCAGCTTCCAGAGTGACAAGGATGATTCCAAGTCCATGTCGGGCTTTGTCTTTACCCTCAATGGAGGGGCGGTGTGTTGGAAGAGTTCCAAACAGGAAACCGTTGCTGACTCGACTATGGAAGCGGAATATATCGCTGCTGCAGATGCCGCAAAAGAAGCCGTCTGGATGAGAAAGTTCTTGAAAGAACATCAGGTGGTTCCGTCCATTGTTGATCCAATACCTCTGTATTGCGACAACAACGGGGCTATAGCATTAGGGAAGGAACCCAGGTCCCATCAGAAATCCAGACACATCTTGAGGCGGTATCACCTGATCAGGGAAATCGTGGATCGCAAGGAGATCGAGGTTCGGAGGGTTTCTTCAGAAGATAACATTGCAGATCCATTGACCAAGGCCTTGCCCCAGACTCAGTTCGAGCGGCTGATCGAGATGATAGTGTTAGTTATATGTATGCCCTAGAGGCCATTACTGTACATAGGATGTATATTGTAGTGGATGCTGGGACATATATAGGGAGGACTTTCTTGCTCGACATGATAGTATGCTATCTGGTTACCCTTTACTTTAACGTGTATGCTGTTTGTCTCTCTGTTACATGTTGGTAAAGCCCTTAGGATCTGTACTTGACTACCTGGACTATGATGCGGATCATACTAGTGGGGATATGGTAGTCCATAAGTACATCCTTCAAAGTCCCTAGTCGTGGGTGTATCGAGACGGGGCATCGATATACCAGAGTAGACTAGCGTGTACTTTCTCGACCCATACAGATGGGCGATGGATGATCCCATATCCATTGGTGTTTGACATCAGAGATGATATACGGGTGCTCAGTAGAGACTGGGTACACTGGACGAACTCGCCGAGAACTCCCAGATGGTATTATACCTCACGTCAGATGGCAGTTCTCTGGTGACACTGGTACAGAGTAGTCTGTTGACCCGAGATCGTCATAGAGTCTTGTGTGGTTCCCACTGTGCTTTGATTTCCATCTTACCACGTCCAAGAGGGCGTGCAAAACGGTGGTTTTTGGGTACAGTCCCGAGTCACATGGAGGCAATGAGCGATAGGAGGGGATTCGTCTCTCCCGGTATAGGGGGTTGATGTTGCGCTGTGTTCGATTGGCTATAACAGGAAATCCCTGGCCAGGGTTGCTGAGATTTACTGGTAAGTGTTACCAGTAGTTTCTCGAACAGTTATAGACCTCATATCGACACGACTTATTGAGCTATTGGGGTCTGACGTATACCACCCCTAGGCGAGATATGCGACATATCAGACGATCAGACCGGACTGTACGGTAGTGTTACTGGTCGGATTCACTGGAGTGTGAGCGGGCTTGCTCGTCGATCTTCAGATCGCTCAATACCCTGGTGGCCGTTACGTTTAGCAGACCGCTTGCGGTTTGTGGATGTTTGATATGATCATCATCCGCTGCCGGCGTATTGACGAGTCTTTAGAGTCCTACACAGAGGTTTCCTGGCTCAAGCGAAACGAAATAGGAGCGCATATGAGATATGTGCGGGACCGAGAATGATGCGTGTATGTGATACCGCATTCCATTCTTGCGATGAATGTATCGGAAAGGTTGTATGCGATATAACCTAGTTATCGATTCAAGCGTTGATTCGATAAGCCGATACATTGAATACTAGTCGGTTGTGTGCGACATGACCGGATCATTGAATCAAGTGATGATTTAATGATTTAATGCATAATTATATATTTGATATGTTACTTTGCACTAACTAGTATTGGTTCACTTTAAACGGATTTTCTCACTTGGTTTGTGCACATTGTATATGTGATATACTTTTGTACACTTGATTGTATCATGTTTGATGATACATGTTTAACTATAGTTAAGTGTAATGAATTAAGGCATGGTTAATCTAATGATTAGGGTTTTCTTTTTATTACTTATTTATTTATTTATTTATTTTGATTAGATAAGAAAAGAATGGTTGCTAATTTTGGAGTTTAGTTGAAACTTCATGAAGCTTTGACTTTGTAACCATTCTTGTCTTCATCTTAAACCCTAACCATTAAACTAACCTTAGTTAATTCTCTACACTTGACCATGGTTCTAATATGATAACTATTCATATTCTTTTCTTTTTCTAATTATCTTATCTTATCATCTTTCTTCTTCTTCTTCCTTGAACTTCAAGAAGAAAGCTTACCTCATCAATGGTGATTGATGAATTAGAGTGAGAAATCCAATTCTAAAGTTAACCCAATTCCTATTTCTTCATCCTCTACCTCTTGCCAAGTAGTAGAGTGTGTTTACTTCACAAGTTTCTTGACTTGGTGAAGTCGGAGCTTGATTTAGCGATGCCTCGACGTAGATCATCTTCGGCATGGACATCGACGACCTAGCTTGCCCATTCTCCGACGAAGCCGATCCTAGAGCCCGGATTTGACTTGGACAGCGGAGAGGACCTCGTTGCGGAGCTATGGAGGTGGAGCACCGGATCTACAAAGGTTGTATTTCCGTTTTCTCATTAGTTAAGTGTTAACTAGTTCAATGTTCCCCTAGACATCTAGTTATCGATCCGTAGTTTAGGGTTTGTAGGCACCATAAATTTTTAATATGGCATGTTCGATGCCTTGTGAGACCTCCTTGGGGTGCCTAGGAACCCTACAGTGGTATCAGAGCCTAGCTAGAGCCTTAGGCGAAGTCCAGACGGAATTCGAAGTCCGAACGAACCCGAAATCCCAAACCAATCTTGCTCTCTGTACATTTTTGAAAACAGTGAGTTTTTCCAAATTAAAAATATGTAGAGAACTCAGCAGGGAATTATAAGAATTACGGCTAAAATTTTTTCTGATGAACAGTTAAAACAGCGGCGGAAGCGCGGCATAAGACAGGTTTATGCGGCGGTTCCGCCGCACATTGATGACGTCAGCCCTAAATTTTTACACTGTAATTCATTGTTTCTGGTTCTGAGTTCTCTGGATATTTTGATATTTTATTCAAGAGTTGAATTTTTTTGGAGTTGTTTTGGGGATTCGGTATTTTGATCGGAGTATCAAATTTTGTCTGTGTGGCTTTCCGGATAAATTTTAGAATATGTTAAAAAGTTCGACCGGATATAAATACCCAATTTTTCCCCTGTCGGGAAATTTCCAAGTGTTGGATTTTTCCGTAGTTTAACGACGTTCTAAGTAGTGCAAGTAACGCGATGGTCCCTCTAGAAGACACAAACCTTAACTCGATTATGTGACCGTCTTGAACTGCCCTTTGAACCTTCGGGTTTGGGGCAGTACGGCGTGCCACATGTGAGGCGTTGGCTTGACCCTTCTACGGCTGGACCGTTGGTACTGAGGTACGAACTGAATGTTGTTAGACTAGTTTCATGTGTTGATCTGTATCGGGAAAACTTGGGTGTTAGAATGTTCGATCGGAAAGTTTAACATTTTCTATTTATCTGGAATGGGATACAATAATTGGAATTCACAATAGTTATGAGATAACTGAATGAATGTTATAAACATAGCAGTTTAGTCTCACTTGATCGGTTGCCACGGAATTTTGATGTGATCAAAAGTCCGTCGCAATCACGTAGCGTACGCGGATACTCGCCGGGTAAACTTAATAGACAGCCTCACTCCATAGCCCCGACCAAGTGACTGTAGGAGAACCCCGTCGCCGATAGCATCCGTCCGGGTGCTCGCGGTAGCGGTGTTCCGCCTTGGTGCACTTCGTCGACGGTATCGGGGGTGCAGCCGTCTACTGAAGTTTGCGACGAGTATTCGATCAGACTGTCGGGAATCCTGTTGAATTGCCCGACTTGATATTGAAAAGTGTTTTCGATTTTGAGACTAAAATGCGGGGTTTATAATTGTTAGGCATGCGATGTCTAAAGAATTCATTTGGTCAGGCATGCGATGTCTGAGGTGGTTGCGGATTCCAACTGTTGTAGTTTTACACTTTCTTTTCTGTGACCGTAAGTGTAATATGTGATATCGCCGGTTTCGTTGCTATATGTCAACGGCAATTGGGATGGACATATTTACTTACGTTGATGACATGTGTTGTTGTGTGTTGCTGGATATGTTATATTGGATCGTCGTGTTTGAATAGCCGGGTTTTTTTATGTGAGATGAGTGTT
The DNA here is from genome assembly GCA_030015575.1 of Agapanthus africanus. Taxonomy (NCBI): domain Eukaryota; kingdom Viridiplantae; phylum Streptophyta; class Magnoliopsida; order Asparagales; family Amaryllidaceae; genus Agapanthus; species Agapanthus africanus. The sequence goes on from CM057343.1 coordinate 124,177,657, forward strand.
TTTCATTTTCATTCATGTAAAAACTTGTATGTAATATTCTTTTATTGGGGCGCTTCCAGGTTGCGGAAGTTGTCACCTGTTGTATATTATTTACTTTTCCGCATTAGGATAGACCCAAGGAGGGGAGCACAAGTAACCGGGTTCTGGAGTCCAGTGGAAGACCAACTCGAGGAGTCGTGTCCGGGTCTCCTAACTCTAGAATTGGCAGGGTTGCTTGCCGCTCTCGTAGGGGTCTAGGGGTGTGGGTTTGGCTATTCATCACGACCGTGGAATCCGTGTTTTATACTGGCTCGTATTGAAAACACGGACGTCCTAGTATATCCAATATTTCATATGTTTCTTCTGCTGCGATATCTGTGATGTGATCATGTGATGTTCTGTGATAGTTACAGTATATAGTATATATGATATATTATATAGACGTTACTTATGTTTTACACCCGCGCTAGCCCTGCCCCGCTCTGCCGTTAGTTACCTAACCTAACGGTGCACGAGGGGACATCGAGGCGAATGCGGATGGCATAAGTGTACGTCGTATTTATCTGTGATGATTAGGTAATTAAATGATGGGACTTCATTAATATGATTAATGAAATAAAAGAAACCTAAGATGTTGTAGAATCGAATTTCAAAATAAAACAGGTAGCTACAGTTCTTGCTTTGCACGGCGGTATATGAGATATATCCTGCACCTTATTCGATGAGGAAAGGACCGAGATCCCTTCACCGGGAGTGACTCCTTTAGCAATAACTGGCAGATGCTACACACTCGGTTTGTCTTTTGATTGCTTTTAAGAGTTTTTGCTTTGCACAGTGATATATATGATATATCCCGCACCTCATTCCACGAGGAAAGGACCGACGATCCCTTCACCGGGAGTGACTCCTTTAGCAAAACTAGAAAAGCCTCAAAAACACTCCATTTCAAAATTCATTCGATCCTACAACGATATCAAGTTCATTACGCAATAGGTTTTCAGAAAAACCTGTCGTAGCCCTACGTCATTTCAGATAAGTACTAGTTAGTATTCGTGCTACGTTTGTTGACCTCTGTCAAGGCGTAGTGTGCGGTAGCTGATTAGTGCTTATCTGCATAAGCATATGATGTGATTGATTTAGGGTAGTCGTGCGACCTTGTTGACCTCTGTCAAGGGTCGTGCGGGTGGGTTTACTTCAATCAGGAAATGACGGGTTGAACTTGACTAGCAGCCTATGGTTTGTTGACCTCTGTCAAGGTCATAGGACGCTAGGGGCAAAACATTATCGGGAATTTCAAGTGTTGAGATTTGCAATGAGATTGCATACCTTCTATGAGATAGTTGGATCCCGATACCCGCTGCGAGTAAGAGTTACTCCTGGGAGAGTTTTATACATTACAATTAGCCGATCAAGTAGGTGTCTAGAAAGGTGTCAACGGGGTTACGCCTCTGGGAAAACGAGGTTTACATTAATTAGGTTCGTGCGAAAGCACGGGGGGCCTCCCTCAAAGTACCGACACTGGCCTGGCTGAAAGATTGGCGAACTTGTAGTGTGTAATTAATCCCGGCTAGTCTTTCCTTTTAGGGTTTGAAGGAAGATTTGATAGAAAGCAGTGGGAGCCATCCTGATTAGATAAAATAAAAACCAATCTATTCTTGCAAGAGCGCACGCTGAGTGTTTTCTTCTCTCTCTCTCCAGGTAGCGACCATATCACGCCTTAATCAAGATAATAATACGGATTATTGACCGAACCCGCTTGTTATACTGAGCTGGGGAACGTTGGTCCTGCTCCAACTTATAATTGTTATAAGACAGAGCAGGAAATTGGGGAATACCAGATTTCCCGTGCCGCCCAAACGAAGAGAGTGCATGCTGATGCATCATCTTCGGGTGTGTTCATTATACAGAACTGTTTCTCAGTATCCTCCGCGTCCTGGGTATGTGATACCGGATCAGGATCCCGGATATGTAATCTGTTACATAGGGCTACAGAAAGGTAGAGAACTGAGAACGGGTGATAAGTTTCATGAGGCAGAAAATGGGGCAAGTGTTGCAGCCAAGTCTGTCGGTCACTGTCACCCTGTATTAAAATACATTGATTCTGAACGAATGTTGTTAGATACCGAACCTGATATACCAAATCATATCACTCTCTTTATTAGTAAAGAAGCGATATAATTTTGTATTGTTGGATAATGTTTTGAACATTTCCTATATCAAAAGTTGATCGGTTCAGGCACGTTATCTAAAAGCATTAATGTTCTAAATCAAACTACAGTTCTTAGTATATGGAACACACACAAGAGGAAGAGTTCAGAAATGAACGAATTCTTCTTTAGGCATTGTAGACTAGGTCATATCTATGCGACCCGACTGGCTGAAGTTACATATTAGATGCATATTTAAATCAGTTTGAATTTACATCTTATGAAACTTGCCAGTCATGTCACAAAGATAAGATGACCATAGCTCCGTTTATTGGAAACAGAGAAAGAGTTAGTGAACTCTTGGGATAAAACATGTTGATGTATAAAGGTCCCCTGTCTACATATGCCAAGACCGGTTCTTTGTACTTCATTACATTCTCTGATAATCTCTCGAGATTCAGACATATGTTCCTGTTGAAACATAAGTCCGAACCTTTTGAGATATTCACAGAATATAAGTTAGAAGTAGAGAACCAATAAGGGTATAAGTATTATGTCCTTTGATGTGATCAAGGAGGAGAATACTTGAGCACGGAATTCCTGGACCATTCTAAAGGAGAATGAGATTCTCTCTCAGCATTACTCCTCCGAATACACCATAACACGATGGTATATCGGGGCGGAGCAATCACACCCTATGTGATAAGGTGTGCTCTATGATGAGTACTACTGTTACCTAATTCCTTTAGGGAGTTATGCGCTTGAGAAGCGGCATACCTATTGAATAGGGTTCGAATCAAATCAGATGCCTACCACTTCATATGTGATATGGTATGGGAAGAGCCCATGTCTTAAATCAGTTAAGATTTGGGGCTGTCCGGCCTATGTCTAAAAGCAAAATCCGGACAAACTCGAGGCAAGGTTAGTTATGTAGAACTGGAAAGGTTCCAGCTATGCAAACTACAGAAGATGATTTGACAGAACCAAAGGATTCAGTAGATACCAACGAACCTCAGCCTCTCCGCCGATCTAGTAGGGTTCCTCACCCACCTGAGAGATACTTCAGTTTCTCTATGACAGTGGGAGCGAGGATTGCATCATGAGATGATGACCCAACTAGCTTCGAGCTGGCCATCAGGAGTAAGACTCTGTAAGAATGGCTGGATGTTTATCGATCTGAGATGGAATCCTTATACACCAACAAAGTATGGACTTTGGTTGCTATATCTGAAGGGTTAAATCCCCATCAGGAGCAAGTATATCTTGAGAAGATTACTTGGTGTACATGGAAAAGTTGAGACTTTCAAAGCTAGAATTGTTAAAGGTTTTCGTCATCGACCAGGCGTGGATAATGATGAAATCTTTTCCAGTAGCTATGCTTAAGTCCATCCAGATCCTACTTGTCACGGCTACATACCATGACTGCGATATCTGGTGGTTGGGTGTCTTGACTGCTTTTCTAAATGATGATTTAGAAGAGAGCGTCTATAAGTACACAGCCAGAGGGCTTCGTAGACAGTGGGAGCAGCGGAAACGTGTGCAAGATGTTTTATATGATAAAGCAGGCATCGCGGAGTTGGAAAATCTATTTTGATGAATTAGTCAAAGAAGTTGACATCATCAAAATAGTAGATGAACCTTGTATAAACAAGAAGGTAGTAGGGAGTATGGTGACGATCCTCGTAGAGTACGTGGATGACATACTCTTGATAGGGAAGGAGTTTCCTATGCTACGCTCGATCAATCTCCGCTTATCACTATAATTCTCCATATAGGATCAAAGTGATACCTACTAAATCCTGGATTTTGGATCTATGAGATAGATTTAATTGGATGTTAGGACTCTCACTAGTTGTAGTGAGATGGTATCAATCGATCCTGGGGAGAATCACTGGAAGTGTTCCAAGGTGATAAAGACGACTGAATGTCAGTCGCAGGCATTGTCTTTACCCTCAGTAAAGGGACGGTATGTTGGAAGAGTTCCAAGCTAGATACCATGACATACTAGACGATAAAGGCTGGATACATCGCTACTTAAGATGCTACCCTAGAAGCTGTTTGGGTGTGTATTGGTTCATGAGATGAACTATGTTCCTCCCATTGTGTGACAATGGAGTTGTGGCTTATGCCAAGGAACGCCGGTCCCATCAGTGATCCAGACATATTCTAAGGCAGCATCGCCTGATCATGGAGATAGTTAATCTCCAGGGTGATCGAGGTTAGGAGATTAGACTCAGAGGACAACACAGCGGATCCACTCACAAAGGCCTGTTCCCAGAGAGAGACTTTTATGGGATGGTTGAGTATGAGATACTTCAAACCACTGCTACAGATGGCCCTAGTGCAAGTGGGAGATTGTTAGTTATATGTATGCCCTAGAGGCCATTACTGTACATAGGATGTATATTGTAGTGGATGCTGGGACATATATAGGGAGGACTTTCTTGCTCGACATGATAGTATGCTATCTGGTTACCCTTTACTTTAACGTGTATGCTGTTTGTCTCTCTGTTACATGTTGGTAAAGCCCTTAGGATCTGTACTTGACTACCTGGACTATGATGCGGATCATACTAGTGGGGACATGGTAGTCCATAAGTACATCCTTCAAAGTCCCTAGTCGTGGGTGTATCGAGACGGGGCATCGATATACCAGAGTAGACTAGCGTGTACCTTCTCGACCCATACAGATGGGCGATGGATGATCCCATATCCATTGGTGTTTGACATCAGAGATGATATACGGGTGCTCAGTAGAGACTGGGTACACTGGACGAACTCGCCGAGAACTCCCAGATGGTATTATACCTCACGTCAGATGGCAGTTCTCTGGTGACACTGGTACAGAGTAGTCTGTTGACCCGAGATCGTCATAGAGTCTTGTGTGGTTCCCACTGTGCTTTGATTTCCATCTTACCACGTCCAAGAGGGCGTGCAAAACGGTGGTTTTTGGGTACAGTCCCGAGTCACATGGAGGCAATGAGCGATAGGAGGGGATTCGTCTCTCCCGGTATAGGGGGTTGATGTTGCGCTGTGTTCGATTGGCTATAACAGGAAATCCCTGGCCAGGGTTGCTGAGATTTACTGGTAAGTGTTACCAGTAGTTTCTCGAACAGTTATAGACCTCATATCGACACGACTTATTGAGCTATTGGGGTCTGACGTATACCACCCCTAGGCGAGATATGCGACATATCAGACGATCAGACCGGACTGTACGGTAGTGTTACTGGTCGGATTCACTGGAGTGTGAGCGGGCTTGCTCGTCGATCTTCAGATCGCTCAATACCCTGGTGGCCGTTACGTTTAGCAGACCGCTTGTGGCTTGTGGATGTTTGATATGATCATCATCCGCTGCCGGCGTATTGACGAGTTTTTAGAGTCCTACACAGAGGTTTCCTGGCTCAAGCGAAACGAAATAGGAGCGCATATGAGATATGTGCGGGACCGAGAATGATGCGTGTATGTGATACCGCATTCCATTCTTGCGATGAATGTATCGGAAAGGTTGTATGCGATATAACCTAGTTATCGATTCAAGCGTTGATTCGATAAGCCGATACATTGAATACTAGTCGGTTGTGTGCGACATGACCGGATCATTGAATCAAGTGATGATTTAATGATTTAATGCATAATTATATATTTGATATGTTACTTTGCACTAACTAGTATTGGTTCACTTTAAACGGATTTTCTCACTTGGTTTGTGCACATTGTATATGTGATATACTTTTGTACACTTGATTGTATCATGTTTGATGATACATGTTTAACTATAGTTAAGTGTAATGAATTAAGGCATGGTTAATCTAATGATTAGGGTTTTCTTTTTATTACTTATTTATTTATTTATTTATTTTGATTAGATAAGAAAAGAATGGTTGCTAATTTTGGAGTTTAGTTGAAACTTCATGAAGCTTTGACTTTGTAACCATTCTTGTCTTCATCTTAAACCCTAACCATTAAACTAACCTTAGTTAATTCTCTACACTTGACCATGGTTCTAATATGATAAGTATTCATATTCTTTTCTTTTTCTAATTATCTTATCTTATCATCTTTCTTCTTCTTCTTCCTTGAACTTCAAGAAGAAAGCTTACCTCATCAATGGTGATTGATGAATTAGAGTGAGAAATCCAATTCTAAAGTTAACCCAATTCCTATTTCTTCATCCTCTACCTCTTGCCAAGTAGTAGAGTGTGTTTACTTCACAAGTTTCTTGACTTGGTGAAGTCGGAGCTTGATTTAGCGATGCCTCGACGTAGATCATCTTCGGCATGGACATCGACGACCTAGCTTGCCCATTCTCCGACGAAGCCGATCCTAGAGCCCGGATTTGACTTGGACAGCGGAGAGGACCTCGTTGCGGAGCTATGGAGGTGGAGCACCGGATCTACAAAGGTTGTATTTCCGTTTTCTCATTAGTTAAGTGTTAACTAGTTCAATGTTCCCCTAGACATCTAGTTATCGATCCGTAGTTTAGGGTTTGTAGGCACCATAAATTTTTAATATGGCATGTTCGATGCCTTGTGAGACCTCCTTGGGGTGCCTAGGAACCCTACAGTGGTATCAGAGCCTAGCTAGAGCCTTAGGCGAAGTCCAGACGGAATTCGAAGTCCGAACGAACCCGAAATCCCAAACCAATCTTGCTCTCTGTACATTTTTGAAAACAGTGAGTTTTTCCAAATTAAAAATATGTAGAGAACTCAGCAGGGAATTATAAGAATTACGGCTAAAATTTTTTCTGATGAACAGTTAAAACAGCGGCGGAAGCGCGGCATAAGACAGGTTTATGCGGCGGTTCCGCCGCACATTGATGACGTCAGCCCTAAATTTTTACACTGTAATTCATTGTTTCTGGTTCTGAGTTCTCTGGATATTTTGATATTTTATTCAAGAGTTGAATTTTTTTGGAGTTGTTTTGGGGATTCGGTATTTTGATCGGAGTATCAAATTTTGTCTGTGTGGCTTTCCGGATAAATTTTAGAATATGTTAAAAAGTTCGACCGGATATAAATACCCAATTTTTCCCCTGTCGGGAAATTTCCAAGTGTTGGATTTTTCCGTAGTTTAACGACGTTCTAAGTAGTGCAAGTAACGCGATGGTCCCTCTAGAAGACACAAACCTTAACTCGATTATGTGACCGTCTTGAACTGCCCTTTGAACCTTCGGGTTTGGGGCAGTACGGCGTGCCACATGTGAGGCGTTGGCTTGACCCTTCTACGGCTGGACCGTTGGTACTGAGGTACGAACTGAATGTTGTTAGACTAGTTTCATGTGTTGATCTGTATCGGGAAAACTTGGGTGTTAGAATGTTCGATCGGAAAGTTTAACATTTTCTATTTATCTGGAATGGGATACAATAATTGGAATTCACAATAGTTATGAGATAACTGAATGAATGTTATAAACATAGCAGTTTAGTCTCACTTGATCGGTTGCCACGGAATTTTGATGTGATCAAAAGTCCGTCGCAATCACGTAGCGTACGCGGATACTCGCCGGGTAAACTTAATAGACAGCCTCACTCCATAGCCCCGACCAAGTGACTGTAGGAGAACCCCGTCGCCGATAGCATCCGTCCGGGTGCTCGCGGTAGCGGTGTTCCGCCTTGGTGCACTTCGTCGACGGTATCGGGGGTGCAGCCGTCTACTGAAGTTTGCGACGAGTATTCGATCAGACTGTCGGGAATCCTGTTGAATTGCCCGACTTGATATTGAAAAGTGTTTTCGATTTTGAGACTAAAATGCGGGGTTTATAATTGTTAGGCATGCGATGTCTAAAGAATTCATTTGGTCAGGCATGCGATGTCTGAGGTGGTTGCGGATTCCAACTGTTGTAGTTTTACACTTTCTTTTCTGTGACCGTAAGTGTAATATGTGATATCGCCGGTTTCGTTGCTATATGTCAACGACAATTGGGATGGACATATTTACTTACGTTGATGACATGTGTTGTTATGTGTTGCTGGATATGTTATATTGGATCGTCGTGTTTGAATAGCCGGGGGTTTTTATGTGAGATGAGTGTTTTTCATTTTCATTCATGTAAAAACTTGTATGTAATATTCTTTTATTGGGGCGCTTCCAGGTTGCGGAAGTTGTCACCTGTTGTATATTATTTACTTTTCCGCACTAGGATAGACCCAAGGAGGGGAGCACAAGTAACCGGGTTCTGGAGTCCAGTGGGAGACCAACTCGAGGAGTCGAGTCCGGGTCTCCTAACTCTAGAATTGGCAGGGTTGCTTGCCGCTCTCTTAGGGGTCTCCCAGTCGTGCACTCTCGAAGGGCATCGAAATTTTTCCAGTAGCCCCCTGACTTGGAATTGTGATTTTTGTAATATCCTTTTTTGCCCCGGTTTTTGTGAAGTGTTGGTTTTGCTATTGCGACCAATTTGGAACTTAGTTGATCGATATTTTAAGTGTGCATTTAACAGTACATACATTTCTATCTGCGGCCGTGAATGTCACTTAATCGGTAAACTCGTCTAATTGCTATATGTCTTTTAGACGGTTTTGCAAACGTGACATTCACGTTGATGTTCTGTGTTGTGCTATGATGTTTGTTGGATCGTCGTGATGGATAGCTAGTGGTGCAATGTTAGTACATTTTAATTTCATTTGTATATTTGATATTGCGGGGCGAGCGTCCGACATGTGGACTGCCGTCACTGCCAGTTTGTATATTATTCTTTTAGAGCACGACCGAGATGAAGTCGATGTCACCCTTGTATATTATTTTCTTTTCTGTACTTGGATTACCCCGTGGTGGGGTGCATGAATAGCCAGATTCTATAGGGCAATGGGTCCGCATCTCATGGCGTTGGGACGGAGGGGACCTTACTCTAGAATTGGCGGACTATTCGCCGCACTCGTAGGGGGTATAGGTTGGCCCAAGAGGGGTGCTCAAGTTACCGGATTCCGTGAAGTGTTGGGTGGCCCATTCACGTTGTTGAAGGGGGCTGCCTCACTTCTGGTTTTGGCGGGTAACTTGCCACGCTCGTAGGGGTCTAGGTTTCATTGCACATGCTATCCACACGACAGAGAACGTCGGGTCTCACTTGCGGCTCAAGTTAAACTCGGGCTCCAGATTATCTACCATTCTTTGTTGCTTCTGTGATGCTTCTGTGATGTTTCTGTGATGCTTCTGTGATGTTTCTGTGATGTTTCTTTATATCATGACTTGGACGAATGTTATATATATATTTATATAAACTTGTAGATGTTGTATATGTTTTGCACCCGCGCTAGTCCAGTCCCCGCTCTGTCGTTAGTTAAGTAACCTAACGGGTGATGACGGGACCCAGTGGCGAATGTGGATGGCATATACGTACATTTTATTTTCGTTCTTTTCTGGTGGGATTAATTGATGGGACTGCATCGATTCTCATCAATGTAAAGATAAAACAAACCTATATATGATGTTGTTAGAACCAAGTTTTTAAAAAACTGACATTACAGACGTTCTCTTTTGCTTTGCACAGTGGTATTCGGTTATGAATATCCAGCACCTCATTCGACGAAGTAAGGACCGAGATCCCTTCATCGGGAGTGACCCCTTGAGTAAAAGTTTGCGTCAACATAATAACTTCACTATAGTCGTTTCCTTTTGCTTTGCATCGTGGTATTCAGTTTGGGATATCCTGCACCCCATTCGACGGGGAAAGAGCCGAGATCCCTTCACCGGGAGTGACCTCTTTAGCAAAAGTTTTCACCACTATATATTTATAAAAACCACTTGGATTCTTTCAACGAGATCAAGTTCATTACGTTAAAGGTTTTTCGCCAAAAATCAGCCGTAGCCCTCCGTCATTTCAGATAGATATCTCATAGTATTCATGCTATGTACGTTGGTCTCTATCAAGGCATAGTGTACGGTAGCTGCGTGATACGTGTCTGTAGCATAGATATGCGATTATCTAGGACAGCCGCATAGTCATGTTGGTCTCCATCAAGGGCTTTTGCGGGTGGGTTTAGATCAATCTTGGTTAATGACGGGTTGAACTTGACTAGCGACTTATGGCACGTTGGTCTCTATTAAGGCCATGAAATCGTTAGCGGTAAAAATCACATCGGCAGTTTCAAACATACAGGAAACTTGCCAGGCATGCGCATACCTTTTGGAGTGTGGTGACTTAAGTGGCTTCCATCAGGTTATCATGCGATGATAGTTGGATCCCGATTTCCACTGATGAGTAGGATTACTCCTCGGGTGATTCCGACTAATTCTCCTTTTGGGTTTGGAGGAGAATTTGAGGAAACAGTGGGAGCCATCCAGATTAGATAAAGTGATTGACCATTCTAATCTAGGTTAGAGTGCACGCTGAGTGTTTCTTTTCTCTCTCTCTTTCTGATTGCGACTATGACCCGACCTTTGACTAAAACTCATGAAACCAAGTTGACCGAATCTTCTTAAAACACTTTGGGTTTTGGAATGTCACGGTGTCGCATACATCATTTCCACTTCTATATCACCTTTGCATTTCTCCAGAACACCCCGTATCACTACGAACATCCATTTCCATTGGATAAATCCATCGTATAGTTACATACGAACTCGAAGGAACTTTTTCGAGGATGGATTCTGGTTCTGGAGGGATTGAATAGGATTATTCGGTTGTCTTTTCTCTTTACTTTCTCTCAGGTTGTGAGGGCTCCTAGGATTAGGAGACAGTACACCTATTGAGCTTATTAGATAGTCTTCTTTCAAACCATAGGCAGGTGCCGAACGGTAGGGAAGGAAGAAAACCAACATGCTTAACTGTGGTGTACAGAAGGTAATAAGTAAAGACATATAAAGGGATTAAAATAATAGCAAAAGAAATTGCGATCACCATCATTTACGACAAAGACCGTGTGTACCCCTGTCACTCCTACATCCACTTTGCTTTTCTCTAGAATACTCCGTATAACTATGGATATCCACTTCCATTGGATATGCCATCGTATAGTTACATACGAACTCGAAGGAAATCGTTCCAGATTCGGGGATGGTTTCCGGTTCAAGAGAAATTGGATAGGATTATTCAGATGTCTTTTCTCTTTACCTTCTCTCAGGTTGCGAGGGCTCCTAGGATTAGGAGAGTACACCTATTACGCTTATTGGATAGTCTTCTTCCAAACCTTAGGCAGGTGCCGAAGGGTAGGTGTAACACCTTAGGATGTGTTTAGTGGCTAATTATATTTTAATATATGGTTTTTAATAAAAAGTTTACCAAAACGATTTTCAAATAATTTAACAAATTTAATGAATATTTTATTAGAATTTTCCTAGGCTTGCACACAATTGTGCATGTAAACTAGGGTTAAAATGGGTTTAGACCATGATTAGCAATCATGGTAGACTAACCATCTTGTTAAGCCACTTTGGATTTTATTAAGTGTTTTGGGGTCAATTGTTTTTTTTAATGGAGAGGATTTGAATTTCTTGTGTTGACTTGGTGAGGGAGAGAGAGAGAGAGAATGGAATCATGGCATGAGCCATGCCTTCATTAAATGAAGAGAGAGAAACGGGGGTTGAGTAACCTTAGCTCTCATTTCCTTTGCTTTTGCCACTCATTTTTCTCACAACTCTCACTCACACACACACACAACACAACACCAGCAGCAGCACCAGAAGAAGCAGCAGCAGCACCAGTCTTAGTAGCAGCAGCAAGCAGCAGCAGCAACAACAGCATGAAGCAGCAGCAGCAACAGAAGCAGTAGCAGCTGCAACAGAAACAGCTCCAGCAGCAACAAATCTTCTTCTTCTACTGCTTCCTAGGGTCTTTTGGGGTATATTTCTTAAACCTAATTCCTAGCTTGCTAAACTTAGGTGTTAAATAGCTTCGGTTAGTGTTAAATGTAGGTTTTTGTGCTACATATAGTGATTAGTGTGGACTTTTGCTTAAGTGATGTTAGTGATGGTTAGACTAACTTAGTTAAGTGTTGTTAGGGCCACTTAAACCTAGTTAACCCAAGATTTCACTAAAATACCTTAGGTTTCCATTTTGTGCAAAATATAACGTTTTTAAGTGAATTTTTAGCTTTCTGTGATCTGCTATAGACCCGGGTATTTCAGATAAAATCTGAGTTAACTGTAGCCTACTTTTTAGACCCTGATTACACCACCAGAGGATGAGACCCCATACCCAACTTTTGGCCACCGGTTTATTCTTTCTAGCCGCAATTTGCGGCCAGATGAGGGAGTCTTGGGGTTGGGTTTGTGTGGGTAGGAGTCTGCTGTACATTTGAGCCCTGTGGTATGTGCAATTTTGTAAGTTTTCACCTAAGTTAGAATCTGGGACGATATATCGTTTTTCCTATACGTTTAGTTTGCACGACACGTGTGATACGTGAGTGGGTTCTGTGATCCAGCGTGTCGCGACATGTCGGGATAGTTTTAGACGCGTATACACACGTTTCAGCATATCGTACAACGCGCGTTTAGTTCGCGACGCGAGTTTCTCGTTTGATTTTGATATCGCGTTTTGCGAGATATTTTGCTTATATATGGGTTCCTTGTGTAAATTCGAGGTTCGCAGGCAGGTACGTCGGACGCCGCAAAGAAGGGGAAGCAAGTGGTCGGCTACACCTAGCACGCCACCAGGTGAGTAGATTTAACATCTACGGGGAAATCGCCCGTATGGCATTAAGCGTCAGGGCATGATAGGATATTTAGTCGTAGATGTTCATATGGACTATTGTAGCATACCTTCTTATTGCGTATAGAATTGGTAGTATATAACACTGTACTGTCGCTAACGGTTAAAGCTGCACGAGCACTATTTGTATGTTACACTCACACCGTTAGTGATTGCCATGACACTTGCACTATAGGATTTCTACAATTTACATATCGTTTGATTTCCGCGTCATTGATGATTGTCATGACTTGTCGCATATTCACATATTATCAGATATATCACTACTTGCGCACATGCACCACTTTATATTCATATTAGTGCATACCTTCATTGATATATCACTACGTGCACACATGCACTGTTTATATTCACATTAGTGCATACCTTCATTGATATATCACTACCTACGCACATGCACCCTTTATATTCACATTAGTGCATACGTACCTTGATATATCTATACTTATGCACATATACATCGTATATCCATATTAGTGCACATGTATATTGTTACACTCACATTCCGTATATATCCATTTGCACATCCATACCTATATACATACATATGTTACATACATGGGTGATATTGACATGATTTAAAAACTAAGGGACCGCAGGAGATATTTTCAAAACTGGATCTTTTTAAAAGAGCGGTTTTCCCTTTCTTTTACTCTTAGTGTCATACGACACATTGCATGGATTTACGCATTGAGTTTGGATTTATGTGATTTCTGGATTTAGGAACCGGGATATTATTTAAGAAAATACGCACTGTTTTAAAAACCCGGTTTTCCTTGATATGATATTTCAGTGCGTCTACCATGCGTTTTCTCGGTTCTGAGACGTATGACATGTGAACCCGAATCGAGGAGCTGGACGAGGCCGATTGCGGGTACATGGTGGACCCGGTATGGTACCCCGGAGCGAGAACGGATCACTATGTAGTAGACGATGAGCCTGGAAGAGAGACTACTACCTACCGGTGATTGGTTGGACCTGGCGGTTATCCGCAGGATACCGACCAGAGTCGATAGATGGTACGGGACGACACGTACTGCCGGGGCCGAGGGCCGATTATGCAGACGGAGCCCGTGGGCCGATCCGGACTGACAGAGCCCGATACTTGAGGATTTGCGTGTCGATGCTGGACACGATTATTTTATGATATTTCGAGTGCCGATGTTGGGCACTCCCGGTTCTATGAGATTTATCGGATTTGAGGGCCGATTAGAGTGACGGCGCCTGAGCTTTACTGGGATTTGGGTGCACTGATGGACACCGGTTATTTTCCACGTTGATATTCCGTGTAGATGTTATTTTATCCCTTGCTCAGTATTCAGTATTATACATCTCATCCTGTAGTTATAGTACCTGATAGAGTACTTTTGCATGATTATTGCATACCCTGCTCATCATATATATTGATGTTATTAAATTGCACCTGTTAGGCATGATTATTGCATATCCAGTTCATCATATAGACATTATCTGCTGGCATATGTTAGAGTATCATAGTACGTGCATACTTGTGATTAGCTTTATATGTTATCTACTATTCACGAGTTGGAAACTCACCCCCGTTGTGCCACAGTGTTTGCAGGTTGCCCCTCGGAGTAGTCGCGGTAGGCTGTTTTCTTACATCTTTTGATACAGATACCACTGCAGCTGGTGTGCTAGCCCTTTTGCTGATAGGTAGGTTTTGTGCGGTATCTGTTTATTTTCAAGTTGTATATATTGTTGTATCTAGTATTCTCCATCTACTACTTATGTATTGACTTAGAGACCAGTTGTGAGGATGATGTATATTATTTTGTATTCTGCTGTCGAGCTCGTTGTGAGCCGACTTTATTTATGCAGCTTTATCTTTCATGATATTTGTTTTCACTTATACTGCTCATTTCTTCGATACGGCGTCGTATATTATATTTATGGTGATTGTTCCGCCGTTGGGCTTGATTGCTCCCGTTTGGGGATGCCTTATTCTTATTGTATAACATTTTACTCATATATTGCTTTGTACCCGATTTCGGGGCTAGTTTTTACAAAGGAAATGCTGCCAAAATTTTTAAGATAATAACTTGAACTTTAAAGAATTTTACTAAACAACTTAAAGTTTTCTAAATGTTTTAACAAATGTTTCCATCAAATGTTTTAACACCCACTACTTTTCAATGGTTTTGATTTCTGGGTTCGGCTTGCTTAGTCGCGTTACGCCTGTAGACGTTACATGGTTAAGTGCCGGTCACGGGCCGAACTTTGGGTCGTGACAGTAGGGAATGAAGAAAACCAATTAGCATAAAGAAGATGTACAGAAGGTAATTAGTAAAGACATAATAAAGGAATTGGAGTGAGGGCAGGTAAGTATATAGTTACTGTCATGATTCAGGATAATGGAAGAGGCGTTAGTAGGAATACCAGTTAACCCTTCGAAACATTTTCATGTTTCAGTTTCACTGTGCGATGTTAATTGATAACTGTTTTCCCAATTGGAATCTAACTCAAGGGTATGTATTTACCAGATCAGTTTCTCACATCTGCATGTTATTACAGATGGTGAGTGGGAGTAAGATATTGGGAATTGGGTGATTAAATCCTCTTTATATCGGAGTTCATTGTAATTAGTGATATTTGAGGAAATCATCTGGATTTTGCCGAATGGCAAATATTTGGTTTTGAATATCCGTTGTTATTCACCAATTTCAAACTGATATATCTGTACATTTATTTTATAAAGTGAGATATAAATTTTTGATATTGTGTCTATGACATTTACCTATATCAGTTAGTGATTGGGTAAGGTGCATTCAACAGCGGTGTAACTCTTCTTAACCAAAGTACAGTTTTTCAACCTACGACGCACAGGGTTTGAGTTGTTGAACTCAGGGGACTTATACAAAGTATTGTATGTTGTCTAGTGTTCATTCGGACAATGGGGCTGGTACTCGAACTGTATTCTGTTTACTCATAACTACTTTGATTCTAGACATGTATTTCATTGAAATGCATGGTTCAGATTTTGAGAAGTTATAGGTATAAGAATAAAGTAGAGAACCATTTATTAGAAGTATCGGGATTCCTCGAAGTATTCAAAAATGTAGATACTTGTGTTTGGTATTCCGTTGATAGTAATGGTTTTGAGAACTTGCTTCTTTCGGGTTACTCATATATCGGTGCACTCCTAGATGAGTAATACTGATTGTCCTCTTTCCATTTGGTTGATATGCACTGGAGACAGCTGCATGATTTTGAATCTGGTTCCAATTAAATTAGTGCTTTTGTTTCTATATCAGATATATATAGAATCAATTTATATCTTAACGATGTTAAGGTATAGCGAGTTGTCCGGCTGATGCTTAAAACCAGAATCCGGATAAATTCAAGGCACGTTTCAGTAATGGCAGTTTATGTGTTATCCCGGGTTTTGACGAGGGTTAACTTTCTACCATCATGAAGATCAATATTTATATTGTTCTTGACTCGCCACAGTTTTAGTAAATTGGATTTTTTTAGAAAACAGAAGTGGGAGTATGGTAGAACTGGAAGTGATTCCAGAACCATAAACAATCACTGAAAATTTAATAGAACCTAAGGATTCAATTGGATTTGATGTTCCATTAGCCACTCCGCAGATTTGGTGGGTAATTTCAGGCACCCGAGAGGTACTTCGGTCTTCTCAAAGACGGTGATAGGGAGGTTCTTATTTACCCAGACTTGCCATTGTTGCTGTCTATACTATAAGACCCGGCAGGAGGATGAGTATAGCGTCATTCTAAACTAGCTTTAGAAGTGCACGTGTATATGATTCTGCCAGAGGGTTGTTGTAGTCAGTGGGAGCAGGGGAAGCATAGTGGGCAAGTAGCTTGTGTCTATTTATAGACTATTGCAAGTATAGCGGAAATAGATCATCTACTTTTAATGAGACAGCTATAGGCTTTGACTTCATTAGAATAGGAGATGGATCTGCTAAGAAGGCAGTAGGGTATGATATCCTGATATTTGGGATGACATGTAATTGATAGGAAGAGATATTTCTATACTACGATCGGTTATACTGTGGTTGTCACAAAGTTGTTTCTCCACATATGGATATAATATCAGGGTTTCTGGTTAGTAGATTTATGGTTTTAGATCTAGATTTGGGAAGTATCCTAATATGGGTACTTTGACATTAAATGGACGACTCCTGGCATGGTGGTGTACCTGCAGGTGATAGAGTCACCCTCTCTAAAGGTATCTTACAGACTAAAGGAGAGAGGGGTCTGCATGATTAGCACATCACTTGCTTATGCAATTGAGTTAATCATGAAATGTCAAGTACCACACCAGATATTGCTTCTGCACTAGATGCAATAAGCAGATATATTAACCCAATCCTGGTGAAACATTGGGAACCAGTTCTTGAACATAAGTGAATGTTCTAAGGAAATGATTAAGGCAGCCTCCTTCCGGAGATGATTGTCATTTTGGGCTTCCAAGGTGACCTGGATGACAGAGTGACTGTCAGAGTTATAATTTCCCTCTTTTGAGGGACAGTATGTTGGACGGGTGGTCCAAGCGGTTACTGAGGAAAGGCATGGCGGAGGATACTGATTAAATTCAGTGGACGATACAGTCTAAGTAGTTTGCTGGATTCGGAGTTCATTTGAGAACTGGGTCCCATCAGATATCCAGACAAATTCTAAGACAAGTATCGCTCATTTCAGGAGATAGCTTTCTCAGCGATGTTGAGATATAGAGAGATACAAAAAGAAACATTGGGGCGGATACACTCACTGAGGTTTTTTCTCGAACGCAATCATTTTCGCAAACGAGTTTTGCGAAACTGATTAGTAGAGAAGTTGGGTGTTCGGTATCACACGGGCTATGAGTATGCGACATCGCAATAATTGGCCTTAAGTGCAAGTAGGAGATTATTGGTTATAGTGCCCTCAAGGCAATTATCATAGTCACGTACTTGTGATTATGATGATTGAGTGAGGACCTATACCGAATAAAACAGTCTTACTCAAGATGATAGTATGCTATCTGGTTTGTCTTTATCATCATATACATGTTGATAGATCCCGTAGGATTCTTGCTTGACTTTCGGCATTGTGATGGCGATCACATACGTGGGAGCTGTGGGTCTATAAGCACATCCTTAAATGTCCCTAGTCGTGGCAGTATCGAGACCGGGAATCGATACTCCTGTGTAGACTAGTGTATACTGATCGAGACCCCGACGAGGGGCGGTGGACAGGTCTCACAAGCCATTGGTGTTAGTTTGTTCACCTAAGATAGTATACAGGTGCTCATTAGGTTATAAGTACACTGGACGGACTCGTCGGGAACCTGCTAGTTGGTATTATACCTATTGTCAGATAGTAGTTCTCAGGTGACATATGTACAGGTTAGTCTGTCGACCTGACATCGTCATTTGTCTCGTGTGAGTTCCCACTGTGCTTTGATTACTACCCTACCACAGCTCAAAAGAAATGATGAAAAGACAATACAAAAGTGAGACTACGACCGACAAATGGAAGAATCTTGATCATGCCTACAGTTTGAGGGACAATGAAGATCAATGGACAATTTCACAAAGCAAAAAGGCGGTGCAAGGTTCAAGATTTCGACACGAAGCAAACGGTAAAAGTCCACGACATTATGCACTGTGGAAATCTGGAAGAAAACTAGAAGACAATCTGAGAAACCAAGTGAAGAAACAAGTACCCAAATGCAATCAGACCAAGACAAGAAAACATGAACCAACGACCCCACCATATGGCTGTGGATCCGCGGCCAAACATGGCTCTTGGCCGTGGTTCCACGGCCATAATGAGCCCGTGTCGGTGCAAAATTAAAACGGCGTGGCGGTGCGTTGACTAGTCTTCTTAGGGTAAAATTGTAAATACAGATGTGTATCGATTATAACCCTAGGATTTCTATGCTCTATAAATAGAAATCCTAAACCTCTCTTTGGGGTATGCCTCTTTTTCTTGATAAAAATTCAGAATTCATTGTAATGTTTTGAAGAGTGCATCGAATAAAAGTAAGTAGTTTTTTTTTACCTTACCCTAGTTTTAATTTCTTTTCTGCCATAGTTTAGAAATTTATTTATCTACCCTAGTTAGATTTAATTTATCTGTCGTAGTTTAGATAATTAGTCTTTTGAAAACAATCATAGAAAATGTCTTTTATTATCAATTCCCTAATGAGTGAGTAGTTCCTCACTTGTTAGGGTTAGGAATAGGAAAGGTTTGAGAGATGAAAATCTATCACCCCTTTCTTGCCCATCGCATATTTTTTATAGGACTCCATACATACATACACACACCGCTCACTACGGCACCCTATCCCACATGGTAGCGGTGATACCATAGTTTAAAAGACCGGTTGTGTATGTTTTCCATGGAGGTTAGGGTAAGAATTAAGAAAGGACAAACAAAGATCTAGAGGAAGAAACATCGTTTCTTCCCGATCGTGCTAATTCTCTTTATTAATTATTACCATAACACCTAAATTGATCTAAATTAGGGCATTGAAAGAGGTGAGAAATCTTAAATTTCCAAATTTAACCTAAACCTAACCCTAGCAAGGTTTAGTGATAATCAATCCAACACCAATTTGAATTAACTCGTTAGAACAAATTGAGAATACACAAAATCCCTGTAGACCGACCCGTACTCACCAGCTAGCTTCCAAGCGACGCCGTTCTTGATTGCGGTGAATATTCTTTGATTCATCTTTCGAAAGCGCAAGCGCGCGAAAAACAACTCATTAAATCAAATGGCGCCGTTGCCGGGGATGGCGTAGTTATTTTCTTTTTGCTATTTTGGGTTAATATAAAATCATAAAATTCATAAAAACTGAAAAATAAAAAAAATATAAAAATTTTTATCATCTTGTTTTTGTTTGAAAGGTGTTTCATTTGAATTTTGCAGGATCGACGAACAAGTTCGGATCTGGAAAAATCCAGAGAGCAAAATAGAAAACCCTAAATCTGAACAACAGAGAAAAATTAAACCAGAGGATCAGAAGAAGTCTCGGGAACTGAACCACATATAAAACCGCGGAACCGACGCCGAATATCCCCTTGTGCCGTGGATCCACCGCGGGTTGCTGACGTCAGCAACCCGAAATCCCTCTGTAAGCTCCATTTCTCCTTCTCTGCAACCCCCTGATATCTCCTCTGTAAAAATTTCCTGCAGGATTCTTTGCGCAAAAACTTCTCCCCTTCTCCAATAACTTGATCTTGTGTAGGATTCTTTGCGCCGCGCTAAAAAATTGTTTGCAAGTGATTGTTTTTACTGCTTTGCATATTTAAATTGACTTTAAGGGGCTTGAACACCAATCCAGATTGGGTGGGGATTTCATTACCCTTCCCAGGACCCCAAAAATCACATAAAGCATATTGCATTGACCATCAAGTTAATTAGAAAAAGATTAGACTCAGCCCTAAGGACTTCGCGCTCAATAGGACAAAGGAATAGTTGTAGGCATCGACCGTTGTTCTAAACTTGACTTTGTGGTTCCTAGGCTAGACAGGTAAGGAAAGGTAACTTTAAAAGGCCCGTCTCACGATGATTCATGAGCGGATCCCTCGTTTCTCTACTTGTGCTTACATGGCCACAATTGGCGGTGAAGAGGCGGTTTGAAGTCCTCACAACTTGCCCTTTGGAACAGTTAGGAGCAGTTTAGTTGACCTAGGTGACCCTAGATCTAGGCTTGATTGTGCATATTGTGATTGATTGAACGTGTGTCTAAGCCTTTTATTGAAAATCTTTTTGCAAAAAGCTCCTTATAAAAAAAACACAACACGGAAAATTTTTATAAAAACTTGCCACTTGTCGCTAAGAAATCCATTACACCCAATTTGCACCCACATTCTTTTTCTTCTCCTTTCTTACATCATGGGTACCCTACCTCACAAAACTCTTGCCGAACTTTGGTACCCTCATCCAAACATTGCTTCCTACGCGAATTGTTTTGGTCGAATTATGGACGACCCCTTCATGCCCAAAATTTCTTTAAAAGATCGAATAGAAGCGTCTAGGAGAGACAGTTCGACTCCGCAATCCACTTTGTATCAACCATTTCAACCTTCACCACCTTCTTACGTTGATACTTCTTTTTTGAGTCCTGTTGTAACTCCGAAGCCCCTGTCCATTGCTGAACATATCGAACAATCTCGTAACCGATCTTTCACTCCTTTGAACTCTTCCAGTTCTTGGGATCAACAAGTCCATTCACCTTTTTATCCAAATGTTGATCCTACTCCTGTCCAACCATTCAATTCCTACCAGTCCTACCCGACTTTCGCACCTTCCCTAGACATTGCTTTTACACAACCATTTGGGAGTTTCCAGAATCTAAACAATTTTGAATCTTTTACTGAAACACCTTCACAACCCTTGTCTAGTCTGGAACAGTCGTTGGAAGCTTATATTGTAGCGACAAACCAACAGATGAGGAATTTGGATGCGTCCATTGCCGCCCTTAATTCATCAAGACAACCTAGTGAACCGGTAACTAGTTTCCAAGTAACTCCAAATTTTCCAATGTATGATGAGGCGGTTGGACAAATCGAGAATTTGAGTGGAGAGAGTGAGCTGTGCACCCTTCCAAATCAAACCTACCCATCACCAATTGAATTCCACAACTCCGATTTTGAATGTCTATCAAGTATCCCAAATGATTCACCAGTTGAAAATAAAACGGTTAATGAGTTGTGTGACTTTATAGTGCTTGATTTGCTAGATTGTGAAGGGTCCCTTTCGAGTGAAACCATCACCAATCCTTTTGACCTTTACACCTCCAATATAGAACCTGAATTGATAAATATCCATGCTTTTGATGAGGTGTCCGAATAAATTAATTTTCACTTGATTGAGGATATTAACGCAGGGAATATTTTGGTTGATGAAACTGCAGATTTGACTGAATTTTTCTCTCCAATTCATCATCCCGAATCACTAAATGTTTTTCCCGAACTTCATATGCGTCTTGATTTTGATGATAATTGCATGGATGGGATAACTTTTAAGGAAAATTATGAGGATAGCATTGAGGAGAGTATTGAGGATAGTATTAAGGATGAACCAGTTTTGTTTGATGGGTCGGATTTTCCAATTCATCCTCCTGAACCTTTAACTGTTATACTTCCTAAATCATCCAGCTTCATCCTTTCCATCGTTCCGACCAAGCTAGAGATCACGCAGGAGGACTATGAGCTTGAAAAATTTCTGTTCGATCACAGCAGTTTTGACGCCACTAGTGCGTTCCTCCTTGAATCTGACACAGTTCTCACAATCGATAACGATTACGAGTGTTTCACTTTTTCGGACGATTTTGAAGACTCACTGCGCAAGTTTGAGTCCTTTGAATTTTCAGATGAGTTAGTTGAACCATCAGACTCGGTTGCTTACAGTCATTTCGAAATCCTTCGAGTTCGAGACAGTTTCACCAATTTCACTTTCAATTGTTTCACCACTGAAACTCGAAGTCAAGATGTTTCCGTTTCACCTTACATACGCTTATTTAGGTGAGAATGAGACCCTTCCTAAATCACTCCCTTTCGTCCTTTCCATCGTTTCGACCGTGCAAGAATCCGTCACGCTTCCATTTTCAATGGATGGTTTACCAAGTTCAACGTACCCATGTTTTCTTGCGAATCTTGAGGGATTTGACCCCATTTCTCGACGGGTTGATAGATTAGTACAATCGCTTTTAACACATCGGTCATCACAATTTGTGCTAATTTATTCACACAATTTACACCCTCAAGTTCGTACTACACTTTTTTCTTTCTTCTGCTATTCTTCTCCTAATATACCGAGACCATATTCCACCTTTCTTCCCATACGGTCTCGTGTGTTTCTCATTTCTTTCCTCTACACTCCATTCTTTCACCAACCCTACCATTATAACGGTAAAAAATTTGAATGATTGGTGCTAACTTTTGGCCTGTGTAAGGCCTTGTATAGTTGATTTTTCTCCTCTCTAACTCTTAACTTTAACGTTTAAACAGTGAAAATACTGTTTCACTTAAGTTTGGGGGGGACATTTTTGTATATATATTTTTTAATTTGTTTTTCTGTTAACAATAAAAAAAATAAAAATAAACAGGAGAATACAGACAATTTTGACCCTCTTGGTGTGGCGTGACAGTGAGAACACTGTCAAGTTTAAGTTTGGGGGTGTGCTCGGTAAGCTTTCTTCCTTCGCATTCATATGTATCGTTTTGCATACTTATTTTAAAACATATAAAAATTGAAAATTTTTAAAAACTATAAAAATTAAAACATTCAATTTTGGTCATAATTGACTTGAGTTTGACAAGAAGGTTAATTAGTTAGGAAAAACTAGATCCTAGGCTTAGTAAATTAAAAACCCTAAAAATAACCTTTCTTAAAATTTAACGGTAGAAAATATATGTCCTTGTAGTTTACTTAGAAATAGGCAAGTTTTGAGTTCACTTCTTGGGCTAAGTCAAAATAAGAGAAGAGTATTGATATTTTTATTAAAGTGTAAGTCTGAAAAATAATCCCTAAACTTAAGTCTAAATTCTGAAAATATATACCCTACAACTTGCACAAACACGAACCTTGAAACTTAGAATAGTATAGGAGACCTTGAAATGCTCTTGTCTAAAATCCCTAGTATGAAGGAAAATAAAATTATAAGTGTGATTAAAGAGATATAAAAAAAATGAACACTAGTTTTGTAATTACTTAAGGCTGCGTAAAATAAAAAAAAAATATAGCGAGGATGCTTTATCACCTAGTGCCTTAGACCAACTGGTTTGGGAGTCACTGCTAAAAGCCTTAGGTATTACAAGACGAGGATTTACGCCTTAATGTGCAAACAGATTTTGTAATCGGTCGTTAGTACGTCAAGAAATATTAACGGTCGCATGAAGAATGTGTGAGCAATTTCATCTAAAAATTCACCATCTAAAAGTACTTTGGATGATGGACAAGAGTATAAGAGCTTGAATTGAATTTCCAAGTATAGGGGTGATACATACACACACGTAGGGGTATATGATTGAGGTTTAGATGAGAGATAGGAATGAAAAATAGGACTTATATCTTTAGTAGAGATGATAAAAATTCCTGAGTTGAGATGGAACCTTAGAAGAAAAACTCAAAAGATGCTAAAAGCTAAGTGAATTTACAGAACATATACAATCTTAAGTTAAACGATAAGGAAGCGTGAAAAATACGGGTTGATAATTTCTGAGTTAAGGATAATAGAATTTCTTGTTAGAAAACCGAATTGGAGAATAAAAGTCAATAGGCCGAATTGATAGGATTTTGTGGGTAGTATCCGCTGAAAACCATCAGGAGATAACACTCCTCCTACTAGGAACACCTAGAGGTTTAACGGTTTGTTGCACGAGCTCAGTGCAATCGCGTTTCCCTGCGAAAGTGAGGCTAGGTCTTTTTCGAGAATAAAACTAGTTGCTCGAATACGAGCAAAAGATAAGTTTAGGTGTATTTGTTCATACCATAATTTTGCATTACTATATTCCCCATTCTTATTCATTTTAATAATAAATAGGTGATTTTAATCCATGTCTGCTACATAGTTGCAGGTTACAGGTTCTCGGAACAAAATAGTGAAAATGATGAAAAGAAGATACAAACGTGAGACTACGACCGACAAATGGAAGAATCTTGATCATGCCTACAGTTTGAGGGACAATGAAGATCAATAGATAATTTCACAAAGAAAAAAGGCAGCGCAAGGTTCAAGACTTCGACACGAAACAAACGGTAAAAGTCCACGACATTATGTACTGTGGAAATCTGGAAGAAAACTAGAAGAAAATCTGAGAAACCAAGTGAAGAAAAAAGTACCCAAATGCAACCAGACCAAGACAAGAAAACATGAACCAACGACCCCACCATATGGCCGCGGATCCGCAGCCAAACATGCCTCTTGGCCGCGGTCCCGCGGCCATAATGAGCCCGTGCCAGTGCAAAATTAAAACGGTGTGGCGGTGCGTTGACTAGTCTTCTTAGGATAAAATTGTAAATGCAGATGTGTATCGATTGTAACCCCAGGGTTTATATGCTCTATAAATAGAAATCCTAAACCTCTCTTTGGGGTATGCCTCTTTTTCTTGATAAAAATTCAGAATTCATTGTAATGTTTTGAAGAGTGCATCGAATAAAAGTAAGTAGTTTTTTTTTACATTACCCTAGTTTTAATTTCTTTTCTGCCGTAGTTTAGAAATGTACTTATCTGCCCTAGTTAGATTTAATTTATCTGCCGTAGTTTAGATAATTAGTCTTTTGAAAACAATCATAAAAAATGTCTTTTATTATCAATTCCCTAATGAGTGAGTAGTTCGTCACTTGTTAGGGTTAGGAATTGGAAATGTTTGAGAGATGAAAATCTCTCACCCCTTTCTTGCCCATCGCATATTTTTTATAGGACTCCATGCATGCATACATACACCGCTCACTACGGCACCCTATCCTACGAGGTAGCGGTGATACCGTAGTTTAAAAGACCGGTTGTGTATGTTTTCCATGGAGGTTAGGGTAAGAATTAAGAAAGGACGGACAAGGACCTAGAGGAAGAAACATCGTTTCTTCCCGATCGTGCTAATCCCCTTTATTAATTATTACCATAACACCTAAATAGATCTAAATTAGAGCATTGAAAGCGGTGAGAAATCTTAAATTTCCAAATTTAATCTAAACCTAACCCTAGCAAGGTTTTAATTCTAGTCTAAATCAACCTTAGTTTTTAGTGATAATCAATCCAACACCAAATAGAATTAACTCGTTAGAACGAATTGAGAATACACAAAATCCCTGTGGACCGACCCGTACTTACCGGCTAGCTACCAAGCGATGCCGTTCTTGATTGCGGTTAATATTCTTTGATTTATCTTTTGAAAGCGCACACACGCATAAAAAATCTCTTCCAATCAACCGCTTGGGGCTTGTAGGTGTTTTGATATGATCATCACCTACTGCCGGCGTATTAACGAGTCTTAGAGTCCCATACAGGATTTTTCTGGCTCAGGCGAAATAATGTGGAGTGCATATGAGATATGTGCGGGATCTCGACTAAATGCGAGTATGTGATACCATATTTTAATCGGGCGTTTAATATTGTTCGGGTCGCATTTGATGCGACCGATTTATTAAATCTATTGTTGATTTAATATTGACTTTTAGCTCACTTTTAATTAAACCTTTTCTTTTGGATGTATGCATATATGTTTATACATACACATGATGATGTGCATGCACATATACATACATACATACATATGTGTCATGGTTGATGATACATAGAAGATGGCAATACAATACTCACATGATTGATAAATATCTAGATTTTTGTTAATGAATTAAAGAAAAAAGAAATTTGCTAAATGACTCATTGTTACTACATTCTTCTTATTTGACCTTTGATTTTAACCATGGTTAGATTTCCTTTGTTCTTTAACCCATCTACAAAATATCCATATATTTAGTTAACTATGGTTATATTTGAGAGTGTCTCATATATATTCTTTTCTTTTTCCTTTTGGAAATAAGTTTTTCATTATATTCACAAAAGCTTTTGCCATCTTCACCTTCCTCCTTCTTCAAGCTCTCTTGAGTTTTGTTTTGAGTGAGGAACTTAAAAAGAAAGGGTTTTTAAGTGAGTTTACAAACCACATAACCATTCTACACCACCCTAGCCCTTTAGTGTAGAGTGTTTGCTCCACTTCATCTTGATTTAGTGAGGCAAAGAGCTTGACCTAGAAATCTCCGGGTGGATCATCGTAGACGACGAAGGACCTTGAGCGGAGTTGATCCAAGCTTCGAGTAAAGCCGTAGGAGTCCTAAAGACCGAAGGAGTTGGCTATAAAGTTTGTATTTCTTTTTCCTTTAGCTTAGACTTCACATAATGGTGATATTACCATAATCTCTAGTTACGATTCATAGTTCATTTGTAATAGCCCTCTAGAATTTTAAAAGTTCTCTACTTTATGATGTTGCAACCTTACTAGAGGCGCTACTACACACCAACATGGTATCAGAGCCTATATAGAGCTTTAGCGTAAACCGGACGACGTTTAAAAACTCAATCGAACATGAAAAATGATATTTTTGCATGCTCACTGGAAATTTTTTCAAAAGTTGGAATTTTTGTAATTAAAAATATTCAGAAAATAGAGCAGGGTTTTCTGTGGATCCCCAAGAAAAATGAGCGCCTAACTCGACACAACGACTGTAGAACCGCGGCCAAATAGGTGTATTTGCGGGCGCCGTTGGTGAGGCTTGGACCGTGCGTTCTTGCGTTGATCCGTAGGTACTATATATGCTCTCTGGGAATTTTTATGCAGGTTCAAGTGTTGAGACCTATTACTACATTGGGTATGTTGATGTGTTGATTGATATATTTTAACATCGTCTATGCTTTTCAATTGTTGATGTGATATGATGTATAGGATCGTCGTGATTGAATGGCCGGGGGTTTTATGTGAGACGAGAGTTTATCTTTTCATTCATGTAAAATTCGTTGTATATATTATTCTTTTATTGGGGCACATCCGGGTTGAGGATGATGTCTCCATTGATGTATATTTTACTTTTCAGCATTAGGATAGACCCAAGGAGAGGAGCACGAGTGACCGGGTTCTGGAGTTCAGTGGGAGTCCATCTCGAGGAGTCGAGACCGGGTTTCCTAAACTCCAGAATTGGAAGGGCCACTTGCCGCTCTCGTAGGGGTCTAAGAGTGTGGGCTTGGCTATTCATCACGACTGTGGAATCCGTATTTTCTATCGCTGGCTAAATATAAAATACAGAGTTCCTTGTATATCCTATATTTTCATATATATGTTTCTGCTGCTGATTATTCTGTGATGTGATTGCTTAATATCTGAGATGAATGTAATATTGTTATATATGTGATATGTAATACTGTTTTTCGTTTCTTTCTGTAATGTCTTAGGAATTTAAATGATGGGAATACATTAATGAGATTAATGTGAAAGAAAAGAAACCTAATGATGTTGTAGAATCGGATTTGAAACCCACTCGCCCCTTTTTCATGAAAAAGGAAGTTTCAAAAGATGCGGAGCTTAAGCCACTCCTTTTTTCTAAAAACTATTTAGATTCTACAAAGAAATCAAGTTCAAAGCGTTAAAGGTTTTCGTAAAAACCATCCGCAACCCTCCGTCATTTTAGGAAGCAGAGTACTTAGTATTAGTGCTACGTATGTTGATTATAGTCAAGGCGTAGTGTACGGTAGTTAATTGATGTATTCCTACAAAGCATATGATGTGATAAGTTAGGACATTCATGTGAATATGTTGATCATAGTCAAGGGTCATATGGGTGGGTCTAGTTAATCACTGTCATGACCCGAAGGTACAGAACGTGACCGGCACTTAAATTACGAAGTGTCTAGAGGCGCAACGTAATCTAAGTAAGCCGAAGCCCAGAAATGTAAACCATTTAAAAGAAGAAGTAAAGGAAAACATGTTTAAAAGCAACATCAAATTTCTCAAAAATTTCGGCAGAGTCTCCTTTGTAAAAACTGGTCCCAAATAGGTACAAATAAGAATATATAAATAAGCAATAATAAAAACACATCCCCAATCGGGAGCTAGCACTACGCCAAAAGGCGGAAACAACCACACAATGCACTATGATATACAACGCCGAAGGGCGAGGCTCAAAACTCAAAAGAAAACCAAATTCACCAAAAACCATAATAATACAAGCACGACTCTAAGGTCGAAATAAAAACAACTGGTCTTCTAAATCTATCAAGTAGTACAAGTCTGGTTAATGGAGCTTACTAGATATAATAAAATAATAAAAGTACAATGGCAGTCCCGATACAATGTACCAACCTACTAAGCAAATCACCCTGAATGAAATGATGTGCCAGCAAGTCGCCAAGGAAACCTGTATATCAAAACCTGTAAGAAAATTTGGCACAACGGGGGTGAGTTGCCAACTCGTGAGTAGAAGACATCTGCGAGTCGAAATCGCATGCACGACGACCTCCTAGGTCATAATAATATACTTAATATATCACTAGTCATCTAGTAGTGGCAGGGTAATAAACTATGCGTAAGTGCAATGCTCAGTGCTCGTGTCAGTGCCTAAAGTAGTAACATGTCATGTGTATGAGTATGCATGCACCATGAATGTAAAATAATCAACCATGAAATCTGGATATATCTGTATAAGAAATCTTTAAATTTTATCATAGTAAAATTTGTATAGTAATCTGAAACATCATCAATGAAATCCATGGAAATCCGTGTCAAGCATCGACACTGTTCCCCGCCGAAAGACGCGCGGAAGACGCGGTAAACGTCTTGCCTGAATTTCGGGACAGATGCTAATTGGTGCTATCCGTCCACCTCTCCGAAGATGCCAAGTTGATTTATGGCACCATGTATCGAAGGTTTAAATGGATACGGCCGATGTAGCAGACTTTGTCAGATTCCTCCTCATTTGAGGGGATTTTTGATTGTCGAGACGCTTTTCCCTGTAGGCGCAAGCCCCTGCAGTTAATTACGCTACCGCATCGCGGTAACAACTTTCTCCTTCTCCAGATGGTCACTTCGTGTCGTGGGTGTTTGTTTTGTTTGTGGTTGCCCGTGGATTGTATACGGAAACTAATTTATGTTGTCGCCCGTAGGGCGTGGATTAGTCCAAATCCGTATCTTCTCAGATTTGGGTTTGGGGGTTGGGTTTAAGGATACGTTAGCCTCTTTGAGACTAAGATCAACTTAAACGTATATTAAAGACACATTAGTCTAATTTTTTTAGACTAAGATCAACTTAACGGGATCGTTTAGATCTAACAAAAAGCATTTGGACTCTATTGTTTAGTTTAGGGACATTGCGGTCGATTAGTTTAAGGACATTGCGGTCCAACGTTAGTTTAAGGACATTACGGTCTAAGGTTAAGGACATCATAGTCCATGGGTTTTAAAGGACCCCACAGTCCGAGGTTAAAGACATCATAGTCCATGGGTTTTAAAGGACCCCACAGTCCAAGGTTAAGGACATCATAGTCTATGTGTTTAAGGACCCCACAGTCCAGTTTAATGACGTCATAATCTATAACGTGTATGGTTGTAGGGACTCGTCACCTCTGTGAAGACGTTGAAGGATTACAACGACATATATCAGAGGGGTTCAGAGATATACCCTTAAACTGATATGAGTTGGTTGGAAGTTCTGTAGTCCAATTTAGGATTAAGATCTGTTGAAATATTTATGAGCAGGTGGGCTCAATTAATATAAGTTGAGCACTTATGGCCAATATTGGGCTAAGTCCAATAAATGTTTAACATTTTTATTCTAGCTATTGAGCCTTTATTTGGGCTTGGCCCTTCTGACAATATTTTTGTCTTTTATTGAATGTTGAGCATTCACCAGAGCTCTGGGCTAATTGAAGAACAATTTATGTTCTGTCAGCGCAACACGTGGCACGCTAGGCGCGTTGTGCCAATCAAAGAGCACAGTGCGCTACTGCCAAGTAGCGCACATGTAAGGAATACGTGTTGCACTCAGCGCTAAGCGCATGATGCCAGTTTATGAGCGCTAAGCGCTAATCCATGAGCGCATTGCGCTTTCAATTTAGTGGCACACACGTGAATGACACGTGGTGTGCTTGGCGCTGAGCGCCAGCCCATGAGCGCAGTGTGCTATTTCAGAAGCGCAAAGAGCAAGTTGTTAATTGGCGCATACGTGGTTGACAAGTGGCACATGTGGCGCTTAGCGCCGGTCCAGAGAGCGCAGAAGCGTTGTTCAAGAGCGCAAGGCGCATGTTGTTAATTGGCGCATACGTGTTTGACACGTGGCGCATTTGGCGCTTAGCGCCGGTCCAGAAAGCGCAGAAGCGTTGTTCAAGAGCGCAAGGCGCATTTCATGAGCGCAAGGCGCATTTGATCAATTTTATGATCTGGGAACAAATTTATGTTCTTTTAAAAGAGACTTTGTCTCAGGATTTAGGAACAACAGTTCTTATTTTTGCAGTAGATACTTTAATCTCTTATATTAATGAAAGGCTCTGCCTTTATAGATCCATGATCCTTAAGAAAATTTAATAATTCCTTCCCCCTTTATAATGAGATGTTCATGATCTCAGAAAGACAATTTGTCTTATAGATTTATGATCTGTGAAAGAAGTAAGTACTTCTCTTTCTTTCTTTTTTTATGATGAGATCTTTTGATCTTTTTATAAAAGACTTTGGTCTTTATACATCTATGATCTTTTAAGAAGATAATTCTTCTTTTTAATTATGAGATGATTTCATCTCTTTGTTCATCACCATTCATTTTACCTTGAAGAAAAAATCTTCTTTTGCTGAGAGCTATGCTTCTCTTCCTTTAAATTTTTCAAAGTTTATAGAGGGGTTTCTATATCAGACTTGAAGCTTTGGGGCCTTTATATAGGGCAAGCTGATTTGTTGAATCAGTTAAAGAGATCTTACTCTGATTGATTTGGGGATGTTTCCCCACCATTGAATCTTTGATCCTAGGGCTTCTCTTTTACGGAAGGTAATCTTCTTGTTTTTAACAACATTGAAAAATCTTTCCGTTACAGAATTTTAATTCTGTTTAATTAATGATTTATCATTATTATTAGATCTTTTGATCTAACGGTGGGGAGTTTTTTAATTCCAGCGCTAGCGCACCCGTGATTTGCACGTGGTGCGCTGCTCAGAGCGCAGCACACTTTGCACTAGCGTACCTGTGTTTGACACGTGGTGTGCTGCTCAGAGCGCAGCGCGCCCTGCGCTAGCGCATCCGTGTTCGACACGTGGCACGCAGTGCGCCTAGCGCTAGCACACTCATGATGCGCTGCCTAGGGCGCAGGGCACTTAGCGCTGCATCTGAAGCGTTGCTTTAATTTTGTAATTTAAATTTCAAACAGAACTTTGCTCTGATTGGGGAAACAAATGCCCCCCCACCGTTGCGCTAACATGGCCTACATGTGAGTGCAGCGGTGGCAGCATCTGCGCCCTTTGATCAACTCAGAAGTTGAAGAGGAACTTCAATGCCTATAAATAGGACCTTTGGTCTTTTAGATGATTTCTGTTCATCTTCTTACTTAATTTTATGAGAATTTTATTCTCTCACAGAGCATAGCTCTCCATCTTAAGAATTTTCAAGAGTCAAAACTCTGCCAAAATTTTAGGTAATTTTTTATAGATAATTTAGGGTTTTACCCATTAACAGAGCCTCACTCTTCGTAGATCTTTGATCTAAAGAAAACCCTTTTAGGGTTTCATTAACAGAGCTTTACTCTCCTGAACACATAGATCTAAAGAGATCTTTTCTTGGGGTTTGTTAGCCCATGAACAGAGCTTTGCTCTTTTGATAACATGTAGATTTTTTTTAATCTCTTATGAAGAACTCTAAAGAGTTTGTCCATGGATCTTGAAGATCCGAGAATTTTTAATTCATAAAAAATTGATTTTTATTTTTTTCTGATGGGTTTTTCCCATCATCTTTACAGAGCCAAGCTCTTGAGGAATTTTTATTCCTTCATGATCAGAGTTTGACAGGTTTCACTCTGTCATAGAGCATTGCTCTCAAAGGGAGATTTACTCCTCTTCCTGAGGTATCTCTCATTTAATGAGAATTTTCTTGAGGATCTCCTCATTTAATTAACAGTCTCATCAAATGATGAGGCTGTTTAATTAATTGATGAATTATCATCAAGATTTTGCGGGTCCCCTTTCCACTACATTGCAGTGCGGTACAAATTTTAAAGTACCAAATGTCGAAATTTAAATTATAGCACTGACAATTGACTTTTGTCCTTTTTTGCACAAGCGACATGTCTTTCCATCCCTTTTTCCCGTTTGTTTATTCAGAAGGAGGATTCCCTGGAGCACCTATAGACCGAGAAGTCCTAGATTTGATCAAAGATCATGACCCGGAATATAAGAATCTTCACCTTTGTGGGACATGGTATAATCAGATTATTAAGGGTCGACAAAGCTTTTCGTGCGCGGTACCCTCAGAGTCAATCATGGCGATCCATTACGCCGACCCACCCCCGGTGAACTATACCGTGGAAGAAGTCGACTGGACTTCGGGAGGTCTTCTTCAGCCTTCTATGGCTTTGATACCTGTTCAGCCTCCAATGGCTTTGGATACCCTGGGACGACGTATTTGTCAAGGCGAAGCACGACCGTGGGGACAACCATATATGATCGGTCTAATTCCTCGTCATCCAGATGGTTTTCTGCAATGAGCCCGATATATTCTGTCAGCGAAGAAGTCGCAGTTATTGAGGCTTGGGTTGTATCCCTCCATTTATGCTTCACTCTTCCAGTATCCTACGCTTCCCGCCTGGTAGGTTAAGGCCTTTCTGGAGCAGTGGAATATTCCTACCCACACCTTCCCTTCACTGGACCGAGAAGTAACGATTTCCTTAGAGGAATTTGCAGAAGTTTCTAGCTTACCGGTTATGGGGGAGCACTATGAGGAACTACTTCCTATAGATGAATACATTTTTGGTGCCAAGCCAATGATGACAGGCCTCACCAAAGAGAACGCCATTCAACACCAGTTCCCTTGCTTAATCAAAGTGTTGAATATTTATGAGGGTCTTTTTCTCGAGTCTTGGAGCCGCGGGGTTACTTTCGAGGATTTCATTGCTCGTTTTCTCCATCCAGGCGTCCTTTCGAAGGGTGCTGCTAAGTTCGCCAAACTTGACGACCCTTTCGGTTTAGGGTTAAATAAATTCCGAACGGCGGAGGCAGATCAAAAGAGTTTCTTCCTTCCTAACACTCCAGTTGTTCCTTTTGCGGAGATCGCAGTCCCTGGGATTGATGAGGAAACATTCTTCTTAGGGTTTCTTGGGTTATGGCTGAGCTGGTTTGCGCTCCCGATGCACCTTCGCCGTATGAGGCCGTCTGTCTTCTATCCGGCTCATCGGATGATTATTAGGGTGAATGTGGCTGTCGGGGTCACCGGGTTAGCTCATCTGTATTACGGCCTCAACCAAGCGGCGGATACTACTGAACCCGGAGTGTTGCATATGAACTTCTCAATGCATTACTTAATGTCATGGCTCGAGCTACATGCACTTGGCGTTTTCGGCATTCATAAGAGGCCATCCTTCTACGACAGGTGCGGCTTCCCCCAGATCATGCGATTGGTCGATGCATCTATTGTAAATCCATCACCGTGGGAAGCCAGAGGTTTTCTCCTTCGTCCTCGCACTGTTTGAGATGGCATGACTTTCACTGACAAGATCCTGACTATCGGCAAAGAGTCCGCGACGGCGGTGCAGCCATTGCGGGACATTTTTAAAGATGGAGCCTCTGTTTTGAAAGCTCGTGAAATCGTTCATTTATATTCCATCAGACCGGGCTTTCTAGTGTTTAGACAAAATGATGCGGCGTTATTCATGAGATACAATCCGCATCATTTTGCCCATTGCCCAACAATTGAGCTATAATCAGGGAGTTCTGCTGGAGGCTTTCTTGCGAGAACCTGCTGCCACCGAAGAGGGAATACGTAGTGCGCTGCATCATTTCATGCGCTTGAATACAGGGTCCAACTTCTTCATCAGCGAACCGAGCTGTGTCCCAAAGGTCCTTAATGTGTACGTGGCATGGTACCAGCATTCAATGGGCGCCGTTATCAGGGAGGAGAAGCGACTACTGCTCGATCGCAAAGGTGCACCCCCTGCTGGTAATCCGAGCATCCCTCTGAAGCGACGGACCATCGTCCGTCCTCCCGTAAGAGAAGCTGCCGTGACCGAAGTCCCGCGTGACAGGCTCGAGCTACCGATACTCCGGGCTCCTGTAGAAAAGGTGACTATAGCTTCACTTAATTCTTGCATGGGTTCAGACATCGGGACTCGTCGTCCCAAGGTGCCCATTAAGCGTAAGCTGGTGTTAGCGGCAACCGGAGCTCGCTCACAGAAGAGGAAGAAGAAGTCGCTCTTCTCTGCCGACGTTGTACTTGGTTAGGAGCCTCACGCTCCTTATGGCGAGGGCCTGAGCGAGTATGGGACAAACGAAGGGCTATTCATGCCGCCAGATGGCACTGATCTGGCGGCTGCCATTGCAGAATCTGAGCAATTGGCAAGCCACGAAGTGGGACTGGCTATCCTTGCACGATCAGGTAACCATCAGCTGTATCTTTTGTCATTACATCATATTTTTATCATCATGTTTTGACTGACACCTTTTCTTCTTTGACAGGCATTTCCACCGAAGAAGCTCTCGCAGCTTCTCTTAAAACTTTTAAGGAAGAGGAGAGGATGCGCGCTTCGCTGGGCATCAGTATATTTCGGCTCACCACGTCTCTGCTCTCGGTTTTTTATGGGTAATCTGACCCTCTCTTTATCTTATCGCATGGACTACTTTGCCAATCCCGCAAGGTGATGCGGAGATGCTTCCAGGACCAACCATCGATGTCCCGGCCTCCTCAGGACTGCCAAAAGATGCCTTACTTAAATGACCGATGACGGATGTCGTAACGGCTCCAGAGGTAACCCTTAGCGCGGACGATGACGTCCTATTGATGGAGGCTTCTAGAAGATCCGCTTTTACGGCCCGAGCAGAAAGGAAGTGCAGAATGCGCGCGGTAAGGGAGCGTATTGTCGCCTTGGCCGTGGGTGCAGGGTCGAGCACCGCTACCCTTGCACCTACTCCTTCAGAGGATGCTCCGGCTACCTTGTCCGCTGCCCACAGACAGGCAGCACGTGCCGCTCGGGAAGCAATCGAAAAGTCGACTCAAGGTAATGTGACATTGGGTTGTTCTGTCAAAATTTTAACTTTCAGGTTCTCATATATCCCATCTTACAGGGCCGAGTCTTGCCGAAGAAGTGGCGGCAACCACAGAGCTTGGGGTAGAGGTAGAGGAGATAGCCACGATCGCCGAACCCGAGGCGGCGGTAGGCGAGATGGCTACAGTCATCGAGCCCGAGGTAGCCACTCTTTCTCAAGAGTCGGGCACTGCTCCAATCATCGCTCTTTCCCCTTACGGCTCCCTGCCGCTGCCGGGCGCTGCGAGTGTCACGACGATTCTCGTGGAATCGGGGGATGAGGCTACGGGTGGCGAGACCGTTCCGATGGAGGAGGGTGGAGCATTCGCTGCATCCAGTGATACTCTTGTCGCGGTCTCGACCGGCGACTCACCAGGTAAATTTTGGGTCATTGCTTTCCCCTTTATTCCGCAGTCCACTTTTAATCTCTCCTAACAGTATTTCTCTCTCTTCTAATGCAGGTGTGGCGAGCGTTGAGGTTGTGCCACCCGAAAGTATAGCCAGTTGTTGCTTTGGCGGTGGTTGCCCCTCCGTCTTCTCTTATATCCTCTCAAATGCTAGAAGGTATAGTTTTGTGATAAATTTAAATCGGGGACAGCATCTTTCGTGTACTGACCATGTATCATCATGATCTCGCAGGAATTCTTTTTGATCATTTGTATCAGGTGCTAAACCAGGACTTCTCTTTCCCGTCAGAGATTAGTCCGCCAGCTGGTGTCGGTGGGTATCTTTTCTAACCGACGTCCTTTCTTTTCTTTAACGGACAGTCATGTTATTGCTAATTCTTCTTTGCATTGCTCATAGCCTTACAAATTGAAAGGGGGGTCAAGGGTATCGCCGCGCCACCGGAACTCCCAGCTCTGCCCCTATTGCAGCCGGTATAATAGACTCTTTTGTTTATGTATTTTTTTTTCTTAAGACGA
The DNA here is from genome assembly GCA_030015575.1 of Agapanthus africanus. Taxonomy (NCBI): domain Eukaryota; kingdom Viridiplantae; phylum Streptophyta; class Magnoliopsida; order Asparagales; family Amaryllidaceae; genus Agapanthus; species Agapanthus africanus. Next base: position 124,214,088 of record CM057343.1, read on the forward strand.
CATCTGATTGTGATTTGTTTTGTAGCAGTCACATCGACTCCAACACAGGCTAGAGGCGGTTTTTCATACTTCATTACGTTCACTGACGATATCTCAAGATTCGGTCATGTATTTTTATTAAAGCACAAGCCCGAAGCTTTCGAGAAATTCACTGAATATAAACAAGAAGTAGAAAAACAAACCGGCATGAGTATCAAGATGCTTCGATCAAATCGAGGTGGGGAGTACCTCAGTACAGAATTTGCAAACTTCCTAAAAGAGAATGGGATTCTCTCTCAGCTCACTCCTCCTTACACACCACAGCACAACGGTGTGTTTGAACGACGGAATCGGAACCTATTATATATGGTCCGTTCCATGATGAGTGATGCTGAGTTACCTGTCTCGTTTTGGAGGCATGCATTGGAGACTGCAGTGTTTATTTTGAACAGGGTTCCAACCAAAACCGTGTCTACCACGCCATATGAGATATGACATGGGAATAGACTATCTCTTAGGAGAATTAAGATTTGGGGTTGCCCGGCCTATGTTAAAAAGCAGAATCCGGACAAACTCGAGACACGGTCTGTCATGTGTAACTTTGTGGGATATCCAAAGAACTCTTATAGATATCTATTCTACCACAAGGAGGAGCTAAAGGTGTTTGTTTCTCAGTATGCCACATTCTTATAAAAAGAGTTTTTCACAGATAAAGATGATGGCAAGGTGGTGGATATAGAAGAGGTTCTAGAGACACAAACTACAAATGACGAATTGGTTGAACCGGCTGTTGCAATAGAAACTGAGGAACCTCGGCCACTCCGTAGGTCTGGTAAGACTTCTCGCCCACCGGAGAGGTACTACGGTTTCCTTATTGATGGTGACAGAGAAGACTGCATCATGGAGGATGATGATCCTACCAGTTTTCAGCAAGCTATCACGAGTGGAGACTCTGTGAAGTGGCTGGATGCCATGAGATCCGAAATAGAGCCTATGTACACCAACAAAGTTTGGACTTTGGACGTTGTACCCCCTGGGGTAAAACCTGTGGGATGCAAATGGATCTTTAAAAGAAAGATTGGTGTAGATGGGCAGGTAGAGACTTATAAGGCAAGACTTGTGGCGAAGGGCTTTCGTCAAAGACCAGGTTTAGACTATGACGAAACTTTTTCGCCCGTAGCCTTGCTTAAATCCATTCGGATCCTACTTGCTATTGCTGCTCACTACGACTATGAAATCTGGCAGATGGACGTTAAAACGGCATTTCTAAATGGAGATTTAGAAGAATGCGTTTATATGGATCAGCCGGAGGGCTTCATTGATAGTGGGAGCAGCGGGAAAGCATGGAGATTGCTTAAATCCATATATGGGTTAAAGCAGGCATCACGGAGTTAGAACATCTGTTTCGATGATGTTATCAAAGAGTTTGATTTCATCAAAAATCCAGATGAACCTTGTGTTTATAAGAAGGCTGTAGGAAGAACTGTCACATTCCTCGTATTGTACGTGGATGACATTCTTCTGATAGGAAATGATATTCCTTTGCTACAGTCGGTCAAATCTTTCTTATCACTAAGGTTCTCCATGAAAGACCTTGGTGATGCCACATACATTCTGGGAATAAGGATCTATAGGGATAGATCTAAAAGGTTATTGGGATTGTCCCAAACCAGGTACATTAACACCATCCTAAAAAGGTTTAGTATGGAAGACTCCAAGCGGGGAGCTTTACCCGCTTGCCATGGAGTCACTCTCTCCAAGGATTCTTGCCCAAAGACCGATGAAGAGAGAGCTCGCATGAGCATTATACCCTATGCTTCGGCAGTAGGATCTATAATGTATGCGATGTTATGTACATGCCCAGATGTAGCTTATGCACTTAATGTTGTAAGCAGGTATCAATCCAACCCAGGGGAGAATCACTGGATAGCTGTGAAGAACATTCTTAAGTACTTGCAAAGGACTAAAGAATTGTTCTTGGTGTATGGTAATGGAGATCTCCAAATGGAGGCCTTTACCGATTCGAGCTTCCAGAGCGATAAGGACGACAACAAATCTATCTCTGGATTTGTATTTACCCTCAATAGAGGGGCGGTAAGTTGGAAGAGTTCCAAACAGAATACCGTTGCAAACACTACGATGGAGGCTGGGTACATTGCGGCAAATGATGCTGCCAAGGAAGCCGTCTGGATGAGGAAGTTCGTCTCAGAGCTAGGAGCAGTTCCAACCATTATTGATCCAATAACATTGTATTGTGATAATAATGGGGCTATGGCGTTAGCCAAGAAGCCCAGGTCCCATCAGCGATCCAGACACATCCTGAAGCGCTTTTTCATTTGATCCGGGAGATTGTAGATCGCCGCGAGATCGAGATTAAGAGAGTAGACACGAAGAATAACGCCGCGGATCCACTCACTAAGGCCCTCCCTCAGCCGCAGCATGAGAGACTTTTTGAGATGTTGGGTAAGAGATACGCCAATAACTGGACTTAGTGCAAGTGAGAGATTGTTGGATATATGTATGTCCTAGAGATCATTATGTGATAGTGGATGTATTTATACATGTATATATATATATATATATTCAGTGTACATTCTTGCTCGACATGATAGTATGCTATCTGGTTCTTCTTTATCTGACATGTTGATTTGATCATGTTTTTATTCATTCATACATGTTGATAAAGCCCTGAGGATATTGGCTTGACTACTGTGATTATGATGGAGATCATACTAGTGGGACATCAGTAGTTTATAAGCATATCCTAGAATGTCCCTAGTCGCAGGTGTATCAAGACGGGGCATCGATATACCAGAGTAGACTGGCGTATATGATACTAGACCCATACGATGGGCGATGAATGTTCCTACATTCATCGATGTTTGACATCGAGATCATATACGGGTGATCAGTGGTGACTGGGTACACTGGACGGACTCTCCGAGAACTCCTATATGGAATTATATCTATCGTCGGATAGCAGTTCTCAGGTGACACTGGTGCAGGTTAGTCTGTCGACCCGAGATCGTCATGGAGTCTTGTGTGCTCTCCCACTAAACTTTGATTACCACCCTACCACGGCTCTACTGAGTCGTGCAAACAGGTGGCCATTGGGTACAGTCCCGAGACACACGAAGGCGATGAGCGATATGAGGGGTTTCGTCTCTTCCAATATTGGGAGTTGATGCTGTGCTGTGCTCGACTGGCTATATCAGTAAGTCCCTGGTCAGGGCTGTTGAGATTTGCTGATAAGTGTTATCAGTAGTTTCTCGATCTGTTATAGACCTTTCATCGGCACGACTTATTGAGTTATTGGGGTCGACGTTACCATCCCTAGACTCGATATGCAGCATATCTGACGAAGAGACCGGACTGTACGGTAGTGTTGCTGGTTGGCTCGACGAGAGTTGTAACAGGTTCGCTTGTTTTCTTCTGATCGCTCAATACCCGGGTGGCCGTTACGTTTAGCTGACCGCTTATGGCTTAGGGGTGCTTGATATGATCATCACCCACTGCCGGCGTATTGACGAGTCTTAGAGTCCCATAAAGGAGTTACCTAGTTTATTAATCGGGCGGCTTGCTTTTGGTCGGGTCGTATGTGATATGACCGGGCTGATAAATCAAGTGTTGATTAATCATTTAACCTTTAGCTTCCACTTAAAATCCTTTCTTGTCTTTATGCATGCATGTATGCACTCATTCTCATTCATTCTCATTCATGCACATAGGATGTGCATGCATACATACATGCATACATAAAGGTTACCATGGTTGTATATATAGGAGATGGTGGCAATATAAGACTCACACCTTATAATTACATATATGGATATATATTGTATTTGTTTTAAAACAAAAGAAAAGAAAAAGATTAACACATGATTACCTTCTACACTCTTTTTTGAACTAACCATGCTCACCTACCTTTTAACCATGTGTTAATCTTCCTTTCGGGTTTTAACTCAAGTACAATAATATCCATATATTGTAACTATGGTTTTAGATGAGAGATAGAAAATATATATACTTATATTTTCTATTTTTCACAACACAATTATCATTCTCTTGATATTTCAAAAGCCATCATCTTCTTCCTCCTTGCTCTCTAGATTTCTCAAGTGAGCAAAACATTCGCCAAATTAGGATTTTGAAGTGAGAAAACCAACCACAACACCATTCTACACAAGTCTTGCCCACTTGTGAAGAGTGTTATCTTCCATTTTCTTTCCTTGATCTTGCGAAGTTACAAACTTGGACAAAGAGAACTCTGGGTGGATCATCGTGGACCTAGAGGTTCTCAAGCGGACGTTTTCCAACCCCCAAGTAGCCGAGGAGTCTAGCGTAGGGAGCTACAAAGGTTGTACTCTCAAAACCCTAGCTTTATCTACTTGTGATGATGTGAATGTTTAAGAAACCCTAAAATTCTAGTGATAATTCTTTGCATGTTCACTTAGCACCTTAAAAATTTAATTTTAAGACATGTGATGCTTGCAAACCCTTCATAAGGTGCCAGGTAAACCTAACACAGTTAATGTATAGTAAACGCATAATTAAAAAATACATACTAATTATGAGTCATACAGTTTGTTGTTTGAAAAAGTACGAATCGTGGTTTTTAGAAAATTAAGGGCTACGGGGTTTTTAAGAAAAGATATGTCCTTTGAAAATCCGTAGGATCCTTCAGTCTGTCTTTCAAAATGCGCACGATTCGTTAGTTTTCCAAATAAGTATGACTCGAGCCTAAACTAAGATCTACCTAACCAACTAGAAACTAACAAAAGACACTAGCCGAAAGGTAAGAAGAATCCTCCTAAAGTCTGAGTCGATATCTCTAGTAGTCGGCGATCCAGCCTCAATAGCGTCACGTACGTAGTATGACTTTTTCGAGTCACGAGTGCGGATCAATCATTGTTAGTTATATGTATGCCCTAGAGGCCATTACTGTACATATGATGTATATTGTAGTGGATGCTGGGACATATATAGGGAGGACTTTCTTGCTCGACAAGATAGTATGCTATCTGGTTGCTCTTTACCTTAACGTGTACACTGATTGTCTCTCTGTTACATGTTCGTAAAGCCCTTAGGATGTGTACTTGACTACCTGGACTATGATGCGGATCATACTAGTGGGGACATGGTAGTCCATAAGTACATCCTTCAAGGTCCCTAGTCGTAGGTGTATCGAGACAGGGCATCGAAATACCAGAGTAGACTAGCGTATACCTTCTCGACCCATACAGATGGGCGATGGACGATCCTATATCCATTGGTGTTTGACATCAGAGATGATATACGGGTGCTCAGTGCTGACTGGGTACACTGGACGGACTCTCCAAGAACTCCCAGATGGTATTATACCTTACGTCAGATGGCAGTTCTCTGGTGACACTGGTACAGGTTAGTCTGTAGACCCGAGATCGTCATAGAGTCTTGTGTGATTCCTACTGTGCTTTGATTTGCACCTTACCACATCCAAGAGGGCGTGCAATGTAGGGTTCCTGGGCACTCTAATGGAGTCTCACAAGTGATCAAACATGCACAAATCAAATTTTACAAGTGCTTATAAACCCTAATACGGATCGTTAACTAGATAAATAGGCGAAGCAAGCATGTAATCGAATTAAATGCTAGGGGAAAGTGACTACAACCTTTGTAGATCCGGTCCACCACTTCCTAAGCTCCACGATGATCTCCCTCCACTGTCCAAATCGAACTCACGACTCTAGCATTGGCATCATCGAAGAATGGGCGGGCTTGATCGTCGGTTCGATGCCGAAGATGATCTACGTCGAAGCATCACAAGAACAAGCTCCAACTTCACCAAGCTTTGAAAACTTGTGAAGTAAACACCCTATACAACTTGGCAAGAGGTAGAGGATGAAGAAATAGGAAGTGGGTAGACTTTATATTTGGATTTCTCACTCAATTTCACTAGTTGCCATTGATGGCCACTAGCTTTCTTCATGTTGAAGAAGATGAAGAAGAAGAAGAAGATATGATAAGTCTCATTTTTAAAAAATAAAAACAATATGATACTTATCATAATCTCAACCATGGTTTAGTGTAGAGATTTAACCAAAGTTAGATGAGTGGTTAGGGTTAAAGAAAAGACAAGAATGGTGGACTTGTTCAAGACTTCAAGAAGCTTCAACAAAAAACAAACCAAGTCCACCATTTATCTTTCTCTTTATCATTTATCTTTTTGCAAAATAAACAAAAAGAATAAATAAATGAATAAGTAAATAAAATGATACCCTAACCACTAACTAACCATGGTTTAATACTTAACACAAAACCAAGCTAGAATGTATCATCAAACATGATACAATCATGTGCACAAAAATATATCACATATACAATGTGCAATACAAGTGAGTAAATCCATTTAAAGTGAACCAATACCAGTTAATGCAAAGTAATATATCAAATATATAATTATACACTAAATCATTAAATCAACACTTGATTCAATGATCCGGTCATGTCGCATATAACCGGCTAGTATCCAACGTATCGGCTTATCGAATCAATCCTTGATTCGACAACTAGGTTATATCGCATATAACCAATCGATACATTCATCGCGAGAATAGAATACGGTATCACATACACGCATTATTCTCGGTCCCGCACATATCTCATATGCGCTCCTATTTCGTTTCGCTTGAGCTAGGAAACCTCTGTGTAGGACTCTAAAGACTCGTCAATACGCCGGCAGCAGGTGATGATCATATCAAACACCCACAAGCCGCAAGCGGTCTGCTAAACGTAACGGCCACCCGGGTATTGAACGATCAGAAGATCGACGAGCAAGCCCGCTCACACTCCTGTGAATCCAACCAGTAACACTTACCGTATAGTCCGGTCTGTTCGTCTGATATGTCGCATATCTCGCCTAGGGGTGGTAAACGTCAGACCCCAATAGCTCGATAAGTCATGCCGACGTGAGGTCCATAACATTCGTGAAACTACTGATAACTCTTTCCAGTATATCACTGCAACCCTGGCCAGGGATTTCCTGTTATGGCCAGTCGAGCATAGCACAACATCAACCCCCAATACCGGGAGAGGCGAATCCCCTCCTATCGCTCATTGCCTCCATGTGAATCGGGACTGTACCCAAAAACCACCTATTTGCACGACTCAGTAGAGCCGTGGTAGGGTGGAAATCAAAGCACAGTGGGAGACACACAAGACTCTATGACGATCTCGGGTCAACAGACTAAGCTGTACCAGTGTTACCAGAGAACTGCCATCTGACGTGAGGTATAATACCATCTGGGAGTTCTCGGCGAGTCCGTTCAGTGTACCCAGTCTCTGCCGAGCACCAGCATACCATCTTCGATGTCAAACACCAATGGATATGGGATCATCCATCGCCCATCGCATGGGTCGAGAAGATATGCGCTAGTCTACTCTGGAATATCGATGCCCCGTCTCGATATTCCCTCGACTAGGAACATTTCAAGGATGTACTCATGGACTACCCAGGCCCCACTAGTATGATCTTCATCATAGTCCTGGAAGTCGAGTACACATCCTAAGGGCTTTATCAACATGTAATCAGAGAGACAGAAAGTATACATATTAAGATAAAGAGCAACCAGATAGCGTACTATCATGTCGAGCAAGAAAGTCCTACCTATATATGTCCCAGCATCCACTACAATATACATCCAATGTACAGTAATGGCCTCTAGGGCATACATATAACTAACATGCAAAACGGTGGTTTTTGGGTACAGTCCCGAATCACATGGAGGCAATGAGCGATAGGAGGGGACTCGTCTCTCCCGTTATAGGGAGTTAATGTTGCGCTGTGTTCGATTGGCTATAACCGGAAATCCCTGGTCAGGGTTGCTGAGATTTACTGGTAAGTGTTATAAGTAGTATCTCGAACTGTTATAGAGCACATATCGACACGACTTATCGAGCTACTGGGGTCTGACGTTTACCACCCCTAGGCGAGATATGCGACATATCAGACGACGAGACCGGACAGTACGGTAAGTGTTACTGGTTGGATTCACAGGAGTGTGAGCTGGCTTGCTCGTTAATCTTCTGATCGCTCAATACCCGGGTGGCCGTTACGTTTAGCAGATCGCTTGCGGCTTGTGGGTGTTTGATATGATCATCACCTACTGCCGGCGTATTGACGAGTCTTTAGAGTCCTACACAGAGGTTTCCTGGATCAAGCGAAACGAAATAGGAGCGCATATGAGATATGTGCGGGACCGAGAACAATACCAGTATGTGATACTGTATTCTATTCTAACGATTTGTATCATTGGACGGTTATATGAGGTATAGCCAGGTTACCGAATCAAGTGTTGATTCGATACATTGATACACTTGATATTAGTCGGTTATATGCAGTATGACTGGATCATTAAATCAAGTGTTGATTTAGTGACTTAATGTATAATTATATATTTGATATATTACTTTACATTAACTAGTATTGGTTCACTTAAGATTATTTTCTCACTAGATTGTGCACATTGTATATATGATATATGTTTGTGCACTAGTTTGTATTATGTTTGATGATACATGCAAACTTGGGTGTGTGTTTACTTTAAACCATGTTTAGGTTAATGGTTAGGGTTTTAAATGTTTTATTTATTTTCTTTATGCATTTATTTTTGGGCAAGAAAGAACATGGTGGCTTCTTTTGGTTTTTTTTCTTGAAGCTTCATGATGTTTTGAAAAGTCATGACCATTTTGTTTCTTTCCTTAACCTAACCATTATACCTAACCCTAGTTTAGTCTCTACACTTGTTAGGCTCACCCATGGTTGCATTATGATAAGAATCACTTGGATTTTCTTTTTAAGAGAATTCTTTTTCTCTTCTTCTTCATCTTCTTCATGAGTTGAAGAAAACTTACCTGAAAATTTCCAAGTGATGATTCCAAGTGAGAAATCCAAATCCAAAGTGAATCCACTTCCTATTTCTTCATCCTCTACCACTTGCCATGTAGTAGAGTGTGTTATCTTCACAAGTTTCATGACCTAGTGAAGGTGGAGCTTGAGTTTGAGTCGCCTCGACGTAGATCATCTTCGGCACCGAAGTCAACGACTTAGCCCGATCATTTCTCCGACGAAACCATTGCTAGAGTCCGGGATCCCGATGATCGCAGCGGAGGGACGTCATCATGGAGCTAAAGAAGTGGAGCACCGTATCTACAAAGGTTGTATTTCCATTCACTTGTTAGCAAAGTAGTTTGCTTGCTTCTCTTTTTTGCCTTACCTCTAGTAATCGATCTAGTTTAGGGTTTCTCGGCACCTAATTTTTGAATTTGGCATGGTTGATGCCTTGTGGAACCTCATGGGCATGCCTAGGAACCTTACAGTGGTATCAGAGACTAGCTAGAGCTTTAGGCGAAATGTTGACGATGTTTTAAGTCCGATCGAAACACGAAACCCTAATCCGACCCCTTCTCTGTACAATTTTTAAAACAGTGGATTTTTCCAAATTAAAAATATCCAAAAAATTCAGCAGGCTGTTCTAAGAATTACTGTGCTTCACGTGCCCATAAATTATTTAAGGAGCCGCGGAACCGTGGCCCCACCCTGGGTTTCGCGGTGGTTCCGCGGCCATAATGATGATTTATAGCACGTGATTTGCACAGTAATGTCTATCTGAAAGTGCTGTATTTTCTGGGAATTTTTAATATTTACTCAAGAGTTGAGTTTTCTGGGTTGTATTGGGGACTCGGTGTTTCGATCGGGAAGTTTAACTTCGTTCGTGTTTTTCCGGATAATTTTAGAAAATGTTGAAAAGTTCGATCGGATATAAATACCCACTTTTTCCCCTGTCGGGAAATTTCCAAGCGTTGGATCTTTCCGTAGTTTAAGAACGTTCGAAGTAGTGCAAGTAACGCGATGGACCCTCTAGAAGACAACGAACCTTAACTCGATTATGTGACCGTCTTGAACTGCCCTTTGAACCTTAGGGTTTGGGGCAGTACGGCGTGCCATATGTGAGGCGTTGGCTTGACCCTTCTACGGCTGGACCGTTGGTACTGTGGCATGAACTGAATTTTTTTTAAACTTATTTCATGTGTTGAGCTGTTTCGAGAAAACTTGGGTGTTTGATTGTTCGATCTGAAAGTTTAACATTTTCTATTTATCTGGAATGTGATACAATATTTGGAATCCATATGTTGTTATGAGATAACTGAATGAATGTTATAAACATAGCACTTTAGTCTCACTTGATCGGTTACCACGGAATTTTGATGCGATCAAAAGTCCGTCGCAATCACGTAGCATACGCGGATACTCGCCGGGTAAACTTAATAGGCAGCTACACCCCATAGCCCCGACCAAGTGACTGTAGGAGAACCCCGTCGCCGAAAGCATCCTTCCGGGTGCTCGCGGCAGTGGTGTTCCGCCTTAATGCACTTCGTCGACGGCATCGGGGGTGCGGCCGTCAACTAAAGTTTTCGATGAGCATTCAATCAGGATGTCGGGAATCTTGTTGAATTGCCCGACTTGATATTGAAAAGAGTTTTCGATAATGAGACTAAAATGCGGGGTTTATAATTGTTAGGCATGCGATGTCTAAGGAATTCATTTGGTTAGGCATGCGATGTCTAAAGAGTTTGCGGATTCCAACTGTTGTAGTTTTACGCTTTCTTTTCTGCGACCGTAAGTGTAATATGTGATATCGCCGGTTTCGTTGCTATATGTCAACGACAATTGGGATGGGCATATTTACTTACGTTGATGACATGTGATTTTATGTGTTGCTGGATATGTTAAATTGGATCGTCGTGTTTGAATAGCCGGGTTTTTTTATGTGAGATGTGTGTTTTTCATTTTCATTCATGTAAAAACTTGTATGTAATATTCTTTTATTGGGGCACTTCCAGGTTGCGGATGTTGTCACCATTTGTATATTATTTACTTTTCCGCACTAGGATAGACCCAAGGAGGAGAGCACAAGTAACCGGGTTCTGGAGTCCAGTGGGAGACCAACTCGAGGAGTCGAGTCCGGGTCTCCAAACTCTAGAATTGGTAGGGTTGCTTGCCGCTCTCGTAGGGGTCTAGGGGTGTGGGTTTGGCTATTCATCGCGACCGTGGAATCCGTGTTTTATACTGGCTCGTATTAAAAACACGGACGTCCTAGTATATCCAATGTTCCATATGTTTCTTCTACTGTGTTATCTGTGATATGATCATTTGATGTTCTGTGATAGATACTATATATAGTATATATGATATATTATATAGACGTTACTTATGTTTTACACCCGTGCCAGCCCTGCCCCGCTCTGCCGTTAGTCACCTAACCTAACGGTGCACGAGGGGACATCGAGGCGAATGCGGATGGCATAAGTGTACGTCATATTTATCTGTGATGTTTAGGTAACTTAAATGATGGGACTTCATTAATATGATTAATGAAAGTAAAAGAAACCTAAAAGATGTTGTGGAATCGAATTTTCAAAAACAGGTAGCTACAGTTCTTGCTTTGCATCGCGGTGTTCCTTGTAGAACATCCTGCACCTTATTCGATGAGGAAAGGGCCGAGATCCCTTCACCGGGAGTGACCCCTTTAGCAATAATTGGCAGATGCTACACACTCGGTTTGTCTTTTGATTGCTTCTATAGTTCTTGCTTTGTACAGTGGTATATATTATATATCCCGCACCTCATTCGACGAGGAAAGGGCCGACGATCCCTTCACCGGGAGTGACCCCTTTAGCAAAACTAGAAAAGCCTCAAAAGCACTCCATTTTAAAATAATTTGATTCTACAACGATATCAAGTTCATTACGGGATAGGTTTTCATAAAAACCTGTCGTAGCCCTCCGTCATTTCAGATAAGTACTACTTAGTATTCGTGCTGCGGTAGTTTGGCATTCGTCAAGGCGTAGTGTGCGGTAGCTAACTAGTACTTATCTGCTTATGCATATGATGCAGATTGGATTAGGGTATTCATACGGCGTTGTTTAGCATTCATCAAGGGTCATGCTGGTGGGTTTAATTCAATCAAGAAATGTACGGGTTGAACTTGACTAGTGGACTATGGGTTGTTTGGCATTCGTCAAGGTCATAGAACGCTAGGGGCAAAATATTATCGGAAATTTCAAGTGTTGAAATTTGCAATGAGATTGCATACCTTCTATGAGATAGTTGGATCCCGATACCCACTGCGAGTAAGAGTTACTCCTGGGAGAGTTTTACACATTACAATTAGCCGATCAAGTAGGTGTCTAGAAAGGTGTTAACGAGGTTACGCCTCTGGGAAAATGAAGTTTACATTAATTAGGTTCGTGCGAAAGCATGGGGGACCTCCCTGAAAGTACCGACACTGGCCTGGCTGAAAGATTGGCGAACTTGTAGTGTGTAATTAATCCCGGCTAGTCTTTCCTTTTAGGGTTTGAAGGAAGATTTGATTAAAACAGTGGGAGCCATCCTGATTAGATAAAATAATAACCAATCTGATCTTGCAAGAGCATACGCTGAGTGTTTTCTTCTCTCTCTCTCTCCAGGTAGCGACCATATCACGCCTTAATCAAGATAATAATACGGATGTATTGACCGAACCCGCTTGTTATACTGAGCTGGGGAACGTTGGTCCCGCTCCAACTTATAAATGTTATAAGACAGAGCAGGAAATAGGGGAATACCAGGACTCCCATGCCGCCCAAACGAAGAAAGTGCATAAGATGCATCTCCTTCGGGTGCGTTCATTGCAAAGAACTGAGGACGGGTGATAAGTTTCATGAGACAGAAAACGGTGCAAGTGTTGCAACCAAGTTTGTTGGTCACTGTCACCCTATATTACCAGTACATTGATTCTGAACGAATGTTATTAGATACCGAACCTGATATACAAAATCATATCAGTCTCTTTATTAGTAAAGAAATGATAAAATTTTGTATTGTTGGATGATGTTTTGAACATTTCCTATATCAAAAGTTGATCGGTTCAGGCACGTTATCTAAAAGCATTGATGTTCTAAATCAAACTACGGTTCTTAATATACAGAACACACACAAGAGGAAGAGTTCAGAAATGAACGGATCCTTCTTGAGGTATTGTAGACTAGGTCATATCAATACGGCCCGACTAGCTGAAGTTACATATAGATGCATATTTAAATCAATTTAAATTTACATCTTGTGAAACTTGCCGATCATGTCACAAAGATAAGATGACCACAGCTCTGTTTATTGGAAACAGAGAAAGAGTTAGTAAACTCTTGGGATTGATACATGTTGATGTATGTAAGGTCCCCCGACTACACATGCCAGGACCGGTTCTTTGTACTTCATTACATTCTCTAATGATCTCTCAAGATTCAGTCATATGTTCCTGTTGAAACACAAGTCTGAACCTTTTGAGATATTCACAGAATATAAATTAAAAGTAGAGAACCAATATGGGTATAAGTATTATGTCCTTTGATGCGATCAAGGAGGAGAATACTTGTGCATAGAATTGCTGGACTATTCTAAAGGAGAATAAGATTCTCTCTCTGCATTACTCCTCCGTATACACCATAGCACGATGGTATATCGGGGCGGAGAAATTGCACCCTATTCGATATGGTGCGCTCTATGATGAGTACTACTGAGTTACCTGTTTCCTTTTGGGGGTTAGGCACTTGAGAAGCTGCATACCTATTGAAATTAGGTTTGAATCAGATCACAGCCTACCACTCCATATGAGATATGGTATGGGAAGAGCCCATGTCTTAAGCTAGTTAAGATTTGGGGTTGACCAGCCTATGTCTAAAAGCAAAATCCGGACAAGCTCGAGGCAAGGTCTGTAATGTAGAACTGGAAAGGTTCCAGCTATACAAACTAGAACAGATGATTTGATAAAACCAAAGGATTCAATAGTTACCAACGAACCTCAGCCTCTCCGCCGATCTAGTAGGGTTCCTCACCCACCTGAGAGATACTTCGGTTTCTCTATGACAGTGGGAGCGAGGATTGCATCATGAGATGATGACCCAACTAGTTTCGAGCTGGCCATCAGGAGTAAGACTCTATAAGAATGGCTGGATGCTTAGTGACTGAGATGGAATCCTTATACACCAACAAAGTATGGACTTTGGTTGCTTTATCTGAAGGGTTAAATCCCCATCAGGAGCAAGTATATCTTGAGAAGATTACTTGGTGTACATGGAAAAGTTGAGACTTTCAAAGCTAGACTTGTTAAAGGTTTGCATCATTGACTAGGTATGGATTATTTTGAAACCTTTTCTAAGTAGCTATGCTTAAGTCCATCCAGATCCTACTTGCCACGGCTACATACCATGACTACGATATTTAGTGGTTGGGTGTCATGACAGCTTTTCTAAATAAACGTGTACAAGATGCTTTATAGGATAAAGCAGGCATCGCGGAGTTGGAACATCTGTTTTGATGTAGTAGTCAAATAGTTTGACTTTATCAAAATGGTAGATGAACCTTGTATATACAAAAAGGTAGTAGGGAGTATGGTGGTGATCCTCGTAGAGTACGTGGATGACATACTCTTGATAGGGAAAGAGTTACCTATGCTACGCTCAGTCAATCTCCGCTTATCACAGGGATTCTCCATACAGGATCAAAGCGATACCTCCTAAATCCTGGGTTTGGATCTATGAGATAGATCTAAATGGATGTTTGGATTCTCACTAGGTGTAGTAAGATGGTATCAATCGATCCTGGAGAGAATCACTGGAATGGTTCCAGGGTGATAAGGACGACTGAATGTCAGTCACAGGCATTGTCTTTACCCTTAGTAAAGGGACGGTATGTTGGAAGAGTTCCAAGCTAGATATCGTGGCTTACTAGACGATAAAGGATGGATACATCGCTACTTAAGATGCTACCAAAGAGGCTGTCTGGGTGTATATTAGTTCATGAGATGAACTTAGTTCCTCCCATTGTGTGACAATGGAGTTGTGGCTTATGCCAAGGAACGTCCGTCCCATCAGTGATCCAGACATATTCTAAGGCAGTGTCACCTGATCATGGAGATGGTTGATCTCCAGGGTGATCGAGGTAAGGAGAGTAGACTCAGAGGACAACACGGCGGATCCACTCACAAAGGCCTTTTCCCAGAGAGAGACTTTTATGGGATCGTTGAGTATGAGATACTGCAACCACTGCTACAGATGGCCCTAGTGCAAGTGGGAGACTGTTAGTTATATGTATGCCCTAGAAGCCATTACTGTACATAGGATATATATTGTAGTGGATGCTGGGACATATATAGGGAGGACTTTCTTGCTCGACATGATAGTATGCTATCTGGTTGCTCTTTACCTTAACGTGTACACTGATTGTCTCTCTGTTACAGGTTGGTAAAGCCCTTAGGATGTGTACTTGACTACCTGGACTATGATGCGGATCATACTAGTGGGGACATGTTAGTCCATAAGTACATCCTTCAAGGTCCCTAGTCGTAGGTGTCTCGAGACGGGGCATCGATATACCAGAGTAGACTAGCGTATACCTTCTCGACCCATACAGATGGGCGATGGATGATCCTATATCCATTGGTGTTTGACATCAGAGATGATATACGGGTGCTCAGTGGAGACTGGGTACACTGGACGGACTCGCCGAGAACTCCCAGATGGTATTATACCTTACGTCAGATGGCAGTTCTCTGGTGACACTGGTACAGGTTAGTCTGTAGACCCGAGATCGTCATAGAGTCTTGTGTGATTCCCACTGTGCTTTGATTTCCACCTTACCACGTCCAAGAGGGCGTGCAAAACGGTGCTTTTTGGATACAGTCCCGAATCACATGGAGGCAATGAGCGATAGGAGGGGATTCATCTCTCCCGGTATAGGGAGTTGATGTTGCGCTGTGTTCGATTGGCTATAACCGGGAATCCCTGGCCAGGGTTGCTGAGATTTACTGGTAAGTGTTATCAGTAGTATCTCGAACTGTTATAAACCACATATCGACACGACTTATCGAGCTATTGGGGTCTGACGTTTACCACCCCTAGGCGAGATATGCGACATATCAGACGACGAGACCGGACTGTACGGTAAGTGTTACTGGTTGGTTTCACAGGAGTGTGAGCGGGATTGCTCATTGATCTTCTGATCGCTCAATACCCGGGTGGTCGTTACGTTTAGCAGACCGCTTGCGGCTTGTGGGTGTTTGATATGATCATCATCTACTGCCGGCATATTGACGAGTCTTTAGAGTCCTACACAGAGGTTTCCTGGCTAAAGCGAAACGAAATAGGAGCGCATATGAGATATGTGCAGAACCGAGAATAATACCAGTATGTGATACTGTATTCTATTCTCGCGATTTGTATCATTGGACGGTTATATGAGATATAGATGGGTTACCGAATCAAGTGTTGATTCGATACGTTGATACCCTTGATATTTGTCGGTTATATGCAGTATGACCGGATCATTAAATCAAGTGTTGATTTAGTGATTTAATGTATAATTATATATTTGATATATTATTTTACATTAACTAGTATTGGTTCACTTAAGATTATTTTCTCACTAGATTGTGCACATTGTATATATGATATATGTTTTTGCACTAGTTTGTATCATGTTTGATGATACATGCAAACTTGGGTGTGTGTTTACTTTAAACCATGTTTAGGTTAATGGTTAGGGTTTTAAATGTTTTTTTTATTTTCTTTATGCATTTATTTTTGGGTAAGAAAGAAAATGGTGGCTTCTTTTGGTTTTTTTTTCTTGAAGCTTCATGATGTTTTGAAAAGTCATGACCATTTTGTTTCTTTTCTTAACCTAACCATTATACCTAACCCTAGTTTTGTCTCTACACTTGTTAGGCTCACCCATGGTTGCATTATGATAAGAATCACTTGGATTTTCTTTTTAAGAGAATTCTTTTTCTCTTCTTCTTCATCTTCTTTATGAGTTGAAGAAAACTTACCTGAAAATTTCCAAGTGATGATTCCAAGTGAGAAATCCAAATCCAAAGTGAACCCACTTCCTATTTCTTCATCCTCTACCACTTGCCATGTAGTAGAGTGTGTTATCTTCACAAGTTTCATGACCTAGTGAAGGTGGAGCTTGAGTTTGAGTCGCCTCGACGTAGATCATCTTCGGCACCGAAGTCAACGACCTAGCCCGATCATTTCTCCGACGAAACCATTGCTAGAGTCCGGGATCCCGATGATCGTAGCGGAGGGACGTCATCATGGAGCTAAAGAAGTGGAGCACCGGATCTACAAAGGTTGTATTTCCATTCACTTGTTAGCAAAGTAGTTTGCTTGTTTCTCTTTTTCTCCTTACCTCTAGTAATCGATCTAGTTTACGGTTTCTCGGCACCTAATTTTTGAATTTGGCATGGTTGATGCTTTGTGGAACCTTATGGGCGTGCTTAGGAACCCTACAATCATCACATCTATGCCTCGTACGGTAAAATCCATCGTACGGCGTTTAAAAATCGGGGTACGGGTCAACTATCACATATATACATCATCGTTCGTATAGTATCATCATCAAACAATATCATGATCAAAGGTACTGTACTATAATTGCATACATCCCAATATCAGCAAACATATATCATCGTCTGTGTAAATATACATCGTCAAATGATCCACTAATATATCATGTCATATATCATATCGTGATTAAGTCACATATTACAATCTGGGTTCTATTCTAAAGTCTCGTTCATTCCAATGTCATCAACACATATTATCGTTTATATAAATATATTTTATATAATCTCATTGCCTAATGATCCGCTACTATCATAACACATCTCATATCATGACTCGATCGTATATCCAATAGATCACGACATCAAGCCCAATCATATCGACCCATCCCCATGTATCATATAACCTCATCATCTCACGTGTATATGTTGTGTGTTTGTGTGTGTCTATACACACACACACACACACACACACATATACACCAAGTAAAGTTAATGTGTGTGCGTGTGTGTGTGTCTACCTGAAACCTACGAATTCCCTCCAAGGCATTCATCCTCTGGTTAAGTCTTTCTAAATCAGTCTAGTCCAACCTAAAGTCTTTAATAGGAGCCTACTCGCCAAGAATCTAAGGTCACGTCCAACTTCCTAATAATAATATGTAATATCCTTATCCTACGTTTGCGGGGGTGCTATACGCCATCCATCGGACTTCCCCCATAGATATACCTCTACTCACCTGGTCCTTGTCTGCCGAAATAGATGTCGCCCTCCGCTTCTTCCTCGTCCGAAGTCCACATGAGGGGTACCTATACGCAAACATATATAATATCGTAAACTGAATCACGGGCAAAACCAAAACGGTGCACGAAACACGCATTGGTTACAACTTATGACCCGCTCATGCAAAACAACCAAATATCCCTCGATATCGGCGTACAAACGCCGATTGATCGAGATGAAATACAAAAGTACAAATCGTTGTTCCAAAACTCACTAATTATAATATAAATAGGGTTTAAATCATCAAAACCTTAAAATTACTCAAATCGTTCTATTTCGCAAAAACCTAGAAAGCATCAATTAACCGTTTTACTTCAAAACCTGATGTTTAAGAAAAACTAGTGGCCACAATATACTCTAAATATCATAACTAAGTCATACAAACCATTTCTATAATTTAATTCCATCAATTTGTATTAAACCAAAATTTCTAGTTTGCAATTTTATCAAATTTTGACACCTTTAAAGAAAAATCCACAATTCCACAACTAAATTTGGTTTTGCATGAACTAAATTATTAAAATACAATTTAAAATGTTAATAATGTCATAAAAACCCTAATTGGATTTTAATCTCAATTACTTAGTCAATTTCCAAAAACCTAGTTTGCAAAAACTAGCATAATTAGCATATTTATCACATTTTTTTAACTAACAATTTGAAACTAGTAACTAGATTAGGTTTTGCATTCCATTAATATGTTAATCTCCTCATTAAAACCATAATCTAATGATAGAAATCCTAATTAGAATTTTATCTCACCAATATACATATATTATAAAAACCTAATTTGTAAAATTATCAAATTTTAATAACTTTGAAGTAACTCTTTACAATTTAACCACAAATCTAAGTTTGTGTATCTTAGGATGTTAAATTACACTTTATAACCATTAACAAATAATAACAACCCTAATTTTCTCACAAACCATTTTATTGAATTTTCAAATTTACAACTAGCACAAAATTAACAATAAAATATGCTAGATTTAAGCAATTTATACAACAATTTCACTATAGGTTAAACATTTATACCTCACATTCAAGAGATCCAACATGAAAATCATAGCCTCCAAAATGCTAGCTTTGCTCCAAGATCCATGCTAAATAGGCCAAAGAATAATGGGTAGGATTTAAATTAGGAATTTGTGGGTTTTTATTTGGATTTTTGATGAATTTTTGATTGATTTTGAGAAGAATTGAAGTGGAGAAATAGGGGGGGCTGCCCAAGGTGAGGCTGGCCATGGCATGGGGAAAGAGAGAGAGAGAGAAAGATGTGAGGAGTTGTGTAGAAACTTCTCCAAATAATACATCTTTTAAGTCTTTTCATCAATTTCTTTATTTATTTAATTTTCTTTTCCAAAAATAATCCTAGAAAAATCTAGAACCATGGAGAGATTTTGAGAAAGAATTTTGTATATCACACACTTGTTTTAAATTGTCATGGTCCACTTTTGTAATATTAACCCACTCCAATTTGTAATTTGCGCTATTTTAATATATAATTAAAAGCTTATGTAAATATTTGAAATAATTAATTTAGGAAAAATATTTAATTAAACTAACAATTTATAAGTGACCAAATAATATTAATTACTAGCAATTTCATAGCCTAAATAGGTATATTTAAGTCTATTTGAAAAATAATTATAGTTATATTTTACGGAAAAATACGGTTTATTTTACCGATTATCAGAAAATTCACCTAAAAGGTTTTATTTAATTAATTAATTATTTATTTATTTTTAAAACGTTACAATCTTCCCCCCTTAAAAAAAATTCGGTCCCCGAATTTAAATTAAAACTCCCCCTAAATACTAAAATATTTAGCAAAACATTCAAATCGTCGGGACTCCGGAATCATCAATACATAAGACACATCTTAGCGCAATGCATGCGCATGAAAAACAAGTACATATCTCAAAATCAAAACTCCGTCAACAATAACGCAATCATCGGAGTTGTGGTGAAAAAACAATGTGAAAGTCCAATACGAAAACCAACATGAAATAGATCAAAACTATAACTTGTATATAGTGCGCATCGTAGTGAAATCGTCCAAACATCTGAATAGAGAAGCATGCAAAAACACCTAGGTACTGGTCTCGGGACAGTCCTGCTCGATTATTAAACCAAATAGTAAATATCATAAAAACTTACTGCTCAAAATGAAATCAATCTCAAATACAGTATACGAGGTACCATGTGCGTCCGGTGCGCACGAAAATCGAAATCAAATACAGATGCCATGAATACACATAGAAACAAAATTGAGTGCAACGGGTGTGCACCAAAAACAGCTGTCAAGTGCAACGGGCGTGCACGACAATAATATCTGGTGCATCTAATCTGTACAAAACCCCGATTTAGTGCATCTGGTGTGCATTAAATCGCATCAAGTGCGCCAAGTGTATGCAAGAATCTCAATCAAGTGCACATGGTGCACGAAAACATATACCGAATATCAAAATCGAAATCACAGTACGAAAAGTGCATGAAAACAATGTCGAAGCATACGTCAAAATCATGTGCAACCCATATGCACGAAATCAAATCAATATCTCAAAATTTATAAAACTAAATCGAGTGCACTGGGTATGCACAAAACAACATCAATACCACTGATAGATGAAACACGAATAGAGTGTAATGAATGTATACATAGGAAATACCAATCATAGAACAAAATCCTCAAAATACCAAAATCCAAACAACGAAAATATGAAATTCAAATCACCATATCGCAATCGTAAACACTATCGTCAATGTGCGCCTCTTTCCTCTGGTGTCGACTGATTTGAAGTCGTCTCTTCGTAGTTGTGTTGACTGCGCTACAAATGGCTATACTCATATCGAGAGTCTCCCACGTAATCTATCCCTTCACCTGATATCCGGACTACGTTAAACTTTTCAATCGATTCATCAAAGTCCCATAATTCCCCGAGAGCTCAACACTTAAGTACAATTTAAAAATATCCAGTGGATGCCCCAGCATCTGCGGACCAGCCGTAGAAGGGCAAACCCAATCCTCACTAATGGCACCACGGAACTACTGTAAACCCTAAGGTTCAAAGGCGTTCTCATGGTCATTATGTCGAGTTAGGGTTTCATTCTTCTAGAGGGTCCATAGAAATACCTGCATGTTCTTCCGAATACCTTAAACTTGGGAAAATGGGTTTCTGACATTCGTTCGAACCTTTTAACTTCGTCTGGACGACATGTGAATACCCTTCGTCCGCACGCTAAACAATGCTTCAATCCTCAAGAATAGACGATACCCTGACGATCATCGCATTCAAGCCGCAGCTCCCTCTTCCCGTGCGACCGTGGTAACAGAAACCACCATCCAACATTGACGAAGATAGATCATAGGAACGAATAGAATACGGTGAAAAGAAATGTACATCCTAAGGCTTCTTAAGCAGAGTAGCGTATCGTAAGTATGCCGCGGATCATACCCACGGTACGTCACTCTACCTAAGTAACCTACTCCATCAACCAAGGTCAACCTAGACTTAGAGAAGGGTTAAACCTAGCGCTCTGATACCATCTTTGTCACGACCCGAAGGTACGGAATATGACCGGCACTTAAATTACGAAGTGTCTAGAGGCGCAATGTAATCTAAGTAAGCCGAAGCCCAGAAATGTAAACCATTTAAAAGAAGAAGTAAAGGAAAACATGTTTAAAAGCAACATCAAATTTCTCAAAAATTTCGGCAGAGTCTCCTTTGTAAAAACTGGCCCCAAACGGGTACAAATAAGAATATATACATAAGCAACAATAAAAAGGCATCCCCAAGCGGGAGCTAGCTCTACGCCAAAAGGCGGAAACAACCACACAATGCACTATGATATACAACGCCGAAGGGCGGGGCTCAAAACTCAAAAGAAAACTAAATCCACCAAAAACCATAATAATACAAGCTCGACTCTAAGGTCGAAATAAAAACAACTGGTCTTCTAAATCTATCAAGTAATACAAGTCTGGTTGATGGAGCTTACTATATACAATGAAATAGTAAAAGGACAACGGCGGTCCCGATACAATGAACCAACCTACCAAGCAAATCACCCTAAATGAAATGATGTGCCAGCAAGTCGCCAAGGAAACCTGTACGAAACCTGTAAGAAAATTTGGCACAACGGGGATGATTTGCCAACTCGTGAGTAGAAGACATCTGCGAGTAGAAATCGCATGCACGACGACCTCCTAGGTCATAATAATATACTTAGTATATCACTAGTCATCTAGTAGTGACAGGGTAAAAAACTATGCGTAAGTGCAATGCTCAGTGCTCGTGTCAGTGCCTCAAGTAGTAACATGTCATGTGTATGAGTATGCATGCACCATGAATGTAAAACAATCAACCATGAAATCTGGATATATCTGTATAAGAAATCTTTAACTTTTATCATAGTAAAATTTGTATAGTAATCTGAAACATCATCAATGAAATCCAGGGAAATCCGTGTCATGTATCGACACAAAACAAGTAAATCTCAAGTCCCAATACCTCATAGTCTCAATATCTCATAGTCTCAATATCTCGGGCTCCATCAGTCCGGATCGGCCCATATCATCAAATCTCACGACAACGATCGGTATCCTCCGGATATCCGCCGTACCAGACATCACCGGTAGGTAGTCTTCTCCTGCCAGGCTCGTCGTCTACAACTCGAGCTTCTTGTCCCGGGGTACCATACCGGGCCTACCATGTGTAAGTCCATGCTACCTCTCCCGGTGCTTTCGGGAATGCGGAATTTGGTAAAAAATGATTTTTACGGAGGTGGTAACATGGACCTAAAAACCCGGATCATGGTTAAACATCTATCTAACAACCTAACTATGAGTTTCTAGCTACTCGGTTAGGGGGTTATACCTTGCTTGTCTTGAACTCCTTCGTCTTCAAGCTCCGATGGTGGTCCGATTGGCTTCTTCTCGTCGTCTCCATACGCCGAAGATAGATCCACCTGAAAGCTCCAACCTTTAGCTCCTTCTTCGTTCTTTGAAGAAACTAGTTCACTTGGTTTGCTAAACCTAGTGAACTAGAATGAGTAGAGAATACTTTGTGTGGGATTTTATCTATGGTTCTTGATTCTCAACTCATGAGACACGAGAACCATAGATTAAAGAGAGAGAGCAAGAGCAAAAGGGTGAGAGCAAAAGAACAAGAGAGAGAATGAGCAAGAAAGAATGAGGCTCTCTTTTGTCTTTCACCCTCTCATAATCCAAAGTCATGATAACTCATCATACTAAAAAAAGTCTTATGTGATGGTTTGAAGCAACCATAACCATATCATTTCATGCACTCATTTTACACAAATGAGCAAGCAAGAAAAAGTCTTTGCCATGAAATGATGGCTATGGTTATCATGATGGTCAACTAGTCAAGCCTAATCAACCGGTCAACAAAGTCAACAAGTCAACAAAAGTCAACAAGTCAACAAAGTCAACAAGTCAACAAAGTCAACAAGTCAACAAAAGTCAACAAGTCAACAAAGTCAACAACCATATCACCATAATACTTAATTAATATAATAGTTAATCACATATCATATTCTCATTAGGGTTGAGCAAAAAGTCAAATAGTCAACGGTCAACTGTCAACAACCCTAATGAGAATCCGCTGCCTCTGCCTCCCTGTCAACTGTGCATACACACCCGCATCCGCGTTCCGAGGAACACGAATGCACACTGGATAAATCCAATCCCAAAAGGTACACTAGGATCTGGCTTAAACCAAAGCCCGCTAGTGTAAACTGTCCGGACACTATACGTGCACAAGTGCACGGATGTGACCGAACCCTGTCGCAAAACCATGTGACCTGTCGCAATACCATGCGACCTCTACTCTTTTGCCTAAAGGCGAAAAGCATTCTGTGTGGGACTCTAAAGACTCGACACTACGCTGGCAGTGGGTTTAACCACAGACCGCAAGCGGCACTAGCTGTGCGTAACGGTCCCCAGGTAATGCCGACAAGAAGACCGACGAGGCGAAACCCATCTGAACTCCTACTGAGCCTGAGTGTAACATTCTCCGTACAGTCCGGTCTGTTCGTATGATACATCGCATGGCGGGCCTAGGGGGCGGTAAACGTCAGTCCCCCAATAGCGGTACAAGTCGTGCCGGAGCGAAGCCCAAAACACCCTGAGATAACACTGGAAACCTACCAGTATATCTCGTTTGCCCTGGCCAGGAACTACTCGTGTAATGGCTCTCCTAGACACAGCGCGATGTCAACCCCCAATACCGGGAGAGACGAATCCTGTCTAACCGTCACTGCCTCCAAGTGCTTCGGGACTGCACCCAACCACTACCTGTTTGCACGACTCCTTTGAGCCGTGGTAGGGTAGTGATCAAAGTACAGTGGGAACACACTCGAGGCGGAGTGACAGTGTCAAGTCAGCGGACTAAGCTGTACTCATGTCACCTGGGAACTGATAACCGACGATAGGTATAATACCAACTAGTCAGTTCCCGACGAGTCCTGTCCAGTGTACCCGTAACCTAACGAGCACCCACATACTATCTCAAGTACGACGTACTGACGGCTGTGGGACAGGCCGTCTCCCACACTAGGATGAGAAGCGCATGCGCTGGTCTGCTCCGGAGTATCGATGCCCTGTCTCGATAGTCCTGCGACCAGGGACCTGCATAAGGATGTGCTTATAGATTATCCAGCCCCACTAGTGTGACGGCCATCACATCGCTGGTAATCAAGCAAAGATCCTAAGGGCTCCACTAATGTGTATAGGCGATATACAAAATATAAACACATGTACACATTGAAGTAAAAACAAACCAAGTAGCATACTACTATTTTGAGCAAGATTGTATATACAAGGTGAATATCCCAAGCATCCATTAAGTAATATACAAACTAGTATGATACAGTAATGGCCTCTAGGGCATATACACTAACAATCTCCCACTTGCACTAAGGCCATGTACTGGCGTATCGAAGACCTATCATCTCGATCAGCCGCTCGAACTGAGTCTGGGGCAGGGCCTTGGTGAATGGATCTGCAGTGTTATCTTCTGAAGCGACTCTCCGAACCTCGATCTCCTGGCGATCCACGATCTCCCTGATCAGGTGATACCGCCTCAAGATGTGCCTGGATCTCTGATGGGACCTGGGTTCCTTCGCTAAAGCTATAGCCCCGTTGTTGTCGCAATACAGAGGTATTGGATCAATAATGGATGGAACCACCTGAAGTTCTTTCAAGAACTTCCTCATCCAGACAGCTTCTTTTGCGGCATCAGATGCAGCGATGTATTCCGCTTCCATCGTCGAGTCTGCAACGGTTTCCTGTTTGGAACTCTTCCAACACACCGCCCCTCCATTGAGGGTAAAGACAAAACCCGACATGGACTTGGAATCATCCTTGTCACTCTGGAAGCTGGAGTCAGCAAAGGCCTCGATCTGGAGGTCTTTTCCGCCATACACCAAGAACATCTCCTTAGTCCTTCTCAGGTACTTGAGAATGTTCTTTACCGCTATCCAGTGTTTCTCCCCAGGGTTTGACTGATACCGGCTTACCACACTCAGTGCATAAGCTACATCCGGTCTGGTACACAACATCGCATACATTATAGAGCCTACCGCAGAAGCGTAGGGTATAATAGACATGCGATCCCTCTCCAAATCAGTCTTGGGAGACATCTCTTTAGAGAGGGTGATCCCGTGACAAGCCGGCAGGTTACCGCGCTTGGAATCTTCCATACTGAATATTTTCAGCACGGTGTCGATGTACCTGGACTGAGAAAGTCCTAATATCCTCTTGGATCTGTCACGGTAGATCCGGATACCCAGAATGTATGAGGCATCACCCAGGTCTTTCATGGAGAACCTGTGTGACAAGAACCCCTTGACAGATTGTAGCATAGGAATGTCATTTCCTATTAAGAGAATGTCATCCACGTATAAAACGAGGAATACTACAGTTCTCGCTACAAATCTACTATAGATGCATGGTTCATCTGGATTTTTGATAAAGCCAAATTCTTTGACCGTCTCATCAAAGCAGATGTTCCAACTCCGCGACGCCTGCTTTAGTCTATAGATGGACTTAAGCAACTTGCACACCTTTCCGCTGCTCCCACTCTGAATGAAACCCTCTGGTTGGTCCATATAGACACACTCCTCTAAATTTCCATTTAGAAAAGCGGTCTTTACGTCCATTTGCCAGATCTCATAATCGTGGAAGGCAGCAATGGCAAGAAGGATCCGAATGGATTTCAGCATAGCTACTGGAGAAAAGGTTTCGTCATAGTCCAAGCCAGGTCTTTGACGGAAACCCTTTGCTACCAGCCTAGCTTTATAGGTCTCAACCTGCCCATCTACACCAATCTTCCTTTTGAAGATCCACTTGCATCCTACGGGTTTTACCCCGTCTGGAGCAATGTCCAACGTCCATACCTTGTTGGTGTACATGGACTCCATTTCGGTCCGCATTGCATCCAGCCATTTCACTGAGTCAACGCTCTGAACGGCCTGCTGGAAGCTAGTAGGCTCATCATAATCTATGATGCAATCCTCTCTATCCCCGTCTATGAGAAAACCGTAGTATCTCTCGGGCGGATGAGTCTGCCTACTACTCCTGCGGAGCGGCGTAGGAATGTCCTGTTCTGTTGAACCCTCTGGTTCCACTAAGCTTTCAGTAACAGTCTGTGGTTCTGGAACTTCTTCCAGTTCTATTGTGCTCCCACTTATCTGGGTTTCCAAAAACTCAGTTTCCAAGAAGCGGGCATGCTGAGAAACAAAAACCTTTTGTTCCTCAGCGGAATAGAAAAGATACCCCCTGGAGTTCCTTGGGTATCCCACAAACTTACACTGTACTGAACGTGCCTCAAGCTTGTCCGCATGCTGCTTTTTTACAAAAGCTGGACATCCTCATACCTTAAGATACTTAAGACAGGGTTTCTTCCCAGTCCACATCTCATATGGGGTGGTAGGCACAGTCTTGGTGGGAGCCTTGTTCAAGAGATATGCAGCTGCTTCTAGTGCATATCCCCAGAATGATCGCGGTAACTCAGCGTTACTCATCATGGACCGAACCATATCCAATAGGGTTCGATTCCGTCTCTCCGATACACCGTTATGTTGTGGAGTGTATGGAGGAGTAAGCTGAGAGAGAATACCATTCTCTTTTAAGTAATTCAGGAATTCGGCACTTAAGTATTCTCCACCTCGATCCGATCTTAGAATCTTAATACTTTTGCCGGTCTGTTTCTCTACTTCATTCTTATACTCCTGGAATTTTCCAAAGGCCTCGGACTTATGTTTCATTAAGAAGACATAACCGTACCTTGAGAAGTCATCCGTAAAAGTAATGAAGTAAGAATATCCGCTTCGCGCATGTGTAGACATTGGACCGCACACGTCACTGTGTACGAGTCCCAAGAGCTCGCTCGCTCTTACTCCATGTCCAGTAAACGGAGTCTTTGTCATCTTTCCTTTGAGACAAGATTGACAAGTGGCATACGATTGATATTCGAACGCATTCAAATACCCTTCTGTATGTAACTTCGTCAACCTTCTCTCATTGATGTGACCCAGTCTACAATGCCACAAGAAAGTCTGATTCATTTCCGGAGACTTTCTTTTGTGTGTATTCTGGACATTGAAAATCTATGGTTGGTTTAATACGTATATACCATTACTCAATGTACCTGACCCAATCAAAACTTGATTAAGGTGAATGTTTATAACATTACTTACAAACGCAAATTCATAACCTTCTTTAGAAACTAAAGATACAAAAATGATATTACAAGTTGCGTTGGGTACAAAAAAGCAATTACGCAAAACCAAAACATGTCCATCTGACATTCCCAGGTGATAGTCCCCCACGGCTTTAGCATCCATGCTAGCTCCGTTCGCAACTCTGAGGGTCATGTCACCTGCCTTCAAAACCCTACGGTTTCTCAACGCTTGCAAAGAATTACAGATATGAGATCCTGATCCGGTATCCAATACCCAGGAAGTAGAGTTTATTGAAAGACAGTTTTCAATAACATACACACCTGAAGCTGAAGCTGCAACCTGCTTCAATTCCTATGTTCTGGCCTTCCAGGCCCTACAATCATTCTTCCAGTGTCCTTTCTTATGACAATAGAAGCATTCTTCCTTATCCACAAGCTTTCCCGCTATCTTTGTTACTTTACCTTTTCCCTTCGTATCCACTTTACTAACACCGCCCCTTGGTTTGGCGGGGGCCTTCTTCTTCTATCCCTTGGCTTTCGCCTTGGACCTAGAAGAAGATGATCCTCATACAAACAAAGTGGATGTATCCCTACCTTTCTGTAGGGTGCCCTCTGCGCTCCTCAGCATGTTGAGGAGCTCTGAAAGTTCAACCTCTTTTTCTTGTAAGTTGAAGTTCAGTATAAACTGGGCGTAAGTGGAAGGAAGGGACTGGAGAACTATATCCGTATATAGCTCACTCTCCAATGTGATCCCTAGGTCCGCGAGCTCTTCAATGTAGCCGATCATCTTTAGCACGTGCTCGGCTACTGATGATCCGATGGCCATTCTTGTCGAAAATAACTTTTTCGACGCTTCGTATCTTGCGATACGAGATTGCTCTCCATACAGTTCTTTTGTATGAAGCAATATGGATTCCATGTCCATATTCTCGTGCCTCCTCTGATGTTCGTTGTCCATCGAGGCAAGCAGGAGGCATTTGGCCTTCGCGCTATCAATCTCCCAAGTCTTGCGGATTTCCTTATCCGCGACGCTGGAAGTTGGACCAGGGACAGGGGGAGCTTTGGTGGTAAGAAGATACCCCAGCTTGTCGTAAGTGATTGCTATCTTGACATTCCTGAGCCAATCTTTGTAGTTTGGCCCTGTCAGTTTGTTTTTATCTAGGAGTAACTTAAGTCCAGTCATGTTGATTGGTCGCTGCAATTAGGAGAGAGAAGAAGAAACACTCAGCATGATGCTCTTGCAAGTTTAGAGTGGTTTTTAGTTTGTCTAAACAGGATGGCTCCCACTGTTTCTCGAATCCCTCCTCAAACCATAAAGGAAGAATTAGCCGGGATCAATCCCACCGCACAATACTTGCTTAACCGTTCAGCCAGGCCGGTGTCGGTACTTCGAGGGAGGTTTTCCAACGCTTT
Organism: Agapanthus africanus; assembly: GCA_030015575.1. NCBI lineage: Eukaryota > Viridiplantae > Streptophyta > Magnoliopsida > Asparagales > Amaryllidaceae > Agapanthus > Agapanthus africanus. Next base: position 124,243,385 of record CM057343.1, read on the forward strand.
CGCGAAGTTCCTTAATTAGAGAACATCTTTTCCCTGGGGGCGTAGCCCCGCTAACACCTTTCTAGGCACCTACTAGGTTTATAGCATTGATCGTTAAGTGAGAAATTTCCCGAGGAGTAGCATATACTCACAGTAGGATCGGGATCCAAATATCATTGCGTGACGAAACTGAAGGAATCCTACCAGAATCATCACACTCCAAATGGTATGCAAATCTAGCAAGTTTCAGTACTTATGAAACTCCCGATGTGGATTTTTGCCCCATGCTCTTATGACCTTGACGAAGGTCAACAAATCATAAGTCACATGTCAAGTTCTGCCCGTCATTATCCAGGTTAATTTGAATCCACCCGTATATACCCTTGACGAAGGTCAACAAGGTAATGCGAATGTCCCAAACCAACGCATCTATCTATGCTACATATGAATACCCAATAGCTACCAATCACTATGCCTTGACGAAGGTCAACAAACACAGCTTGAATACTATTGAATATTCATACGAAACGACGGAGGGCTACGAATGGTTTTGGCAAAACCGTGAACGTAGTGAACTTGATTTGGTCGATGGAACGAGATAGCTTTTAAAAGGAGTGGCTCAAGCTCCGCATTTAAAAGTTGGTTTTGAAAAGAACCGAGTGGTTTTTCGAAAGTGTTCCAACGACTTTAACTTGGTTTATTATCTTGCATTAGTTCTTTTAATGCGTGATTTTCCTGCATTAGTTCTTTTAATGCGTCCCATCATTTAATCCTACCATTGCAGAAAACAACCAAAATATGACGTACGCTTATGCCATTCGCATTCGCCACGGGGCCCCGTCATTACCCGTTAGGTTACTTAACTAACGACAGAGCGGGGGCTAGGCTAGCACGTCTGTAAAACATAAGCAACGCCTAAATAATATCATATATAGATATACTGCAATGATAAACATTTCAGATCACAGATGAATACATTGGATATACTAGGAATCTGTAATTCGTACGAGCCTGTAACGAAAGACAAATTACACGGTCGCGGTGAATAGCCAAATACCCCACCCAAGACCCCTACGGGTGCGGCAAACTACCCGCCAAGTACCCGAAGCGTAGTAACCTCCCTCATCTCCATGAGTAGGCCACTCGACACTTCGGCATACCCGGTAGTTTGTGCACCCCCTCCACGGGTCTATCCTAGGAGCAAAAACAGTAAAAAGAAATTATACAATGACGGCTACAACCCCGACCCGGTTGTGCGGCCATACAAATAATTATTACATCAATTTACAAATTTACATGAATTGAAAGAAAAGAAAACTCTCGTCTCACAACCCCCGGCTATTCACCCGCGACAATCCAACATATTCATATACACATTCCAGCAACATTACAGATCACAGATTTGTATAACCCCCACTAATCGACATATAGCGATTAGTAGACGTTCAATACAAATATCACATTACAGAAAACCCGTTAGCTTAAGTCTTTTAGAAGTTCGATCAAAAATACGGATTTTTGGGACCCCAAAATAAAATTTTCGTTCTGGAAAATCTGGGCAGAAAATATATATTCCAAAAATCCCAAAATACCCCAAAGAGTAAACTGCAAAAAAGAAAACCCTTGACCGAGTCAACTCGGCCGCGTTTCCGCGGCGGGAGCGTGCTCCCGCCGCGGAAACGCGGCGGTTTGATCGAGTCAGGGGCCCAAATTTTTGCAGTTTCTTTAAAAAAGCCTGAGTCGATTTTAGGTGTATTTTAGAAAGGTTTTCCAGCACTTTTAAAATCGACAGAAAGTTGAAAATTCATGGGTTCGTTTTTGGGACTTTTTCTTTGATCGATCTTCTAGTTACTTGCTAACTTGTTAGATAGAGTTTAACTAGGCTCTGATACCACTGTAAGTCCATGCTACCTCTCCCGGTACTTTCGGGAATGCAGAATTTGGTAAAAAACGATTTTTACGGAGGTGGTAACATGGACCTAAAAACCCGGATCTTGGTTAAACATCTATCTAACAACCTAACTATGAGTTTCTAGCTACTCGGTTAGGGGGTTATACCTTGCTTGTCTTGAACTCCTTCGTCTTCAAGCTCCGATGGTGGTCCGATTGGCTTCTTCTCGTCGTCTCCGTACGCCGAAGAAAGATCCACCTGAAAGCTCCAACCTTTAGCTCCTTCTTCGTTCTTTGAAGAAACTAGTTCACTTGGTTTGCTAAACCTAGTGAACTAGAATGAGTAGAGAATACTTTGTGTGGGATTTTATCTATGGTTCTTGATTCTCAACTCATGAGACAAGAGAACCATAGATTAAAGAGAGAGAGAGCAAGAGCAAAAGGGTGAGAGCAAAAGGAGAGCTCAAGAACAAGAGAGAGAATGAGCAAGAAAGAATGAGGCTCTCTTTTGTCTTTCACCCTCTCATAATCCAAAGTCATGATAACTCATCATACTAAAAAAATTCTTATGTGATGGTTTGACGCAACCATAACCATATCATTTCATGCACTCATTTTACACAAATGAGCAAGCAAGAAAAAGTCTTTGCCATGAAATGATGGCTATGGTTATCATGATGGTCAACTAGTCAAGCCTAGTCAACCGGTCAACAAAGTCAACAAGTCAACAAAAGTCAACAAGTCAACAAAGTCAACAAGTCAACAAAAGCCAACAAGTCAACAAAGTCAACAACCATATCACCATAATACTTAATTAATATAATAGTTAATCACATATCATATTCTCATTAGGGTTGAGCAAAAAGTCAAATAGTCAACGGTCAACTGTCAACAACCCTAATGAGAATCCGCTGCCTCTGCCTCCCTGTCAACTGTGCATACACACCCGCATCCGCGTTCCGAGGAACACGAATGCACACTGGATAAATCCAATCCCAAAAGGTACACTAGGATCTGGCTTAAACCAAAGCCCGCTAGTGTAAACTGTCCGGACACTATACGTGCACAAGTGCACGGATGTGACCGAACCCTGTCGCAAAACCATGCGACCTGTCGCAATACCATGCGACCTCTACTCTTTTGCCTAAAGGCGAAAAGCTTTCTGTGTGGGACTCTAAAGACTCGACACTACGCTGGCAGTGGGTTTAACCACAGACCGCAAGCGGCACTAGCTGTGCGTAACGGTCCCCAGGTAATGCCGACAAGAAGACCGACGAGGCGAAACCCATCTGAACTCCTACTGAGCCTAAGTGTGACATTCTCCGTACAGTCCGGTCTGTTCGTCTGATACATCGCATGGCGGGCCTAGGGGGCGGTAAACGTCAGTCCCCCAATAGCGGTACAAGTCGTGCCGGAGCGAAGCCCAAAACACCTTGAGATAACACTAGAAACCTACCAGTATATCTCGTTTGCCCTGGCCAGGGACTACTCGTGTAATGGCTCTCCTAGACACAGCGCGATGTCAACCCCCAATACCGGGAGAGACGAATCCTGTCTAACCGTCACTGCCTCCAAGTGCTTCGGGACTGCACCCAACCACTACCTGTTTGCACGACTCCTTTGAGCCGTGGTAGGGTAGTGATCAAAGTACAGTGGGAACACACTCGAGGCGGAGTGACAGTGTCAAGTCAGCGGACTAAGCTGTACTCATGTCACCTGGGAACTGATAACTGACGATAGGTATAATACCAACTAGTCAGTTCCCGACGAGTCCTGTCCAGTATACCCGTAACCTAACGAGCACCCGCATACTATCTCAAGTACGACGTACTGACGGCTGTGGGACAGACCGTCTCCCACACTGGGATGAGAAGCGCATGCGCTGGTCTACTCCGAAGTATCGATGCCCTGTCTCGATAGTCCTGCGACCAGGGACCTGCATAAGGATGTGCTTATAGATTACCCAGCCCCACTAGTGTGACGGCCATCACATCGCTGGTAATCAAGCAAAGATCCTAAGGGCTCCACTAATGTGTATAGGCGATATACAAAATATAAACACATGTACACATTGAAGTAGAAACAAACCAAGTAGCATACTACTATTTTGAGCAAGATTGTATATACAAGGTGAATATCCCAAGCATCCATTAAGTAATATACAAACTAGTATGATACAGTAATGGCCTCTAGGGCATATACACTAACACCATGTACCCGAGACGGTTCATCCACTCCTCGAATCGGGTCTCGATATCCAACAGAAAACATGAAATCTCATGGTGGACGACACATACATCACAAGAAAACCGCAACTTGTATTTTAAAATGAGAGGAGAGAGACAGGGAAGTTTTTATATATATTCTTGTGGTTTTCCCCAAAATCCAGAAATCTCATAGAAATCCAAAATCCCAAAATCATGAGTAAATAAATTATGAGTATCGGCATAAGCCCCATAATACTGCATGATAACATGAATATGTAAATGCATGAAGTGTCTAAGTAATAAATGCAATGTCTAAATTAGCACATGAGAGTAATTACACAATATTATATTGATCTAGCCTTTAGCTGATTCTATCAATAAAAGATAATATGTTCTAAAGTGTACGTGACATGGTAATTACCGATGATGATATGTATGAGCTGGACTTTAAAGGTACATGGAACATGCACATCATTGGTAATAGTACTAGTGTCCTAACATGCAGAGTTTCATATTGGCTAAAGAAACACATGTATGAATATGCAATGCGATAAATGCAACATGAATATAACAGTGAATGTGTAGTAAACGCACAACTAAAGAATACATACTAATTACGAGTCATACAGTTTGTTGTTTGAAAAAGTACGAATCGTGGTTTTTAGAAAATTAAGGGCTACGGGGTTTTTAAGAAAAGATATGTCCTTTGAAAATCCGTAGTATCACTCAGGCTGTCTTTAAAAATGCGCACGATTCGTTAGTTTTGCAAATAAGAATGACTCGAGCCTAAACTAAGATCTACCTAACCAACTAGGAACTAACTAAAGACACCAGCCGAAAGGTAAGAAGAATCCTCATAAAGTCTGATTCGATATCTCTAGTAGTTGGCGATCCAGCCTCAATAGCGTCACGTACGTAGTACGACTTCCTCGAGTCATGAGTGCCGATCAATCATCACATCTTTGCCTCGTACGGTAAAATCCATCGTACGGCGTCCCAAAATCGGGGTACGGGTCAACTATCACATATATACACCATCGTTCGTATAGTATCATCATCAAACAATATCATGATCAAGGGTACTGTACTATAATCGGATACATCCTAATATCATCAAACAAATATCATCGTCTGTGTAAATATACATCGTCAAATGATCCACTAAAATATCATGTCATATATCATATCATGATTAAGTCACATATTACAATCTGGGTTCTATTCTAGAGTCTCGTTCATTCCAATGTCATCAACACATATTATCGTTTATATAAATATATTTTATACAATCTCATTGCCCAACGATCCGCTACTATCAAAACACATCTCATATCATAACTCGATCGTATATCTAATAGATCACGGCATCAAGCCCAGTCATATCGACTCATCCCCATGTATCATATAACCTCATCAACTCACGTGTATATGTTGTGTGTGTGTGTGTCTATACACACACACACACACACATTCCTATACAAACACACACACACATATACACTAAGTCAAGTCTATGTGTGTGTGTGTGTGTGTGTGTGTGTCTACCTGAAACCTATGAATTCCCTCCAAGGCATTCGTCCTGTGGTTAAGTTTTTCTAAATCAGTCTAGTCCAACCTAAAGTCTTTAATAGGACCCTACTCGCCAAGAATCTATGGTCACGTCCGACTTCCTAATAATAATATATAATATCCTTATCCTACGTTTGCGAGGGTGCTATACGCCATCCACCCGACTTCCCCCGTAGATATACATCTACTCACTTGGTCCTTGTCTGCCGAAGTCGATGCCGCCCTCCTCTTCTTCCTCATCCGAAGTCCACGTGACGGGTACCTATACGCAAACATATATAATATCGTAAACCGAATCACGGACAAAACCAAAACGGTGCACGAAACGCGCATAGGTTAAAACCTATTACCCGCTCATGCAAAAGAACCAAATATCCCTCGATATCGGCGTACAAGCGCTGATTGATCGAGATGAAACACAAACGTACAAATCGTTGTTCCAAAACTCACTAATTATAATATAAATAGGGTTTAAATCATCAAAACTTTAAAATTAATCAAATCGTTCTATTTCGCAAAAACCTAGAAAGCGTCAATTAACCATTTTACTTCAAAACCTGATGTTTAAGAAAAACTAGTGGCCATAATATACTCTAAATATCATAAGTATGTCATACAAACCATTTCAATAATTTAATCCCATCAATTTGTATTAAATCAAAATTTCTATTTTGCAATTTTATCAAATTTTAACACCTTTAAAGCAAAATCAACAATTCTACAACTAAACTTGGTTTTGCATGAACTAAATTATTAAACTAAAATTTAAAATGTTTATAATATCATAAAAACACTAATTGGATTTTAATCTCAATTACTTAGTCAATTTCAAAAAACCTAGTTTGCAAAAACTAGCATAATTAGCATATTTATCACATTTTTTTAACTAACAATTTGAAACTAGTAACTAGATTAGGTTTTGCATTCCAGTAACATGTTAATCTCCTCATTAAAACCATAATCTAATGATAGAAACCCTAATTATAATTTTATCTCACCAATATACATATATTATAAAAACCTAGTTTGTAAAATTATCAAATTTTAATAACTTTGAAGTAAGTCTTTTCAATTTAACCAAAAATCTAAGTTTGTCCATATATTAGGATGTTAAATTACACTTTATAACCATTAACAAATATAACAACTCTAATTTGCTCACAAACCATTTTCTTGAATTTTCAAATTTACAACTAGCACAAAATTAATACTAAAATATGCTAGATTTAAGCAATTTATACAACATTTTCACTATAGGTTAAAGATTTATACCTCACATTCAAGAGATCCGACATGAAAATCATAGCCTCCAAAATGCTAACTTTTCTCCAAGATCCATGCTAAATAGGCCAATGAATAATGGGTAGGATTTAAATTAGGAATTTGTGGGTTTTTATTTGGATTTTTGATCAATTTTTGGATGATTTTGAGAAGAATTGAAGTGGAGAAATGGTGGGGCTGCCCAAGGTAAGGCCGGCCATGGCATGGGGAAAAAGAAAGTGAGAAAAAGATGTGAGTGTAGGGTGTTTTTCGTCACCCCATTGAGATGGGAATATGCGCGCGCTTGTCAGGCGCACTACAAATTCCCCCTGCCTAGGGTAGGCCGGGGTTTAATGATTGTGGGGATCCGAATCTCCGGCAGCCGCGGACTAAGCTGCCGTTAATTACCCCTCACCTTTGGGGCGAGAGAACCTCCGATTAACGGGTTAAAATGGTCATGCGAACTCAATGTGCAGTGTACGTGTGTTGTGTTTTGAAAGGGGGGTTTTGGATATATCGGGAGCAACGCAGAGTTTTTACGGGGGTCCCGCTATCCGGATAGCGGGCTAGGGGTCAAGGGGGCTAGCAGCCCCCTTACGGGGTGCGGGGCAGCGCCCCGTTAGAAAATTTTTTCTAACAGGGACAGTGTCATGGAGCACGTGTGTGCGCAAATATGAATACATATGTATATATATATATATGTATATATGTATATATATAAAAGAAAGAAAGGGGGAAAAGGCATCCAAAGGATGTGTGGGGGCAGCACCTTGGGCGCTGTGCGCCTAGGTGCTGTGCGCTCAGGCACTAGAGTGCCACGCGTCGGCACGTGGGCGCTCTGCGCTTGAGCGCAAGCGCGCCACGTGTCGGCATGTAGGCGCTTTGCGCTCGAGCGCCTGCGCTGGAGCGCAAGCGCGCCACGTGTCGGCATGGAGGGGACTTGCGCTCGAGCGCTTGCGCTTGAGCGCAAGCGCGCTACGTGTCGGCACGGGGGAGACTTGCGCTCGAGCGCTTGCGCGGGGGCTCAAGCGTGCCACGTGTCGGCACCGGGGCGACTTGCGCTCGGGCCCTTGCGCTTGAGCGCAAGCGCGCCATGTGTCGGCACCGGGGCGACTTGCGCTCGGGCGCTTGCGCTTGAGCACAAGCGCGCCACGTGTCGGCACGTGGGCGACTTGCGCTCGGGCCCTTGCACTTGAGCACAAGCGCGCCACGTGTCGGCACGCGGGCGCTCTACGCTTGAGCGCCGGCGAGAAAAAGTGGCTTTTAGCCTAAGAAATAGAAGCTATGCTTCAGAAAGGAAATATTTGTTATGTATATATGTATGGAGTTAAACTCCTGGGATGTTTTGAAGCTGATGAAGGCGGTTCTTCTTCTTCCTTCTGTTGTTTGGCCGGATCTTGAAGATCAAGAAGTGGAGATTTTAAAAATCACTCCTTTTTGAGATCTGATGGGAGATCTGAGTTCTCCTTTGTGGGTTTTGTGGTGGAAAACTACTTAGTTTTGGAAAAGAAAGAGTAAAACTCTTGATTTAATTCAAAAGAATTGAGAAGGTTTAAAACCTTGGAGAAGGAGCAGGAGGCACAAAGAACCCTAGTTTTTTTTGGGGAATGAAAAGTTTTTTTTTTATTCATCATGTTGCCTTTTATGGGCTTACATATTTACATATAGCCCCTTGGGCTTTGCAAAAATGGCATTTTGCCCATCCCATGGCTCATGTGCCATTTCATTTTTGCACATAAGCCATAGGCTTACAAAATATTCGCTTTATGCCCATTTTGCATACATTCATGTATAAAAAATTACATAAAAATTATTTATTACATGATTTTGTTGTTGGTATGGGGAGGCTGGCCGCGGGCACGACTTGGGCATGGGCCCGCTTGACCTGGGCTTCGGCCCACCTAGCTTGGGGGTTGACCTTGACTTTCACTCGGTCAACCGGGGTGTAAATTTTTACCCCAACAAAGTGCCCCCCATCAATAATGTACACCGCACATTTGAGTTGTGTGCATGAAATTGATGGATCTTGAAGTTGGACTTCGAGGTAAAACATCATTCCAGGGGCGGAGCATCATCCCGAAGTTCGGAGCATCTTTCCGAAGAGCGGAGCATGATTCCAGAGTTTGGAGCATCTTTCCGAAGAGCGGAGCATAATTCCAAGGATCGGAGCATCATTCTGATGAGCGGAGCATCATTCCAATTTGCGGAGCATAATTCCAATGATCGGAGCATCATTCCGATGAGCGGAGCATGATTCCAGGGGATCGGAGCATCATTCCGAAGGGCGGAGCATGATTCTAGGGATCGGAGCATCATTCCGATGAGCGGAGCATCATTCCAGGATTCGGAGCATCATTCCGAAGAGCGGAGCATGATTCTAGAGGTTCGGAGCATCATTCCGAAGAGCGGAGCATGATTCCATAGTTCGGAGCATCATTCCGAAGAGCGGAGAATGATTCCAGAGTTCGGAGCATCATTCCGAAGAGCGGAGAATGATTCCAGAGTTCGTAGCATCTTTCCGAAGAGCGGAGCATAATTCCAAAGATCGGAGCATTATTCCGATGAGCGAAGTATCATTCCAATTTGCGGAGCATAATTCCAAGGATCGGAGCATCATTCCGATGAGCGGAGCATGATTCCAGGGGATCGGAGCATCATTCCGAAGGGCGGAGCATGATTCCAGGGATCGGAGCATCATTCCGATGAGCGGAGCATCATTCCAGGATTCGGAGCATCATTCCGATTTGCGGAGCATAATTCCAAGGATCGGAGCATCATTCCGAGGAGCGGAGCATGATTCCAGGGGATTGGAGCATCATTCCGAAGGGCGGAGTATGATTCCAGGGATCGGAGCTTCATTCCGATGAGCGAAGCATCATTCCAGGATTCGGAGCATCATTCCGAAGAGCGGAGCATGATTCCAGGGGTTCAGAGCATCATTCCGAAGGGCGGCGGATATTCTGACCGAAGCATAATTTCGATGCAAAGGTTGATTCCCAGGCGAAGCATAATTCCGACGGGGAAGGCATATACTCCGAGGCGAAGCATGATTTCGACACGGGGTACATTCTGAGACGGAGCATGATTCCGGCGCAGAGCTTGTTGGTTGACTTGATCCCGAGGAGAATCATAATTTCGACTGGGAAGGCAGGTACACCGAGGCGAAGCTTAATTTCGACACGGGGTGCATTCTGAGACGAAACATAATTCCGACGCAGAGCTTGCTGGTTGACTTGATTCCGAGGCGGAGCATAATTCCGGCAGGGAAGGTAGATATTCCGAGGCGAAGCATGATTTCGACACGGGGTAAATTCTGGGACGAAACATGATTCCGCCGTAGAGCTTGTTGGTTTGATTTGATTTGGGTTGACATCAGCATCGCTACACTGGAATATGGTACCAGGAGCGAATCATCATTTGTGTTTGCTTATTAGGAAACGAGGGTTTAGGAGACAGGTTTAGATCTCTATCACCTAAGACTTTTCAATTTTGTGAGCCGTAAGGGTCTCACAAAGCATTTTCTCCAGACGGATCGTAAGGATCCCGTAAGTGTATTTTCTCCTTAGGAGTCGTGGGGACTCCCAAGTGTGTTGCTCCTTTGTTAGTCGTAAGGATCTCACGCGGGAATTTTCTCCTCACAAAGTCGAGAGGACTTTGCGAGTGTATTTTATTTCTCTCTTTTTTACGAGTTTGCGCCCTTTCGGGTTTTCACAAACTCGCCGGCAGTCCTGCTGTTTTTACTCACGGAGCCCTTTCGGGTTTTCATCCATGCCCATTTTGCTTGTGGACATACCATTCTTTTTTTTTGGTTGGACTTTGAATGTGATCTCACCGGTAGGACTTGATTGAGATTGGGATCGTTTTACGCCCGTGGATTGTATACGGTTTTGCGGGATGTATGATCCAGACCGTAGGGCCGGAAAAATTTCAGGACTTCGTTGGCATCTGCATCGCTGCACTGGAATATGGTACCAGGAGCAACTCATCTTTCGCCGCTGGGATTTGGAATTTGGTTGGCGTCTGCATCGCTACACTGGAATATGGTACCAGGAGCGACTCATCATTCGCCATTGGGATTTGCGTTTGGAATTTGGTTGGCTTCTGTATCGCTGCACTGGAATATGATACCAGGAGCGACACATCATTCGCCACTTGGGGATCGGGGAGCGATGACTTAGGAGACAGGTTTAGATCCCTATCCCCTAAGACTTTTCAATTTTATGGGCCGTGAGGGTCCCATAAAGCATTTTCTCCCTACGAGTCGTAAGGATCCCGCAGGTGTATTTTCTTCTTAGGAGTCGTAAGGACTCCTAAGTGTGTTTTCCCTTTGTGAGTCGTAAGGATCCCACAAAGGTTTGTTCTCCTCATGTATCGTGAGGACACATGAGTGGGTCTTCTCAATGGAGCATAATTCCAAAGGCAGAGACCAGCCGCGTAACTGGTGATTGTGGTGGGGCATGTGTATGCTGAGAATTATTTGAGCCCGTGGATTGTATACGGCAGTCAATTTGGGGACTAACCGTAGGGCCGGGAGAGTTTTGGGAATTTGAATTTTGGTTGGCGTCTGCATCGCTGCACTGGAATATGGTACCAGGAGCGACTCATCATTCGCCGTTGTTTTTTTTTGTATATATTTTTTTGTTTTACCGCGATTGCTCTATCATTTCAGCTTTTCTTATCGCGAAGGTCGCGATTGCCCTATCATTTCGGCTTTATTTTCATCTTTATTTTACTCGCTGATTTTTATTGCGAGTTGCCCCATCATTTCGGCTTTTCTTTATTTTTCTTTTATTTACACATTTTTTTTATATACACACATTTTTTTTTACATTCCCAGTTTAACGACTTAGAGGTCGACTGTTCCCAGTTTAATAACGTGGTGATCGATTGTTTTCAGAGAAAGACAGATGTCTGAGAGAATCAGTTTCATGAAGAACTTCGGTCTCCGTTTGTATAAAATTGGCGGTCGCATCTTGACTATTTACTAACACGCCTTTGGACAGTTCTATCTCTCCTACCTTATATTGCTTTTCGACCCAATCTTTGAAGACGAAGCAGTCCTCAATGGCATGACCTATCACTCTGTGATAGGGGCAGTATTTAGGGTCGTCGGTCCTATTCGCTTCCTGCGGTCTTTTTGACTCTTGCAGTTGTAGACCGTTCTTCAGGGCGTCTTTGAATATTTTACGGATTTTGTCCCTTCTGACGGAATAGACCTTATCCAGCTTCTCTTTCAGTGGAGATTCTCCTCCCTCTCCGAACACTGGCTTTCGAGGCTGGTTGGCGCTAGGCCCGTTCATCCCTTGCTTATTTCGGTTAGCCGAAGTGTTGAAAGATTCAGAATCATCGGAGTTTCCGCCTTTGCGATTATCGTCCTTTCGGTTTCTCCAGGACCTATTGTTATTTTGGGAATCCGAGGAGGACTCCTGTTTTGAGCACTCCAGCATCTGAACTTTCCTGGTCAGCTCTTGGAATGTTTTGAGACCCGCGGTGCATAGAAACGGGGCCATCCAATTGTTGAGATTTCCGACGAGGAGACTGACAGATTGGTCCTGCTCTATCGGCGGTTCGCATTTGACGGAGAGATTGCGCAATCGGGTTATAAAATCCGTGTTGCTTTTGTTGTTCTTGGGCTTGGTCCTTACGAGCTTGGCAATGGTGATCTTATCGCTGACGCTCATGAATCTTTGTCGAAACAAAGACTCCATTTGGACGAAAGTAGTAACGGAGCCATCCGGTATGCTCGCGTACCAGTCGAAAGCAACATCGGTCAAGCTATTAACGAACTGGCGGAGGAGAAGCGCATCATTGCCCCCAGTATTCCCGCATGAGGCTTTGAAGTGGGCGATGTGCTGATTCGCATTTCCTGTCCTATCAAATCTTCCGAATTTGGGAATGACATAGCCGCTAGGAAATTCTACCAAATCATACTGAGCAGGATATGGTCTCCCACTACTGCTGATATCTTTTTGCGCTTCGGCTTCTGCTACCAAGGTTTTGACTTTGTTGGCAACCAAATCCATGATTTGATCTTGAGTTAGCGGGCTACTGTCATCGGTAGCCAAGACATTTGCTGAGATAGGATGCGACTGATTTTCATGCGGTCCGCCCACTTTTGGATTTGAGGGAACGGGCGTCGGCTGTCTCGGGACACCGTTTCCCGGTTCATGAGCTGAGCCCTGTGCTTGATTGGGCGGCTGAGAGGCAAGTTGGGCCGTAAGCCGTAAGACGACATTTGTCAAGTCGTCGATCTTTGAGTAGAGCTTGGCCATCTACTTATCTTTGCTTCTGAGCTGTTTTCGGAGCTCTTGGAGAAGTTGCTGCTCTGCGGTCTTAGGACGGAAAGTTGGCTCATCTTCGCTTTCCGAGCCTGACTCCTCATGAATTGAGGGCTCTCTCTGCCTATCAGCCTCATCGAGAGGGTTTTCATCATCCAGCGGAGGCGGCTGTTCTTGGGAAGTAGCAACCACATTCAAGCCAGATTGGATTTGAGATGTGGTGGCCCCGTCCTTGCTCTTGCTGCGCGTGCCCACTACGTAGACAGTGTGGATAACACATTCAGCCATCCCCTCATCTTTGGCGGGGTAACCCTGCTCTTCGAACCTCATGAGGTTTATCCTGGCAGTAGCCCTAGCCCTTTTGTTGGCTCTATATCTGAGCCTTTTCTCCCTCAGCTTCTCGATTTTGAAGGCTTGGCGAGCATCTGCTACCCGGGAAGCCATTGTGAGTTGATCAGAGAGGAGCTTAGAGAAGACACCCGATCGAGCAGTGGTCAAGGGCACCGCTGGAGCTTGCTCGGGACGCGTTGAATCTTTGTTGGTGTTGATGGCCTTGCCCCCAGCTGGGGCCATGGAGAGTCGTTCGGAAATGGACTTGCGCTTGGGCTGAGGCGCCTTCGCGACCACCACATTTGGTCTCCTGCCTTTCGAGACCGGTTTGTCTGCCACCGGGGCTTGAGAAGCCGGGACAGAGCCAATAGGCATGAACATAATAGAGCCGAATGGTAGCAGCGGCTCCTCCCATTGTCGCCCGAGACTGGCCGGAAGGACCGTCCTGGAGTCTATCTTCATCGTGTAGGAGACGGGAGCTGAGTTCATCATCGAAGACATTATCGGAAGGTGATTGCTTGAAAATCTGCATGAAAGAGCATTATTTTAGTATAAATACAGGTATGTATAATGATTGAGTTTGCATGAATGCTTAACCCGAAATATCGGAGGAGAGATCAGTCCCACCGGGCGTGCCAGAATCTGTAGGGTGTTTTTCGTCACCCCATTGAGATGGGAATACGCGCGCTTGTCAGGCGCACTACAGATTCCCCCTGCCTAGGGTAGGCCGGGGTTTAATGATTGTGGGGATCCGAATCTCCGGCAGCCGCGGACTAAGCTGTCGTTAATTACCCGTCGCCTTTGGGGCGAGGGAACCTCCGATTAACGGGTTAAAATGGTCATGCGAACTCAATGTGCAGTGTACGTGTGTTGTGTTTTGAAAGGGGGGTTTGGATATATCGGGAGCCACGCAGAGTTTTTACGGGGGGCCCGCTACCCGGATAGCGAGCTGGGGGTCAAGGGGGCTAGCAGCCCCCTTGCGGGGTGCGGGGCAGCGCCCCGTTAGAAATTTTTTTCTAACAGGGACAGGGTCGTGGAGCACGTGTGTGTGCAAATATGTATACATATGTATATATATATGTATATATGTATATATATAAAAGAAAGAAAGGGGGGAAAGGCATCCAAAGGATGTGTGGGGGTAGCACCTTGGGCGCTGTGCGCCTAGGTGCTGTGCGCTCAGGCCCTAGAGTGCCACGTGTCGGCACGTGGGCGCTCTGCGCTTGAGCGCTGGGCGCTTGAGCGCAAGCGCGCCACGTGTCGGCACGTAGGCGCTTTGCGCTCAAGCGCCTGCGCTAGAGCGCAAGCGCGCCACGTGTCGGCACGGGGGGGACATGCGCTCGAGCGCTTGCGCTCGAGCGCTTGCGCTCGAGCGCAAGCGCGCCATGTGTCGGCACGGGGGAGACTTGCGCTCGAGCGCTTGCGCGGGGGCGCAAGCACGCCTTGTGTCAGCACCGGGGCGACTTGTGCTCGGGCGCTTGTGCTTGAGCGCAAGCGCGCCATGTGTCGGCACGTGGGTGACTTGCGCTCGGGTGCAAGCGCGCCACGTGTCGCCACGCGGGCACTCTGCGCTTGAGCGCCGGCGAGAAAAAGTGGCTTTTAGCCTAAGAAACAGAAGCTATGCTTCAGAAAGGAAATATTTGTTATGTATATATGTATAGAGTTAAACTCCTGGGATGTTTTGAAGCAGATGAAGGGCGTTCTTCTTCTTCCTTCTGTTGTTTGGCCGGATCTTAAAGAAGTAGGAGATTTTAAAAATCACTCCTTTTTTAGATCTGATGGGAGATCTGAGTTCCCCTTTATGGGTTTTGTGGTGGAAAACTACTTAGTTTTGGAAAAGAAAGAGTAAAACTCTTGATTTAATTCAAAAGAATTGAGAAGGTTTAGAACCTTGGAGAAGGAGCAGGAGGCACAAAGAACCCTAGTTTTTTTGGGGGAATGAAAAGTGTTTTTTTTATTCATCATGTTGGCTTTTATAGGCTTACATATTTACATATAGCCCCTTGGGCTTTGCAAAAATGGCATTTTGCCCATCCCATGGCTCATGTGCCATTTCATTTTTGCACATAAGCCATAGGCTTACAAAATATTGGCTTTATGCCCATTTTGCATACATTCATGTATAAAAAATTACATAAAAATTATTTATTACATGATTTTGTTGTTGGTATGGGGAGGCTGGCCGCTGGCTCGACTTGGGCATGGGCCCGCTTGACTTGGGCTTCGGCCCACCTAGCTTGGGGGTTGACCTTGACTTTCACTCGGTCAACCGGGGTATAAATTTTTACCCCAACAGTGAGGAGTTGTGTAGAAACTTCTCCAAATAACTATCTTTTAAGTCTTTTCATCAATTTCTTTATTTATTTAATTTTCTTTTCCAAAAATAATCCTAGAAAAATTTAAAACCATTGAGAGATTTTGAGAAAGAATTTTCATATAACACACCTGTTTTAAATTGTCGTGGTCCATTTTTGTAAAATTAACCCACTCCAATGTTAGTTATGTATATGCCCTAGAGGCCATTGTTGTACATATGATGTATATTATGATGGATGCTTGGATTTATACAGAGAGGACTTTCTTGCTCGTCATGATAGTATGCTATTTGGTTTCATTTTATCTTAACATGTTGACTTGTACTGGTTTACTGTCTTTCTCTCACATGTTGATAAAGCCCTTAGGATCTGTACTCGACTACTGGGATTATGATGAGATCATTCTAGTGGGGCTACGGTAGTCGATGAGTACATCCTATAAATGTTCCTAGTCGAGGGTATATCGAGACAGGGCATCGATACACCATAGTAGACTAGCGTATACGCATCTTGACCCATATGATGGGCGATGGATGATCCCATATCCATTGGTGTTTGACATCAAGGATGGTGTATGGGTGCTCAGTGGAGACTGGGTACACTGGACGGACTCGCCGAGAACTCCCAGATGGTGATATACCACACGTCAGATGGCAGTTCTCCGGTGACACTGGTACAGGGTAGTCTGTAAACCCGAGATCGTCATAGAGTCTTGTGTGATTCCCACTGTGCTTTGATTTCTACCTTACCACATCCAAGAGGGCATGCAAAACGGTGGCTTTTGGGTACAGTCCCGAATCACATGGAGGCAATGAGCGATAGGAGGGGATTCGTCTCTCCCGGTATAGGGAGTTGATGTTGTGCTGTGTTCGATCGGCTATAACTGGAAGTCCCTGGCCAGGGCTGATATAGAGATATACTGGTATGTGTTACCAGTAGTTTCTCGACCTGTTATGAGCCTCACATCGACACGACTTATCGGTTACTGGGGTCTGACGTATAGCCCCCCTAGACTTGATATGCGACATATCAGACGAACAGACCGGACTGTACGGGAGTGTTATTGATTGGATTCATAGGAGAACGTACAGGCTAGCTTTTTGATCTTCTGATCGCTCAATACCTGGGTGGCAGTTACGTTTAGCTGACCGCTTGCAGCTTGTGGGTGTTTGATATGATCATCACCTGCTACCGGCGTATTGACGATTCTTTGGAGTCCTACACAGAGGTTTCTTGGCTCAGGCAAAACGGAGTAAAGGCACATATGTGATATGTGCAGGACCGAGGATAATACGATATGGGATACCGTATTATATTCTCGCGATATTTAGATATGAACCGGGTCATCGGATCAAGTATTGATTCGATGAATCGGTACATGATATATTAGTCGGTTACATTCGATATAGCCGGATTGTCGGATCAAGTGTTGATTCGATGATTTAATGTATAATAATATATATGATATATTGTATTACATTATCTAATATTGGCTCGCTTTATTATTTCATTTTCTCACCGGATAATACATTGATATATATGCGATATATATATTAATTGTATTATTTTCTTTTGTTACAAATATAATATATATGTGATATATATTATAGTAACATGATATGATTTATTATGAAACATGTTTGGTGATGATAAAAAGAGATTAGGGTTTGATTAGGGTTAGCTTCTTTTTGCACCATCTAGAAGCATTCCTTTTTGTCTTGGTTAAGATATTATGGTTGATATTTATCCATGACTCATTTTTTAACCTAACCAAACTCTAGCTCTAGTTTATTCTCTACAAAGGTTAAGCTTCTCATCCTTGACCACGGTTCAATAATCAATCATATATTCTCTTTACTACTATTCATCACAAAAGGATTATCTTTTTCATTCATCATCTTCTTCTCTCTTTAGCTTTGAGAAAGCTTACTAGAAATTCCTTTTGTGATGATTTCATTTGAGATTATGATATAAAAAGAAAGCATAAATACTACTCCATCATCCTCATCTAATCTAACCCATTAGATTAGGGTGTTCACCTCATTAGAGTGAGAGAGCTTGAGCTATTGCAACTTCGACGTAGATCATCGGAGAAGCGGAACACTACAAGCTAGCATGGATCGTTCGAGTCATGGAGCCTCTCTTGAGTCCGGGAGATCATGGATCGCGGCGAAGGGACTTCTACTCATAGCTTATGAAGCGAAGGAGCGGACTACAAAGGTTGTAATCCCTCACACTTAGTAGTAAAAATGTTTACTTGCTTGTAAAACCCTAATAATCTAGCAAAGATCCTGGCTTTGGGTTGTTCGGCACGTCTAAAATTTTATTCAGGCATGTTTGATGTCTTATGAACCGTCACAAGAGAGCCTAGGAACCCTACATCCAATTTGTAATTTGCGCTATTTTAATGTATAATTAAAAGCTTATGTAAATATTTGAAATAATTAATTTAGGAAAAATATTTAATTAAACTAACAATTTATAAGTGACCAAATAATATTAATTACTAGCAATTTCATAGCCTAAATAGGTATATTTAAGTCTATTTGAAAAATAATTATAGTTAAGTTTTACGGAAAAATGCGGTTTATTTTACTGATTATCAGAAAATTACCCTTAAGGGTTTTATTTAATTAATTAATTATTTATTTATTTTTAAAATGTTACAATCACGAAATGACGGGTAGAACATGACTAGTGCTTATGATAAGTTGACCATAGCCAAGGTCATAAACATCTAGGGGTAAAAAGTATATCGGGAATTTCAAGTGTTGAAATTTGCAATGAGATTGCATACAGTCTATATGATAGTTAGATCCCGATCCCACTGTGAGTAAAAATTACTTCCAGGAGAGTTTTACAATTTACAATTAGCTAATCTAGTAGGTGTCTAGAAAGGTGTTAACGGGGTTTGACCTCTGGGAAAAACGAGATTTATTTTAATTAGGTCCGTGCGCAAACACGGGGAACCTCCCTCAAAGTACCGACACTGGCCTAGCTAACCGGTTAGCGAAACTATAGAATGTAATTAATCCTGGCTAGTTTTCTTTACAGGTTTGAAAGAAAATTTGATAAAAGCAGTCGGAGACATCGATTAGATAAGATAATAACCAATCTGATCTTTGCAAGAGCTTTTCACTGAGTGTATTCTTTTCTCTCTCCTAATGGCAAATACCGATGACGGGACTTAAGCTTCTTTTAGAGAAAAACAAACTGACTGGACCAAATTATAAACAATGGTTGAGAAACTTGAACATTACACTCACATATGATAAAGTATCATATGTCCTCACTACCAAAGCCCCACCCGTCCCAAGACCTGAATCATCTGTTTCGGATATGGAGATCTGAAAAACATGGGATATTGATTGCAACATGGCCACGTGCCTCGCGCATGCTTCTATGGACAGTATCCATCAGAAACAGCACGAGAAGATGGATGTATAATCCATCTTTCTTCATACAAAGGAGTTGTATGAAGAGCAATCTCGTACTTTACGATACGAGGCATCTCGAAAACTGTTTCAGATGCGGTTGGCCCCCGGCGCATCAGTAGGAGACCATATTCTGAAAATAATTGGTCTTATAGAAGAACTTGAGGAACTGGGATGGACTATGGATAATGAGCAATATAAAAATATTGTTCTGCAGTCTCTCTCCCTCGCCTTTGCTCCATTCAAAGAGAGCACGCTTAAGATAGCGAAAACTCCCGCCCTTCTTTATGGGCCATCTTCCTCTTCAATCCCGAAAGCCAACGCCAAGGGAAAGAAGAAGAAGAATCCCACCAAGCCGAGAGGTGGAGTTGAAAAGGCGAAGGGGAAAGATAAGTCTGGGACCGCGGGAAGTGGAAAAGGAGAATGTTTTTACTGCCACAAATCGGGACACTGGAAACGCAATTGTGCTTTGTACCTTGCAGATTTCAAGAAGAAGAAGCATGTTGATGCTTCCGCTTCAGGTGTGTTTGTAACTGAAAACTGTTTTTTATTAAACCCTGCATCTTGGGTATTAGATACTGGTTCTGGTTCTCACATCTGTAATTGTATGCAGAGATTGAGAAACAGTAGAGTTTTGAAGACTGGGGACCACACTCTACGGGTTGGAAATGGTTCCAATGTACATGTTGTATCCGTAGGAGAGTATCATCGGGGGTTGCTTTCACGATGTATTTTGGTTTTGAACCCATGTTATTTTGTAACTGGTATGCTATTTAATATAATATCCATATCTTTGTTGGACAATGAAAGATATCATTTTGTGTTGCAAAATAATTTTATGAACATTAACTTGAATCAACAGTTGATTGGGTATGGTACACTAAGTAACGGAATTTATGTCCTAAACCAACACACAGTTTTCAATATACAATATACAAATAAAAGAAATATTTCAGATATAAATGAATATTTTCTTTGGCATTGTAGACTTGGTCATATTAATGAAACAAGACTAAACAAGGTACATAAAGATAGATATTTAAAACCTTTTGAATATAAACCTTATGCAACTTGTCAGTCTTGTATCAAAGGTAAAATGTCCAAAACTCCGTTTATAGGACACGGAGAGAGAGCTACAAAACTCTTAAGCCTCATACATAGTGATGTATGTGGACCAATGTCTACACATGTTAGAGGCGGTTTTTCATACTTCATCACTCTTACTGATGATTTCTCAAGATTCGGACACTTGTTTTTATTGAAGCATAAATCCAAAGCTTTCGAGAAATTCATGGATTACAAACTTGAAGTAGAAAAACAAACTGGCTTGAGTATCAAGAAACATCGATCAGATCGAGGTGGAGAGTATTTAAGCACTGAGTTTTCAGACTTATTAAAAGAGAATGGGATTTTCTCTCAGCTCACTCCTCCGTACACACCACAGCACAATGGTGTGTCAGAACGGAGGAATCGTACCCTATTAGATATGGTACGGTCCATGATGAGTGATGCTGAGTTACCAGTTTCCTTTTGGGGACATGCATTAGAGATAACAATTTATTTATTGAACAGGATTCCAACCAAGACCGTGTCTACCACTCCATATAAGATGTGGTGTGGGAAGAGACCATCTCTTAAAAAAGTTAGGATATGGGGTTGTCCGGCTTATGTCAAAAAGCAGAATCCGGATAAACTCGAGACACGATCGATCATGAGTATATTTGTGGGGTATCCAAAACATTCATATGGATATCTTTTCTACCACAAGGAGGATCAAAAGGTGTTTGTTTCTCAACATGCCACATTTTTGGAAAATGAAATTTTTACAAATAGTACTGATGGCAATAAGGTGGAAGTAGAAGAGGTTCTAGAGACATAAATTACTCATGAAGAATTGGTTGAACCTGATGTTGCAATAGAATATCAAGAACTTCAGCCGCTCCGGAGATCTAGTAGAACTTCTCGCCCACCGGAGAGATACTATGGTTTTCTCATTGATGGTGATAGAGAAGATTGCATCATGGATGATGATGACCCTACTAGTTTTCAACAGGCTATCACGAGTGGAGACTTAGTGAAGTGGCTGGATTCCATGAGATCTAAAATGGAATCTATGTACATCAACAAAGTATGGACTTTGGACGTTACACCTCCTGGGATAAAACCCGTAGGGTGCAAATGGATCTTTAAGAAAAAGATTGGTGTAGATGGACAGGTAAAGACCTATAAAGCAAAGCTTGTAGCGAAAGATTTTCGTCAAAGACCAGGACTGGACTATGATGAAACATTTTCTCCAGTAGCAATGCTTAAATCCATTCGGATCCTACTTGCTATTTCTGCTCACTACGACTATGAAATTTAACAGATGGACGTTAAGACTGCATTTCTAAATGGTGATTTAGAAGAGTGCATTTTTATGGATCAGCTAGAGGGCTTCACAGACAGTGGGAGCAGCGAAAAAGAATGTAGGTTGCTTAAATCCATTTATGGGTTAAAGCAAGCATCTCGGAGCTGGAACATCTGTTTTGATGATACAATCAAAGAGTTTGATTTTATCAAAAATATAGATAAACCATGCATTTATAAGAAAATTGTAGGGAGTACTGTCACTTTCCTCGTATTGTACGTGGATGACATTCTCTTGATAGGAAATGATATTCCTATCCTACAATCGGTCAAATTATTCTTATCATAAAGGTTCTCCATGAAGGACCTGGGTGATGCCTCGTGCATTTTGGGCATAAGGATCTATAGAGATAGATCCAAGAGATTATTAGGATTGTCCCAATCAAAGTACATTGATACCATCCTAAAAAGGTTTAGTATGGAAGATTCCAAGCTTGGTGCCTTGCCCGCTTGCCATGGAATCTCTCTCTAAGGACTTCTGTCCGAAGACTGATGAAGAGAGAGCTCGCATAAGCATTATACCCTACGCTTCAGCCGTAGGATCTATAATGTATGAGATGATATGTACTCACCCTGATGTAGCTTATGCACTAGCTGTAGTGAGCAGGTATCAATCCAACCCAGGGGAGCAGCAATGGATAGCCGTGAAGAACATTCTTAAGTATTTGCGAAGAACTAAATAATTGTTCTTGGTGTATGGTAATGGTGATCTCCAAATGGAGGCCTTTACCGATTCCAGCTTCCAAAGTGATAAGGATGGCAATAAATCTATCTCACGGTATGTATTTACCCTTAATGGAGGGGCGGTATGTTGGAAGAGTTCCAAACAGGATACCGTTGCAAACTCCATGATGGAAGCTGAGTATATTGCTGCAAATGATGCTGCCAAGGAAGCCGTCTGGATGAGGAAATTCGTTGCGGAGCTAGGAGTAGTTCCAACCATTATTAATCCAATACCATTGTATTGTGATAATAATAGAGCTATGGCGCTGGCCAAAGAACCCAGATCCCATCAAAAGTCCAGACACATCCTCAGGCGATATCATTTGATCCGGGAGATAGTTAATCGCCATGAGATTGAGATTCGGAGAGTAGATACAAAGGATAACACTGCGGATCCACTCACCAAGGCCCTTCCACAGCCGCAACATGAGCGACTTTTTAAGGTGTTGGGTATGAGATACGCCAATAATTGGCCTTAGTGCAAGTAGAAGATTGTTGGATATATGCATGCCCTAGAGGCCATTATATGTATAGTGGATGCTTGGACGTGTCTATATGTATATTTGATATATGACTTTCTTGCTCGACATGATAGTATGCTATCTAGTTTTACTTTATCTGATATGTTTACTTGATACTGTTCATTTGAAACATGTTGATAAAGCCTTGAGGATATTTGCTTAACTTCCATGGCTATGATGAAGATCATACTAGTGGGGCATGTATGGTCTATAAGCATATCCTTAAATGTTCTTAGTCGTAGGTATATCGAGACAGGGCATCGATATTCCAGGGTAGAATAGCGTGTACGTTTCTTGACCCATATGATGGGCGATGGATGATCCCATATCCATTGGTGTTGTGATATCGAAGATTGTATACGGGTGCTCAGTGGAGACTGGGTACACTGAACGGACTTACCGAGAATTCCTATATGGTATTATATCTATCATCGGATAGCAGTTCTCTGGAGACACTGGTACAGGTTAGTCTGTAGACCCGAGATCGTCATAGAGTCTTGTGTGTTCTCCCACTGTATTTTGATTTTCACCCTACCACGGCTCAACTGAGTCGTGCAAATATGTAGCTTTTAGGTATAGTCCCGAGACACATGAAGACAGTGAGCGATAGGAGGGGTTTCATCTTTCCCGGTATTGGGAGTTGATGTTGTGCAATGTGCGATTGGCTCTGACTTGAAGTCCCTGGACAGGGCTGATGAGATTTACCGATAAGTGTTATCAATAGTTTCTCGACTGGTCATAAACCATATGGACATGACTTATTAAGTTATTAGGGCTCGACGATTCCATCCCTAGACTTAATATGCAACATATCAGATGAAGAGACCGGACCGTATGGTAAGTGTTGCCAATGGCTCGACAGGAGTTTTGACGGGTTCACTTGTTTTTCTTCTGATCGCTCAATACCCGGGTGGCCGCTACATTAAGCTGACCACTTGCGGCTTATAGGTGTTTTGATATGATCATCACTTACTGCCTGCGTATTGACGAGTCTTAGAGTCCCACACAGAATTTTTCTAGCTCAGGCGAAATAATGTAGAGTGCATATGAGATATGTGCGGGAGCTCGACTAAAAGAGAGTATGTGATACCGTATTTTAATCGGGCGTTTAATATTGGTCGGGTCGCATTTGATATGACCGACTTATTAAATCAAGTGTTGATTTAATATTGTCACGACCCGAAAAGTACGGAACATGACCGGCACTTAAATTACGAAACGTCTCGAGGCGTACGTAATCTAAGTAAGGCAAAACCCAGGAATCAAAACCAAGTAAAGCAGTAGAGTGAGGGAAAACCAATTTAAATCATGTAGTTTAGCAACATAAGCTGAAATATGAATTTTTAAAATCACAAGTCTTTTCTAAAAATTTCGGCAGAGTTTCTTTTGTAAATACTGGCCCCGAACGGGGTACAACATGATAAATATATACATGAATGATAAAAGGCATCCCCAAGCGGGAGCTAGCTCTTCGTCAATCGATGGCCACAACCACGCAAGCAATATAATATACAACGCCGAAGGACGATGATCAAAACTGAAAAGGAAACTCAAACAACATGAAATCCACAATAATACAACGTGCGACTCTAAGGTCGAAAGAGTATACATCACTGGTCTCTGAGTCGGAATAAATATACAAGTTTTGTTAGTTATATGTATGCCCTAGAGGCCATTACTGTACATGGTGATGTATATTGTAGTGGATGCTTGGACATAAATAGGGAGGACTTTCTTGCTCGACATGATAGTATGCTATCCGGTTGCTCTTTATCTTAACATGTACTATGATTGTCTCTATGTTACATGTTGATAAAGCCCTTAGGATATGTACTCGACTACTGGGACTATGATGAGATCATACTAGTGGGGCCGCGGTAGTCGACGAGTACATCATATAACTGTTCCTAGTCGAGGGTGTATCGAGACAGGGCATCGATACACTAGAGTAGACTAGCGTATACGCATCTTGACCCATATGATGGGCGATGGATGATCCCATATCCATCGGTGTTTGACTTCAAGGATGGTGTACGGATGCTCAGTGGAGACTGGGTACACTGTACGGACTCGCCGAGAACTCCGAGATGGTATTATACCTCACATCAGATGGCAGTTCTCTGGTGACACTGGTACAGGTTAGTCTGTAGACCCGAGATCGTCATAGAGTCTTGTGTGATTCCCACTGTGCTTTGATTTCCATCATACCATGTCAAGAAGGGCGTGCAAAAAGGTGGCTTTTGGGTACAGCTCCGAATCACATGGAGGCAATGAGCGATAGGAGGGGATTCGTCTCTCCCGGTATAGGGAGTTGATGTTGTGCTGTATTCGATTGGCTATAACTGGAAATCCCTAGCCAGGGTTGCTTAGATTTACTGGTAAGTGTTATCAGTAGTTTCTCGAACTGTTATAGACCTCATATCGACACGACTTATCAAGCTACTGGGGTCTGCCGTTTACCAACCCTAGGCGAGATATGCGACATATCAAACGAAGAGACCGGACTGTACAGGAGTTTTACTGATTGGATTCGCAGGAGAATGTACAGGCTTGCTTGTTGATCTTCTAATCACTCAATACCTGGATGGCTGTTACGTTTAGCTGACCGCTTGCAGCTTATGGGTGTTTGATATGATCATCACCTACTGCCGGCGTATCGACGATTCTTTAAAGTCATACACAGAGGTTACTTGGCTCAGGAAAAACGGAGTAGGAGCACATATATGATATGTGCGGGACCGAGAACAATACGTGTATGTGATACCGTATTAGATTCTCACGATATGAGATATCGGCCGGGTATATGAGATATAGCCGGGTCATCGGATCAAGTGTTGATTCGATGAACTGATACAGATTATATTAGTCGGTTATTTGAGAAATAGCCGGATTATCGGATCAAGTGTTGATTTGATAATTTAATGTATAATTATATATTTGATATATTAAATTACATTAACTAATATTAGCTCACTTATTGATTCATTTTCTCACTCGGGTAATACATTGATATATATGCGATGTATGTTAACTGTATTATTTTCTTTTGTTACAAAATATATTATATATGTGATATATAATATTGTAACATGTTATAATTACTAATGCAACTTGATTAGTGGAGAATAAACAAGGTTAGCGTTTGATTTGGGTTAGCTCATTCTTGAAGCTTCTAGAAGCTTTTCTTTTTGTCATGAGCTAAGATATTTTGTTGATATTTTGTAACCCAAACCACACCCTCAAACCTAGTTAACTCTCTACAAAGGTTAGCTCATTTTATATTAGCAACCATGGTTGCATAAGTAATTATCAACACAATTCATTATTCATCACAAAAAAAATAGATCATCTTCTTCCTTCTTCTTCTTTCATGAAAAGCTTTCTAGATTTTTATGAAGTGATGAAAATGGGTGAGTTAAAGAAAACAAATGAGAGATAAAATCCTACTTCATCATCCTAATCTATCCTAGCCATTTAGATTAGGGTGTTCACTTCATTAGTGAGTGAGATCTTGAGTTAAAGTTTCTTTAAGGTAGATCATCTTAGTTATCGAAGATCGGAAGCAAGTTTGCATCATTCTCTTCGTGGAGCCTCTCTAGAGTCCTGGTACATGATGATCGCAGCAAAGGGACCTCAACACGAAGCTTATGAAGTGAAGGACCGGACTACAAAGGTTGTAATCCCAAACTCTTAGATGTTAAAGTGTTTAACATACTTTGTTTCACCTAATCTTTAGTTTAAAGATCGTGGTTAGGGTTGTTCGGCACGTCTAAATTTTAAATCGGGCATGGTTGATACCTTGTAGACCCTTATGAGAGTGCCTAGTAACCCCACAGTGGTATCAGAGCCGAGCTAGAGGTTTAGGCGAAGTCTAGGCGAAGTTTAAAGTACGATCGAACCCCGAAACCCCGGTTTTTACTCTTCTCTGGAAATTTTGTAAAAATATGATTTTTTCTGCATTAATAATACTCAAAAAAATCAGCAGTGAATTATAAGAATTACTGTGAAAAACGAGCCAGTAATTCCCACAAACCGCCATGGAACCGCGGCAAGACCATGCATTGCGCCGTGGATCCGCGGCCGTACTGGGGAATTGGGCTTTGATTTTGCACAGTAATATCCGTAGGTGTTTCTGCATATTTCTGGCTATTTTTAATCTTACTCAAGTGTTGAGTTTTCTGGGTTGTATTGGAAGCTCGTTGATTCGATCGGAAAGTATAACTTCGTTTAGTTTTGTCCGGGTAATTTTTAAAACGTGTTAAAAAGTTCGAACAGATATCAACAACTCACTTTTTACCCTGCCGGAAAATTTCCAAGTGTTGGATTTTTCCGTAGTTTAAGAACGTTCTAAGTCGTGCATGTAACGCGGTGGATCTTCTAGAAGAACACAAACCTTAACTCGATTATGTGACCGTCTGAACTGCCTCTAAACCTTAGGGTTTGTGGCAGTACAGCGTTGCCACATGTGAGGCGTTGGCTTGACCCTTCTACGGCTGGACCATTGGTACTGTGGCATGCAATGGATATTTTTTGAACTCCGCTCAAGTGTTGAGCTATTTGGGAAATCTTGGGTGTTTGTTTATTCGATCGGAAAGTTTAACATTGTCTATTTATCTGGAATGTGATATAATATTTGGAATCCACATGCAGTTATGAGATAACTAATTTGAATGTTATAAATCTAGCAGTTTATTTTCAGATGATCGGTTGCCACGAGATTTTGATGCGATCAAAAGTCCGTTGCAATCGCGTAGCGTACGCGGATACTCGCCGGGTAAACTTAATAGAGAGCCACTCCCCATAGCCCCGACCAAGTGACTGTAGGAGAACCCCATCGCCAAAAGTATCCGTTCGGGTGCTCGCGGCAGCGGTGTTCCGCCTTAGTGCACTTCGTCGACGGCATCGGGGGTGCAGCCATCTACTAAAGTTTGCGATGAGCATTCGATCAGGATATCGGGAATCTTGTTGAATTGCCCTACCAGATATTGAAAAACGTTTTCGATATAAAGACTGAAATGCGGGGTTTATAATTGTTAGGAATACGATGTCCAAGGAATTCATTTGGTTAGGCATGCGATGTCTAAGGAGGTTGCGGATTCCAACTGTTGTAGTTTTACACTTTCTTTTCTGTGACCGTAAGTGTAGTATGTGGTGTATCGCCAGTTTCGTTGCTATACATCAACGACAATCGGGATATGCATACTTACTTACATTGATGATATGAGATATTATGTATTGCTGTGATATGTTATATTGAATCGTCGTGTTCTGAATAGCCGGGAGGTTTTATGTGAGATGAGGTTTTTTATTTTCATTCATGTAAAATTCATTTGTATGTAATATTCTTTTATTGGGGCACTTCCGGGCTGAGGATAATGTCACCATTGTATATTATTTACTTTTCCGCATTAGGTAGACCCAAGGCAGGGAGCACAAGTAACCGGGTTCTAGGGTCCAGTGGGAGACCATCTCGAGGAGTCGAGACCGGGTCTCCTAACCCTAGAATTGGCAGTGTTGCTTGTTGCTTTCGTAGAAGTCTAGGGATGTGGGTTTGGCTATTCATCATGACCGTGGAATCCGTGTTTTATACAGGCTCGTATTAAAAACACGGACCTCCTAGTATATCCAATATTTCATATATGTTCTTCTGCTGTAATGTTCTGTGATGAGATCATATTACTGCCTGAGACGAATGTTTATATTATATATATGAGATATATGTTATATTTCAGATTTCGTTTCAAATGTGATGCTTGTGAAGCATAATAAAATGGGACTTCATTAATGAGATTAATGAAACTAAAAGAAACCTAAAGATGTTGTAGAAACTTATTTAAAAACTGGTAGCTCTAATTCTTGCTTTGCATAGCGGTGTTCCTTATAGAGCATCCAGCACCTTATTCGATAAGGAAAGAGCCGAGATCCCTTCACCGGGAGTGACCTCTTTAGTGAAACTAGCAGATGCTACAAACACGGTTTGTCTTTTGATTGCTTATATAGTTTTTGCTATGCATAGTGATATTTGTGAAATATTCTGCACCTTATTCGATGAGGAAAGAGCCGATGATCCCTTCACCGGGAGTGACCTCTTTAGCAAAACTAGAAAAGGCCTCAAAAACATTCCATTCAAAATCACTCGATTCTACAACGATATCAAGTTCATTACGCAAAGGGTTTTCTTAAAAACCTGTCGTAGCCCTCCGTCATTTCAAATAAGTCCTTCTTAGTATTCGTGCTACGTTTGTTGACCTCCGTTAAGGCGTGGTGTGCGGTAGCTAACTAGTATTTATCTGTTTATGCATATGATGCAGATTGTTTTAGGGTAGTCGTGCGGCCTTGTTGACCTCCGTCAAGGGTCGTGCGGGTGGGTTTAATTTAATCAGGAAATGACGGGTAGAACTTGACTTGCAGCCTATGGTTTGTTGACCTCCGTCAAGGTCATAGGACGCTAGGGGTAAAATATTATTGGGAATTTCAAGTGTTGAAATTTGCAATGAGATTGCATACCTTCTATGAGATAGTTGGATCCCGATACCCGCTGCGAGTAAGAGTTACTCCTAGGAGAGTTTTACACATTACAATTAGCCGATCAAGTAGGTGTCTAGAATGGTGTTAACAGGGTTACGCCCCTGGAAAAATGAGGTTTATTTTAATTAGGTCCGTGCGAAAGCACGGGGAACCTCCCTCAAAGTACCGGCACTGGCCTGGCTGAAAGATTGGCAAACTTGTATAGTGTAATTAATCCCGGCTAGTCTTTCCTTTTAGGGTTTGAAGGAAGATTTGACTAAAACAGTAGGAGACATCCTGATTAGATAAATTGATAACCAATCTAATCTTGTAAAAGCGCACGCTGAGTGTTTTCTTCTCTCTCTCTCCTGATTGCGACTATGTCACGCCTTAATCAAGATAATAATACGGATGTATTGACCTAACCCGCTTGTTATACTGCGCTAGGGAACGTTGGTCCCGCTCCAACTTATAATTGTTATAAGACAGAGCAGGAAATAGGGGATTACCAGAATTCCTGTGCCGCCCAAACGAAGAAAGTGCATGTTGGTGCATCTTCTTCGGGTGTGTTCATTACACAGAACTGTTTCTCAATATCCTTTACATTCTTGGTATTTGATACCGGATCAGGATCCCACATATGTAATTTGTTACATGGGCTACAGAAAGGTAGAGGACTAAGAACGGGTGATAAGTTTCATGAGATAGAAACGGTGCAAGTGTTGCAGCCAAGTCTGTTGGTAGTTATCACCCTGTATTATCAGAATACATTGATTCTGAACGAATGTTATTAGATACCGAACCTGAGATACAACATCATATCGGTCTCTTTATTAGTAAAGAAGGATATAATTTTGTATTGTTGGATAATGTTTTGAACATTTCCTATATCAAGAGTTGATCGGTTCAGGCACGTTATCTAAAAGCATTGACATTCTAAATCAAACTACAGTTCGTAGTATACAGAACACACACAAGAGGAAGAGTTCAGAAATGAACGAATCCTTCTAGAGGTATTGTAGACTAGGTCATATCAATGCGACCTGACTAACCAAGTTACATTTAGATGCATATTTAAATTAGTTTGAATTTACATCTTGTGAAACTTGCCGGTCATGTCACAAAGATAAGATGACCACAGCTCTGTATTTGAAACAGAGAAAGAGTTAGTGAACTCTTGGGATTGATACATGCTGATGTATGAGGTCCCCTGTCTACACATGCCAAGACCGGTTCTTTATACTTCATTACATTCACTGTTTATCTCTCAATATTCGGACATATGTTCCTGTTGAAACACTAGGCTGAACCTTTTGAGATATTCACAGAATATAAGTTAGAAGTACAGAACCAAAAACGGGTATAAGTATTATATCCTTTGATGAGATCAAGGAGGAGAATACTTGAGCATAGAATTCCTAGATTATTCTAAAGGAGAATGAGATTCTCTCTCAGCCTTACTCCTCCGTATACACCACAGCACGTCGGTGTATCGGGGAGGAGCAATTACACCCTATGTGATATGGTGTGCTCTATGATGAGTACTACTGAGTAGCCTATTTCCTTTTGAGAGTTATGCACTTGTGAAGCTGCATACCTATTGAATAGGGTTCCAATCAAATCAGTTGCCACTTCATATGTGATATGGAATGGGAAGAGCCTATATCTTAAGTAAGGTAAGATTCGGGGTTGTCCAGCCTATGTCTAAAAGCATAATCCGGACAAGCTCGAGGCAAAAACAGTTCTGTAGAAGTTTGTTGGATATCCCAAGCATTCGCAAGGGAATATCTTCTACCTAACCGAGGAACAAAAGATGTTTTGTTTCTCAACATGCCACCTTTGTGAAAAGGTATTTCTTGTGAAGAAATTGGTGGTCATGAGGTAGAACAAGAAAGAGTTCCAGCTATACAAACTGCAGCTGATGATTTGATAGAACCAAAGGATTCAATAGTTTCCAATGAACCTCAGCCTCTCCGCCGATCTAGTAGGGTTTCTCACCCACCTGAGAGATACTTCGATTTCTCTATGATAGTGGGAGCGGGGATTGCATCATGAGATGATAACCCAACTTATTTTGAGCAGGCCATCAGGAGTGGGACTCTATAAGAATAGCTGGATGCTTAGTGATCTGAGATGGAATACTTATACACCAAAAAAGTATGGACTTTGGTTGCTTTATCTGAAGGGTTAAATCCCCATCAGGAGCAAGTATATCTTGAGAAGATTACTTGGTGTATATAGAAAAGTTGAGACTTTAAAAGCTATGCTTTAGTCCATCCAGATCCTACTTGCCACGGCTACATACCATGACTACGATATCTGGCGGTTGGGTGTCATGACTGCTTTTCTAAATGTTGATTTGGAATAGAGCGTCTATAAGTACACAACTAGAGGGATTTGTAGACAGTGGGAGCAGCGGAAACGTGTGCAAGATGTTTTATGTGATAAAGCAGGTATCGCGGAGTTGGAACGTCTGTTTTCATGTGGTAGTCAAAGAGTTTAACATCATCAAAATGGTAGATGAACCTTGTATATACAAAAAGGTAGTAAGGAGTATGGTGGTGATCCTCGTAGAGTACGTGGATGACATACTCTTGATAGGGACGGAGTTTCCTATGCTACGCTCGGTCAATCTCCGCTTATCACAACGATTCTCCGTATAGGATCAAAATGATACCTCCTAAATTCTGGGTTTTGGATCTATGAGATAGATCTAATTATATGTTAGGATTCTCACTAGTTGTAGTGAGATGGTATCAATCGATCCTGGGGAGAATCACTGGAAAAGTTCCAGGGTGATAAGGATGACTGAATGTCAGTCGCAGGTATTGTCTTTACCCTCAGTGGAGGGATGGTATGTTGGAAGAGTTCCAAGCTAGATACCGTGACTTACTAGACTATTAACGGCAAGATACATCGTTACCTAGGATGCTACTAAAGAGGCGGTCTGGATATATATAAGTTCATGAATGAACTTCGTTCCTACCATTGTGTGACAATGGAGTTATGGCTTATGCCAAGGAACCCCCGTCCCATCAGAGATCCAGATATAATTCTTAGGCAGTATCACCTGATCATGGAGATGGTTGATCTCCAGGGAGATCGAGGTTAGGAGAGTAGACATAAAAGACAACAGCGCGGATCCACTCACAAAGTCCTTTTTCCCAGTAGAGACTTTTATGGGATGGTTGAGTATGAGATACTTCAACCACATCTAATTGTTGGGTATGTGATACCACAACAGATGGACCTAGTGCAAGTAGGAGATTGTTAGTTATATGTATGCCCTAGAGGCCATTACTGTACATAGTGATGTATATTGTAGTGGATGCTTGGACATACATAGGGAGGACTTTCTTGCTCGACATGATAGTATGCTATCTGGTTGCTCTTTATCTTAACATGTACTACGATAGTCTCTATGTTACATGTTGATAAAACCCTTAGGATATGTACTCGACTACTGAGACTATGATGAGATCATACTAGTAGGGCACGGTAGTCGACGAGTACAACCTATAACTGTTCCTAGTCGAGGGTGTATCGAGACAGGGCATCGATACACCAGAGTAGACTAGCGTATACGCATCTTGACCCATATGATGGGTGATGGATGATCCTATATCCATCGGTGTTTGACATCAAGGATGGTGTACGGGTGCTCAGTGGAGACTGGGTACACTGGACGGACTCGCCGAGAACTTCGAGATGGTATTATACCTTACGTCAGATAGCAGTTCTCTGGTGACACTGGTACAAGTTAGTCTGTAGACCCGAGATCGTCATAGAGTCTTGTGTGGTTCCCACTGTACTTTGATTTCCATCATACCACGTCCAAGAGGGCATGCAAAAAGGTGGCTTTTGGGTACAGTCCCGAATCACATGAAGGCAATGAGCGATAGGAGGGGATTCGTCTCTCCCGGTATAGGGAGTTGATGTTGTGCTGTGTTCGATTGGCTATAACTGGAAATCCCTGGCCAGGTTTCCTTTACTTGTAAGTGTTATCAGTAATTTTTTGAACTGTTATAGACCTCATATCGACACGACTTATCAAGCTACTGGGGTCTGACGTTTACCACCCCTAGGCGAGATATGTGACATATCAGACGAAGAGACCGGACGGTAGTGGAGTGTTACTGATTGGATTTGCAGGAGAATGTACAGGCTTGCTTGTTGATCTTCTGATCGCTCAATACCTGGGTGGCTGTTACGTTTAGCTGACCGCTTGCAGCTTGTGGGTGTTTGATATGATCATCACCTACTGCCGGCGTATTGACGATTCTTTAGAGTCCTACACAGAGGTTTCTTGACTCAGGCAAAACGGAGTAGGAGCACATATATGATATGTACGGGACCGAGAACAATACGTGTATGTGATACCGTATTAGATTCTCACGATATGAGATATCGGCCAGGTATATGAGATATAACCGGGTCATCGGATCAAGTGTTGATTCGATGAACTGATACAGATTATATTAGTCGGTTATTTGAGAAATAGCCGGATTATCGGATCAAGTGTTGATTTGATAATTTAATGTATAATTATATATTTGATATATTAAATTACATTAACTAATATTAGCTCACTTATTGATTCATTTTCTCACTCGGATAATACATTGACATATATGCGATGTATGTTAACTGTATTATTTTCTTTTGTTACAAAATATATTATATATGTGATATATAATATTGTAACATGTTATAATTACTAATGCAACATGATTAGTGGGGATTAAACAAGGTTAGGGTTTGATTTGGTTTAGCTCATTCTTGAAGCTTCTAGAAGCTTTTCTTTTGTCATGAGCTAAGATATTTTGTTGATATTTTGTAAGCCAAACCACACCCTCAACCCTGGTTAACTCTCTACGAAGGTTAGCTCATTTTATATTAGCAACCATGGTTGCATAAGTAATTATGAACACAATTCATTATTCATCACAAAAGAAATAGACCATCTTCTTCCTTCTTCTTCTTTCATGAAAAGCTTTCTAGCGTTTTATGAAGTGATGAAAATGAGTGAGTTAAAAAAAACAAATGAGAGCTAAAATCCTACTTCATCATCCTAATTTATCCTAGCCATTTAGATTAGGGTGTTCACTTCATTAGTGAGTGAGATCTTGAGTTAAAGTTTCTTCAAGGTAGATCATCTTAGTTATCGAAAATCGGAAGCAAGTTTGCATCATTCTCTTCGTGGAGCCTCTCTAGAGTCCGGGTACATGATGATCGCAGCGAAGGGACCTCAACACGGAGCTTATGAAGTGAAGGACCGTACTACAAAGGTTGTAATCCCAAACACTTAGATGTTAAAGTGTTTAACATGCTTTGTTTCACCTAATCTCTAGTTTAAAGATCTTGGTTAGGGTTGTTTGGCACGTCTAAATTTTAAATCGTGCATGGTTGAGGCCTTGTAGATCCTTGTAAGAGTGCCGAGTAACCCCACAAGGTTGGTGATGGAGTTACTAGATACAACTGAATAAATAAAGGTACAATAGTGGTCACGATACAAGTGAACCCACCTACCAAAACAATCACCCGAAAAGGAAGCAGTATGCCAGCAAAGCCGTAACGGAACCTATACGGCAAAACTTGCAAGAAACTGTGGCACAACGGGGGTGAGTTGCCAACTCATGAGTAGAAAATATCACCGAGCAGAAATCGTATGTATGACACAATCCTAGGTCAATACGATCAATAATATGTATAAGCTCAAATAATAAGTCTCAAGCAAGAAAAGGTGGCAATGGTAAACATCTATACATAAGTGTAATCCTATGTGCTCGTGTCAGTGCCTCAGATAACAACATATCATATGAATGAGGTATGAATGCATGAAAAAAGAATACATGTAAATGAAGAAACTGCTTTCATAACTTAGTGAGATTTCTATATATTTAAAATGAGGTATCATCAATGAAATCAACATAATCAGTGTCTAGCATCGATACAAAACATAAATCCCAATATCTCAAAATATCTCAGGCTCCGGCTATCCGGACTGCCTGTATCATCAAATCTCAAAACTGCAATATCTCAAAATCTCAGTGTCTCAAATCTCACTATCTGGGGCTCCGTTCGTCCTGATCGGCCCATATCATCAATCACACGACCATGAACGGTATCCTCCGGATATCCGGCGCGCCAGGTAAAATCACCGGTAGGCAGACTGCCCTTGTCGGGCTCATCGTCTACACCTCGATCTTCTTGCCCCGGGATACCTTACCGGATTCACCATATACCCGCAGACGGTTCATCCAACTCCTCGAATCGGGTCTCAAAATTCATTTCATAACCGAGAAAACATCATGGTGGACGACGCATACATCACGAGAAAACCGCACTTTTCATTTTAAAAAGAGAGAGAGAGAAAGAAGTTTATATATAATCTTGCGGTTTTCTCCCAAATTCAGGAATCTCATAAAAATCCGAAATCCAAGAATCGACAGTAAATAAACAGTGAATATCGGCATAAAATTCCATAATACTGCATAACAGTGATTAATAATAATAATGAATTTACAAATAATAAGTGAAATGTCTAACCTGACATATAAAGCAAGTACACTAATATCATGTCGAAACTATCAGCTAACAAGCTATGTCAATGAAATAATATTGTCTAAAGTGTACGTGATATGGCAATTACCGATGATGATGTGTGTGAGCCGGCAAGTAAGTGTATGTGGAACATACGCATCATCGGTAATGGTGCTGGTGTCCTGACCGCATGATTTCAATATTAACATATGAAAACACAATATAAGCATGCAATGCGATGTGAGCAGCAAGAATATGCGGGAGCTGAATATCAAATACAATGATAACGAATCTATATATGTCTAAGTATGAGTCGTACAGTTTTGCCATTTGAAATAATACGAATCGTGTGTTTAGAAAATAGGGATTACGGTGTTTTTAAGAAAATGTACGTCCTTTGAAATATCCATAGAATCTCTTGGCCTCTCTTTAAAAATACTCAGGATTCGTTAGTTTTGAAATAGGTATGACTCGAATCTAATCTATCATTTACAAGTAAACTACCGGGCTAAACTAAAAGGCTGATCGAAAGGTAAGGGAACCGCCTAACATCTGAGTCGATACATACATACATATATATATATATATATATATATATATATATATATAAATATAACAGTCGGTGATCCCGCCTCAAAAGTATCCCATACGATACAATATCTATAATATGACATCCTCAAGTCAAGAGTGCGGATCTATCATCAATATATAGCTCGTACGGTAAATCCGTCGTACGGTCTCCTAAATCTGGGTACGGGTCAAATGTCACATCTATCACAATATTCATCTGGTATCCTCTTTATCAAATATCATGATCCGGGGTACTGATCTACGTCTAGTACAATACAAATACCACATATGTATATGCATGCGTGTGTATGAAAACACCACGTCAAAAGGACCCGCTAAAACATCATGTAGTATCTCCAATACGAACCATGTCACATCACCGATCTCACGGCCTCAACCCCAATCTCATCGACTCATCTCCAATCCCAAGTACGATCCTCATAATCCGTGTATATGTATACGTGTGTGTGTGTGTGTGTGTATACATACATAGTCCCATACCCATGTGTGTGTGTGTGTGTATATATACATATCCCCATATACGCACGGGTAAAAGAATGAATGCATGCAAGTGTGTGTGCGTCTGTGGGTGCAACAACTACTCTAGGGTTTCGCAAGTAACACTACTAATCCATGAACACATAACCATATCCTGAATATCCATGTCTCATATAAAAGATATCATATATATATAGTATATATATAGCAAACTATACATCGAACTGCGGGGGTGCTATACACCATCCACCCGACATCCCCTGTAGATATATATCTACTCACCTGATCTTGCTTGCCGATGTCGATGTCGCCATCATCTTCTTCATCGTCTCGAATCATCGTGGGGGTACCTGCATGTCACACGTATCACACCGCATTAAAAACCAAATGGAAACCAAAACGACTCGCGGAACTCACATAGGTCAAAACCTATGGTCTGCTCCCGCAAATCAACCCGATATCACTCGATATAGACGTACAAACGTCACGTGATCGAGATAAAGCACAATACTCAAATCCAGAATTTAAAATACGCAAAACCATAACTCGAATCAAAGCAACAACACAAGGAAATAGTCCCAGATTTTTTCTAGGGTGAAAACAATGTTCCAAAACAATACTAGGGTGATATATAGGGTACATACGACCTACAGAAGAAACCTGGGGGCCAAATTCTACCAGGTGGCCGGCCACACCCTAGGAAAATCTAGACTGCTCAGATTTGAGGTGGAGTTAGGGCCTCAAACTTCTACATTGGGTGCTTAGTGGTCCAATTGGTTCTCTAAAGATGTTTATTTTTCCAGTAAAATTCCCAGGTTATACCAGATTTCCCTGCACCATCAAAGTCATCATAAACCGACATGAAAAGTTCTGAAATTCCGTATTTTAGGTTTTCAGTTGGGTTTGGTCTGGGTTTCTATCATTATAGGGAGTTTAAGGTCATCTCTAAAGCCCAGTTACACCATCTCTAATCAAATCAAACCCTAAATCCCAACTTGAGTTTCCAAAGTTCACTAAACACCACAAAATCGATTTTAAACTTGAAAAGTGGCTTAAGCATATGAAACACTACACTAATTGTGAAAGGATTACCTCATTTAGGACCCAAGAATCCCCTACAGCACCAAAATGTTATTTTTCTTTGTCCAAAGTGTAGCTTGTGAGCTTGTGCACAACATTTATGACGTGGAGATGGGGTTTTGGGTTGTTTTTGATGGTGTTGTGTGGCTTGAAGAGGGTGAGGGAGGAGGTGCTGCCATGGTGAGTGAAGAGGGAAAGAAATATAAAGATGATGAAGAGAATGAAAACTTGGTCAAAGAACCCCTCACCTCACTCTCTCTTCTCTCTCATGTCCATACCCCTTTCTTTAATCATTTTCCTTTTCTTTTTCCTTTTCTTTTCTTTTAATTTCTCTTTAGTTTTCATTAACACCAAAAATTAAATGATCATGAAGGAAAACCTGCAGGGATGCTAGGCACTGTCACAAGGGTCTACGAGGCATCAACCAAGCCCGATTTAAAATTTAGAAATGCCGAACAACCCTTAACCAAGATCTTAAACTAGAGATTAGGCGAAAACAAGCATGTTAAACACTTTAACACTAAGTGAGAGGGATTACAACCTTTGTAGATCTGGTCCTTCACTTCATAAGCTCCGTGTTGTGGTCCCTTCGCTGCGATCATCAAGTTCCGGACTCTCGAGAGGCTCCACGAAGAGAAAGATGCAAGCTTGCTTCCGATCTTCGATAACAAAGATGATCTACCTTGAAGTTTCATTAACACAAGCTCTCACTCACTAAATGAAGTGAACACCCTCTTCTAAATGGCAAGGATAGATGAGAATGATGAAGTAGGATTTTAGCACTTATTTGTTTTCATTAACTCACCCATTTTCATCACCTTTGAAAAAGCTAGAAAGCTTTTCCATGAAAGAAAAAAGAAGGAAGAAGAAGATCATTTTCTTTTGTGATGAATAATGAAATGTAATAATCATTACTTATGCAACCATGGTTGCTAATAATATAAGCAAACCCTTGTAGAGAGTTGACTAGGGTTATGGGTTTGGGTTGGGTTAAGAATGAGTCACACAAAAATATCAAGCATAATATCTTAACTCAATCCAAAAGAAAACCTTCTAGAAGCATCATGAAGGAACTAACCCAAATCAAACCTTAACCTTGTTTAATCTCCACTAAACTTGTTGCATTAGTAATCATATCATGTTACAATATTATATATCATATTTATAATATTTATTGCAACAAAATAAAATAATACAATTAACATATATCGCATATATATACATGTATTACCCGAGTGAGAAAACAATCTTTTAGTGAGCTAATATTAGTTAATGTAATTTAATATATCATATATATAATTATACATTAAATCATCGAATCAACGCTTGATCCGACAATCCGGCTATATCGCATATAACTGACTAATATATCATTTACCGATTCATCGAATCAACACTTGATCCGATGACCCGGCTGATATCAAATATCGCGAGAATATAATACGGTATCTCATATCGTATTATCCTCGGTCCTGCACATATCACATATGTGCCCCTACTCCGTTTTGCCTGAGTCAAGAAACCTCTGTGTAGGACTCTAAAGAATCGTCAATACGTCGGCAGTAGGTGATGATCATATCAAACACCCACAAGCTGCAAGCGGTCAGCTAAACGTAACAGCCACCCAGGTATTGAGCGATCAGAAGATCAACAAGCAAGCCTGTACATTCTCCTGCGAATCCAGTCAGTAACACTCACGTACAGTCCGGTCTCGTCGTCTGATATGTCACATATCTCGCCTAGGGGTGGTAAACGTCAGACCCCGGTAGCTTGATAAGTCGTGTCGATATGAGGTCCATAACAGTTTGAGAAACTACTGATAACACTTACTAGTAAATCTCAACAACCCTGACCAGGGATTTCCAGTTATAGCCAATCGAACACATCACAACATCAACACCCTAAACCGAGAGAGACGAATCCCCTCCTATCGCTCATTGCCTCCATGTGATTCGGAACTGTACCTAAAAGCCACCTTTTTGCACGCCCTCTTGGACATGGTATGATGGAAATTAAAGCACAGTGGGAATCACACAAGACTCTATGACGATCTCGGGTCAACAAACTACTCTGTACCAGTGTCACCGGAGAACTGCCATCTGACGTGAGGTATAATACCATCTGGGAGTTCTCGGCGAGTCAGTCCAGTGTACCCAGTCTCTACTGAGCACCCGTACACCATCCTTGATGTCAAACACCGATGGATATGGGATCATCCATCGCCCATCATATGGGTCAAGATGCGTATACGCTAGTCTACTCTAGTGTATCGATGCCCTGTCTGGGTACACCCTCGACTAGGAACGGTTATAGGATGTACTCGTCGACTACCGTAGCCCCACTAGTATGATCTCATCATAGTCCCAGTAGTCGAGTACATATCCTAAAGGCTTTATCAACATGTAACATAGAGACAATCAGAGTACATGTTAAGATAAAGTACAACCAGATAGCATACTATCATGTCGAGCAAGAAAGTCCTCCCTATATATGTCCAAGCATCCATTACAATATACATCATATGTACAGTAATAGCCTCTAGGGCATACATATAACTAACAATCTCCCACTTGCACTAGGGCCATCTGTTGTGGTATCACATACCCAACAATTAGCTGTGGTTGAAGTATCTCATACTCAACCATCCCATAAAAGTCTCTACTGGGAAAAAAGACTTTGTGAGTGGGTCCGCGCTGTTGTCCTCTGTGTCTACTCTCCTAACCTCGATCTTCCTAGAGATCAACCATATCTATGATCAGATGATACTGCCTAAGAATTATATCTGGATTTCTGATGGGACGGGGGGTTCCTTGGCAAAAGCCACAACTCTATTGTCACACAATGGTAGGAACGAAGTTCATCTCATGAACTTATATATCCAGATTGCCTCTTTGGTAGCATCCTTGGTAACGATGTATCTTTCTTTTAATCGTCTAGTAAGTCATGGTATCTAGCTTGGAACTATTCCAACATACCGTCCCTACACTGAGGGTAAAGACAATGCCTGCGACTGACATTCAGTCGTCCTTATCACCTTGGAACCTTTCCAGTGATTCTCCCCAGGATTGATTGATACCATCTCACTACAACTAGTGAGTATCCTAACATCCAATTAGATCTATCTCATAGATCCAAAACCTAGGTTTTAGGATGTATCACTTTGATCCTATATGGAGAATCCTTGTGATAAGCGGAAATTAACCGAGCGTAGCATAGGAAACTCCTTCCCTATCAAGAGTATGTCATCCACGTACTCTACGAGGATCACCACCATACTCCCTACTACCTTTTTGTATATACTAGGTTCATCTACCATTTTGATGAAGTCAAACTCTTTGACTACCACATCAAAACAGATGTTCCAACTCCGCGATGCCTGCTTTATCAACATAAAACATCTTGCACATGTTTTTGCTGCTCCAACTATCTACGAAGCTCTCTTGCTGTGTACTTATAGACGCTCTCTTTCAAATCATCATTTAGAAAAGAAGTCATGACACCAAACCACAAGATATCGTAGTCATGGTAAGTAGCCGTGGCAAGTAGGATCGGGATGGACTTAAGCATAGCTTTGAAAGTCTCAGCTTTTCTATGTACACCAAGTAATCTTCTCAAGATATAGTTGCTCCTGATGAGGATTTAACCTGTAACATCTTAGGATGTGTTTAGTGACTAATTATATTTAAATAATGGGTTTTTAATAAAAAGTTTACCAAATTGGGTTTTAAATATTTTTCCTAATTTAATAGATATTTTTCTAAAATTTTCCTAGGCTTGCACACACATGTGCATGTAAACTAAGGTTTTTAAATAGGATAATACCATGATTAGTAACCATGGTGGGTTAATCATGGGGATTAAGTCTTTTGGGTTTTAATTAAGTTTAATTAGTTATTTAATGGTTGCTTTAATTTGAATTCCTTTGGGTGTTGACTTGGTGAGGGTGAGAGAGAGAGAAGGCATCATGGCAAAAGCCATGCTTGCAATTAATGAAGAGAGAGAGAGAGGAGGGGTTGACATTGGGTTATGATTTCCTCTCATTTGTTTTGTTCCTTCTCTTAACCCCACTCTCACACACAGAACCTTACCTCTTC
Source organism: Agapanthus africanus (assembly GCA_030015575.1). Taxonomy (NCBI): domain Eukaryota; kingdom Viridiplantae; phylum Streptophyta; class Magnoliopsida; order Asparagales; family Amaryllidaceae; genus Agapanthus; species Agapanthus africanus. The sequence goes on from CM057343.1 coordinate 124,285,589, forward strand.
AGCTGCAGCAGTAAGCATCCACAACAGCAGCTCCTTGCATCCACAGTAGCAGCAGCAGACTTCACAGCAGCAGCAGCAAGCATCTCAGCAACAGCAACAGCACCATTAGCAGCAGTTAGCAGCAGCAACAACCACAACTCCAGCTGCAGCTCCTTCCCTTCACTTCTTCTTCTTCCTCCAGCTCCCTAGGGTCGAGTGTGGGGTATAATTCCTAAACTTACTCCCTAGTTTACTTGTTTAGTGTAGTTTTGCTTCGGTTAGTGGTTATTGATGCGATTTAGTGCGATATGAGGTGTTTTGTGGGAACCTTGGCCAAGTGATGTATGTTTTGGTGTTAGTAAGTTGCTAGAGTGTTGTTAAGGCCATATTAACCTAGCATAAACCCCAATTGCACTAAAATACCACCAGATCCCTATTTGATGCAAATTCATCATTTTTAAGCAAAATTTGAGTTTCTAAAAACTGCTATCGACCCGGTGAGTTCAGAATAAATTTGAGAAGACTGCAGTATAGTTGTTAGGTGTTGATACCCCAGGTAGAACCCGACCCCCAAACTCCGTACAGTGGTCGCCGAACAATTCTATCTGGCCGCAATTTATGGCCAGATGGGTAGGGTTTCGGTTGGGGTTTGGTCCTATGGGTGTCTTCTGCTATGTGGAGTTTTATGATATATATATTTTTGTAAAATAAGTTCTGTATAAAAATCTGGGACTAAATACCTGTTTTTCCGTATTTCTAAAACCTTCACGACACGCGTGATACGTGTGTAGGTTTGGGGTTTCTGCGTATCTCGACGCGTCAGGATAGTTTCAGGCGCGTGATCACACGTTTTAGCATATCGCGCACACGCACGATTGGTTTGCGACATGGGTTTCTAGTTGACCGTAATATCACGTTTTTATGGATTTGAGCTTATGTGTGATATATATTGTATGATTCTAGGTTCGCAGGCGAGTGAGACAGACGCTGCGAAGAAGGGGAAGCAAGTCGTCGGCTACACTTAGCGCGAGACTTCGGTGAGTAGATTTAACATCTACGGGGATATTGCCCGCATGGCGTTATGCGTCAGGACTGATAGGACCTTATTATTATATGTTGCATTTACCTCATGGACTGTCATTACCTATTGCATTCCCTGCTGTATGTATACTTAGAATTGATAGAACACCGCACCATTACTAACGGTTCATGTTGCACGAGCACTATTATGCATGTTACACTCACACCGTTAGTAATTGCCATGACACACTCACTGTAGAACTGCCATGACTATATTGCTGTAGTTCATCTTACATATGATTGGATATGATTTTCCTGGAAATTGGGAGCCGCGTGATTTCTTACAAAAACGGAAACTATTTTTAAAAGAGGTTTTCCCTTATACCTATATCATGGATTGATGTACATAGCACATCGTATTCGATTTACTTCTTGGTATTGGATTTTCATGTGATTTCTGGTTTTGAGGACCGTGGAAATTTTAAGAAAAGATGCAATATTTGAAAACCCGGTTTCTCGTGATATGATATTTTGGTGCGTCCACCACGCGTTTTCTCGGTGCTGAGACGTGTGCTTGAAACCCGATTGGAGGAGATGGATGATCCGTTTGCGGGTTCGTGGTGGACCCGGTATGGTACCCCGGGGCGAGAACGGTTTCGCTGTGCAGTAGACGGTGAGCCCGGCAGAGGGACTACTACCTACCGGTGATTGGTTGGACCTGGCGGTTATCCGGAGGATACTGACCAGAGTCGAGAGTTGGATGCGGGATGACCCGTACTGCCGGGGCCGAGGGCCGATACCGCAGACGGACCCCGTGGGCTGATCCGGACTGAAGGAGCCCGGTATATGAGGATTTGCGTGTCGATGCTGGACACGAGTATTTTATGATATTTGAGCGCCGATGTTGGGCACTCGTGATTCCATAGAGATTTACAGGATTTGAGGGCCGATGGGAGTGCCGGCGCCTGAGTTTATTTGGGATTTGGGTGCAGCATGAGGCACCGACTATTTTTCCATGTAGATGTTATTTATCCCATGCTCAGTATTGATTACCATGTATCTCATCCTGTAGTATTTACCTGATAGAGCACTTGCATGACTATTGCATCCACTGTTTATCATGCATTGATATCATCTGCTGGCATTAGTAGAGCAGCGCAGTACGTGCATGCTCGCGATTACCTTTATATATTATCTACTACTCACGAGTTGGCAATTCACCCCCGTTGTGCCACAGTATTTGCAGGTTGCCCTTGGGAGTAGTCGCGGCTGGCTGTTTACCGCATCTTTTGGCACAGATACCATTTCTGAGGCGTGTTAGCCCTTTTGCTGTTAGGTGGGTTTGTACGGTATCTATTATCCTTCAGTTGTATATTGATGTATCTAGTATTCGCCATCTACCTTCCTGTATTGACTTAGAGACGGTTGTGAGGACGATGTATATGATTTTGTACTCTGGTGTCGAGCTCGCATGTGAGCCGACTTTATTTTATGTAGTCTTACCTTCTGTGCGATTTGTCGTTGTCTTACTGCTTATTCTTCGCTACGGCGTCGTATATCATATTGTGATGCTCTATTCATTTCACATGTTATTTCTACTACACCTTGCCTTTACCCGACTTGCGGGACAAATGTTATAAAAGAAATGTTACCAAAATTATAAAAATATAACTCTTGAACTTAAAAAGAATTTCTACTAAATTAATTAAAGTTTCCTAGACATGTATAACTGTTTTTACAAAAATGTTTTAATCACTCTATATTTATTGGTTTTGATTTCTGGGTTCGGCTTACTTAGCCGCGTTACGTCTGTAGACGTTGCGTGGTTAAGTGCCGGTCACGAGTCAAAACTTTCGGGTCGTGACATAACCCTTCAGATAAAGCAACCAATGTCCACACATTGTTTGTGTATGAGGATTCCATCTCAGATCGGTAAGCATCCAGCCATTCTTACAGAGTCCTACTCCTGATGGCCTGCTCGAAACTAGTTGGGTCATCATCTCATGATGCAATCCTCGCTCCTAATGTCATAGAGAAATCGAAGTATCTCTCATGTGGGTGAGGAACCCTACTAGATCGGCGGAGAGGCTGAGGTTCGTTGGAAACTATTGAATCTTTTGGTTCTACCAAATCATCAGCTGCAGTTTGTATAGCTGGGACTCTTTCCAGTTCTACCTCATGACCACTAATTTCTTCACAAGAAATTCCCTTTCACAAAGGTGGCATGTTGAGAAACAAAACATCTTTTGTTTCTCGGTTAGGTAGAAGATATTCCCTTGCGTATGCTTGGGATATCCAACAAACTTCCGCAGATCTGACTTTGCCTCGAGCTTGTCCGAATTTTACTTTTCAGACATAGGCCGGACAACCCCAAATCTTAACAATCTTAAGATATGGGCTCTTCCCTTTCCATATCACATATGAAGTGGTAGGCAACTGATTTGATTTGAACCCTATTAATAGGTATGCATCTTCTCAAGTGCATAACTCCCAAAAGGAAATAGGAAACTCAGTAGTACTCATCATAGAGCACACCATATCACATACGGTGCTATTGCTCCACCCCGATATACCATCGTGCTATGGTGTATACGGAGGAGTAATGCCGAAAGAGAATCTCATTCTCTTTTAGAATAGTCTAGGAATCTCCGTGCTCAAGTATTCTCCTCCCTGATCACATCAAAGGACATAATACTTATACCCGTTTTTGGTTCTCTACTTCTAACTTATATTCTGTGAATATCTCAAAACCTTTGGACTTGTGTTTCAACAGGAACATATGTCTGAATCTTGAGAGATCATCAGAGAATGTAATGAAGTACAAAGGACCGATCTTGGCATGTGTAGACAGGGGACCATCATACATCAGCATGTATCAATCCCAAGAGTTCACTAACTCTTTCTCTGTTTCCAATAAATAGAGCTATGGTCATCGTATCTTTGTGACATGACCGGCAAGTTTCACAAGATGTAAATTCAAACTAAATTAAATATGCATCTATATGTAACTTAGCTAGTCGGGTCGCATTGATTTGACCTAGTCTACAATGCCTCAAGAAGGATTCGTTCATTTCTGAACTCTTCCTCTTGTGTGTGTTCTGTATACTAAGAACTGTAGTTTGATTTAGAACGTCAATGCTTTTAGATAACGTGCCTGAACCGATCAACTCTTGATATAGGAAATGTTCAAAACACTATCCAACAATACAAAATTATATCCTTCTTTACTAATAAAGAGACTGATATGATATTGTATATCAGGTTCGGTATCTAATAACATTCGTTCAGAATCAATGTATTACTAATACTGGGTGATAGTTACCAACAGACTTGGCTGCAACATTTGCACCGTTTCTATCTCATGAAACTTATCACCCGTTCTCAGTTCTCTACCTATCTGTAGCCTATGTAACAAATTACATTTGCGGGATCCTGATCCGGTATCTCATACCCAGGATGTAAAGGATATTGAGAAACAGTTCTCTGTAATGAACACACCCGAAGATGATGCATCAACATGCACTTTCTTCATTTGGGCGGTACGGGAATTCTTGTAATCCCTAATTTCCTGCCCTGTCTTATAATAATTATAAGTTGGAGCGGGACCAACGTTCCCCAGCTCAGTATAACAAGCGGGGTCGGTCAATACATCCGTATTATTATCTTGATTAAGGCGTGACATAGTCGTAACCAGGAGAGAGAGAGAAGAAAACACTCAGCGTGCGCTTTTACAAGATTAGATTGGTTATCAATTTATCTAATCAGGACGTCTCCCACTATTTTAGTCAAATCTTCCTTCAAACCTTAAAAGAAAAGAATAGCCGGGATTAATTACACGCTACAAGTTCGCCAATCTTTCAGCCATGCCAGTGCCGGTACTTTGAGGGAGGTTCCTCGTGCTTTCGCACGGACCTAATTAAAGTAAATCTCATTTTCCCAGGGGCGTAACCCCGTTAACACCTTTCTAGACACCTACTTTATCGGCTAATTGTAATGTGTAAAACTCTCCCAGGAGTAACTCTTACTCGCAGCGGGTATCGGGATCCAACTATCCCATAGAAGGTATGCAATCTCATTGCAAATTTCAACACTTGAAATTCCCAATAATATTTTACCCCTAGTGACTTATGACCTTAACTATGGTCAACAAATTATAAGCACTAGTCAAGTTCTACCCGTCATTTCTTGATTAAATAGACCCACCCATATGACCCTTAACTAAGGTCAACAAAGTCATATGACTGTCCTAACTAATCGCATCATATGCTATATAAGAAGACATCACTTAGCGACCGTACACTGTGCCTTAACTAAGGTCAACAAACACAGCACGAATACTAAGTACTCTACTTCCTAAAATGACGGAGGGTTACGACAGGTTTTTAAGAAAATCTTTTGCGTAATGAACTTGATATCGTTGTAGAATCGAGTGATTTTGAATGGAATGTTTTTGAGGCCTTTTCTAGTTTTGCTAAAGAGGTCACTCCCGATGAAGGGATCGTCGGCTCTTTCCTCCTCGAATAAGGTGCAGGATATTTCACAAATACCGTTGTGCAAAGCAAGAACTATAGAAGCAATCAAAAGACAAACCGAGTTTGTAGCATCTGCTAGTTTCACTAAAGAGGTCACTCCCGGTGAAGGGATCTCGGCTCTTTCCTTATCGAATAAGGTGCTGGATGTTCTACAAGGAACACCGCTATGCAAAGAAAGAACTAGAGCTACCAATTTTTAAACAAGTTTCTACAACATCTTTAGGTTTCTTGTAGTTTCATTAATCTGATTAATGAAGTCCCATTTTATTATGCTTCACAAGCATCACATTTGAAACGAAATCTGCAATATAACATATATCTCATATATATAATATAAACATTCGTCTCAGGCAGTAATATGATCTCATCACAGAACATTGCAGCAGAAGAACACATATGAAATATTGGATATACTAGGATGTCCGTGTTTTAATACGAGCCTGTATAAAACACGGATTCCACGGTCGCAATGAATAGCTAAACCCACATCCCTAGACCCCTACGAGAGCGGCAAGCGACACTACCAATTCTAGGATTAGGAGACCCGGTCTCGACTCCTCAAGATGGTCTCCCACTGGACCCTAGAACCCGGTTACTTGTGCTCCCCGTCTTGGGTCTACCTAATGCGGAAAAGTAAATAATATACAACGGTGACATCATCCTCAGCCCGGAAGTTCCCCAAGAAAAGAATATTACATACATATGAATTCTACATGAATGAAAAGGAAAAAAACCCTCATCTCACATAAAACCCGCGGCTATTCAGAACACGACGATCCAATATAACATATCACAGCAACATATAATATCGCATATCATCAACGTAAGCAAGTATGCGTATCCCGATTGTCGTTGATGTATAGCAACGAAGCAGGCGATACACCACATACTACGCTTACGGTCACAGAAAAGAAAGTGTAAAACTACAACAGTTGGAATCCGTAACCTCTTTAGACATCTCATGCTTAACCAAATGAATTCCTTAGACATCGCATGCCTAACAATTATAAACCCCGCATTTTAGTCTCATAATCAAAAACTCTTTTCAATATCAAGTCGGGCAATTCAAAAAGATTCCCGACATTCTGATCGAATACTCGTCGCAAACTTTAGTAGACGTCTGCACCCTCGGATGCCGTCGACGAAGTGCACTAAGGCGGAACACCACTGCCGCGAGCACCCGAACGAATGCTTTTGGCGACGGAGTTCTCCTACAGTCACTTGGTCGGGGCTATGGGGCGTGGCTGTCTATTAAGTTTACCCGGCGAGTATCCGCGTACGCTACGTGATTGCGACGGACTTTTGATCACATCAAAATTCCGTGGCAACCGATCAATTGAGACTGAACTGCTAGATTTACAACATTCAAATTAGTTATCTCATAACTATTTGTGGATTCCAAATATTGTATCACATTCAAGATAAATGGACAGTGTTAAACTTTCCGATCAAATAAACAAACACCCAAGATTTCCCAATTAGCTTAACACTTGAGCGGAGTTCAAAAAATATCCATCACATGCCACAGTACCAAAGGTCCAGCCGTAGAAGGGTCAAGCCAACGCATCACATGTGGCAACACCGTACTTCCCCAAACCCTAAAGTTCAGAGGCGGTTCAGACGATCACATAATCGAGTTAAGGTTTGTGTTCCTCTAGAGGGTCCACTGCATTACTTGCATGATTTTCCGGAAGTTTCAAACTCGAGAAAAAATCCAACTTTTGAAAAAATTTCTGACAGGGGAAAATGTGAGTTATTGATATCCGTTCGAACTTTTTAACACGTTCTAAAATTATCCGGAAAAACTAAACGAAGTTATATTTTCCGATCGAATCAACGAGCTCCCAATACAACCCAGAAAACTCAACACTTGAGTATAATAAAAAATATCCCAGAACAATCAGAAAGGACCCAGGAATATATTCCTGAAGTTATGGGCCCCAATTCCAATAATTGGACGTGGAACCGCCGCCAAACGCGTGGTTTGGCCGTGGTTCCGCGGTCACGTGAGGGATTCAGTGGTCCGTACTTCACAATAATTCCTATATTTCCCTGCATGATTTTCTGAATATTTTTAATACGAAAAAATCAACATTTAAAAAAAATTTCCAGAAACTGGGTTTTATCAGGTATTCGGAGTTCGATCGGACTTTAAACTTCGCCTAGACTTTGCCTAATGCTTTAGCTTAGCTCTGATACCACTGCAGGGATACTGGGCACTGTCATAAAGGTCTAGGAGGTATCAACCATGCCCGATTTAAAATTTAGACGTGCCGAACAACCCTTAACTAAGATCTTAAACTAGAGATTAGGCGAAAACAAGCATGTTAAACACTTTAACACTAAGTGAGAGGGATTACAACCATTGTAGATCCGGTCCTTCACTTCATAAGCTCTGTGTTGTGGTCCCTTCGCTGCGATCATCAAGTTCCGGACTCTCGAGAGGCTCCACGTAGAGAAAGATACAAGCTTGCTTCCGATCTTCGATAACAAAGATGATCTACCTTGAAGTTTCATTAACACAAGCTCTCACTCATTAAATGAAGTGAACACCCTCATCTAAATGAAAATGATAGATGAGGATGATGAAGTAGGATTTTAGCTCTTATTTGTTTTCATTAACTCGCTCATTTTCATCACCTTTGAAAAAGCTAGAAAGCTTTTCCATGAAAGTAAAAAGAAGGAACAAGAAGATCATTTTCTTTTGTGATGAATAATGAAATGTAATAATCATTACTTATGCAACCATGGTTGCTAATAATATAAGCAAACCCTTGTAGAGAGTTGACTAGGGTTATGGGTTTGGGTTGGGTTAAGAATGAGTCACATAAAAATATCAAGCATAATATCTTAGCTCAATCCAAAAGAAAACCTTCTAGAAGCATCATGAAGGAACTAACCCAAATCAACCCTAATCTTGTTTAATCTCCACTAAACTTGTTGCATTAGTAATCATATCATGTTACAATATAATAATATCATATATATAATATATATTGCAACAAAATAAAATAATACAATTAACATATATCGCATATATATCAATGTATTACCCGAGTGAGAAAAAGAATCTTTTAGTGAGATAATATTAGTTAATGTAATTCAATATATCATATATATAATTATACATTAAATTATCGAAACAACACTTGATCTGACAATCCGGCTATATCGCATATAACCGACTAATATATCATTTACCGATTCATCGAATCAACACCTGATCAGATGACCCGGCTGATATCAAATATCGCGAGAATATAATACAGTATCGCATATCGTATTATCCTCGGACCTGCACATATCGCATATGTGCCCCTACTCCGTTTTGCCTGAGTCAAGAAACCCTTGTGTAGGACTCTAAAGAATCGTCAATACGCCGGCAGTAGGTGATGATCATATCAAACACCCACAAGCTGCAAGCGGTCAGCTAAACGTAACAGCCACCCAGGTATTGAGCGATCAGAAGATCAAAAATCAAGCCTGTACATTCTCCTGCGAATCCAGTCAGTAACACTCCCGTACAGTCCGGTCTCATCGTCTGATATGTCGCATATCTCACCTAGGGGTGGTAAACGTCAGACCCCGGTAGCTTGATAACTCATGTCGATATGAGGTCCATAACAGTTCGAGAAACTACTGATAACACTTACTAGTAAATCTCAGCAACTCTGGTCAGGGATTTCCAGTTATAGCCAATCGAACACAGCACAACATCAACTCCCTATACCGGGAGAGACGAATCCCCTCCTATCGCTCATTGCCTCCATGTGATTCGGGACTATACCCAAAAGCCACCTTTTTGCACGCCCTCTTGGACGTGGTATGATGGAAATCAAAGCACGGTGGGAATCACACAAGACTCTATGACGATCTCGGGTCAACAGACTACTCTGTACCTGTGTCACCGGAGAACTGCCATCTGACGTGAGGTATAATACCATCTGACAGTTCTCGGCGAGTCCGTCAAGTGTACCCAGTCTCTACTGAGAACCCGTACACCATCCTTGATGTCAAACACCAATGGATATGGGATCATCCATCGCCCATCATATGGGTCAAGATGCGTATACGCTAGTCTACTCTGGTGTATCGATGCCCTGTCTCGATACACCCTCGACTAGAAACAGATATAGGATGTACTCGTCGACTACCGTGGCCCCACTAGTATGATCTCATCATAGTCCTAGTAGTCGAGTATATATCCTAAGGGCTTTATCAACATGTAACATAGAGACAATCAGAGTACATGTTAAGATAAAGTACAACCAGATAGCATACTATAATGTCGAGCAAGAAAGTCCTCCCTATATATGTCCAAGCATCCATTACAATATACATCATATGTACAGTAATGTCCTCTAGGGCATACATATAACTAACAAAATCATGCTAAAATGTAACAAGTGTTAAAAAAAATGACATGTGCACAGAACACGCTTAAAGCCCGATTAGCGATTTTTAATCGCGATTAGCACTAAAATAGTGTTAAATAAATCATAAACTATCATAATTTGCATGAATCACATAAAACACCCTCTTTTTAGTAATTTCCATAATTTTCAAAAAATTTCCCAATTTATCGGTATTTAATTATACCGCCTTTTAAAAATATTCAATATTTTATTATTTAAATATAAAAATTCCCAAAAATAATATTATATTTTTTTGAAATGTTACAGTCTTCCCCTATTAAAGAAATTCAGTCCCCGAATTAAATTATAAACCCCTCAATACTAAAACATTTTAGTAAAAAGTCTAAATCGTCGTGGCTCCGAAATCATAAATATATAAGGCACAGTGGCGCAATGCATGCGCATGAACAATGAACAGATAGCTCAAAAACAAAACTCCGTCAAGTATCCCGCAATCATCGGAGTCATAGTGAAGACACCAAGGTCAAATCCAAAACGAAATCAACATGATATACATCAACACTATACATATAAACACCAAAAGAAAATGCATGCCAAACCGTTTTAAGTCGTTGTGCGATGCGCATAACACTGCACGGTGGCAGACGTCTCTAGAAAGAAAATAACTATATATATATATATATATATATATATCCTTTGTTTACATGCACGTACCGCCGTTTTGAAAACAATTTAGAAGGGTTTCTTGTTTTAAACGTTTTGTATCATCTTAGACACGTAGATAAATACTGAGACTATAGCTCCCTTTTTTGAAATCCCTTCGATTACTATCAATGCATGTAAAATATATCCAGGTACTGTCCTCTGACTAGTCCTGCCCATCTACTATATCAATAGTAAATATCATAAAAACGTACTGCTCCATAAAAAATCAATCCCAAAATGTGCATATGAATGCAACGTGCGTCCGGCGCGCATGGAAATCAAAATCCATGAATGTGCAATACATGTGCACAGAAACAACATCTAAGTGCAACGAGTGTGCACGAAACATCTGTCAAGGACAACAGGTATGCCTGACAGCAATATCAGGTGCATCTGATATGCACGAAGAATCCCGATTTAGTGTATCTCGTGTGCACCAAATCGCATCTCAAATCATGCGCCCAACATGCGTGAAAATCCAAATCAGGTGCATCCATTATGTACGAATAAAAATCTAAATCATGTGCGTCCAACATGCTCGAAATCATGAAATCCAATATCAAGCTCCGAATATGCGCAAAATCCAATCCAAGCGCGTCAAATATGCGAAAGAATCCAATCAGGTGCACAAAACAAATATCGAGTATCTCAATCGAAATCGACGGTATACAACACATCTCAAATCAAAATCAGGTATACTGTAGTATCAAATCTCACAACCATGTGCATCAGCGTGCACAAAATCTAATCAGAACACTAAAAGTGCATGAAAACTATACCGAAAGCATAAGTCAAATCATATGCATGCCCTAAGTATGAAGTCAAAATCAACATCTCAAATAACATCAAATCGAAGTCCATTGCAACTGTAGTGCACAAAATACGTATCACTGCACTGTAAGCATATGTGAACTATACCGAGTGCAAAAATCAAATCGGGTGCATACCATATGGACAAAATCTACCCAACTATATGAAATCCATGAAATCATAAGCATGTGCAGCCAATGTAAGTGCACGGCGGCGCCCCGGCCTCCATCCCGAGGCCAAATGCGGAAGCGATGGTTAACTTTAGTTTTTCTTGAATCGGCACCCCGCGCACTAAAACCCGGATCGGGCCATTAACTAGTTCTAGCTAACTACAAGATGGGGAAGAGAGATATACCGACTGATCCGTGTCCTCCGGTCTTCTCGTCGTCGTCCCGATCTCCCGCGGAATGTCCAGTCTCTACCTCGTCGCCGGAAGGGCACCACGTCGCCGGCTTCTTTTACGGGCTCCCGCCTCTATACCGAGGCAACTCGGGCACGAAGCTGGCGAGTCAACGTGCCCAAGATTTGCCGCAGAATGGTGTAGAACCATGTCTCATTTTGGGGTTGTAGGAATTGTCATATGGTGGAGGAAATGATACAAGCTTTTGGAGGAGGAGCTAATATGATTTTTGCCAAGCCAAATGAGTGTAAATCCCTACACCAAAAATTGGGACAGCCCACCTAGAGCTTGGCGGGCCATGCTAATGGGGAGGAGAGAATGAGAGTGGGAGAGAGTGAAAAAGAGTAGCCACAAGAATAAGCAAGTCAAAGGAAATGGTTATCATTTTCAACCATCGTCAAAAGCATGATGACTCCAAAGTCAAGCAATGATCACTAACAAATCCACACTCCACCTACAAATCAACAACCATGACTGCTACAAAAAGTCAAGCAATCATGAACCATGGAAGGTCAAAGGATGGGGCTTCATCATGAAACCAGAATATGCAAAGACCCCCTCCACAAATGCTTATTTGCACAAATGCAAATAAGCCCCCTTCCACCAATCTTCGGCCAATGAACGATACAAAGGAAATTGGCCGAAACGGAAAGCAAACTGGCAACTCCAGAAAACTGGTCCCGTAATAAATTACTGGAAAACCCCGATACTGTGTATACACACCCGCATTTGTATTCCAACCGAAATACAAATGCAATGAGACAAAATCTACACTGTACTATACTAGGATCCGTCTTAAACCAAAGCCGGCTAGTATTATCCGTCCGATCCTGATCCGTGCAATACCGCATGTATCTGATCGAACCCTGCCATATCTCCATACGGCCTCTACAGCTTTTCGCCCGAAAACTTGAGCAACTGAATGTGGGGGACTCTAAAGACTCGTCAACACCTTGGTTGCGGATTTAACCACTAGCATGTCAGAGGTTTAAGCCAATACGTAACGGGCTACCAGGTATTGACCAAAAGGGATGTCGATGAGCGAACTCATCCTGACACCCTACTGAGCCTGTCAGTGACAATATCCGTACAGTCCGGTCCGTTCGTCTATGAGCATCGCATGGCGGGCCTAGGGGGTTGGTAAAAGTCAGACCCCCAAAAGCGGTACAAGTTGTGTCGGAGTGTAGCTTAGAATACCCTGAGATACTACTGGAATACCTACCAGTAAATCTCCTGCCTCGGCCGAGGGCTTTGTTTAATGGCTCTCCTAGACACAGCGCGACCTCACCCCCAATACCGGGAGAGACGAACCCCTGAAGATCCGCTCACTGTCTCCAAGTGGCTCGGGACTGTACCCAACTAAAACCTGTTTGCACGTCTCCTTTGAGCGTGGTAGGGTAGTAATCAAAGTACAGTGGGAACTCACACGAGACAAATGACGATCCCCAGGTCGATGAACTAACCTGTACACATGTCACCAGGGAACTGCTATCTGACGTCAGGTATAAAACCAACTAGCATGTTCCCGGCGAGTCCTGTCCGGTGTACTCATAACCCAATGAGCACCTGTATACATCTACCAGTGGCTTGTGAGACCGGCCACCGCCCCTCGTCGGGGTCTCGGCTGTATACACTAGTCTACTCTGGAGTATCGATGCCTTGTCTCGAAACTCCCACGACTAGGGACCTTTTAAGGATGTGCTTATAGACCCCAGCTCCCACTTATATGATCACCCTCATACTGCTGGTGGTCAAGCAAGAATCCTAGGGGCTCTATCAACGTATAATAGCGACATGTCAGGTCACCTAAAGCAGTACACGATGATAAAGATAAACCAGATAGCATACTATCATCTCGAGTGAGACTGTCCTACTGGGACAGGTCCTCCCTCAATCATTGCAATCACGTGCCTGTGATCCAATAATTGACTCTGAGGGCACTATCTCCAACAATCTCCCACTTGAACTCAAGGCTAATTATTGCGATGTCGCATACTCACAGCCCGTGTGATACCGAACACCCAACTCTTCTACTAGTCAGTCTCACAAAGCTCGTTTGCGAAACTATTGCGTTCGAGGAATAGCCTCAGTGAGTGGATCCGCTTTGATGTTTCTTTCTATGTCTTTCTATATCTCATGTTCGCGGAGAAAACCATCTCCCGAAATGAGCAATACCTGTCTTAGAATGTGTCTGGATGTCTGATGGGACCTAGCTCATAAACGAACTCCAAATCCAATCTTCTTAGACTGTATCGTCAATTGAACTTAATCAGTATCATGCGCCATGCCTCCCTCAGTATTGCCTTGGACCACCTGTCCAAAATACTGCCCCTCGTCAGAAGGAAAAACTATAACTCTGACCACCTCCTTGTCGTCCAGGTCATCTTGGAAGCCTGGAATGATAACTGTCTCCTGAATGAGGCTGTCGTTATCATATCCCTAGAACATCCACTTATGTTCTAAAGCTGCTTCCGATTGTTTCTCCAGGATTGGATCAATATCAACTTATTGCATCTACTGCAAGAACAACATCTGGTGTGGTACTTGACAACTCATGATTGACTCAATTGCCTAAGCAAGTGATCTGCCAATCATGCACATCCCTCTCCCCTTTAGTCTGTAAGACACCTTTAGAGAGGGTGACTCCATCACCTGCAGGTACACTACCGTGCCAGGAGTCGTCCATTCTAAATACTCTTAGAATGCTATCTAAGTACCCAGATTGGGAAACCACCCAAATCTAGATCTAAAACCATAGATCTAGTAACCAGTATGTCTGATATAATGTCCAAGTCCCATGTGGAGAAAACACTGTGTGATGACCAATATATAACCGATCGTAGTGTAGGAATTTCTTTTCCTACTCTGTGTATGTCATCCAAATACCATGACATTACACCCTACTACCTTCTCAACAGATCCATCCCCTATTCTGATGAAGTCAAACCTATAACTGTCACATCAGAAATTGATTATCTATCTCCGCTATATCTGCTTTAATCTATTTATAAGCCACTTGTCCACCAATGCTTCCGCTGCTCCCACTGACTACGACAACCCTCTAGCAGAGTCATATAGACGTACACTTCTAAAGCTAGTTTAGAACGACGCTATACTCATCCTCCTACCGGGTCTCACGGTCTGGAACAACAGCAATGGCAAGTGTGGGTAAACAAGAACTTCCCTGTCACCGTCCTTGAGGCTACTGGAGTACCTCTCGGGTGCCTGAAGTTACCCACCGTATCTGCGGAGTGGCCAATGGAATGTCAATCCAGATTGAATCTTTAGGTTCCTTATCAAATCTTCAGTAATCGTTTGCGGTTCTTGAATCACTTCCAGTTCTACCATACTCCCACTACTGTTTTCTGAAAAAATCCATTTTTATTAAAACTGTGGCGAGTCTAGAATAATATCGCTATTGATCTTCCAGATGGTAGAAAGTCAACCCTCGTCATAGCATGGGTCAACCCACAAACAGCCGTTACAGAAAACGTGCCTTGAGTTATCCAGAGTCTGGTTTTAATCATAAGCCAGACAACTCCCCGTACCTTAACATCGTTAAGATATGAACTGTTCAATATCCAATATAGAACCAGAGGCACTGATTTAATTGAACCAGATTCAAATCATGCAGCTATCTCCAGTGCATGTCAACTAAATGGAGAGAGGCCGATCAGCGTTATTCAACATAGGAATACTTCCAGTTATGAATAACCTAAAAGAGAAGCAAGATCTCTTAATCATTACTATCAACTGAATACCATACACAAGTATCTACATCTTCGATCACTTTGAAGAATCCCGATACTTGCTACACCTGGTTCTCTACTCTATTGAAATACCTGTAACTTCTCAAAATTCGGACCATGTGTTTCCACGAAACACCTGTCTAAGAACTAGAGAAGTCATAAGTAAACCGAATATAGTACGAGGACCAACCCCTCTGTCCTGATGGACCCTGGACAACATACAATACTCTGTATAAGTCTCTTGAGTCTGATAACTCATTCACTGTGTGTCGTAGGTTGAAAACTGTACTTATGGTTAAGAAGAATTACACCATTGTTTAATGCTCCTTACCTAACCATCCACTAATATAGGTAAATGTCACAGACATAATTTCAAAAAGGTATATCTCACTCTATGAAAATAGACGTACAGATATGTCGATTTGAAATTGGTGCATAACAGCGGATATTCAAAACCAAATATTTGCCGATCGGCAAACAGCCTAGGTGATTTTCTCAAATATCACCGATTACAACGAATCCCAATATAATGAGGATGATCACCTAATTCCCACTCATCATCTGTAAAACCATACAGATGTGAGAATCATACCTGGTAAATACATACCCTGGAGTAAGGACTAATTGGGAAATCAGTTTTCCTTTAACTGTACACAGTGAAACTAAAACATTGAAATGTTTCGATGGGGTATCCCGGTATTCCTAGTAATGCTTCTTCCAGATTCACGACTGTAACCGTATAATTCTTTGCCACCTCTCAATATCCCTTTATATGTCTTTAGTCATTACCTTCTGCACACCCCTTTAGGACAAATGGTTTTCTTCCTTCCCTACCGTTCGGCACCAGCCTATGGTTTGGAAGAAGACTATCCAATAAGCATAATGGGTGTACTGTCCTAATTCTAGGAGCACTCGCAATGAGAGAAGGTGAAGATAAAAGACAACTGAATAAACCTTATTCCTATTTCTCCTGAACCAGAATCCATCCCCGAACTGGAACAAGTTCCTTTCGAGTTCGTATATAACCATACGATGGAGTATCCAATAAACTGTGGATCTTCGTAGTGATACGGAGTGTCCTGGAGAAATACAAAGGTGAAGTGGGAGTGGTAATGAAATACTTGGTTTGGTCGTGAATATCAGTCGCTATTTACTTTGCCCTCTTACTAATCCCTTTTTTTGTCTTTATTTAATACCTTCTGCACACCATCGTTATGCTAATTGGTTTTCATCATTCCCCACCGTTCGGCACCAGCCTAAGGTTTGGAAGAAGACTATCCAATTTGCGTAATAGGTGTACTATCTCCTAAACCAAAGAGTACTCGCAACTTGAGAGAAGGTAAAAGGAAAAGACAACTGAATAGTCCTATTCGTTTTCTCCAGAACCTGAAACCATCCTCGAATAAATTCCTTCGAGTTCGTATCTAACCATACGATGGTTTTGTCCAATGGAAGTGGACGTTCGTAGTAATACGGGGTGTCCTGGAGAAAAGGGTAAAAGTAGGAGTGGTAATGAGGTCTGCAACTCTGACAATCCAAAAGCCAGTGTTTAAGAAGGTTCGGTTAATTTTGGTCTCTGAGTCATAGTCTTAGGGTCGGGTCAATGGTCGCTGTCAAAGAGAGAGAGAAAAGAAACACTCAGCGTGCACTCTATCCTAGATCAGAATGGTTACCAATTTATCTAATCTGGAAACCTCCCACTGTACCGTCAAATTCTCCTCCAAACCTGAAAGAAGAATTAGTCGGGATCACCGGAGGAGTAAACTAACTCATCAGTGGGAATCGGGATCCAACTATCATCGCATGATAACGTGACGGAATCCGCTCACGTCATCACACTCCAGAAGGTATGCGCATATCTGGCAAGTTTCAGTTCTTTTGAAACTCCAGATGTGATTTTTACCCCATGCTCTTATGACCTTGACTTTGGCCAACAAATCATAAGTCACATATCAAGTTCTACCCGTCATTCTCCACGTTGATTTGAATCCACCCGTACCTACCCTTGACTTTGGCCAACAAGGCAGTACGACTGTTCCAAACCAACGCATCTATCTATGCTGCATATGAATAACCAACAGCTACCAAACACTGTGCCTTGACTTTGGCCAACAAACACAGCTTTAATACTATTGACTACCCATATGAAACGACGGAGGGATACGAATGGTTTCTGGCGAAAACCTTTAACATAATGAACTTGATATCGTTGAAGGAACGGATAGCTTTTTAGAAAAATATAGTGACGAAAACCTTTGCTAAAGAGGTCACTCCCGGTGAAGGGATCTCGGCTCTTTCCCCGTAGAATGAGGTGCAGGATATTCCAACTGAATACCACGATGCAAAGCAAAAGTAATCGGCTATAGTGAAGTTATTGCCCTGACGCAAACTTTTGTCCAAGGGGTCACTCCCGGTGAAGGGATCTCGGCCCTTACCTCGTCGACTGAGGAGCAGGATATTCCAACTGAATACCACGATGCAAAACAAAAGTGAACGTCCTTGCAATAACAGCTTTTTGAAAAGTGTTCCAACAACATCAGATTAGGTTTGTTTTTAACTTGCATTGATCCGAATCAACGCAGTCCCATCAATTGATCACACCACAAAGAACGAAAATAATATGACGTACGTATATGCCATCCGCATTCGCCACTGGGTCCCGTCATTACCCGTTAGGTTAGCTAACTAACGACAGAGCGGGGACTGGACTAGCGCGGATGCAAAACATATACAACATCTACTAATATATATACCAATATATTATATTTCGCTCAAGGCGTGATAAAATGCAACATCACAGAAATGTACAGCATCACAGAACAATACAGATATCTGGGATCCCCGGGTTTCACAGAGCCGCTACTGAAACCCGACGTTCCCCTGGTCGTGTGGATAGCCTATGCAATGAAAACCCTAGACCCCTACGGGCGCGACAAGTTACTCGCCAAAACCTGAAGCAAGGCAGCCACCTTCAGCAACGTGAATGGACCACCTAGCACTTCACGGAATCCGGTAACTTGGGCACCCCTCCTTGTTAGTTATATGTATGCCCTAGAGGCCATTACTGTACATAGGATGTATATTGTAGTGGATGCTGGGACATATATAGGGAGGACTTTCTTGCTCGACATGATAGTATGCTATCTGGTTGCTCTTTACCTTAACGTGTATACTGATTGTCTCTCTGTTACATGTTGGTAAAGCCCTTGGGATGTGTACTTGACTACCCGGACTATGATGCAGATCATACTAGTGGGGACAGACAGTCTATAATTACATCCTTCAAAGTCCCTAGTCGTGGGTGTATCGAGACGGGGCATCGATATACCAGAGTAGACTAGCGTATACCTTCTCGACCAATACAGATGGGCGATGGATGATCCCTTATCAATTGGTGTTTGACATCAGAGAAGATATACGGGTGCTCAGTGGAGACTGGGTACACTGGACGGACTCGCCGAGAACTCCCAGATGGTATTATACCTTACGTCAGATGGCAGTTCTCTGGTGACACTGGTACAGAGTAGTCTGTTGACCCGAGATCGTCATAGAGTCTTGTGTGGTTCCCACTGTGCTTTGATTTCCACCTTACCACGTCCAAGAGGGCGTGCAAAACGGTGGTTTTTGGGTACAGTCCCGAATCACATGGAGGCAATGAGCGATAGGAGGGGATTCGTCTCTCCCGGTATAGGGAGTTGATGTTGCGCTGTGTTCGATTGGCTATAACAGGAAATCCCTGGCCAGGGTTGCTGAGATTTACTGGTAAGTGTTACCAGTAGTTTCTCGAAATGTTATAGACCTCATATCGACACGACTTATCAAGCTATTGGGGTCTGACGTTTACCACCCCTAGGCGAGATATGCGACATATCAGACGATCAGACCGGACTGTACGGTAAGTGTTACTGGTTGGATTCACAGGAGTGTGAGCGGGCTTGCTCGTCGATCTTCTGATCGCTCAATACCCGGGTGGCCGTTACGTTTAGCAGACCGCTTGCGGCTTGTAGGTGTTTGATATGATCATCACCTGCTGCCGGCGTATTAACGAGTCTTTAGAGTCCTACACAGAGGTTTCCTGGCTCAAGCGAAACGAAATAGGAGCGCATATGAGATATGTGCGGGACCGAGAATAATGCGTGTATGTGATACCGTATTCCATTCTCGCGATTTGTGACATTGATCGGTTATATGCGATATAGTAGGCTTATACTTCCCTGCACAGTATTCTGAGACTACCTAAAAAAATTTTCGAGACAAAAAAATTTCGACAGAAAACTGTTGTTTTGAAAAACACGGTTCTGGAACATTTATTCGATCGGAAATGTAAAACACATTAGACATAGCTAGACTATGTTAATGGCGAGGCTCTGATACCAATGTAAGTGCACGGCGGCACCCCGGCCTCCATCCCGAGGCCAAATGCGGAAGCGATGGTTAACTTTAGTTTTTCTTGAACCGGCACCACCGCACACTAAAACCCGGATCGGGCCATTAACTAGTTCTAGCTAACTACAAGATGGGGAAAAGAGATATACCGACTGATCCGTGTCCTCCGGTCTTCTCGTCGTCGTCCCGGTCTCCCGCGGAATGTTTAGTCTCCACCTCGTCGCCGAAAGGGCACCACGTCGCCGGCTTCTTTTACGGGCTCCCGCCTCTATACCGAGGCAACTCGGGCACGAAGCTGGCGAGTCGACGTGCCCAAGGTTTGCTGCAGAATGGTGTAGAACCATGTCTCATTTTGGGGTTGTAGGAATTGCCATATGGTGGAGGAAATGATACAAGCTTTTGGAGGAGGAGCTAATATGATTTTTGCCAAGCCAAATGAGTGTAAATCCCTACACCAAAAATTGGGACAGCCCACCTAGAGCTTGGCCGGCCATGCTAATGGGGAGGAGAGAATGAGAGTGGGAGAGAGTGAAAAAGAGTAGCCACAAGAATAAGCAAGTCAAAGGAAATGGTTATCATTTTCAACCATCATCAAAAGCATGATGACTCCAAAGTCAAGCAATGATCACTAACAAATCCACACTCCACCTACAAATCAACAACCATGATTGCTACAAAAAGTCAAGCAATCATGAACCATGGAAGGTCAAAGGATGGGGCTTCATCATGAAACCAGAATATGCAAAGACCCCCTCCACAAATGCTTATTTGCACAAATGCAAATAAGCCCCCTTCCACCAATCTTCGGCCAATGAACGATACAAAGGAAATTGGCCGAAACGGAAAGCAAACTGGCAACTCCAGAAAATTGTTCCCGTAATAAATTACAGGAAAACCTCGATACTGTGTATACACACCCGCATTTGTATTCCAACCGAAATACAAATGCAATGAGACAAAATCTACACTGTACTATACTAGGATCCGTCTTAAACCAAAGCCGGCTAGTATTATCCGTCCGATCCTGATCCGTGCAATACCGCACGTATCTGATCGAACCCTGCCATATTTCTATACGGCCTCTACAGCTTTTCGCCCGAAAACTTGAGCAACTGAATGTTGGGGACTCTAAAGACTCGTCAACACCTTGGTTGCGGATTTAACCACTAGCACGTCAGAGGTATAAGCCAATACGTTACGGGCTACCAGGTATTGACCAAAAGGGACGTCGATGAGCGAACTCATCCTGACACCCTACTGAGCCTGTCAGTGAAAATATCCGTACAGTCTGGTCCGTTCGTTTATGAGCATCGCATGGCGGGCCTAGGGGGTTGGTAAAAGTCAGACCCCCAAAAGCGGTACAAGTCGTGTCGGAGTGTAGCCCAGAATACCCTGAGATACTACCGGAATATCTACCAGTAAATCTCTTGCCTCGGCCGAGGGCTTTGTGTAATGGCTCTCCTAGACACAGCGCGACCTTACCCCCAATACCGGGAGAGACGAACCCCTGAAGATCCGCTCACTGCCTCCATGTGGCTCGGGACTGTACCCAACTAAAACCTGTTTGCACGTCTCCTTTGAGCGTGGTAGGGTAGTAATCAAAGTACAGCGGGAACTCATACGAGACAAATGACGATCCCCAGGTCGATGAACTAACCTGTACACATGTCACCAGGGAACTGCTATCTGACGTCAGGTATAAGACCAACTAGCATGTTCCCGGCGAGTCCTGTCCGGTGTACTCATAACCCAATGAGCACCTGTATACATCTACCAGTGGCTTGTGAGACCGGCCACCGCCCCTCGTCGGGGTCTCGACTGTATACACTAGTCTACTCTGGAGTATCGATGCCCTGTCTCGAAACTCCCACGACTAGGGACCTTTTAAGGATGTGCTTATAGACCCCAGCTCCCACTTATATGATCGCCCTCATACTGCTGGTGGTCAAGCAAGAATCCTAGGGGCTCTATCAACGTGTAATAGCGACATGTCAGGTCACCTAAAGCAGTACACGATGATAAAGATAAACTAGATAGCATACTATCATCTCGAGTGAGACTGTCCTACTGGGACAGGTCCTCCCTCAATCATTGCAATCACATGCCTGTGATCCAATAATTGACTCTGAGGGCACTATCTCCAACAGCCAAGGCACCAAAAACGATATCAAGTGCAATCACTGTGCACAAATCATAAATCAACACAACAGTATAAAAAGCATATCTCAACTGCAATAACTACGCACAAAATACAAATATCCAGTAGGTGCAACCATGGTGCACGAAAATAAATATCATGAAACTCGGTCATCAAAACTCAATCATGCGAATAAATCGCCCAAAATACAGAAATCAAGTATGGCGGAATAGTCCCGCTCAAGCACATCCTCTAAGAATCTCTGGCTAACTGTCGTTGTCACTCATGACATGTCTCGTCGACGGTGACGAACTCTGGTCTGGTGGGTGTGCACAAAATGAACACTCCTGGGTTCAAGTCTTCTCGCATAACATTCCAGAAAGATCCTATCAAGGTCTCTCCCAAATCTCGTTTTTGCCGAACTGTCCGGAAGTTATCACCCGTCACTAAATCTGTTTCTTGTTCCGGAACGGCTGCATACTCATCGTGACTCCTTCTGGAAGATATATCCATATACAACGCCTATGCATACGTATCACATCTCTGATGTCGGCGAAGTGGAACGTCGTCTCATCAAGATCTCGTACAAACCTCTTACTCCACTTTTCTCTAATGTCGACTGCTTCAGACTCGTCTCATCATGGCTGCATGGACTGTGCTTCAATGGCTATACTCGTATCTGGAGTCTCCCAAGCAATGCATCCCATCGCCTAGCATCCGAATGAAGTTGAACCATTCGATAGATTCGTCAAAACCTCATAATCCCCCAAGAGCTCAACATCTTGGGTATAGTTTTATAATATCGAGTACATACCACAGTATCGGTAGACCAGCCGTAGAAAGGCAAACCCAAGCCTCACTAATTGCACCGCGGAACTTCCGCAAACCCTAAGGTTCAAAGGTTTTCACATGATCATTATGTCGAGTTACGGTTTCATTCTTCTAGAGGGTCCATAGAATTGCTTGCATATCTTTCCGAATACTTTAAACTTGGAATAATGGGTCTGATATTCGATCGTCTCCATCGACTCCCAACGTATCCGTGTGAAGTCGTCTCTAGCTGGGATCAAACTATCTGATGACCTCGCATCGGGTAAGCGAACGAACCACATGTCCTAGTCATTCATCCTCGGGTGACTAGCGACCTGCTATCATATCTCTAAGTACAACTCGTACTGCAATAGCTCCAACATCTGGGGCAATATCTCGTCGTTCGTAGCAGCAACTGGCTCATTCATCTGCACGCTGAACAGTGCCTCAATCATCATGAATAAGCGATACATCAATGGTCATCACATTCTGGCTGGCCTCTATCAGTGGCTCAATCCTCTAGTGTAAATCTGCACGCCCGAGAAACCTCATAACAACGATCCATCAAACTCTCATGGCGCGAAAACACAATAACACGGCGCATCTATGCAAATCGTATGTCCCTGGAATCACGCCCTGGTCAGTCCTCGTCCGTGACGAGCTCGGGCTGACCGCAACTCTAGTCGTAGCTCTCTGCCCATAATCGTGGCAGCAAAACCATAAACTGGTACTGATGAGGATAGATCATAGGAATGAATATAATACTGTGCAAAGAAATGTACATCCTAAGGCTTCTTAAGCGGAGTATCGTATCGTAAGTATGCCGCGGAACATACGTATGGAACGTCACTCTATACAAGCTACCTACTCCATCAATTAAGGGTCATCCTACACTCAGGAGATAAAACCTAACGCTCTGATACCAACTTTGTCACAACCCGAAAAGTACGGAACATGGCCGGCACTTAAATTACGAAACATCTCGAGGCGTACGTAATCTAAGTAAGCTAAAACCCAGAAATCAAAACCAAGTAAAGAAGTAGAGTGAGGGAAAACCAATTTAAATCAAGTAGTTTAGCAACATAAGCCGAAATATGCATTTTTAAAATCACAAGTCTTTTCTGAAAATTTCGGTAGAGTTTCCTTTGTAAATACTGGCCCCGAACGAGGTACAACATGATAAATATATACATGAAAAGGAAACTCAAAGCGGGAGCTAGCTCTTCGTCAATCGACGACCACAACCACGCAAGCAATATAATATACAATGCCGAAGGGCGATGATCAAAACTGAAATGGAAACTCAAACAAGATGAAATCCACAATAATACAACGCACGACTCTATGGTCGAAAGAATATACATCACTGGTCTCTAAGTCTGAATAAATATACAAGTTTGGTTGATGGAGTAATTAGATACAACTGAATAAAATAAAGGTACAATAGGAGTCACGATACAAGTGAACCCACCTACCAAAGCAATCACCCGAAAATGAAGCAGTGTGCCAGCAAAGCCGTAACGGAACCTGTACGGCAAAACCTGCAAGAAACTGTGGCACAACGGGGGTGAGCTTCCAACTCGTGAGTAGAAAACATCACCGAGAAGAAA
This sequence comes from Agapanthus africanus, assembly GCA_030015575.1. Taxonomy (NCBI): domain Eukaryota; kingdom Viridiplantae; phylum Streptophyta; class Magnoliopsida; order Asparagales; family Amaryllidaceae; genus Agapanthus; species Agapanthus africanus. The sequence continues at coordinate 124,310,103 of CM057343.1, forward strand.
TCGTATGTATGACACAATCCTAGATCAATACGATCAATAATATATATAACCTCAAATGATAAGTCTGAAGCAAGAAAAGGTGGAAAGGGTAAACATCTATACATAAGTGTAATCCCATTTACTCGTGTCAGTGTCTCAGGTAACAACATATCATATGAATGAGGTATGAATGCATGAAAACAGAATACATGTAAATGAAGAAACTGCTTTCATAACTTAGTGAGATTTCTGTATATTTAAAATGAGGTATCATCAATGAAATCAACATAATCAGTGTCTAGCATCGAAACAAAACATAAATCCCAATATCTCAATATCTCAGGCTCTGGCTATCCGGACTGGCCTGTATCATCAAATCTCAATACCTCAATATCTCAAAATCTCAGTGTCTCAAATCTCACTATCTAGGGCTCCGTCAGTCCTGATCGGCCCCTATCATCAATCACACGATCACGAACGGTATCCTCCGGATATCCGATGCGCCAGGTAAAATCACCGGTAGGCAGTCTGCCCCTGCCGGGTTCATCGTCTACACCTCGATCTTCTTGCCCCGGGGTACCTTACCAGGTCCACCATATACCCGCAGACGGTTCATCCAACTCCTCGAATCGGGTCTCGAAATCCATCTCATAACCGAGAAAACATTATGGTGGACGACTCATACATCACGAGAAAACCACACTTTTCATTTTAAAAAGAGAGAGAGAGAGAGAAAGAATTTTATATATATTCTTGCGCTTTCCTCCCAAATCCAGGAATCTCATAAAAATCCGAAATCCAAGAATCGACAGTAAATAAACAGTGAATATCGGCATAAAACTCCATAATACTGCATAATAGTGAATAATAATATTAATGAACTTACAAGTAATAAGTGAAATGTCTAACCTGACATATAAAGCAAGTACACTAATATCATGTCGAAACTATCAGCTAACAAGCTATGTCAATGAAATAATATTCTCTAAAGTGTACGTGACATGGCAATTACCGATGATGATATGTGTGAGCCGAAAAGTAAGTGTATGTGGAACATACGCATCATCGGTAATGGTGCTGGTGTCCTGACCGCATGATTTCAATATTAACATATGAAAACACAATATAAGCATGCAATGCGAAGCGAGCAGCAAGAATATATGGGAGCTGAATATCAAATACAATGATAACGAATCTACATATGTCTAAGTATAGATCGTACAGTATTGCCATTTGAAATAATACGAATCGTGTGTTTAGAAAATAGGGACTACGGTGTTTTTAAGAAAATGTACGTCCTTTGAAATATCCGTAGAATCCCTCGGCCTGTCTTTAAAAATACTCACGATTCGTTAGTTTCGAAATAGGTATGACTCGAATCTAATCTATCATTTACAAGTAAACTACCGGGCTAAATTAAAAGGGTGATCGAAAGGTAAGGGAACCGCCTAACATCTGAGTCGATACATACATATATACATACATATATATATATATATATATATATATATAAATTTAACAGTCGGTGATCCCGCCTCAAAAGTATCCCATACGATACAATATCTATAATATGACATCCTCAAGTCAAGAGTGCGGATCTATCATCAATATATAGCTCGTACGGTAAATCCGTCTTACGGCCTCCCAAATCTGGGTACGGATCAAATGTCACATCTATCATATTATTCATCTGGTATCCTCTTTATCAAATATCATGATCCGGGGTACTGATCTGCGTCTAGTACAATATTGATACCATATATGTATATGCATGCGTGTGTATGAAAACACCAAGTCAAAAGGACCCGCTAAAACATCATGTCGTATCTCCAATACGAACCATGTCACATCACTGATCTCACGGCCTCAACCCCAATCTCATCGACTCATCTCCAATCCCAAGTACTATCCTCATAATCCATGTATTTACGTATATATATATATATATATATATATATATATATATATATATATATATATATATATATACATAGTCCCATACCCATGTGTATGTGTATATATATACATATCTCCATATACTCATGGGTAAAAGAATGAATGTATGCAAGTGTGTGCGTGTATGGGTGCAACAACTACTCTAGGGTTTCGCAAGTAACACTACTAATCCATGAACACATAACCATATCCTGAATATCCATGTCTCACATAAAAGATATCATATATATATATAGTATACATATAGCATACTGTACATCGAACTGCGGGGGTGCTATACGCCATCCACCCGACTTCCCCCATAGATATATATCTACTCACCTGATCTTGCTTGCCGATGTTGATGTTGCCATCATCTTCTTCATCATCTTGAATCATCGTGGGGGTACCTGCATGTCACACGTATCGTATCGCATTAAAAACCAAATCGAAACCAAAACGACACGCGGAATTCACATAGGTCAAAACTTATGGTCTACTCCCGCAAATCAACCCGATATCACTCGATATAGATATACAAACATCACATGATCGAGATAAAGCACAATACTAAAATCCAGAATTTAAAACACGCAAAACCATAACTCGAATCAAAGCATCAACACAAGGAAATAGTCCCAGATTTTGTCTAGGGTGAAAACAATGTTCCAAAATAATACTAGGGTGATATATAGGGTACATATGACCTACAGAAGAAACCTGGGGACCAACTTCTACCAGGTGGCTGGCCACACCCTAGGAAAATCCGGCCTGCTCGGATTTGGGGTGGAGTTGGGGCCTCGAACTTCTACAGTGGGTGCTTAGTGGTCCAATTGGTTCTCTAGAGTTGTTTATTTTTCCAGTAAAATTCCCAGGTTATACCAGATTTCCCTGCACCCTCAAAGTTATCATAAACCGACATGAAAAGTTCTGAAATTCCGTATTTTAGGTTTTCAGTTGGGTTTGGTCTGGGTTTATATCATTATAGGGGGTCTAAGGTCATCTCTAAATCCCAATTACACCATCTCTAATCAAATCAAACCCTAGTTCCCAACTTGAGATTCCAAAGTTCACTAAACACCACAAAATAGATTTTAAACATGAAAAGAGGCTTAAGCATATGAAACACTACACTAATTGTGAAAGAATTAACTCATTTAGGACCCAAGAATCCCCTACAACACCAAAATGTGATTTTTCTTTGTTCAAAGTGTAGCTTGTGAGCTTGTGCACAACATTTGTGAAGTGGAGATGGGGTTTTGGGTTGTTTTTTATGGTGTTGTGTGGCTTGAAGAGGGGGAGGGAGGACTTGCTGCCATGGTGAGTGAAGAGGGAGAGAGAGATGAAGAAGATGAAGAGAATGAAGACTTGATCAAAGAACCCCTCACCTCACTCTCTCTTCTCTCTCATGCCCATACACCTTTCTTTAATTATTTTCCTTTTCTTTTTCCTTTTCATTTCTTTTCATCTCTCTTTAGTATTCATTAACACCCAAAATGAAATGATCATGAAGGAAAACCATGCTAAAATGTAACAAGTGTTCAAAAATGACATATGCACAAAACACGCTTAAAGCCCGATTAGCGATTTTTAATCGCGATTAGCACTAAATTAGTGTTGAATAAATCATAAACTATCATAATTTGCATGAATCATATAAAGCACCCTATTTTTAGTAATTTCCATAATTTTCAAAAAATTTCCCAATTTATCGGTATTTAATTATACCGCCTTATTAAAATATTCACTATTTTATTATGTAATTATAAAAATTCCCAAAAATAATATTTTATTTTTCTGAAATGTTACAAATATTGACTTTTAGCTCACTTTTAATTAAACCTTTTCTTTTGGATCTATGCATATATGTTTATACATATACATAATGATGTGCATGCACACATACATACATACATATGTGTCATGGTTGATTATATATAGAAGATGGCAATACAAGACTCACATGGTTGATAAATATCTAGATTTTTGTTAATTAATTAAAGAAAAAGGAAATTTGCTAAATGACTCATTGTTTCTAAATTCTTCTTATTTGACCTTTGACTTTAACCATGGTTAGATTTCCTTTGTTCTTTAACCCATCTACAAAATATCTAGATATTTAGTTAACTATAGTTATATTTGAGAGTGTCTCATATATATTCTTTTCTTTTTCCTTTTGGAAATATGTTTTTCATTATATTCACAAAAGCTTTTGCTATCTTCACCTTCCTCCTTCTTCAAGCTTTCTTGAGTTTTGTTTTGAGTGAGGAACTTAAAAAGAAAGGGTTATTAAGTGAGTTTACAGACCACATAACCATTTTATACCACCCTAGCCTTTTAGTGTAGAGTGTTTGCTCCACTTCAACTTGATTTAGTGAGGCAAAGAGCTTGACCTAGGAATCTCCAGGTGGATCATCGTAGACGACGAAGGACCTTGAGCGGAGTTGATCCAAGTTTCGAGCAAAGCCGTCGGAGTCCTAAAGACCGAAGGAGTTAGCTACAAAGGTTGTATTTCCTTTTCCTTTAGCTTAAACTTCACATAATGGTGAAATTACCCTAATCTCTAGTTACGATTCGTAGTTCGTTTGTAATAGCCCTCTAGAATTTTAAAAGTTCACTACTTTATGATGTTGCAACCTTACTAGAGGCGCTACTACACACCAACACCTATTTCATCATCCTCTACTACTTGCCATTTAGTTTAGGGTGTTCTCTTCACAATGTTCTTGACCTAGTGAAGGGTTAGCTTGAGTTTGAGTCATCTCAACGTAGATCATCTTCGGCCTCGAAGACTATGAGCAATCTTGTTCATTTCTCCGGAGAATTCCATACTAGAGTCCGGGAGTTTGATGATCGCAGCGAAAGGACGTCAACACGGAGCTTTAGAACTGAAAGACCGGATCTACAAAGGTTGTATTTTTGTTCACTTCTTTATGTAATGTAGATTACTTGTTTTGGTTACCCTAGTTTTCTAGCATGATTCTTAGTTTGATTGCATAGCACCCCCTTGAATTTTTGTTGTGGCATGTGTGATGCTTGTAAACCCTAGGCTAGGTACTAAGGAATCCCAAAAATTAGGAACCGCGTAATATATTTAATAACTTGTTGCAGTTAAATACCGGTTTTTCCGTTATATGCTCATATTACTGTATTATGTTGCATATATTATATTCATGGATTTTCGCATTTAGATATGGATTTCACATGATGTTTTTTTGGATGTTTTACTCCTGATGATATATATCAGTGGTATGGGACGCTGTTATATATGTGTATATATCAGTGGTATGGGACGTTGTTATATATGTATATCATCACAATGATCTGTGCAAGTATTCTTATTCATTACTTGATGTTTTCTGGATGTTTTACTTCTGATGATATATATCAGTGGTATAGGATGCTATTATATATGTATTTATATCAGTGGTATGGGATGCTGTTATATATGTGTGTGTGTGTGTGTGTGTGTGTGTGTGTGTGTGTGTGTGTGTGTGTGTGTATCATCATAATGATCTGTGCAACTATTCTTATTCATTACTTGATGTTGGCCGATGTGAGGGCCCGATGTGAGGGGCCGATCTGAGGGCCGAAATGGGGGCCGATCTGAGGAATTTGGGATTTAGATTTCCTTAATGGACATTGGTCCTGCCACAATGAGGATTCCGTGAGGATGACATGTTTTATCCCATACTCCGTATTTATTTGATATGCATTGCTTCATGTATTAGTAGTACCTGATAGAGTACCTTTCATAACTGTTGCGTATACATATTTCCATTTATTACTATCAGCTTGCATGTGATAGAGTATCGCAGTACATGCATACTTGCGATTACCTGCATATGTTATTTACTATTCACGAGTTGGCAACTCACCCCCGTTGTGCCATAGTGTTTTGTAGGTAGTCCCTCAGGGCAGTCGCGGTAGGGCTTCTTCTTCCTATCGTATCATCTTTTGCAGCGGAAGCGCTACGGCTGACTGTGTGCATTTTCGCTATAGGTGGTTTTTGGGGTTATCCGATTTAGCCCATTGTATATTCGTTGTATCCAGTACTCTTCATCTACCACTTTCATGTATTGACTTAGAGAAGAGTTGTGAGGACGATATTGTATATTATTTTGTGACTCTGGGTGTCATTTATGCTGTTTTTATTTATATCGTCTTTTTCTTCGCTACGGCGTCGCATATCTGTTGTGGTGGTTGTTTTCCGTCTTTGGGGGTAGATTTGCTCCCGTTTGGGGATACTTTACTTATATCTTTTGTTGTACCCTTTTTGGGGGCTAGTTTTACAAAGGAGGTGCTGCCAGATTTTTAAAGGAAGTAAATTTGGACTTTAAAGAATTTTGATTGAGATTTTCAGAAGTTTTAACAATGTTATTATCACTTACTACTTTTGATGGTTTAGATTGCTGGGTTTTCGGCTTACTTGAATTACGTTACTCCTGAAGACGTTACGTAGTTTAAGGGACGTCACGTGCCAAATTTCGGGTCGTGACAAAGTTGGTATCAGAGCACTAGGTTTTACCTTTCGGAATGTAGGATGACCTTGGTATGATAGAGTAGGTAACTTAAGCAGGGTGATGTAGCGTGTGTATGTCCGTAGCATACATACGACACGGTACTCCGCCTAAGTGACCTAAGTACTAATTTCTTGAAATTCCTTCGATGATATAATCCTTGTGATTCGATTTCCGTGTACATATCGAATCCTATTTCCCTTTATAGTCTTTATGCCACCGATGACTATGAGGGCTCAGCGAGAGGCAGCGAGGACCGAGATCAGAGTTGACTCGTTTGGGACGAGGACTGACCAGGACGGTACGCTCGTTGAACAGGAGCAGATTGATCTTCCTTCGATAGATCGTATCGCTAGGCTTGAGGCAGATATGCAGGACTTGCGCCAGATGATGAGGTCGTTGGTTGAGGCCAGTCAAGCACAGCGACAGGAGGTTGCCACCCCTGTTAACCAGTTATTCCTTACTATCAGCACACAGTATTGTGTCACGTATACAGCAACAGTGGATGCAGCCCGTTTAACTGAGGAGCATCTTCCCGAGACTTTGGGAGTTCCGAGACCGAGGGCGCCGCGACAGATTTCGTTTACGTCACGGGAATAGCAGAGGCTTTGGACGAGGACAGCTATTTAGCTCTTATCCCAGGAGAGTCAGCAGTTTTCTTCTAGATGTTACCGGTGCGGGAGTTTGATTCATCATGTTCGAGATTGTACTGAGCCACGTGAGGGCGAGACAGCTGTACCACATGATACCTTACCACCTTCACCTTAGGAAGAGTCGCCTGTTGTGCCTGTTGTTGATCCGCGTTAGACTTATGTTCAGAAAGGTCATGGTCACGGAGGATTTGTTCCAAGAGTACAGGATGGTAGAGGAGGAAGACAGCCAGTTGCGAGTAGAGGGCAGACACGAGCGTTTGCTTCTACTCATCGAGACGCGCGGGCATCCAATACAAACTTTTCAAGTATTCATTTTCGTATGTTTCTTATTGCACTTGTTTGTGTAAGTGCACGGCGGCGCCCCAGCCTCCATCCCGAGGCCAAATGCGGAAGCGATGGTTAACTTTAATTTTTCTTGAACCGGCACCACCGCGCACTAAAACCCAGATCGTACCATTAACTAGTCCTAGCTAACTACTAGATGGGGAAGAGAGATATTCCGAGCGATCCGTGTCCTCCGGTCTTCTCGTTGTCGTCCCGATCTCCCGCGGAATATCCTGTCTCCACCTCCTCGCCGGAAGGGCACCACGTCGCCTGCTTTTTTTACGGGCTCCCACCTCTATACCGAGGCAACTCGGGCACGAAGTTGGCGAGCCGACGTGCCCAAGATTTGCTGTACAATGGTGTGTAGAACTTTTGTCTCATTTTGGGGTAGTGGATGTTGCCTTTGTGGTGGAGGAAATGATATGGACTTTTGAAGATGGAGTTGTAAGGATTTTACAAAGCCAAAGATACCAAAATCCCCACCAAAATAAAATGGGCAGCCCCCATACATGCTTGGCCGGCCATGAGAGTGGAGAGTGGAGAGAATGAGAGTGAGTGAGTGAGTGAAAAGGATAGCCACAAGAATAATGCAAGTGAGAGGAATGGTCATCATGCAAGAATCATCATCACTAGCAAAACCACACTCCATCAACAAATCAACAACCATGATTGCTAAAAAAAGTCAAGCAATCATGAACCATGGAAGGTCAAGGGATGGGGCTCCATCATGAAACCATCATGATACAAAAGTATGCAAAGACAACCCTCCAACTAGCTAAATTGCACAAATGCAAATAAGCCCTCCTCCACCAATCTTCGGCCAATGAAGGATACAAAGAAATATGGCTGAAACGAAAAGTAAACTGGCAACTCCAGAAAACTGGTCCCGTAATAAATTACAGGAAAACCCCGCTACTGTATATACATACCCGCATTTGTATTCCGACCGAATACAAATGCAATGAGACAAAATCTACACTGTACTATACTAGGATCTGGCTTAAACCAAAGCTGGCTAGTATTATCCGTTCGATCCTGATCTGTGCAATACCGCACGTATCTGATCGAACCCTGCCATATCTCCATATGGCCTCTACAGCTTTTCGCCCGAAAACTTGAGCAACTGAATGTGGGGGACTCTAAAGACTCGTCAACACCTTGGTTGTAGATTTAACCACTAGCACGTCAGAGGTATAAGCCAATACGTAACGGGCTAGCAGGTATTGACCAAAAAGGGACGTCGATGAGCGAACTCGTCCTGATACCCTACTGAGCCTGTCAGTGACAGTATCCGTACAGTCCGGTCCGTTCGTCTCTGAGCATCGCATGGCGGGCCTAGGGGGTTGGTAAAGTCAGACCCCCAAAAGCGGTACAAGTCGTGTCGGAGTGTAGCCCAGAACACCCTGAGATACTACTGGAATACCTACCAGTAAATCTCCTGCCTCGGCCAAGGGCTTCGTGTAATGGCTCTCCTAGACACAGCGCGGCCTCACCCCTAATACCGGGAGAGACGAACCCCTGAAGATCCGCTCACTGCCTCCATATGGCTCGGGACTGTACCCAACTAAAACCTGTTTGCACGTCTCCTTTGAGCGTATTAGGGTAGTAATCAAATTACAGTGGGAACTCACACGAGACAAATGACGATCCCCAGGTCGATGAACTAACCTGTACATATGTCACCAGGGAACTGCTATCTGACGTCAGGTATAAGACCAACTAGCATGTTCCCGGCGAGTCATATCCGGTGTACTCATAACCCAATGAGCACCTGTATACATCTTAGGTGAACCAACTGACACCAGTGGCTTGTGAGACCGGCCACCGCCCCTCGTCGGGATCTCGACTGTATACACTAGTCTACTCTGGAGTATCGATGCCTTGTCTCGAAACTCCCACGACTAGGGACCTTTTAAGGATGTGCTTATAGACCACCAGCTCTCATGTATATGATCACCCTCATACTGCTGGCAGTCAAGCAAGAATCCTAGGGGCTCTATCAACGTGTAATAGCGACCTGTCTGGTCACCTAAAGCAGTACACGATGATAAAGATAAACCAGATAGCATACTATCATCTCGGGTAAGACTGTCCTACCGGGATAGGTCCTCCCTCAATCATTGCAATCACGTGCCTGTGATCCAATAATTGACACTGAGGGCACTATCTCCAACAATCTCCCACTTGCACTCAAGGCTAATTATTGCGATATCGCATACTCACAGTCCGTGTGATACCGAACACCCAACTCCTCTACTAGTCAATCTCACAAAGCTCGTTTGCGAAACTATTGCGTTCGAGGAATAGCCTCAGTGAGTGGATCCGCTTTGATGTTTCTTTCTATGTCTCTCTATATCTCAAGTTCGCGGAGAAAACCATCTCCCGAAATGAGCAATACCTGTCTCAGAATGTGTCTGGATATCTGATGGGACCTAGCTCATAAATAAACTCCAAATCCAAACTTCTTAGACTGTATCGTCAACTGAACTTAATCAGTATCCTGCGCCATGCCTCCCTCAGTATTTCCTTGGATCACATGTCCAAAATACTGCCCCTCGTCAGAAGGAAAAACTATAATTCTGACAACCTCCTTGTCGTCCAGGTCACCTTGGAATCCTGGAATGATAACTGTCTCCCGCATGAGGCTGTTGTTATCATATCCCTAGAACATCCACTTATGTTCTAAAACTGCTTCCGACTGTTTCTCCAGTATTGGATCAATGTCAATTTATTGCATCTAGTGCAAGAACAACATCTGGTGTGGTACTTGACATCTCATGATTGACTCAATTGCCTAAGCAAGTGATCTGCCAATCATGCACATCCCTCTCCCCTTTAGTCTGTAAGACACCTTTAGAGAGGGTGACTCCATTATCTGCAGGTACACTACCGTGCCAGGAGTCGTCCATTCTAAATACTCATAGAATGCTGTCTAAGTACCCTTAATTGGGAAACCACCTAAATCTAGATCTAAAACCATAGATCTAGTAAACAGTATGTCTGATATAATGTCCAAGTCCTATGTGGAGAAACTACTGTGTGACGACCATAGTATAACCGATCGTAGTATAGGAATATCACTTCCTACTCTGTGTATGTCATCCAAATACCATGACATCACACCCTACTACCTTCTCAACTGATCCATCCCCTATTCTGATGAAGTCAAACCTATGACTGTCACATCAGAAATAGATGATCTATCTCCGCTATATCTGCTTTAGTCTATAAATAGACATAAGCTACCTGTCCACCAATGCTTCCGCTGCTCCCACTGACTACGACAACCCTCTGGCAGAGTCATATAGACGTACACTTCTAAAGCTAGTTTAGAACGACGCTATACTCATCCTCCTGCCGGGTCTCGCAGCCTGGAACAACAGCAATGGCAAGTCTGGGTAAACAAGAACTTCCCTGTCACCGTCCTTGAGGCTACCGGAGTACCTCTCGGGTGTCTGAAGTTACCCACCTTATCTGCGAAGTGGCCAATGGAATGTTAAACCAGATTGAATCTTTAGTTTCCTATGAAATCTTCAGTAATCGTTTGTGGTTCTGGAATCACTTCCAGTTCTACCATACTCCCACTACTGTTTTCTGAAAAAATCCATTTTTATTAAAACCGTGGCGAGTCTAGAACAATATCACTATTGATCTTCCAGATGGTAGAAAGTCAACCCTCATCATAGCCTGGGTCGACCCACAAACAGCCATTACAGAAACGTGCCTTGAGTTGTCCAGTGTCTGGTTTTAATCATAAACCGGACAACTCCGCGTACCTTAACATCGTTAAGATATGAACTGTTTTATATCCAATATAGGACCAGAGGCACTGATTTAATTGCACCAGATTCAAATCATGCAGCTGTCCCCAGTGCATGTCAACTAAATGGAATGATGCCGATCAACGTTACTCAACTTAGGAATGCTTCCAATTATGAGTAACCTGAAAAAAGAAGCAAGTTCTCTTAAATCATTACTATCAACCGAATACCATACACAAGTATCTACATCTTCGATCACTTTGAAGAATCCCGATACTTACTACTCCTGGTTCTCTACTCTATTCAAATACCTATAACTTCTCAAAATTCGGACTCTGTGTTTCCACGAAACACCTGTCTAAAAACTAGAGAAGTCATAAGTAAACCGAATATAGTACGAGGACCAAGCCCTTTGTCCTGATGGACCCTGGACAACATACAATACTCTGTATAAGTCCTTTGAGTCTGATAACTCACTCACTGTGTGTCGTAAGTTGAAAACTGTACTTATGGTTAAGAAGAATTACACCGCTGTTTAATGCTCCTTACCTAACCATCCACTGATATAGGTAAATGTCACAGACATAATTTCAAAAAGATATATCTCACTCTATAAAAATAGACGTACAGATGTATCAATTTGAAATTGGTGCATAACAGCTGATATTCAAACCAAATATTTGCCGACCGGCAAACAGCCCAGGTGATTTCCTCAAATATCACCGATTACAACGAATCCCGATATAATGAGGATGATCACCCAATTCCCAATAACTTACTCACACTCATCATCTGTAAAACCATACATATGTGAGAATCATACCTGGTAAATACATACCCTGGAGTAAGTATCTAATCGGGAAATCAGTTTTCTTTTAACATTACACAGTGAAACTGAAACATTGAAATGTTTCGATGGGGTATCCCGGTATTCCTAGTAATGCCTCTTCCATTAACCAGATTCACAACTGTAACCGTGTAATTCTTTGCCACCTCTCCAAATCCCTTTATATGTTTTTAGTCATTACCTTCTGTGCACCCCTTTAGGCCAAATGGTTTTCTTCCTTCCCTACCGTTCGGCACCAGCCTATGGTTTGGAAGAAGACTATCCAATAAGCATAATGGGTGTACTGTCCTAATCCTAGGAACACTCGCAAGGCGAGAGAAGGTGAAGATAAAAGACAACCGAATAAACCTTATTCTTATTTCTCCTGAACCAGAATCCATCCCCGAACTGGAACAAGTTCCTTTCGAGTTCGTATATAACCATACGATGGAGTATCCAATAAACTGTGGATCTTCGTAGTGATACAGAGTGTCCTGGAGAAATACAAAGGTGATTTAGGAATGGCGAAGAAATACTTGGTTTTGTCGTGAATAGCAGTCGCAGTTTACTTTGCCTTCTTACTAATCCCTTGCTTTGTCTTAACTTAATACCTTCTGCACACCATCGTTATGCTAATTGGTTTTCTTCATTCCCTACCGTTCGGCACCAGCCTAAGGTTTGGAAGAAGACTATCCAATTTGCGTAATAGGTGTACTACTCCTAAACCAAGGAGTACTCGCAACCTGAGAGAAGGTAAAAGGAAAAGACAACTGAATAGTCCTATCCGTTTTCTCCAGAACCGGAAACCATCCTCGAATAAATCCCTTCGAGTTCGTATATAACCATACGATGGCTTTGTCCAATGGAAGTGGACGTTCGTAGTAATACGGGGTGTCCTGGAGAAAAGGGTAAAAGTAGGAGTGGCAATGAGGTTTGCAACTCTGACAATCCAAAAGCCAGTGCTAAGAAGGTTCGGTCAACTTGGTCACTGAGTCATAGTCTAGGGTCGGGTCAATGGTCGCTGCCAAAGAGAGAGAGAAAAGAAACACTCAGCGTGCACTCTAACCTAGATTAGAATGGTTACCAATTTATCTAATCTGGAAACCTCCCACTGTAACGTCAAATTCTTCCCCAAACCTGAAAGAAGAATTAGCCGGGATCACCCGAAGAGTAAACCAACTCATCAGTGGGAATCGGGATCCAACTATCATCGCATGATAACGTGACGGAATCCGCTCACGTCATCACACTCCAGAAGGTATGCGCATATCTGGCAAGTTTCAGTTTCTTTAGAAACTCCCGATGTGATTTTTGCCCCATGCTCTTATGACCTTGACTTTGGCCAACATATCATAAGTCGCATGTAAAGTTCTACCCGTCATTCTCCAGGTTAATTTGAGCACACCCGTACATACCCTTGACTTTGGCCAAAATAGTAGTACGACTGCCCCAAACCAACGCATCTATCTATGCTGCATATGAATACCCAATAGCTGCCAATCACTGTGCCTTGACTTTGGCCAACATACACAGCTTGAATACTATTCACCACCCATATGAAACGACGGAGGGCTACGAATGGTTTCTGGCGAAAACCTTTAACTGAATGAACTTGATATCGTTGAAGGAACGGATAGCTTTTAGAAAATATAGTAACGAAAACCTTTGCTCAAGAGGTCACTCCCGGTGAAGGGATCTCGGCTCTTTCCCCGCAGAATGAGGTGCAGGATATTCCAACTGAATATCACGGTGCAAAACAAAAGTGAACGTCCTTGCAATAACAGCTTTTTGAAAAGTGTTCCAACAACATCAGATAAGGTTTGTTTTTAACTTGCATTGATCCGAATCAACGTAGTCCCATCAATTGATCACACCACAAAGAACGAAAATAATATGACGTACGTATATGCCATCCGCATTCGCCACTGGGTCCCGTCATTACCCGTTAGGTTAGCTGACTAACGACGGAGCGGGGACTGGACTAGCGCGGATGCAAAACATATACAACATCTACTAATATATATACCAATATATTATATTTCGCTCAAGGCGTGATAAAATGCAACATCACAGAAATGTACAGCATCACAGAACAATACAGATATCTGGGATCCCCGGGTTTCACAGAGCCGCTGAAACCCGACGTTCCCCTGGTCGTGTGGATAGCCTATGCAATGAAATACTAGACCCCTACGGGCGCGGTAAGTTACCCGCCAAAATCTGAAGCGAGGCAGCCCCCTTCAGCAACGTAAATGGACCACCCAGCACTTCACGGAATCCGGTAACTTGGGCACCCCTCCTGGGTCAACCTGTACCCCCTACGAGTGCGGCGAATAGCCCGCCAATTCTAGAGTAAAGCCCCCTCCGTCTCAATGCCATGAGATACGGGCTTGTTGCCCTCTAGAACCCGGCTATCCGTGCACCCCTCCTTGGGGTAATCCTAGTACAGAAAGTAAAATATACATACAACGGGTACATCGACCGCAACCTTGCCGTGCCCCAAAATAATAATACAAACAGGCAGTGACGGCAGTCCACATGTCGGACGCTCGCCCCACAATATCAAATGTACATAATACAACAAAACACTGTACTAGCATTGCAACCAAGCTATCCCCCACGACCGATCCGCAACATCACAGCAATACATAAAACATCAATGTGAATGTCACGTTCGCAAATCCGTCTAACCGGGCTATAGCAGTTAGACAGGATTTACCGATCAAGTGGCATTCACGGTCGCAGATATAATGTAAATACTGTGAAATAATGTGTTTAAAATTCCGATCGATCAAAATTATAACAAGTGGGCCCCAAGAACTACTGTAGAACATCAAGAAATTCTGGGCCCAAAATTAATATTCCAAAACCCATATTTTCAACTCAGGAGCTTTCTGGAAAATTTTGGTACACTGATCAGTTCAAGTCACGGTGGAACCGCGGCCCAAGCATGGGTTTGGCCGCGGTTCCGCGGTCGTTTAGACTGTTCACGAGACCAAATTTTCCCAGAACTCTTAGATTGTCCTACACATCATTCCCTGAAAAAATATTGGACTTCAAAAAATTTCGACAGAAACTGATGTGAAGAAAAATACGGTTTTCGGAAAATTGTTCGATCGAAAATGTAAAAGACATTAGACAAAGCTAGACTAAGTTAATGGCGAGGCTCTGATACCACTGTAAGTGCACGGCGGCGTCCCGGCCTCCATCCCGAGGCCAAATGCGGAAGCGATGGTTAACTTTAATTTTTCTTGAACCGGCACCACCGCGCACTAAAACCCGGATCGTACCATTAACTAGTCCTACCTAACTACTAGATGGGGAAGAGAGATATACCGAGCGATCCGTGTCCTCCGGTCTTCTCGCCGTCGTCCCGATCTCCCGCGGAATGTCCTGTCTCCACCTCCTCGCCGGAAGGGCACCACGTCGCCTGCTTCTTTTACGGGCTCCCACCTCTATACCGAGGCAACTCGGGCACGAAGTTGGCGAGCCGACGTGCCCAAGATTTGCTGTAGAATGGTGTGTAGAACTTGTGTCTCATTTTGGGGTAGTGGATGTTGCCTTTGTGGTGGAGGAAATGATATGGACTTTTGAAGATGGAGTTGTAGGGATTTTACAAAGCCAAAGATACCAAAATCCCTACCAAAATAAAATGGGCAGCCCCCATACATGCTTGGCCGGCCATGAGAGTAGAGAGTGGAGAGAATGAGAGTGAGTGAGTGAGTGAAAAAGATAGCCACAAGAATAATGCAAGTGAGAGGAATGGTCATCATGCAAGAATCATCATCACTAGCAAAACCACACTCCATCAACTAATCAACAACCATGATTGCTACAAAAAGTCAAGCAATCATGAACCATGGAAGGTCAAGGGATGGGACTCCATCATGAAACCATCATGATACAAAAGTATGCAAAGACAACCCTCCAAATAGCTAATTTGCACAAATGCAAATAAGCCCTCCTCCACCAATCTTCGGCCAATGAAGGATACAAAGAAATATGGCTGAAACGAAAAGCAAACTGGCAACTCCAGAAAACTGGTCCCGTAATAAATTACCGGAAAACCCCGCTACTGTATATACATACCCGCATTTGTATTCCGACCGAATACAAATGCAATGAGACAAAATCTATACTGTATTATACTAGGATCCGGCTTAAACCAAAGCCGGTTAGTATTATCCGTTCGATCCTGATCTGTGCAATACCGCACGTATCTGATCGAACCCTGCCATATCTCCATACGACCTCTACAGCTTTTCGCCCGAAAACTTGAGCAACTGAATGTGGGGGACTCTAAACACTCGTCAACACCTTGGTTGTGGATTTAACCACTAGCACGTCAGAGGTATAAGCCAATACGTAACGGGCTAGCAGGTATTGACCAAAAAGGGACGTGGATGAGCGAACTCATCCTGACACCCTACTGAGCCTGTCAGTGACAGTATCCGTACAGTCCGGTCCGTTCGTCTATGAGCATCGCATGGCGGGCCTAGGGGGTTGGTAAAGTCAGACCCCCAAAAGCGGTACAAGTCGTGTCGGAGTGTAGCCCAGAACACCCTGAGATACTACTGGAATACCTACCAGTAAATCTCCTGCCTCGGCCGAAAGCTTCGTGTAATGGCTCTCCTAGACACAGCGCGACCTCACCCCCAATACCGGGAGAGACGAACCCCTGAAGATCCGCTCACTGCCTCCATGTGGCTCGGGACTGTACCCAACTAAAACCTGTTTGCACGTCTCCTTTGGGCGTATTAGGGTAGTAATCAAATTACAGTGGGAACTCACACGAGACAAATGACGATCCCCAGGTCGATGAACTAACCTGTACACATGTCACCAGGGAACTGCTATCTGACGTCAGGTATAAGACCAACTAGCATGTTCCCGGTGAGTCCTATCCGGTGTACTCATAACCCAATGAGCACCTGTATACATCTTAGGTGAACCAACTGACACCAGTGGCTTGTGAGACCGGCTACCGCCCCTCGTCAGGGTCTCGACTGTATACACTAGTCTACTCTGGAGTATCGATGCCCTGTCTCGAAACTCCCACGACTAGGGACCTTTTAAGGATGTGCTTATAGACCACCAGCTCTCATGTATATGATCGCCCTCATACTGCTGGTGTAGGGTGTTTTTCGTCACCCCATTGAGATGGGAATACGCGCACGCTTGCCAGGCGTACTACAGATTCCCCCTGCCTAGGGTAGGCCGGGGTTTAATGATTGTGGGGATCCGAATCTCCGGCAGCCGCGGACTAAGCTGCCTTTAATTACCCCTCGCCTTTGGGGCGGGTGAACCTCCGATTAACGGGTTAAACTGGTCATAGCGAACTCAATGTGCAGTGTACGTGTGTTTTGCTTTGAAAGGGGGTTTTTGGATATATCGGGAGCCACGCAGAGTTTTTACGGGGGTCCCGCTACCCGGATAGCGGGCTGGGGGTCAAGGGGGCTAGCAGCCCCCTTACGGGGTTCGGGGCAGCGCCCCGGCCCGAAATTTTTTTGGAGGGGGAGAATGTTGCGGAGTATGTGTATGTGTACATTTATATACAAATGTATATATATATACATATATATATAAATAAAGGGGAAAAGGCATCCAAAGGATGCGTGGGGCAGCGCCTTGGGCGCTGTGCGCGTAGGTGCTGTGCGCTCAGGCGCAAGCGCGCCACGTGTCGGCACGTGGGCGCTTTGCGCATGAGCGCTGCGCGCAGGTGCGCAAGCGCACGCGCGCCACGTGTCGGCACGCGGGCGCTTTGCGCACTTGCGCAAGCGCGCAGGTGCGCAAGCAAGCGCGCTCGCCACGTGTCGGCACGCGGGCGCTTTGCGCACGTGCGCAAGCGCGCAGGTGCGCAAGCGCGCGTGCCACGTGTCGTCACGCGGACGCTTTGCGCACTTGCGCGTCCCGACACGTGGCGCGCGTGCTTGCGCACCTGCGCGCTTGCGCAAGTGCGCAAAGCGCCCGCGTGCCGACACGTGGCGTGCTTGCGCCTGAGCGCACAGCACCTACGCGCACAGCGCCCAAGGCGCTGCCCCACGCATCCTTTGGATGCCTTTTCCCCTTTATTTATATATATATGTATATATATATATACATTTGTATACAAATGTACACATACACATACTCCGCAACATTCTCCCCCTCCAAAAAATTTTCGGGCCGAGGCGCTGCCCCGAACCCCGCAAGGGGGCTGCTAGCCCCCTTGACTCCCAGCCCGCTATCCGGGTAGCAGGACCCCCGTAAAAACTCTGCGTGGCTCCCGATATATCCAAAACCCCCCTTTCAAAGCAAAACACACGTACACTGCACATTGAGTTCGCATGACCAGTTTAACCCGTTAATCGGAGGTTCTCCCGCCCCAAAGGCGAGGGGTAATTAACGGCAGCTTAGTCCGCGGCTGCCGGAGATTCGGATCCCCACAATCATTAAACCCCGGCCTACCCTAGGCAGGGTGAATCTGTAGTACGCCTGGCAAGCGTGCGCGTATTCCCATCTCTATGGGGTGACGAAAAACACCCTACAGATTCTGGCACGCCCGGTGGGACCAATCTCTCCTCCCATTTTTTGGGTTAAGCATTCATGCGAACTCAATCAATGTACATATCTGTATTTACACTAAAATAATGCTCTTTCATACAGGTTTTCAAGCAATCGATGATGTCTTCGATGATGAACTCAGCTCCCGTCTCCTACACGATGAGGATAGACTCTAGGACGGTCATTCCGGCCAGTCTCGGGCGACAATGGGAGGAGCCGCTGCTACCATTCGGCTCTATTATGTTCATGCCAGTTGGCGCCATCCCAGCTCCTCAAGCTCCGGTGGCAGACAAGCCGGTCTCGAAAGGCAAGAGACCAAATGTGGTGATCTCGAGGGCGCCCCAACCCAAACGCAAGTCGGTATCTGAACGACTTTCCTTGGCCCCAACTGGGGGCAAGGCCATCAACACCGACAAAGCAACAAGGCCTCTTGAGCAAGCTCCGACGGTGCCCTTGACAACTGCTCGATCGGGTATCTTCTCTAAGCTCCACATCACTCAGCCTATGGCGGCTTCCCGGAGAGCAGAAGCCTGCCAAGCGCTCAAGGCAGAGAAACTGAGGAAGAAGCGGCTCGGACACAGAGCCAACAAAAGGGCTAGGGCTCCGGCCATGTTAGAATTTATGAATTTCCAAAGCCCGGACCGCTCCGCGAAACCAGCTGCCAGTGATGAAAGAATGGCTGAGTGTGTTATCCACACTGTCTACATGGCCGGACATGAAGAAACGAACCTTCCTCTTCTTCACAGCCATGGCGATGATACGATTGACGCTACCCAGCATCGGCTCGATCTAAATGATGAAGAGCCCGCTCAGGCCGATAAGCCAAAGGAGCCCGTGGTTCCTACGGAATGGAGCTCAGGAAATAATGATTACCCGGTTGTCATAGCCGGAACTACAGAACAAGCATTATTCCACTGGCTTCAAAGGCAATTCCAGGACAGGGATGAGAAGATGGCCGAGGTCTATTCCAAAGTCGACGAGCTGGCAAACGTCGTGGCAGATCTCGCGACCAAAGTCGCCCGATTGCAATTACAGCAGAATCAAATTTTGGCTCATGAGCCAGGGATTGATACCCGGGGGCAGCCAACTGATATCCCTTTCAACCTAAAAGCGGAGCACCTTCGCGAAAAACGGCCGCAATCAGCCTCCAGTCCTTCCGATACATGCGCCGGGGGGGAATCGCCTCTGAAAGAGAAGCTGGAAAAGGTCTATTCCTTCAAGAGGGAAAAGGTCCGCAAGATATTCAGGGACGCCCTAAGGAACGGTCTACAACTGCCGGAATCAAAGAGACCGCAAGAAGCGAATATGACCGACGACCCAGAATATTGCCCCTATCACAGGGTGATAGGTCATGCCATTGAGGACTGCTTCGTCTTCAAAGATTGGGTCGAAAGGCAATACAAGATGGGAGAGATAGAACTGTCTAAAGGCGTGTTAGCAAACAGTCAAGCTACGATCACCGATTTCATGCAAATGGAGACCGAAGCCTTTCGGGAACCTAATCCTCCCAGGCATGTGCCATCATCTGAAAAAGGCGAACCAAAGACCGATCGGCCTCGAGGACCAGCATCAGTAAAGGCACCTACGCCAATGGAGAGAACAAAGAAGGTATACTCCTTCAGGAGGGATGAAGTCCGCAAAAAATTCGTGGACGCCTTGAACAACGGTCTGCAACTACCTGTTCCAAAGAGGCCGCAGGAAATGAACATGACCGGCAATTCCCTATACTGCCCATATCATAGAGTGGTGGGTCATACCATCGAAGACTGCTATATTTTCAAAGATTGGGCAGAGGACCAATATAAGTTTGGGAAAACCTCACAATCCTTGGATGTATCGGCAAGCCACAGAGCTAGGTCATCAACACAGCCCCGCCAAGATCAAAGTTCAAGGAGCTGGGATAAGCAAAAAGGACCACCACGTCGTTAAACTAGGAACAGCCGACCACCACGTCATTAAACTGGGAACAGTCGACCTCTAAGTCGTTAAACTGGGAATGTAAAAATATACATATATATATATGTAAATAAAAAAATGTGTAAATAAAAGAAAAATAGAGAAAAGCCGAAATGATGGGGCAGCTCGCAACAAAAATCAGCGAGTAAAAATAAAAATGAAATAAAGCCGAAATGATGGGGCAACCACGAATAAAAGCCGAAATGATAGGGCAATCGCGATCTTCGCGATAAAAAAGCTGAAAGGATAGAGCAATCGCGGTTAAAAAAAAAAAAAAGGGCGGATGATGAGCTGCTCCTGGCATTATTCCAGTGCAGCAATGCAGACGCCAACAAAAATCTGATTTTCCAAAATTCCCTCGACCCTACGGCCAGTCCCCAAATTGACTGCCGTATACAATCCACGGGCTCAAATAATTCACCTCATACCCATGCCCCACCGCAACCACCAGTTACACGGCTGGCCTCCGCCTTTGGAATTATGCTCCATTGGGAAGACCCACTCATATGTCCTGGCACCTTTGCTTCAGTGTTAGCAACGCTGATGCCCGCCCCTACCCTAAAATTCCAAGCTCTCCATCCGTAGACCTCCAAGTCGTTAAACTGGAAACAGATGACCACCAAGTCGTTAAACTGGAAACAGATGACCACCAAGTCGTTAAACTGGAAACAGATGACCTCTAAGTCTTTAAACTGGAAACAAATGACCACTAAGTCGTTAAACTGGAAACAGTAGACCTCTAAGTCTTTAAACTGGAAACAGATGACCTCCAAGTCGTTAAAATGGAAACAGATGACCACCAAGTCGTTAAACTGGAAACAGATGACCACCAAGTCGTTAAACTGGAAACAGATGACCTCTAAGTCATTAAACTGGAAACAGTCGACCTCTAAGTCGTTAAACTGGGAATGTAAAAAAAAATGTAAATAAAAAAAAATGAAAAAAAGAAGAAACGGTGTGTCCACAAGCAAAACGGGCACGGATGAAAACCCAAAAGGGCTCCGTCAGTAAAAACAGCAGGACTGCCGGCGAGTTTGTGAAAACCCGAAAGGGCGCAAACTCGTAAAAAAAAAAAGAAAGAAATGAAATGCACTCTCAAAGTCCTCTCGACTTTGTAAGGAGAAAATTCCCGCGTGAGATCCCTACGACTCACAAAGGAGCAACACACTTAGGAGTCCCCACGACTCCTAAGGAGAAAATACACCTGCGGGATCCTCACGACCCGTAGGGAGAAAATGCTTTGTGAGACCCTTATGGCTCACAAAGTGGAAAAGCCTTAGGTGACAGGGATCTAAACCTGTCTCCTAAGCCACCAATTCCCAAGTCCTCTCGGGGCAAATGATGAGTTGCTCCTGGCATCATTCCAGTGCAGCAATGCAGATGCCAAACAAAAAAAACCCATTCCCAAATCCTCTCGGGGCAAATGATGAGTTGCTCCTGGCATCATTCCAGTGCAGCAATGTAGATGCCGACAAAAAACCATTCCCAAATCCTCTCGTGGCAAATGATGAGTTGCTCCTGGCATCATTCCAGTGCAGCAATGCTGATGCCAAACAAAAACCAATTCCCAAACCCTCTCATGACAAATGATGATTCGCTCTTGGTACCATATTCCAGTGTAGCGATACTGATGTCAACCCAAATCAAATCAACCAACAAGCTTTGTGTCGGAATCATGCTTCGTCTCAGAATGTGCACCCCGTGTCGAAATGATGGTTCGCCTCGGTGTATCTGCCTTCCCTGTCGGAATTATGCTTCGGCTCGGAATCAACCAACGACCTCCTCGTCGGAATTATGCTCCGCCTCGGAATCAAGTCAACCAGCAAGCTCTGCGTCGGAATCAAGCTTCGTCTCAGAATGTGCACCCCGTGTCGAAATCATGCTTCGCCTCGGGATATCTACCTTCCCTGCCGGAATTATGCTCCGCCTCGGAATCAAATCAACCGACACTCTGCGCCGGGGAAAAGTCCATCAGCGACACTCCGTGCCGGGGAAAAGTCAACCCGCGACACTCCGCGCCGGGGAAAAGTCGATCAGCGCCACTCCGTGCCGGGGAAAAGTCAACCCGCGACACTCCGTGCCGGGGAAAAGTCGATCCGCGACACTCCGTGCCGGGGAAAAGTCAACCACTGACACTCTGCGCCGGGGAAAAGTCCATCAGCGACACTCCGTGCCGGGGAAAAGTCAACCCGACACTCCGCGCCGGGGAAAAGTCGATCAGCGACACTCCGTGCCGGGGAAAAGTCAACCAGCCGGAATTATGCTCCGCCTTCCCTGCCGGAATTATGCTCCGCCTCGGAATCAAACCACCGACACTCTGTGCCGGGGAAAAGTCGATCAGCGACACTCCGTGCCGGGGAAAAGTCAACCCGACACTCCGCGCCGGGGAAAAGTCGATCAGCGACACTCCGTGCCGGGGAAAAGTCAACCACTGACACTCTGACCGGGGAAAAGTCGATCATCGACACTCCGTGCCGGGGAAAAGTCAACCCGCGACACTCCGCACCGGGGAAAAGTCGATCAGCGACACTCCGTGCCGAGGAAAAGTCAACCCGCGACACTCCACACCGGGGAAAAGTCGATCAGCGACACTCCGTGCCGAGGAAAAGTCAACCCGACACTCCGCGCCGGGGAAAAGTCGATCAGCGACACTCCGTACCGGGGAAAAGTCAACCAGCCGGAATTATGCTCCGCCTTCCCTGCCGGAATTATGCTCCGCCTCGGAATCAAACCACCAACACTCTGTGCCGGGGAAAAGTCGATCAGCGACACTCCGTGCCGGGGAAAAGTCAACCCGACACTCCGCGTCGGGGAAAAGTCGATCAGCGACACTCCGTGCCGGGGAAAAGTCAACCACTGACACTCTGCGCCGGGGAAAAGTCGATCAGCGACACTCCGTGCCGGGGAAAAGTCAACCCGCGACACTCCGGACCGGGGAAAAGTCGATCAGCGACACTCCGTGTCGAGGAAAAGTCAACCCGCGACACTCCACACCGGGGAAAAGTCGATCAGCGACACTCCGTGCCGGGGAAAAGTCAACCACTGACACTCTGCGCCGGGGAAAAGTCCATCAGCGACACTACGTGCCGGGGAAAAGTCAACCCGACACTCCGCTCCGGGGAAAAGTCGATCAGCGACACTCCGTGCCGGGGAAAAGTCAACCAGCCGGAATTATGCTCCGCCTCGGAATCAAACCACCGACACTCTGTGCCGGGGAAAAGTCGATCAGCGACACTCCGTGCAGGGGAAAAGTCAACCCGACACTCCGCGCCTGGGAAAAGTCGATCAGCGACACTCCGTGCCAGGGAAAAGTCAACCACTGACACTCTGCGCCGGGGAAAAGTCGATCAGCGACACTCCGTGCCGGGGAAAAGTCAACCCGCGACACTCCGCACCGGGGAAAAGTCGATCAGCGACACTCCGTGCCGAGGAAAAGTCAACCCGCGACACTCCACACCGGGGAAAAGTCGATCAGCGACACTCCGTGCCGAGGAAAAGTCAACCCGACACTCCGCGCCTGGGAAAAGTCGATCAGCGACACTCCGTGCTGGGGGCACGTCTACCAAATCGCTTCATAACAGAGCGTCGACCGTATATGTCGCAAAAAGGGCAGTGCAGGCTCCCGCAAATTGGGAACCCAAATCGCTTCGTAACAGAGCGTCGACCGTCTATGTCGCAAAAAGGGCAGTGCAGGCTTCCTACAAAGCAGGAACCAGATCGCTCCGGGCCAGGGAAACGTCTACCATGGACACTCCGTCTCGAAGACGCATTAAGCTTCGACCGTCCACGTCGTAAAAAGGGCAGTGCATCCCAAAAAGCGGGAACCAAAGCAAGTCGCCTCCACGTGAAAGAAGATCCATCAATTTCATGCACACGATCCACATATGCTGTGTGCATTTATTGATGGGGGGCAATTTGTTGGGGTAAAAATCTACACCCCTGTTGACCGAGTCAAAGTCAAGGTCAACCCCCAAGCTAGGTGGGCCCAAGCCCAGGTCAAGCGGGCCCATGCCCAAGTCGAGCCCGCAGCCAGCCTCCCCATGCCAACAACAAAATCATGTAATAAATAATTTTTATGTAATTGTTTATGAATGAATGTATGCAAAGTGGGCATAAAGCCAATATTTTGTAAGCCCATGGCTTATGTGCAAAAAAAAAATTGGCACATGAGCCATGGGATGGCTAAAATGCCATTTTTGTAACGCCCAATGGGCTATATGTAAATATGTAAGCCTATATAAGGCAAAATGATGATGAATAGAAAAACAACTTTTTCTCTCTCCAAAAAAGTTTCAGATCTGAGATCTTTTCTTCCTCTTCAAGGTTCCAAAACCTTCTTCTTTCTCTTGAATTAAATCAAGAGTTTTACTCGTCTTTTCATAAAACAAATTAGTTTTTCACCACAAAACGCACAAAGGGGAACTTGGATCTGTCATCAGATCTTAAAAAGGAGAGATTTTGAGATTTCACATCTCTTGATCTTCAAGATCCAGCAAGCAACAGGAGGAAGAAGAAGAACCACTTCCATTAAACCCAGAACACATTCAGGAGCCCGACTCCTCTCTGATTTCTCTTTGAGAAATATTTTTTCAGGCTAAAAGCCTCTTGTCTTCTCCAGCGCGTAGCGCAAGTGCGCAAAGCGCCCACGTGACGATACGTGGCGCGCGTGCTTGCGCACCTACGCTCTTGCGCAAGGGCGCAAAGCGCCCGCGTGCCGACACGTGGCACCTGCGCGCTTGCGCACCTGCGCGCTTGCGCACGTGCGCAAAGCGCCCGCGTGCCGACACGTGGCGAGCGTGCTTGCTTGCGCACCTGCGCGCTTGCGCAAGCGCGCAAAGCGCCCGCGTGCCGACACGTGGCGCTCGCGCTTGCGCAAGGGCGCAAAGCGCCCGCGTGCCGACACGTGGCGCGCTTGCGCCTGAGCGCACAGCACCTACGCGCACAGCGCCCAAGGCGCTGCCCCACGCATCCTTTGGATGCCTTTTCCCCTTTATTTATATATATATGTATATATATATATACATTTGTATACAAATGTACACATACACATACTCCGCAACATTCTCCCCCTCCAAAAAATTTTCGGGCCGGGGCGCTGCCCCGAACCCCGCAAGGGGGCTGCTAGCCCCCTTGACTCCCAGCCCGCTATCCGGGTAGCGGGACCCCCGTAAAAACTCTGCGTGGCTCCCGATATATCCAAAACCCCCCTTTCAAAGCAAAACACACGTACACTGCACATTGAGTTCGCATGACCAGTTTAACCCGTTAATCGGAGGTTCCCCCGCCCCAAAGGCGAGGGGTAATTAACGGCAGCTTAGTCCGCGGCTGCCGGAGATTCGGATCCCCACAATCATTAAACCCCGGCCTACCCTAGGCAGGGGGAATCTGTAGTACGCCTGGCAAGCGTGCGCGTATTCCCATCTCTATGGGGTGACGAAAAACACCCTACAGCTGGCAGTCAAGCAAGAATCCTAGGGGCTCTATCAACGTGTAATAGCGACCTGTCTGGTCACCTAAAGCAGTACACGATGATAAAGATAAACCAGATAGCATACTATCATCTCGAGTAAGACTGTCCTACCGGGATAGGTCCTCCCTCAATCATTGCAATCACGTGCCTGTGATCCAATAATTGACTCTGAGGGCACTATCTCCAACAGTTTGTTTATTTCAGGATCCGGTCATCATTAGTTGCGGGTTCGGAGTGATGACATTCCAAAAACTGCTTTTTGTGCGTGCTACGGGCTTTATGAGTTTTTGGTGGTGTCGTTGGACTCACCAATACCCTAGCAGCATGTATGGATGTGATGAATCAGATTCTTCAGGCCGTTCCTCGACCAGTGGATTTTTGTGTTATAGATGACATTCTGGTCTTTTCCAAGAGTCATGAGGAACATAAGCAGCACTTGAGGATTTTCTTTGCAGACATTGGGAGAGTACCAGCTGTTTGCTAAATTCTTGAAGTGTTCCTTCAGGCTGATAGTGTTGACTTCCTAGGTCATAGGGTTACAGGAGACGGTTTTTGTATGGACCTGAGGGAGATCGAGGCCGTACAGCTTTGGCCTAGACTTGTATCGGGGATGGAGGTCTACAGATTTTTGGGCTTAGCCGGTTTTTACCGCCGTTTCGTACAGGATTTCTTAAGTATCGCTGCACCATTGACCTTAATGACAAGGAAGGGGGTTCCTTTTCTTAGACTGAGGCATGTGCTAAGTTTTCAGTGGTTGAAAACTTGGTAGACGACTGCACCAGTTCTATCTTTGCTTTCTGGATCGGGCCACTTGGTCATTTATTGTGATGTTTCGTAAGTGGGGCCCGATTTTGTACTGATGTAGCATGATAGAATTATCGCTTATACTTCCCGACAGTTGGAGGAAGTACGAGCAGGATTTATCGCACTCATGATCTGGAGATGACCGCGGTGGTCTTGCGCTGGAGATTTGGGGACACTACTTATACGAAGAGTTGTATCAGATTTTCACGGACCACCAGAGCTTGTGTACATCTTCCTGCAGCGGGATCTGGAGTTAAAACAGCACCGTTAGATGGAGCTTGTGAAGGATTGTGATTGTGAGATCCTTTATTACCCATGGCAAGGCGATTGTGGTAAATGATGCTTGAGTCGTAGGCCCGGGGTAGCTTGTTCCAGTTGTGTGCAGTTCAGAGACAGTCTTCTGCAGATTTACAGTTCTTGTGCGACAGATAAGTATAGTTTAGTTCGCCTCTACTAGGGGATAACTTGCTCATGTCTGCGTCCGTCCACTTTTACTTAATTGTTTTTGTGAGGCACAGTCCGCCGATGCTCGTTTGTTTGAGATTCTGAGCATGTTCGGTAGGGTAAAGATTCGAAGTTCTTGATTTATGACCAGGGTGTGCTATGTTAGGGACTCGATGGCGTGTACCCGATACTGATAAATGGAGACGCGAGGTCCTAGAGCAGGCACATCAGTCATCTTTTAGTGTTCATCCAAGTGACACCGAGATGTAACGTGACTTGAGAGTTGGTTACTGGTGGGCAGGGGTGAAGAGTGAAGTTTCAGATTTCGTTTTGAGGTGCTTGGCTTGTCAGTGAGCTAAGGTTGACCATTTGAGGCCGGCTGGAGAGTTGCAACCTTTTTACCGTTCCACAGTGGGAATAGGAGCAGATATCCATGAAATTCGTTTTAGGTCTACCCAGATCTAGTCGAGGGTATGACTCCATTTGGGTGATTGTTGTCCGGTTATGCTCAGTTTGCTCAGTTGTTCTTTGTTAAGTTTGTGCATTTGCACGGAGTTTCTTCATGCGTTGTATCCAATAGAGGCACCCAGTTTTCTAGCCGTCTTTGGCAGAAGCTTCAGGAAGTCTTGGGAACTGGTTGAGCTTTAGCTCCTCTTTCCATCTGTAGGCCGATGGAGCGGACTATACAGACTCTGGAGGATATGCTTGTGCGTATGTGCTTAATGTTTGTTGGCTGTTGGGATCGTCGCTTGCCATTGATGGAGTTCTCCTACGATAACGGTTATCAGGAGACATTTCAGATGGCAACTTTTAATCCTTGTGTGGTAGGTTGTGTCGATCGCCAGTCTTTTTTACTGACTCCGCGAGAGTAGGATTTTTGGACCCCAGCTAGTCCAGAGACATCGAAGAACATCCAGTTGATTCAAGTCAGGATGAGAGCATCCCAGCGCAGACAGAAGTCTTATGCCGACATTCGTTGTCGCAGACATGAGTTCGCAAGGGGAGATCATGTTTTCCTACGGATTTTTTTCCGATGAAATGCCGTGTTGAGTTTTGGGAAGCTTAGTCCCAGATTGTAGGTCCTTTGGAAATCCTCGAGTGAGTAGTACTGTTGCCTATAATTTGGCACTTCCGCCTAAATTTTTGAGTATTCACCCCGTATTTGTTGTGTCGATATTTGCAAATACCTTCATAACCTTTCTCACATGATTCAGAATCAGACCATTTAGCTTGGACGTGATCTTTCCGTTCACCGGCAGCCGATAGTGTTAATGGATCGGCAGGTGGAGAAATTTCGGTCAAGGGTCTTGTCATCTGTGGAGGTTTTCTTTGGGGTAGCCGTCTAGTGGGGAGATCACTTAGGAGGCTGCGAGCGAGATGCAGAAGTTTTGCACTTATCTCTTTGAAAGTATGCATAGTAAGAATTTTAAGTTTCAGGGAAGAATTTTCTATAAGGGGGGAGATTGTAACACCTTAGGATTTCGATTAGTGTTAATTAAGCGATAATACGGGTTTTTGGTAAAAGGTTTAACAAATTGGTTTCCTCACATTTTATAATATTTAATTACTAATTTATTATTATTTGTTATGCCTTGCACACACTTGTGCATATTAATGTGAGGGTGTGTTTATCTTAATCTAGTTTAGTGACCATGACAACCTTAAGCTAATTCTTTCCTTGTTTAACCTTAAACCATAGATATTTGTAGTGAGATATTTTCCTTGTTTTGGATGGTGGGGAGGTGGAAAGATGACTCATGGTGGGAGTCATTGCTAGTATTAATGAAGGAGAGGGAGAGAGTTAATGCAAGTGGTGCACTTACCCTCTTATCTCTTTCTCACCTCATACTCCCATTCCCTCTCACTTTATCACTTTATCATTTCCTTTCATCTTTCCTCAACCCTCAACTGAACACTTAACCTTTCCATCACAAAACCTTCACCAAATTTCATTAAATCTCACCAAAATCACATCTCAAGACTTGTTTTGTCTCTAGGATCCCTTGGAGCTTGGAAAGTTAGGATCTTTGAGCTTGTGTGCTTAGGTAATGATCTCTATCTGTTAAGTAGGTGCTTTTAGTGTTGTGTAGCTTGTTCGTTTAAGTTTAGAACAATTAAAGTTAAGTTTTGTGCACATATCGTATTTTTAGTGTCATATTGTGATATTTGTGATCTGCTGTGACCCAGAGTGTGTTCTAAAAAATCTAGGAGTGTAATTGTGTTGTACCAGAGACCCTAACCTTTCACCTGAAGCACGAACCCCTTTAGCTCGGATTTGGCTGGCGACATGCATAGGAAATCCGGCGACCTCGGTTTTTGTGGGGAGTTTGGGATTGGGTTTTTCAGGGTAGCTGTCTGTAAGTCTATGGTAGCGCCCCGGCCGTCAATCCGAGGCCAAATGCGGAAACAAAAACTTTTTAGGAAACCGGGGGCTATGATAGTTTTTCACCCGGATCGAACCATTAACGCTAAACTAGCTAACTACTAAGAAGTGAGAGTGGCTATACCGATCGATCCGTGTCCTTCGGTCTTTGGCCACCATCCCAAGCTCCTCGCGGCATCTCCAATCTCCGGTCTCCTCGTTAGAAGGGCACCACATCAATGAGTCTTTTTATGGGCTCCCGCTTCATCCGAAGAAACTCGTACACGAAGTTTACTAGCCGACGTGTCCAAGGTGATGTAGAGAATGTGTGTGATAACTTTGTCTCAAGCATCCATTGATTCTCAACGCATGAGAGTGTATGGATGGAGGTTGAAGTGGATGCCATTAATGGAGATAGTGAGCTCAAGAAAGAAGAGGAAGAAGAAGAGCATTCTTTTTCTTTTGTGTTGGAATGATAATGAGAGTGAGATAGAAAAGTGATCAACACAAGAGCAACCTCAAGCCATATGGCCACCCTCTCTCTCTCCTCTTATCATTTCAACACCTAAATCAATCCAAAATGTGACATATTCACAAATAAAGAGACCATGAGTCATCACTTGTGCATGTGTCACAATTAATGCTCCTAATCATGACTTTGAGCTCATAATTTCCATTTGCAAACAGTAATCCAAATGTTTGCAACAATAAAAAGAGAATGGCATCTACTAAAGTAAACTCGTGACGGATCACATGGACACCCCTCACCTGTATATACATACCTACATCAGCATTCCGACTGAATGCGAATGCAATAAGACTAAAGTAATCCAACAAATCTAATACTAGGATCCGGCTTAAACCAATGCCCACTTGTATGATCCCTCAGATCATGATCCGTGCACTACTGCACGTATATGATCGAACCCTGCCATAATATCATACGGCCTCTATAATGTTTCACCCGAAACTTGAGAAACTATCTATGGGGGACTTTAAAGACTCGTCAATACTTTGGCTGTGGATTTAACCACTAGCACGTTAGTGGTACTAGCCGTATTTAACGAGCTACCAGGTATTGACCAAAA
Organism: Agapanthus africanus; assembly: GCA_030015575.1. NCBI lineage: Eukaryota > Viridiplantae > Streptophyta > Magnoliopsida > Asparagales > Amaryllidaceae > Agapanthus > Agapanthus africanus. The sequence goes on from CM057343.1 coordinate 124,340,768, forward strand.
GGGAGGTCGATGAGCGAACTCATCCTGACACCCTATTGAGCCTGTCAGTGACAATATCCGTACAGTCCGGTCCGTTCATCTATGAGCATCGCATGTCGGGCCTAGGGGATTGGAAAAAGTCAAACCCCCAAAAGCGGTACAAGTCGTGTCGGAGTATAGCCCAGAACACCCTGAGATACTACTGGAATACCTACCAGTAAATCTCCTGCGTTGGCTAAGGACTTCGTGTAATGGCTCTCCTAGACACAGCGCGATCTCACCCCCAATACTGGGAGAGACGAAACCCTTGCCGATCCACTCACTGCCTCAATGTTGCTCGGGCTGTACCCAACTAAAACCTATTTGCACGACTCCTTTGAGCCGTGGTAGGGTAGTAATCAACACAGTAGGATCTCACACGAGACAAATGATGATCTCAAGTCGATGAACTAACCTGTACACATGTCACCAGGGAACTGCTATCTGACGTCAGGTATAATACCAACTAGCATGTTATCGGCGAGTCCTGTCCGGTGTACTCATAACCCAATGAGCACCTGTATACATCTTAGGTGAACCAACTGACACTAATGGCTTGTGAGACCGGGCACCGCCCCTCGTCGGGGTCTCGACTGTATACTCTAGTCTACTAATGGAGTGTCAATGCCCAGTCTCGAAACACCCACGACTAGGGACTACTTTAAGGATGTGCTTATAGACTACCCAACTCTCACGTATATGATCGCCATCATACTGCTGGTAGTCAAGCAAGAATCCTAAGGGCTCTATCAACGTGCATTAGTGACCAGTAATGTCACCTAAAGCAGTATACGATGGTAAAGATAAACCAGATAGCATACTATCATCTTGAGTAAGACTGTCCTACCGGCATAGGTCCTCCCTCAATCATTGCAATCACGTGACTGCGATCCAATAATTGACTTTGAAGGCACTATATTCAACAATCTCCCACTTGCACTCAAGACTAATTATTGCGATGTCACATACTCATAGCCCGTGTGATACCGAACACCCAACTCCTCTACTGATCAGTCTCACAAAACCGGTTTGTGAAACTATTGCGTTCGAGGAATAGCCTCAGTGAGTGGATCCGCCCTGATGTTTCTTTCGATGTCTCTCTTTATTTCAAGTCCGCGGAGAAAGCCATCTCCCAAAATGAGCAATACATGTCTTAGAATATGTCTGGATATTTGATGGGACCTAGTTCATAAATGAACTCCAAATCCAAACTTCTTAGACTGTATCGTCAACTGAATCTAATCAGTATCCTGCGCCATGCCTCCCTCAGTATCCGCTTGGACCTCCTGCCTAAACTACTGCCCCTCGTCAGAGGGAAAACTATATCTCTGACAGTCACTCTGTCATCCAGGTCACCTTGAAAGCCTGGAATGATAACCGTCTCCTGAAGGAGACTGCCGTTATCAGATCCCTAGAACATCCACTTATGTTCTAAAACTGCTTCCGATCGTTTCTTCAGGATTGGACTAATATCAACTTATTGCATCTCGTGCAAAAACAATATCTGGTGTGGTACTTGACATCTCATGATCAACTCAATTGCCTAAGCAAGTGATATGTCAATCATGCACATCTCTCTCCCCTTTAGTCTGTAAGACACCTTCACAGAGGGTGACTCCATCACCTACAGGTATACTACCGTGCCAGGGGCCGTCCATTCTAAAACACATGTAGAATGCTGTCTAAGTACCCAGATTGGGAAACTACCCAAATCTAGATCTAAAACCATAGATCTAGTAACCAGAATGTCTGATATTATATCTATATCCTATGTGAAGAAACCACTGTATGACAACCAAAGTATAACCGATCGTAGTATAGGAATTTCACTTCCTACTCTGTGTATGACATCCAAATACCAGGACATCACACCCTACTACCTTCTTAACAGATCCATCCCCTATTCTGATGAAGTCAAACCCATGACTATCATATCAAAAATAGATGATCTTTCTTCGCTATATCTGCTTTAGTCCATAGACATAAGCTACTTGTCCACTATGCTTCCGCTGCTCCCACTGACTACGAAAACCCTCTGGTAGAGTCATATATACATGCACTTATAAAGCTAGTTTAGAACGACGCTATACGCATCCTCCTGCCGGGTCTCATAGCCTAGAACAACAGTAGTGTCAAGTCTAGGAAAACAAGAACCTCCCTGTCACCGTCCTTGAGCATACCGAAGTACCTCTCGAGTGTCTGAGGTTACCCACCAAATCTGCAGAGTGGCTAATAGAATGACAATCCAGATTGAATCTTTAGGTCCTATTAAATTTTCAGTAATCGTTTGCGGTTCTGGAATCACTTCCAGTTCTACCACACTCCCATTACTGTTTTCTGAAAAAAATCCATTTTACTAAAACTGTGGTGAGTCAAGAACAATATCACTATTGATCTTCCAGATGGTAGAAAGTCAACCCTCGTCATAGTCCGGGTCAACCCACAAACAGCCATTACAGAAACGTGCCTTGAGTTATCCAGAGTCTGGTTTTAAGCATAAGCCGGACAACTTCCCGTACCTTAACATTGTTAAGATATGAACTATTATATATCCAATATAGAAACAGAGGCAGAAACAGAGGCACCGATTTAATTGGAACCAGATTCAAATCATGCAGCTGTCTCCAGTGCATGTCAACTAAATGGAGAGAGGCCGATCAGCATTACTCAACTTAGGAATACATCCAGATATGAGTAACCTGAAAGAGAAGCAAGTTCTCATAATCATTACAATCAACTGAATACCATACACAAGTATCTACATCTTCGATCGCCTTGAAGAATCCTGATACTTGCAATACCTTGTCCTCTACTTTATTCATATACCTATAACTTCTCAAAACTTGGATCTTGTATTTCTATGAAACACATGTCTAAGAACTAGAGAAGTCACAAGTAAACAGAATATAGTACGAGTACCAACCCCTCTGTCCTAATGGACACTGGACAACATACAATACTCTTTATAAGTCCCCTAAGTCTAATAACTCATTCCCTGTATGTCGTAGGTTGAAAACTGTACTTAAGATTAAGAAGAATTACACCGCTGTTGAATACTCCTTAACTAACCATCAACTGATATAGGTAAATGTCATGGACATAATTTCAAAAGGTTATATCTCACATTATAAAAATAAACGTACAGATATATCAGTTTGAAATTGGTGCATAACAACGGATATTCAAAACCAAATATTTGCCGTCCGGCAAAAACCTAGGCGATTTCCTCAAATATCACCAATTACAACGAATCCCGATATAATGAGGATGATCACCTAATCCCAATAACTTACTCCCACTCATCATCTGTAAAACCATACAGATGTGAGAATCAAACCTGGTAAATACATACCCTGGAGCAAAGGTTAATTGGGAAATCAGTTTTCTTTTAACAATACATAGTGAAACTGAAACATGTAAATATTTCGAAGGGGTATCCGGGTATTCTTAGTAATTCCTCTTCCATTATCAGATTCACAACTATAACCGTATATTCCTTTGCCATCCCTCCAAATCCCTTTATATGTCTTTAGTCATTATCTTCTGTACACCACCTTTAGGCCAAATGGTTTTCTTCCTTCCCTACAGTTCGACACCAGCCTATAGTTTGGAAGAAGACTATCCAATAAGCAAAATGGGTGCACTCTCCTAATCCTAGGAGCACTCGCTGTAAGACTACGGTAGCGTCCCGGCCGTCTTTCCGAGGCCAAAATGCGGTAACGAAAATTTTTCTTAACTTGAAAACCGGCGCTATCGTATGCTTAAAACCCGGATCGAACCATTAACTTACAATTAGCTATCTAGAGAAGGGATAGAAGACTATACCGATCGATCCGTGTCCTTCGGTCTTCGGCCACCATCCCAAGCTCCTCGCGGCATCTCCGAGCTCGATCTCCTCGTAGTAAAGGGCACCACATCGTCGATTCTTTTTATGGGCTCCCGCTTAATCCGAAGCAACTCGGGCGTGAAGTGTGCTAGCCGACGCGTCCAAGATGTTGTAGAGAATGTTTGTGATCACTTTGCCTCTTGCATCCATGGCTTGGATGGAGGTTGAAGGTGTTGCCATTAATGGAAGCAAAAGAGCTAGAGGAAGAAGAAGAAGAAGAGAGCTTTTCTTTTCTTTTTCTATTGTGATGTTATAAATAATGAGAGTGAGAGAGTGAGAAGAATAATATGGGAGCAAAACAATTCATGGTATCCCCTCTCTCTCTCCTTCTCATTTCATGGCTCAAATCAATCCGTTAATGTGACACATTTGCTAAAAAAAAGAACATGACTCATAGTATATGTCTATGTCACATTAATGCATCTAATGATGATTTCTAGCTCACTAATTCCATTATCCAAACATTAATCCAAATGTTTGGTCCAACAAAAAAATACGGCAACATCTAAAGTAAACTCGTGACGGATCACAAGGATACCCCTCACCTGTATATACATACCCGCATCCGCATTCCGACTGAATGCGCATGCGATGAGACTAAAGTAATCCAACAAATCTAATACTAGGATCCGGCTTAAACCAATGCCTGCTAGTATGATCCATCCGATCATGATCCGTGCACTACCGCACGTATATGATCGAACCCTGCCATATATCATACGGCCTCTACAACGTTTCGCCCGAAACTTGAAAAACTGTCTGTGGCGGACTCTAAAGACTCGTCAATATTTTGGCTGTGGATTTAACCACTAGCACGTCAGAGGTACTAACTATATATAATGGGCAACCAGGTATTGACCAAAAGGGAGATCGATGAGCGAACTCATCCTGACACCCTACTGAGCCTGTCAGTGACAATATCCGTACAGTCCGGTCCGTTCGTCTATGAGTATCGCATGGCGGGCCTAGGGGGTTGGTAAAAGTCAGACCCCGAAAAGCGGTACAAGTCGTGTCGGAGTGTAGCCCAGAACACCCTGAAATACTACTGGAATACTTACCAGTAAATCTCCTGTCTCGGCCGAGGGCTTTGTGTAATGGCTCTCCTAGACATAGCGCGACCTCACCCCCAATACAGAGAGAGACGAACCTCTGCCGATCCGCTCACTGCCTCCATGTGGCTCGAGACTGTACCCAACAAAAATCTATTTGCATGACTCCTTTGAGCCGTGGTAGGGTAGTAATCAAAGTACAGTAGGAACTCACACGAGACAAATGACGATCTCAGGTCGATGAACTAACCTGTACACATGTCACCAGGGAACTGCTATCTGACGTCAGGTATAATACCAACTAGCATGTTCCCGGCGAGTCCTGTCCGGTGTACTCATAACCCAATGAGCACATGTATACATCTTAGGTGAACCAACTGACACCAGTGGCTTGTGAGACCGGCCACCGCCCCTCGTCGGGGTCTCGACTGTATAAACTAGTCTACTCTGGAGTATCGAAGCCCCGTCTCGAAAACTCGCACGACTAGGGACCTTTTTATGGATGTGCTTATAGACCCCAGCTCCCACGTATATGATCGCCATCATACTGCTGGCAGTCAAGCAAGAATCCTAAGGGCTCTATCAACGTGCAATAGAGACCTGTAAGGTCACCTAAAGCAGTACACGATGATAAAGATAAACAAGATAGCATACTATCATCTTGAGTAAGACTGTCCTACCGGTATAGGTCCTCCCTCAATCATTGCAATCACGTGCCTGTGATCCAATAATTGACTCTGAGGGCACTATATCCAACAATCTCCCACTTACACTCAGGGCTAATTATTGCGATGTCGGCTACTCACAGCCCGTGTGATACCGAACACCCAACTCCTCTACTAAACAGTCTCACAAAGCCCGTTTGTGAAACTATTGTGTTCGAGGAATAGCCTCAGTGAGTGGATCCGCCCTGATGTTTCTTTCTCTGTCTCTCTTTATCTCAAGTTCGTGGAGAAAACCATCTCCCGAAATGAGCAATCCTGTCTTAGAATATGTCTGGATATCTGATGTTACCTAGTTCATAAATGAACTCCAAATCCAAACTTCTTAGACTGTATCGTCAATTGAAACTAAACAGTATCCTCCGCCATGCCTCCCTCAGTATCCCCTTGGACCACCTGTCCAAAATATTGCCCCTCGTCAGAGGGAAAACTATAACTCTGGCAGTCACTCTATCATCTAGGTCACCTTGAAAGCCTGGAATGATAACTGTCTCCTAAAAGTGGTTGTTGTTATCATATCCTTAGAACATCCACTTATGTTCTAAAACTGCTTCCGAATGTTTCTCCAGGATTGGACCAATATCAACTTATTGCATCTACTGCAAAAACAGCATCTGGTGTGGTACTTGACATTTCATGATCAACTCAATTGCCTAAGCAAGTGATCTGCCGATCATGCATATCCCTCTCCCCTTTAGTCTGTAAGACACCTTTAGAGAGGGTGACTCCATCGCCTGCAGGTACACTACCGTGCCAGGAGTCGTCCATTCTAAATACCTTTAGAAAACTGTCTAAGTACCCAGATTGGGAAACTACCCAAATCTAGATCTAAAACCATAGATCTAGTAACCAGAATGTTTGATATAATATCCAAGTCCTATATGGAGAAACCACTGTATGACAACCAAACTATAACCGATCGTAGTATGGGAATTTCACTTCCTACTCTGTGTATGTCATCCAAATACTAGGACATCACACCCTATTACCTTCTTTACAAATCCATCCCCTATTCTGATGAAGTCAAACCTATGACTGTCACATCAGAAATAGATGATCTTTCTCCGCTATATCTGTTTTAGTATATAAATAGACATAAGCTACTTGTCCACTATGCTTCCGCTGCTCCCACTGATTACGACAACCCTCTGGCAGAGTCATATACACGTACACTTCTAAAACTAGTTCAGAACGACGCTATACTCATCCTCCTGCCGGGTCTCATTGTCTGGAACAACAGCAATGGCAGGTCTGGGTAAACAAGAACCTCCCTGTCACCGTCCATGAGGCTACCGAAGTACCTCTCGGGTGCCTGAGGTTACCCACCATATCTGCGGAGTGGCCAATGGAATGTCAAATCAGATTGAATCTTTAGGTTCTTATCAAATTTTCCGTAATCGTTTGCGGTTCTGGAATCACTTCCAGTTCTACCATACTCCCACTACTGTTTTCTGAAAAAATCCATTTTTATTAAAACTGTGGCGAGTCAAGAACAATATCACTATTGATCTTCCAGATGGTAGAAAATCAACCCTCGTCATAGCCCGGGTCAACCCACAAACAGCCATTACAGAAACATGCCTTAAGTTGTCCAGTGTCTGGTTTTAAGCATAAGCCGAACAACTCCCCGTACCTTAACAATGTCAAGATATGAACTGTTCTATTTCCAATACAGAAACAGAGGCATTGATTTAATTGAAACCAGATTCAAATCATGCAGCTGTCTCCAGTGCATGTCAACTAAATGGAAAGAGGCCGATCAGTATTACTCAACTTAGGAATGCTTCCAATTATAAGTAACCAGAAAGAGAATTAAGTTCTCTTAATTAATACTATCATCTGAATACCATACACAAGTATCTACATCTTCGATCATCTTGAAGAATCCTGATACTTGCAATACCTGATTCTCTACTTTATTTCTATACCTATAACTTCTCAAAACTCGGATCTTGTATTTGTACGAAGCACATGTCTAAGAACTAGAGAGGTCGCAAGTAAATAGAAAATAGTACGAGTACCTACCCCTCTGTCCTAATGGATACTGGACAATATACAATACTCTGTATAAGTCCCTTGAGTTTAATAACTCATTCCCTGTGTGTCGTAGGTTGAAAACTGTACTTATGGTTAAGAAGAATTACACCACTGTTTAATGCTCCTTACCTAACCATCCACTGATATAGGTAAATGTCACAGACATAATTTCAAAAAGGTATATCTCACTCTATGAAAATAGACGTACAGATATGTCGATTTGAAATTGGTGCATAACAGCGGATATTCAAAACCAAATAATTGCCGTCCGGCAAACAACCCAGGCGATTTCCTCAAATATCACCAATTACATATAACGAGGATGATCACCTAATTCCCAATAACTTACTCCCACTCATCATCTGTAAAACCATACAGATGTGAGAAACAAACCTGGTAAATACATACCCTGGAGCAAGGGCTAATTGGGAAATCAGTTTTCTTTTAACAGTACACAGTGAAACTGAAACATTGAAATATTTCGATGGGGTATCCGGGTATTCCTAGTAATGCCTCTTCCATTATCAGATTCACAACTGAAACCGTATATTTTTTTGCCATCTCTCTAAATCCCTTTATATGTCTTTAGTCATTACCTTCTGCACACCCTCTTAGGCTAAATGGTTTTCTTCCTTCCCTACCGTTCAGCACCAGCCTATGGTTTGGAAAAAGACTATCCAATAACCATAATGGGTGTACTGTCCTAATCTTAGGAGCACTCGCAATGCGAGAGAAGGTAAAGATAAAAGACAACTGAATAAACCTTATCCTATTTCTCCTGAACCAGAATCCATCCCCGAACTGGAACAAGTTCCTTCGAGTTCGTATATAACCATACGATGGAGTATCCAATAAACTGTGGATCTTCATAGTGATACGGAGTGTTCTGGAGAGATACAAAGGTGAAGTGGGAGTGGTAATGAAATATTTGGTTTGGTCGTGAATAGCAGTCGCAATTTACTTTGCCCTCTTACTAATCCCTTTATTTGTCTTTACTTAATACCTTCTGTACACCTTTTAGGCTAAGTGGTTTTCTTCATTCCCTACCGTTCGGCACTTGCCTATGGTTTGGAAGAAGACTATCCAATAGACGTAACGGGTGTACTATCCCCTAATCTAAGGAGCACTCGCAACCTGAGAGAAGGTAAAAGGAATCGACAACTGAATAGTCCTATTCGTTTTCTCCAGAACCGGAAACCATCCTCGAATCTGGAACAAGTTCCTTCGAGTTCGTATATAACCATACGATGGTTTTATCCAATGGAAGTGGATGTTTGTAATAATACGGGGTGTTCTGGAGAAAAGGTTAAAAGTAGGAGCGGCAATGAGGTATGCAACTCTGACAATCCAAAAGCCAGTGTTATAAGAAGGTTCGGTTAATCTTGGTCACTGAGTCATAGTCAAGGGTCGGGTCATGGTCGCTGCCAAAGAGAGGGAGAAAAGAAACACTCAGCGTGCACACTAACCTAGATCAGAATGGTTATCAATTTATCTAATCAGGAAACCTCCCACTGTAACCTCAAATTCTCCACCAAACCTGAAAGAAGAATTAGTCGGGATCACCCGAGGAGTAAACCAACTCATCAGTGGGAATCGGGATCAAATTATCATCGCACGATAACGTGACGGAATCCACTCACGTTATCACACTCCAGAAGGTATGCGCATGCCTGGCAAGTTTCAGTTTGTTTAGAAACTCCTGATGTGTGTTTTTACCCCTAGGACCCAAGTGACCTTGACGGAGTCAACAAATGAAAGAGTCCTAGTCAAGTTCAACCCGTCATTATCTGGATTGCATTAAACCCACCCGTACGTGCCCTTGATGGAGTCAACAAGGCCGCACGACTGTCCTAACCAATCCCATATCCATGCTACAAACAAGCACCACTTAGCTACCGTACACTACGCCATGACGGAGTCAACAAACGCAGCACGAATACTAAATAATACACGTAAGAAATGACGGAGGGCTACGACTGGTTTTTAGCGAAAAACCTTTAACGTAATGAACTTGATATCATTGAAGGAACTGGATAGCTTTTTATAAAAATATAGTGGCGAAAACCTTTGCTAAAGAGGTCACTCCCGGTGAAGGGATCTCGGCTCTTTCCCCGTAGAATGAGATGCACGATATTCCAACTGAATACCACGACGCAAAGCAAAAGGCAATCGGCTATAGTGAAGTTATTGCCCTGACGCAAACTTCTGTCCAAGGGGTCACCCCCGGTGAAGGGATCTCGGCCCTTGCCTCGTCGACTGAGGTGCTGGATATTCATAACCGAATACCACTGTGCAAAACAAAAGAGAACGTCTTTACAATAACAGCTTTTTGAAAAATTATTCCAACAACATCAGAATAGGTTTGTTTAGCTTGCATTGATCCGAATCAATGCAGTCCCATCAATTGATCACACCACAAAAGAACGAAAATAATGATGTACGTATATGCCATCCACATTCGCCACTGGGTCCCGTCATCACCCGTTAGGTTACTTAACTAACGACAGAGCGGGGACTGGACTAGCACGGATGCAAAACATATACAACATCTACTAGTATATATATCAATATATAATATTCGCTCAAGGTGTGATAAAATGCAACATCACAGAAATGAATAAACATCACAGAACAATACAGATATCTGGGATCCCCAGGTTTCATAGAGCCGCTACTGAAACCCGACGTTCCCCTGGTCATGTGGATAGCCTGTGCAATGAAATCCTAGACCCCTACGGGCACGGCAAGTTACCCGCCAAAACCTGAAGCGAGGCAGCCCACTTCAACAATGTGAATGGACTACCAAGCACTTCATGGAATCCGGTAACTTGAGCACCCCTCATTGGGTCAACCTGTACCCCCTACGAGTGCGGCGAATAGCCCGCCAATTCTAGAGTAAAACCCCCTCCGTCTCAACGCCATGAGATGCGGGCCCGTTGCCCTCTAGAACCCGGCTATCCGTGCACCCCACCGCGGGGTAATCCTCGTACAGAAAATAAAAATATACAACGGGTACATCGACCTCAGCCCGGTCGTGCCCCAAAAAGAATAATATACAAAGTGGCAGTAACGACAGTCCACATGTCGGACGGTCGTCCTGCAATATCAAATGTTCATATACAACCATACTGTACTACCATTGCATCCAGGCTATCCCCAAGACAAATCCGCAACATCACAGAACATCAACGTGAATGTCACGTTCGCAAATCCGTCTAAAAGAGCTATAGCAGTTAGACTGGATTTACCGATCAAGTGACATTCACGGTCGCAGATATAATGTAAATACTGTGAACTAACATGTTTAAAAGTTTCGATCGACCAAAAATTCCGAAGTGGGCCCCAAGCACAACTGTAGCACTCAAAATAAATCTGGGCCCAAAAAGAATATACCAGAAACCCGATTTCCATGTCAGAAACCCACTGTAGAAATTTGGTGCAGTTTGGCCACAGTACGGCGGCGGATCCGCGGCCAAAACGTGGTTTTCGCCGAGGATCCGCCGCGCTACAGTAACTTCAGCCGACCAAATTTTCACAGAATGCATAAAAAAACCCTGTACGTATTTTTGCAATGTACTAAATAATTTTTTGAGCACAGCAAAAATTCGACAGAAACCTGGTCTTGAAAATGGGTTTTTTGGAAAATCTGTTCGATCGAACTTGTAAACACGTTAGAGCAATCTAGACTAGGTTAATGGCATGGCTCTGATACCATGTAAGACTACGGTAGCGCCCCGGCCGTCTTTCCGAGGCTAAAATGCGGAAACGAAAATTTTTCTTAACTTAAAAACCGGCGCTATCGTATGCTTAAAACCCGGATCGAACCATTAACCTACAACTAGCTATCTAGAGAAGGGATAGAAGACTATACCGATCGATCCATGTCCTTCGGTCTACGGCCACCATCCCAAGCTCCTCACGGCATCTCCGAGCTCGATCTCCTCGTCGGAAAGGGCACCACATCGTTGATTCTTTTTACGGGCTCCCGCTCCATCCGAAGCAACTCGAGCACAAAGTGTGCTAGACGACGCGTCCAAGATGTTGTAGAGAATGTTTGTGATCACTTTGCCTCTTGCATCCATGGCTTGGATGGAGGTTGAAGGTGTTGCCATTAATGGAAACTAAAGAGCTAGAGGAAGAAGAAGAAGAAGAGAGCTTTTCTTTTCTTTTTCTTTTGTGATTTTATAAATAATGAGAGTGAGAGAGTGAGAAGAATAATATGGGAGCAAAACAATTCATGGCAGCCCCTCTCTCTCTCCTTCTCATTTCATGGCTCAAATCAATCCATTAATATGACACATTTGCTAAAAAAGAGACCATGACTCATAGTATATGTCTATGTCACATTAATGCATCTAATGATGATTTCTAGCTCACTAATTCCATTATCCAAACATTAATCCAAATGTTTGGTCCAACAAAAAAATCCGGCAACATCTAAAGTAAACTCGTGACGGATCACAAGGATACCCCTCACCTGTATATACATACCTGCATCTGCATTCCGACTGAATGCGAATGCGATGAGACTAAAGTAATCCAACAAATCTAATACTAGGATCCGGCTTAAACCAAAGCCCGCTAGTATGATCCATCCGATCATGATCCGTGCACTACCGCACGTATATGATCGAACCCTGCCATATATCATACGGCCTCGACAACGTTTCGCCCGAAACTTGAGAAACTGTCTATGGGGGACTCTAAAGACTCGTCAATACTTTGACAGTAGATTTAACCACTAGCACGTCAGAGGTACTAGCTATACATAACGGGCTGCCAGGTATTGACCAAAAGAGAGATCGATGAGCGAACTCATCCTGACACCCTACTGAGCCTGTCAGTGACAATATCCGTACAGTCCGGTCCGTTCGTCTATGAGTATCACATGGCAGGCCTGGGGGTTGGTGTAAGTCCACGTTGCCCACCCCGGTGCTCACGGGGAGGCGGAAACGGTATAAAAAATCGATTTTTACAACTCAAGGCAACATGGACTAACTTAAGGAGGATCTTTGCTAAACATAAACTAACAACAAAGCTAAGAGATTTAGCTACTCGGTTAAAGGGTTATACCTAAGTCTTGAAGTCCTTCTCTTCTTGCTCCTTGGAGTGGGATGAACGGGTCGTCCTCATCACCTTCTCTTGCCGAAGAAAGATCCACCCGAGGGCCTCTACCTTTGGCTCCTACGTCAAACTAGAAGTAACTAAGGTGCTTGGTGTGCTAAACCTAGAACCTTAGAAAGAGTAGAGAATGATTTTGGTGTTTTATCTCAAAAGCTTAATGGTTCTCAACTCATGAGAGGGAGAGCTTTGAGAGAGAGGAAGAGGATGAGAAAGAATGAGAATGAGAGAATGAGAGAGTTTTACAACCATAACCAATATATGTGAATTATTCTAATTAATAATATTAATCAAAATGAAAAAGGTGATGGTTGGTTTGATAAGACCATTATCATTTCACATTAAATGTTTTTGCAAAGATCAAAGAGCATCTTTTGAGTGAAATGATGATGGTCAATGTTTCAACCATGGTCAACAAGTCAACCTTGGTCAACAAGTCAACAACCCTAACCATAACTCAATTTCATTTAATTTATATTATTAATTGATATTTCACATATTCATTAGGGTTTGGAAAAAGACAACTGTCAACTGTGCATACACACCCGTTCCAAAACCCTAATGAAAATCCTCTTCCTCCGCCTCAATCAACTGTGCATACACACCCGCATTCGTGTTTCGAGGAACACGAATACAATGAGATAAAACTAACCCTAAAACATATACTAGGATCCGGCTCAAACCAGAGCCCTCTTGTAATGACTGTCCGGACACCAAACGTGCACAAGTGCACGGATGTGAACGAACCCCGTCGCAAAACCATGCGACCTCTACTCTGTTTTGCCTAAAGGTGAATAACCCTCTGTATGGGACTCTAAAGACTCGACACTACGCTGGCAGTGGGTTTAACCACAGACCGCAAGCGGCACTAGCTGTACATAACGGTCCCCAGGTAGATGCCGATAAGAAGACTGACGAGGTAAACCCATCTGAACTCCTACTGAGCCTGAATGTGACAGTCTCCGTACTGTCCGGTCTGTTCGTCTAAGAATATCGCATGGCGGGCCTAGGAGGGCGGTAAACGTCAGTCCCCTAATAGCGGTACAAGTCATGTCGGAGTGTAGCCCAGAACACCCTGAGATAACACTGGAAACCTACCAGTATATCTCGCTTGCCCTGGCCAGGGACTTTGTGTAATGGCTCTCCTAGACACAGCGTGATATCAACCCCCAATACCGGGAGAGACGAATCCTGTCTAACCGTCACTGTCTCCAAGTGCTTCGGGACTGCACCCAACTGCTACCTGTTTGCACGACTCCTTTGAGCCGTGGTAGGGTAGCAATCTAAGAACAGTAGAAACACACTCGAGGCGAAGTGACAGTGTCATGTCAACGGACTAAGCTGTACTCATGTCACCTGGGAACTGATAACTGACGATAGGTATAATACCAACCAACAGTTCCCGACGAGTCCTGTCCAGTGTACTCGTAACCTAACGAGCACCCGCATACTATCTCAAGTACGACGTACTGACGGCTGTGGGACAGACCGTCTCCCAAGCTGGGATGAGAAGCGCATACGCTAGTCTACTCCGAAGTATCGATGCCCTGTCTCGATTGTCCTACGACTAGGGACCTGCATAAAGATGTGCTTGTGGATTACCCAGCCCCCAGAAGTGTGACTGCCATCACAATGCCGATATTCAAGCAAAGATCCTAAGGGCTCCACTAATGTGTAAATGCGATATGCTATAAGAAATACATGCACACATTAAAGCAGAAACAAACCAAGTAGCATACTACTATTTTGAGCAAGATTGTCTACACAACTGTAAATATCCTAAACTTCCATCAAGTAATATACAAACTAGTATGATACAGTAATGGCCTCTAGGGCATATGCACTAACAATCTCCCACTTATACTAAGGCCATGTACTGGCGTATCGAAGATCTATCATCTCGATCAGCCACTCGAACTAAGTCTGGGGTAAGGCTTTCGTGAATGGATCAGCAGTGTTATCTTCCGTAGCAACTCTCCGAACCTCGATCTCCTGGCGACCCACGATCTCCCTGATCAGGTGATACCGCCTCAAGATGTGCCTGGACTTCTGATGGGACCTGGGTTCCTTCGCTAAAGCTATAGCCCCGTTGTAGTCGCAATACAGAGGTACTGGATCAACAATGGATGGAACCACCAGAAGTTCTATCTGGAACTTCCTTATCCAGACGGCTTCTTTTGCGGCATCTGCAGCAGCGATATATTCCGCTTCCATCGTCGACTCAGCAACAGTTTCCTGTTTGGAACTCTTCCAACACACCGCCCCTCCATTGAGGGTAAAGACATAACCCGATATGGACTTGGAATCATCCTTGTCACTCTGGAAGCTGGTGTCAGCAAAGGCCTCGATCTGGAAGTCTTTTCCGCCATACACCAAGAACATCTCCTTAGTCCTTCTCAGGTACTTGAGAATGTTCTTTACCGCTATCCAGTGTTTCTCCCCAGGGTTTGACTGATACCGGCTTACCACACTCAGTGCATAAGCTACATCTGGTCTGGTACACAACATTGCATACATTATAGAGCCTACCGCAGAAGCGTAGGGTACAATAGACATGCGATCCCTTTCCAAATCAGTCTTGGGAGACATCTTTTTAGAGAGGGTGATCCCGTGACAAGCCGGTAGATTACCGCACTTGGAATCTTCCATAGTGAATCTTTTCAGTATGGTGTCGATGTACCTGGACTGTGAAAGTCCTAATATCCTCTTGGATCTGTTACGATAGATCGGGATCCCCAGAATGTAAGAGGCATCACCCAGGTCTTTCATGGAGAAGCTGTGTGACAAGAACCCTTTGACAGATTGTTGCATAGGAATGTCATTTCCTATCAAAAGAATGTCATCCACGTACAGAACAAGGAATACGACAGTTCTTGCTACAAATCTACTATAGATGCATGGTTCATCTGGATTTTTGATAAAGCCAAATTCTTTGACTGTCTCATCAAAACAGATGTTCCAACTCCGTGATGCCTGCTTTAGTCCATAGATGGACTTAAGCAACTTGCACACCTTTCCGCTGCTCCCACTCTGAACGAAACCCTCTGGCTGGTCCATATAGACACACTCCTCTAAATTTCCATTTAGAAAAGCGGTCTTTACGTCCATCTGCCAAATCTCATAATCGTGGAAGGCAGCAATGGCAAGAAGGATCCGAATGGATTTCAGCATAGCCAAAAGAGAAAAGGTTTCGTCATAGTCCAAACCAGGTCTTTGACGAAAACCCTTTGCAACAAGTCTAGCCTTATAGGTCTTAACCTGTCCATCTACACCAATCTTCCTTTTGAAGATCCACTTGCATCCTACGGGTTTTACCCCATCTGGAGCAACGTCCAACGTCCATACTTTGTTGGTGTACATGGACTCCATTTCGGTCCGCATTGCATCCAGCCATTTTACCGAGTCAACGCTCTGAATGGCCTGCAGGAAGCTAGTCGGCTCATCACTATCAATGATGCAATCCTCTCTATCCCCATCTATGAGAAAACCGTAGTATCTCTCGGGCGGATGAGACTGCCTACTACTCCTGCGGAGCGGCGCAGGAATGTCCTGTTCTTTTGAGCCCTCTGGTTCTACTAAGCTTTCAGTAATAGTCTGTGGTTCTGGAATTTCTTCCAGTTCTATTGTGCTCCCACTTATTTCCTTTTCTAAGAATTGGTGTTCCAGAGAGTGGGCATTACGAGAAACAAAGACCTTTTGTTCCTCTGCATAATAGAAAAGATACCCCTAGAGTTCTATGGGTATCCCACAAACTTGCACAGTACTGAGCGTGCCTCGAGTTTGTCCACATGCTGCATTTTGACAAAAGCTGGACATCCCCAGATCTTCAGATATTGAAAATAGGGTTTCTTCCCACTCCATATCTCATATGGTGTGGTAAGCACAGTCTTAGTTGGAACTCGGTTCAAAAGGTATGCAGCTGATTCTAGTGCATATCCCCAGAATGATCGCGGTAACTCAGCTTTACTCATCATGGAACGTACCATATTCAATAGGGTCTGGTTCCTTCTCTCCGATACACCATTATGTTGTGGAGTGTATGGAGGAGTAAGCTGAGAGAGAATTCCATTCCCTTTTAGGTAATCCAGGAACTCGGCACTCAAGTATTCACCACCTCGATCAGATCTCAGTGTCTTGATACTTTTGCCTGTTTGTTTTTCTACTTCATTCTTATATTCCTGGAATTTTCCAAAGGCTTCGGATTTATGTTTCATTAAGACATATCCGTACCTTGAAAAGTCATCCGTAAAAGTAATGAAGTAAGAATAACCGCTTCGCGCATGCGTAGACATTGGACCGCACACGTCGCTTTGTATGAGTCCCAAGAGCGAGCTCGCTCTTACTCCGTGTCCAGTGAACGGAGTCTTTGTCATCTTTCCTTTGAGACAGGATTGACAAGTTGCATATGATTGATATTCGAACGGATCCAAATATCCTTCTGTATATAACTTCGTCAACCTTCTCTCATTGATGTGACCCAGTCTACAATGCCATAAGAAAGCCTGATTTGTTTCCGGAGACTTTCTTTTGTGTGTATTCTGGACATTGAAAATCTGTGGTTGGTTTAATACGTATATACCATTGCTTAATGTACCTGACCCAATCAGAACTTGATTAAGGTGAATGTTTACAACATTGCTTACAAATGCAAATTCATAACCTTCTTTAGATATTAAAGATACAGAAATGATATTACAAGTTACATTGGGTACAAAATAACAATTATGTAAAACCAAAACATGTCCAACTGACATTCCCAGGTGATAGTCCCCCACGGCCTCAGCATCCATGCTAGCTCCGTTTGCAACTCTGAGAGTCATATCACCTGCCTTCAAAACCCTACGCTTTCTCAGTGCCTGCAAAGAATTAAAGATATGAGATCCTGATCCGGTATCCAATACCCAGGAAGTAGAGTTTATTGATAGACAGTTTTCAATAATATACACACCTGAAGCTGAAGCCGCAACTTGCTTTAGATCCTGGTTTCTAGCCTTCCAAGCCCTGCAATCTTTCTTCCAGTGTCCACTCTTGTGACAATAAAAGCACTCTTCCTTCCCCAGAAGCTTTCCCGCTACCTTTGTTGCCTTTGCCTTTCCCTTCGTATCCACTTTACTAACACCGCCCCTTGGTTTGGTGGGGGTTTTCTTCTTCTTTCCCTTGGCTTTCGCCTTGGACCTAGAACAGGAAGATCCTCCTACAAACAAAGTGGATGTTTCCCTACCTTTCTGTAGGGTGCCCTCTGCACTCCTCAGCATGTTGAGAAGTTCTGAAAGTTCAAGCTCTTTTTCTTGCAAGTTGAAGTTCAGGATAAACTGGGCATAAGTGGAAGGAAGGGACTGAAGAATCAAGTCCGTGTAGAGCTCGTTCTCCAACGTGGTCCTAAGGTCCGCGAGCTCTTCTATATAGCCAATCATCTTAAGCACGTGTTCCGCTACCGATGATCTGACGGCCAATCTCGCCGAAAACAGCTTTTTCGAGACTTCGTATCTGGCGATACGGGATTGCTCTCCATACAGTTCTTTTGTATGGAGAAATATGGATTCGAGGTCCATATTCTCGTGCCTCCTCTGATGTTCATTGTCCATAGAGGCAAGCACGAGGCACTTAGCCTTCGCGGAGTCGATTTCCCAGGTCTTACGGATTTCCCTATCCGCGACGCTGGTTTTGGGACCTGGAACAGGGGGAGCTTTGGTGGTAAGGAGATACCCCAACTTGTCATAAGTGATTGCCATTTTGACATTCCTGAGCCAATCTTTGTAGTTTGGCCCTGTCAGTATGTTTTTATCTAGTAGTAACTTAAATCCAGTCATGATGTTTGGTCGCTGCAATTAGGAAAGAGAGAATAAACACTTTAGCATGATGCTCTTGCAAGTTTAGAGTGGTTTTTAATTTGTCTAAACAGGATGGCTCCCACTGTCTCTTGAATCCCCTCTCAAACCATAAAGGAAGAATTAGTCGGGTCCAATCTCACCGTACAATTCTTGCCTAACCGTTTAGCCAGGCCAGTGTCGGTAGTTCGAGGTGTTAGTTATATGTATGCCCAAGAGGCCGTTACTATACATAGGATGTATATTGTAGTGGATGCTGGGACATATATAGGGAGGACTTTCTTGCTCGACATGATAGTATGCTATCTGGTTGATCTTTACCTTAACGTGTACACTGATTGTCTCTCTGTTACATGTTGGTAAAGCCCTTAGGATGTGTACTTGACTACCTGGACTATGATACGGATCATACTAGTGGGGACATGGTAGTCCATAAGTACATCCTTCAAAGTCCCTAGTCGTTGGTATATCGAAACGGGGCATCGATATACCAGAGTAGACTAGCGTATACCTTCTCGACCCATACAGATGGGCGATGGATGATCCCATATCCATTGGTGTTTGACATCAGAGATGATATACGGGTGCTCAGTGGAAACTGGGTACACTGGACGGACTCGCCGAGAACTCCCAGATGATATTATACCTTACGTCAGATGGCTGTTCTCTGGTGACACTGGTACAGAGTAGTCTGTTGACCTGAGATCGTCATAGAGTCTTGTGTGGTTCCCACTGTGCTTTGATTTCCATCTTACCACGTCCAAGTGGGTGTGCAAAACGGTGGTTTTTGGGTACAGTCCCGAGTCACATGGAGGCAATGAGCGATAGGAGGGGATTCGTCTCTCCCGGTATAGGGGGTTGATGTTGCGCTGTATTCGATTGGCTATAACCGGAAATCCCTGGCCAGGGTTGCTGAGATTTACTGGTAAGTGTTACCAGTAGTTTCTCAAACTGTTATAGACCTCATATCGACACGACTTATCGAGCTATTGGGGTCTGACGTTTACCACCCCTAGGCGAGATATGCGACATATCAGACGATCAGACCGGACTGTACGGTAAGTGTTACTGGTTGGATTCACAGGAGTATGAGCGGGCTTGCTCGTCAATCTTCTGATCGCTCAATAACCGGGTGGCCGTTACGTTTAGCAGACCGCTTGCGGCTTGTGGGTGTTTGATATGATCATCGCCTGCTGCCGGCGTATTGACGAGTCTTTAGAGTCCTACACAGAGGTTTCCTGGCTCAAGCGAAACGAAATAGGAGCGCATATGAGATATGTGCGGAACCGAGAATAATGCGTGTATGTGATACCGTATTCTATTCTCGCGATGAATGTATCGAATGGTTGTATGCGATATAACCTAGTTATC
This sequence comes from Agapanthus africanus, assembly GCA_030015575.1. NCBI lineage: Eukaryota > Viridiplantae > Streptophyta > Magnoliopsida > Asparagales > Amaryllidaceae > Agapanthus > Agapanthus africanus. The sequence continues at coordinate 124,360,800 of CM057343.1, forward strand.
GAATCAAGGATTGATTCGATAAATCGATACATTGGATATTAGTCGGTCATATGCGATATGACCGGATCGTTAAATCAAGTGTTGATTTGATGATTTAATGCATAATTATATATTTGATATATTACTTTGCATTAACTAGTATTGGTTTACTTTAAATGGATTTACTCACTTGATATGCACATTGTATATGTGATATATTTTAGTGCACTTGATTGTATCATGTTTGATGATACATTCTTGCTTGGGTTTGTGTAAAGAATTAAACCATGGTTAGTTAGTGGTTAGGGTTTCATTTCATTTATTTATTCATTTATTTGTTTGTTTCATTTAGAAAAGATAATGAGAATGGTGGCTTATTTTGTAGTTTTGTGGAAACTTCATGATGTGTTGAAAGCTTGACCATTCTTGTTCTTTTCCTAAACCTAACCATTAACCCTAACCATGGTTTATTCTCTATACCTAACTAAGGTTAAGATTATGATAAGTATCATATTGGTTTTTATTTTAAAAATAACTTATCATAATATTCATCTTCTTCTTCTTCTACTTCTTTAAGAAGAAACCTTGCTCCATCAATGGCAACTTGAGCAAATGAGTGAGAAATCCAATTCTAAAGTGAACCCACCTCCTATTTCTTCATCCTCTACCTCTTGCCAAGTAGTATAGGGTGTTTTCTTCACAAGTTTCATGACTTGGTGAAGTGGGAGCTTGATCTTGTGATGCCTCGACGTAGATCATCTTCGGCATCGTTGTCGATGACCTAGCCCGCCCATTTCTCCGATGAAGCCGACGCTAGAGCCCGGGATTCGATTTGGACAGCGAGGAGACTTCATTGCGGAGCTATGGAGGTGGAGGACCGGATCTACAAAGGTTGTATTTCCGTTCTTTTAGTTAAGTTGTTAACTAGTTGCATCTTTCGCCTAAAATTCTTGTTAACGATCCGTATTAGGGTTTCTCGGCACTTGTATTTTTTGAAATTGGCATGGTTGATACCTTGTGAGACCTCATTAGTGTGCCTAGGAACCCTACAGTGGTATCTGTTGGAGATAGTGCCCTCAGAGTCAATTATTGGATCACAGGCACGTGATTGCAATGATTGAGGGAGGACCTATCCCGGTAGAACAGTCTTACTCGAGATGATAGTATGCTATCTGGTTTACCTTTATCATCGTGTACTGTTTCAGGTGACCTTACAGGTCGCTATTACACGTTGATAGAGCCCCTAGGATTCTTGCTTGACGACCAGCAGTATGATGGCGATCATATACGTGGGAGCTGGGGTCTATAAGCACATCCTTAAATGGTCCCTAGTCGTGGGAGTTTCGAGACTGGGCATCGATACTCCATTAGTAGACTAGTGTATACAGTCGAGACCCCGACGAGTGGCGGTGGCCGGTCTCATAAGCCACTGGTGTCAGTTGGTTCACCTAAGATGTATACAGGTGCTCATTAGGTTATGAGTACACCGGACAGGACTCGCCGGGAACCTGCTAGTTGGGATTATACCAGACGTCAGATAGCAGTTCCCAGGTGACATGTGTACAGGTTAGTTCATCGACCTGAGATCGTCATTTGTCTCGTGTGAGTTCCCACTGTGCTTTGATTACTACCCTACCACGGCTCAAAGGAGTCGTGCAAACAGGTTTTAGTTGGGTACAGTCCCGAGCCACATGGAGGCAGTGAGCGGATCTGCAGGGGTTCGTCTCTCCCGGTATTGGGGGTGAGGTCGCGCTGTGTCTAGGAGAGCCATTACGCAAAGCCCTCGGCCGAGGCAGGAGATTTACTGGTAGGTATTCCAGTAGTATCTCAGGGCGTTCTGGGCTACACTCCGACACGACTTGTACCGCCTTTGGGGGTCTGACTTTTACCAACCCCCTAGGCCCGACATACGATCCTCATAGACGAACGGACCAGACTGTACGGATATTGTCACTGACAGGCCCAGTAGGGTGTCAGGATGAGTTCGCTCATCGACGTCCCTTTTGGTCAATAGCTGGTGGCCCGTCACGTATTGGCTAATACCTCTGACGTGCTAGTGGTTAAATCCACAGCCATTGTATTGACGAGTCTTTAGAGTCCACCACACTTTCAGTTACTCAGCTTTCGGGCGAAACGCTGTAGAGGCCGTATAGAGATATGGCAGGGTCCGATCAGATACGTGCGGTATTGCACGGATCAGGATCGAACGGTCTGTACTAGTGGCCGTATGGATATATGGCAGGGTTCGATCCGATACGTGCGGTATTGCATGGATTAGGATCGAACGGATATTACTAGCCGGCTTTGGTTTAAGCCGGTCCTAGTTTAGTACAGTGTAGATTTTGTCTTTTTGCATTTGTATCCGGTCGGAATACAGATGCGGGTGTGTATGCACAGTATCGGGGTTTTCCTGTAATTTATTACGGGACCAGTTTTCTGGAGTTGCCAGTTTGCATTCCGTTCCGGCCGGTTTTCCTTTGTTCTTTCCCGGCCGGACTTTTCCGATGAAGGGGGTTATTTGCAAGTTTGCAAATAACATTTGTGGAGGGGTTTTCTTGCATATGGATTTATTATGATAGCATCTTTTGATACCATTCTTTTCTTTTCACCATCACTTGCATTAATGAGATGAGAAAGGGTATGAGTTTGATGTAAGTTTGTGATGATTATGTTTGTATATGATCACCTCTTCTCTTTATCCTACACTCACCTCCCTTCATGATTTATTCTTTTTTCCCTCCACCATTTCCATTGATGCATGGCCGGCCACCATTTTGTGAGAAGGAGAGAGAGGATCATTTTGGTGAGGGTGGGAATAATTATCATTCATATCATTTTTCCATTGCTACCAAAATTCCCAAGTTCATTTCTCAACCTCATTCCTCCATCAAGGCAACATAACCCCAAAGAGACAAAGCACTACACATTCTACAGCAAATCTTGGGCACGTCGACTTGCCAGCTTCGTGCCCGAGTTGCCTCGGTATTGAGGTGGGAGCCCGTAAAAGATACAGACGATGTGGTGCCCTTCCGGCAAGGATGTGACGACCGGAGGATCCGCGGGAGATCGGGACGACGACGAGAAGACCGGAGGACTCGGATCACTCGGTACATCTCTCACCCCATCTCTTGTTAGCTAGTATCGGTTAATGGTTACGATCCGGGTTTATTGCCCGCGGTAGCGCCAGTTTAAAAGATAAGAAAATTTTGATTCCGCATTTTGGCCTCGGATAGACGGCCGGGGCGCTGCCGTGGCGCAACATGGTATCAGAGCCACGCCATTAACTTTGTCTAGCTTGTTCTAATGTGTTTTACTTATCCGATCGACCAAAATTCCAAAAACCGCGTTTTGCTTGCATCAGTTTTCTGTCGATTTTTTCCGGGCTCTAAAAATTTTTCAGGTTGTAGAAAACTGATGTACATGAAATTATAAGACATCTGGGAAAATTTGGACGAATGTTACTGTAGAACCGCCGCGGAACCGCGGCCAAACCCCCCTTGGCGCCGCGGTTCCGCCGCAGTTCAGTGTGTTCACTGGACCAATTTTTCACAGTGATCTTTTTACAGAGAAATAGGGGTTTTGGAACATTAAACTTGGGCCCAGAATTTCTGTGAGTGCTACAGTATTACTTGGGGGCCCACTTGTTAATTTTTGATCGATTGGATATTTTAAACACATTATTTCACAGTATTTACATTATATCTGCGACCGTGAATATCACTTGATCGGTAAATCCTGTCTAACTGCTATAGCCCGGTTAGACGGATTTGCGAACGTGATTTTCACGTTGATGTTCTGTGTTTATGCTGTGATGTTGCGGATCGGTCGTGGGGGATAGCCTGGATGCAATGCTAGTACTGTTTTGTTTTATATGTACATTTGATTTTGCGGGGCGAGCGTCCGACATGTGGACTGCCGTCACTGCCTGATTGTATTATTATTTTGGGGCACGACCTGGTTGCGGTCGATGTACCCGTTGTATGTATATTTTACTTTCTGTACTAGGATTACCCCGCGGAGGGGTGCACGGATAGCCGGGTTCTAGAGGGCAACGGGCCCGCATCTCAGGGCATTGAGACGGAGGGGGCTTCACTCCAGGATTGGCGGGCTATTCGCCGCACTCGTAGGGGGTACAGGTTGACCCAGGAGGGGTGCCCGAGTTACCGGATTCCGTGAAGTGCTGGGTGGTCCATTCACGTTGCTGAAGGGGGCTGCCTCGCTTCAGGTTTTGGCGGGTGACTTGCCGCGCCCGTAGGGGTCTAGGTTTTCATTGCACAGGCTATCCACACGACCAGGGGAACGTCGGGTTTCAGCAGCGGCTCTGTGAAACCCGGGGCTTCCAGATATCTGTATTGTTCTGTGATGCTGCATATTTCTGTGATGTTGCATTTTATTCACGCCTTGAGTGAATATAATATATTGGTATATATATTAGTAGATGTTGTATATGTTTTTCATCCGCGCTAGTCCAGTCCCCGCTCTGCCGTTAGTTAGCTAACCTAACGGGTGATGACGGGACCCAGTGGCGAATGCGGATGGCATATACGTACGTCAGTATATTTTCGTTCTTTGTGGTGTGATCAATTGATGGGACTGCGTTGATTCAGATCAATGCAAGCTAAACAAACCTATTCTGATGTTGTTGGAACATTTTTCAAAAAGCTGTTATTGCAAGGACGTTCACTTTTGTTTTGCATCGTGGTATTCATTTGGAATATCCTGCTCCTCAGTCGACGAGGCAAGGGCCGAGATCCCTTCACCGGGAGTGACCCCTTGGACAGAAGTTTACGTCAGGGCATTAACTTCACTATAGCCGATTACTTTTGCTTTGCATCGTGGTATTCAGTTGGAATATCCTGCACCTCATTCTACGGGGAAAGAGCCGAGATCCCTTCACCGGGAGTGACCTCTTTAGTAAAGGTTTTCGTCACTATATTTTCTAAAAAGGCTATGCAGTTCCTTCAACGATATCAAGTTCATTACGTTAAAGGTTTTTCGCCAAAAACCAGCCGTAGCCCTCCGTCATTTCCTACAGGTATTATTTGGTATTCGTGCTGCGTTTGTTGACCTAGTCAAGACGTAGTGTTCGGTAGCTAAGTGGTACTTATTTGTTGTATAAGTGGGATTGGTTAAGACAGTCGTGCGGCCTTGTTGACCTAGTCAAGGGCACGTACGGGTGGGTTTAATGCAATCCAGAATAATGACGGGTTGAACTTGACTGGCGGTTTATGGTTTGTTGACCTAGTCAAGGTCATAAACCGCTTGGGGTAAAAATCACATCGGGAGTTTTCAAAAGAACTGAAACTTGCCAGACATGCGCATACCTTCTGGAGTGTGGTGACTTGAGTGGATTCCGTCAAGTTATCATGCGATGATAGTTGGATCCCGATTCCCACTGATGAGTTGGTTTACTCCTCGGGTGATCCCGACTATTTCTTCTTTCAGGTTTGGAGGAGAATTTGAGATACAGTGGGAGGTTTCCAGATTAGATAAAGTGATAACCATTCTGATCTAGGTTAGAGTGCACGCTGAGTGTTTCTTTTCTCTCTCTCTGGCAGCGACCATTGACCCGACCCTGGACTATGACTCAGTGACCAAGTTGACCGAACCTTCTTAACACTGGCTTTTGGATTGTCAGAGTTGCAAACCTCATTGCCACTCCTACTTTTACCCTTTTCTCCAGGACACCCCGTGTTACTACGAACGTCCACTTCCATTGGACAAAACCATCGTATGGTTATATACGAACTCGAAGGACTTCGAGGATGGTTTCTGGTTCTGGAGAAAACGAATAGGATTATTCAGTTGTCTTTTCTTTTCACCTTCTCTCATTGCGAGTACTCCTTGGTTTAGGAGATAGTACACCTATTATGCAAATTGGATAGTCTTCTTCCAAACCTTAGGCTAGTGCCGAACGGTGGGGAATGAAGAAAACCAATTAGCATAACGATGGTGTGCAGAAGGTATTAAGTTAAGACAAAGAAAGGGATTAATAAGAGGGCAAAGTAAAATGCGACTGATATTCACGACCAAACCAAGTATTTCTTCGCCAATCCTAAATCACCTTTGCATTTCTCCAGGACGCTCTGTATCACTACGAAGATCCACAGTTTATTTGGATACTCCATCGTATGGTTATATACGAACTCGAAAGGAACTTGTTCCAGTTCGGGGATGGATTCTGGTCCAGGAGAAATAGGAATAAGGTTTATTCGGTTGTCTTTTATCTTCACCTTCTCTCGCATTGCGAGTGCTCCTAGGATTAGGACAGTACACCCATTATGCTTATTGGATAGTCTTCTTCCAAACCATAGGCTGGTGCCAAACGGTAGGGAAGGAAGAAAACCAATTGGCTTACAGGGGTGTGCAGAAGGTAATGACTAAAGACATATAAAGGGATTTGGAGAGGTGGCAAAGAATTATACGGTTATAGTTGTGAATCTGGATAATGGTATAGGCATTACTAAGAATACCAGGATACCCCATCGAAACATTTCAATGTTTCAGTTTCAACTGTGTACTGTTAAAGGAAAACTGATTTCCCGATTAGACACTTGCTCTAAGGTATGTATTTACCAGGTTTGATTCTCACATCTGTATGGTTTTACAGATGATGAGTGGGAGTAAGTTATTGGGAATTGGGTGATCATCCTCATTATATCGGGATTCGTTGTAATCGGTGATATTTGAGGAGATCACCTGGGCCGTTTGCCGGTCGGCAAATATTTGGTTTTGAATATCCGCTGTTGTGCACCAATTTCAAATTGATATATCTGTACGTCTATTTTCATAGAGTGAGATATACCTTTTGATATTATGTCGATGACATTTACCTATATCAGTGGATGGTTAGGTAAGGAGCATCAAACAGCGGTGTAATTCTTCTTAACCATAAGTACAGTTTTCAACCTACGACGCACAGTGAAAGAGTTGTTAGACTCAGCGGACTTGTACAGAGTATTGTATGATGTCCAGTGTCCTTTGGCACAGTGGGGTTGGTCCTCATACTATATTCTGTTTACTTTTAACTTCTCTAGTTCTTAGACATGTGTTTCGTAGAAACACAGGGTCTAAGTTTTGAGGAGTTATAGGTATTTGAATAGAGTAGAGAACCAGGTGTAGCAAGTATCGGGATTCTTCAAGGTGATCGAAGATGTAGATACTTGTGTATGGTGTTCAGTTGATAGTAATGATAAAGAGAAATTGCTTCTCTTTCAGGTTACTCATAATTGGAAGCATTCCTAAGTTGAGTAACGCCGATCGGCCTCTCTCCATTTAGTTGACATGCACTGGAGACAGCTGCATGATTTGAATCTGGTTCAATTAAATCTGTGCCTCTGGTTCTATATTGGATATAGTACAGTTCATATCTTAACATTGTTAAGGTACGGGGAGTTGTCCGGCTTATGATTAAAACCAGACACTGGACAACTCAAGGCATGTTTCTGTAATGGCTGTTTGTGGGTTGACCCAGGCTATGACGAGGGTTGACTTTCTACCATCTGGAAGATCAATAGTGATATTGTTCTTAACTCGCCACATTTTAAAAGGAAATGGTTATTTTTCAGAAAACAGTAGTGGGAGTATGGTAGAACTGGAAGTGATTCCAGAACCGCAAACGATTACTGAAGATTTGATAAGGAACCTAAAGATTCAATCTGATTTGACATTCCATTGGCCACTCCGCATTTAAGGTGGGTAACTTCAGGCACCCGAGAGGTACCCCGGTAACCTCAAGGACGGTGACAGGGAAGTTCTTGTTTACCCACACTTGCCATTGTTGTTGTTCCAGGCTGCGAGACCCGGTAGGAGGATGAGTATAACGTCGTTCTAAACTAGCTTTAGAAGTGCACGTCTATATGACTCTGGCAGAGGGTTGTCGTAGTCAGTGGGAGCAGCGGAAGCATTGGTGGACTTCAGGCTTATGTCTATTTATAGAATAAAGCAGATATAGCGGAGTTAGATCATCTGTTTCTGATGTGACAGTCATAGGTTTGACGTCATCAGAATAGGGGATGGATCTGTTGAGAAGGTAGTAGGAAGTGATATTCCTATACTACGATCGGTTATACTTTGGTCGTCACACAGTGTTTTCTCCACATGGGACTTGGACATTATATCAGACATACTGGTTACTAGATCTATGGTTTTAGATCTAGATTTGGGTGGTTTCCCAATCAGGGTACTTTGACAGCATTCTAAGAGTATTTAGAATAGACGACTCCTAGCATGGTAGTGTACCTGCAGGTGATGGAGTCACCCTCTCTAAAGGTGTCTTACAGACTAAAGGGGAGAGGATGTGCATGATTGGCAGATCACTTGCTTAGGCAATTGAGTCAATCATGAGATGTCAAGTACCACACCAGATGTTGTTCTTGCAGTAGATGCAATAAGTTGATATTGATCTAATCCTGGAGAAACAGTCGGAAGCAGTTTTAGAACATAAGTTGATGTTCTAGGGATATGATAGCAGCAGCCTCCTTTAGGAGACGGTTATCATTCCAGGCTTCCAAGGTGACATGGATGGCAGAGTGGCTGTCAGAGTTTTAGTTTCTCCTTCTGACGAGGGGCAGTATTTTGGACAGGTGGTCCAAGGCGATACTGAGGGAGGCATGGCGCTGGGTACTGATTAAGTTCAGTTATCGATACAGTCTAAGAAGTTTGGATTTGGAGTTCATTTATGAGCTAGGTCCCATCAGACATCCAGACATTCTAAGACAGGTATTGCTCATTTCGGGAGACGGCTTTCTCCGCGAACTTGAGATATAGAGAGACATAGAAAGAAACTTCACAGCGGATCCACTCACTGAGGCTTTTCCTCGAACGCAATAGTTTCGCAAACAGGCTTTGTGCGACTGACTAGTAGAGGAGTTGGGTGTTCGGTATCACACGGGCTGTGAGTATGCGACATCGCAATAATTAGCCTTGAGTGCAAGTGGGAGATTATTGGAGATAGTGCCCTCAGAGTCAATTATTGGATCACAGGCACGTGATGGCAATGATTGAGGGAGGACCTATCCCGGTAGAACAGTCTTACTCGAGATGATAGTATGTTATCTGGTTTACCTTTATCATCGTGTACTGTTTCAGGTGACCTTACAGGTCGCTATTACATGTTGATAGAGCCCCTAGGATTCTTGCTTGACGACCAGCAGTATGATGGCGATCATATACGTGGGAGCTGGGGTCTATAAGCACATCCTTAAATGGTCCCTAGTCGTGGGAGTTTCGAGACTGGGCATCGATACTCCATTAGTAGACTAGTGTATACAGTCGAGACCCCGACGAGGGGCGGTGGCCGGTCTCACAAGCCACTGGTGTCAGTTAGTTCACCTAAGATGTATACAGGTGCTCATTGGGTTATGAGTACACCGGACAGGACTCGCCGGGAACCTGCTAGTTGGGATTATACCAGACGTCAGATAGCAGTTCCCAGGTGACATGTGTACAGGTTAGTTCATCGACCTGAGATCGTCATTTGTCTCGTGTGAGTTCCCACTGTGCTATGATTACTACCCTACCACGGCTCAAAGGAGTCGTGCAAACAGGTTTTAGTTGGGTACAGTCCCGAGCCACATGGAGGCAGTGAGCGGATCTGCAGGGGTTCGTCTCTCCCGGTATTGGGGGTGAGGTCGCGCTGTGTCTAGGAGAGCCATTACGCAAAGCCCTCGGCCGAGGCAGGAGATTTACTGGTAGGTATTCCAGTAGTATCTCAGGGCGTTCTGGGCTACACTCCGACACGACTTGTACCGCCTTTGGGGGTCTGACTTTTACCAACCCCCTAGGCCCGACATGCGATCCTCATAGACGAACGGACCGGACTGTACGGATATTGTCACTGACAGGCTCAGTAGGGTGTCAGGATGAGTTCGCTCATCGACGTCCCTTTTGGTCAATAGCTGGTGGCCCGTCACGTATTGGCTAATACCTCTGACGTGCTAGTGGTTAAATCCACAGCCATTGTATTGACGAGTCTTTAGAGTCCACCACACTTTCAGTTACTCAGCTTTCGGGCGAAACGCTGTAGAGGCCGTATGGAGATATGGCAGGGTCCGATCAGATACGTGCGGTATTGCACGGATCAGGATCGGACGGTCTGTACTAGTGGCCGTATGGATATATGGCAGGGTTCGATCCGATACGTGCGGTATTGCACGGATTAGGATCGAACGGATATTACTAGCCGGCTTTGGTTTAAGCCGGTCCTAGTTTAGTACAGTGTAGATTTTGTCTTTTTGCATTTGTATCCGGTCGGAATACAGATGCGGATGTGTATGCACAGTATCGGGGTTTTCCTGTAATTTATTACGGGACCGGTTTTTTGGAGTTGCCAGTTTGCATTCCGTTCCGGCCGGTTTTCCTTTGTTCTTTCCCGGCCGGACTTTTCCGATGGAGGGGGTTATTTGCAAGTTTGCAAATAACATTTGTGGAGGGGTTTTCTTGCATATGGATTTATTATGATAGCATCTTTTGATACCATTCTTTTCTTTTCACCATCACTTGCATTAATGAGATGAGAAAGGGTATGGGTTTGATGTAAGTTTGTGATGATTATGTTTGTATATGATCACCTCTTCTCTTTATCCTACACTCACCTCCCTTCATGATTTATTCTTTTTTCCCTCCACCATTTCCATTGATGCATGGCCGGCCACCATTTTGTGAGAAGGAGAGAGAGGATCATTTTGGTGAGGGTGGGAATAATTATCATTCATATCATTTTTCCATTGCTACCAAAATTCCCAAGTTCATTTCTCAACCTCATTCCTCCATCAAGGCAACATAACCCCAAAGAGACAAAGCACTACACATTCTACAGCAAATCTTGGGCACGTCGACTTGCCAGCTTCGTGCCCGAGTTACTTCGGTACTGAGGTGGGAGCCCGTAAAAGATACAGACGATGTGGTGCCCTTCCGGCAAGGATGTGACGACCGGAGGATCCGCGGGAGATCGGGACGACGACGAGAAGACCGGAGGACTCAGATCACTCGGTACATCTCTCACCCCATCTCTTGTTAGCTAGTATCGGTTAATGGTTACGATCCGGGTTTATTGCCCGCGGTAGCGCCAGTTTAAAAGATAAGAAAATTTTGATTCCGCATTTTGGCATCGGATAGACGGCCGGGGCGCTGCCGTGGCGCAACAGTATCAGAGCCTAGCTAGAGCCTTAGGCGAAGTCTAGACGGAGTTTGAAGTCCGATCGAACCGAAACACCAAATCCAAAATGCACTCTGTACATTTTTGAAATTCGTGGTTTTTTGAGAATTAAAAATATGCAGAAAACTCAGCAGGGGATTATAAGAATTACTGTACAAAACGGGACCCATGACTCAACTAAAGAGCGGCGGAACCGCGGCACAAGCATGGCTTGTGCGGCGGTTCAGCGGCAATTTTGTCACATCAATTTTTGAATTTTGCACAGTAATTCATGTTTTCAGGTGGTGGATTTTCTGGGAATTTTTAATTTTTATTCAAGAGTTGAATATTCTGGGTTGTTTTGGGGATTCGTTTATTCGATCGGATTATCAGATTTTGTCTATGGTGTTTTTCGGATAATTTTTGAATATGTTAAAAGGTTCGACCGGATATAAATACCCAATTTTTTCCCTGTCAGGAAATTTCCAAGTGTTGGATTTTTTTGTGGTTTAAGGACGTTCTAAGTAGTGCAAGTAACGCGATGGTTTCTCTAGAAGACAACAAACCTTAACTCGATTATGTGACCGTCTTGAGCTGCCCTTTGAACCTTCGGGTTTGGGGCAGTACGGCGTACCACATGTGAGGCGTTGGCTTGACCCTTCTACGGCTGGACCGTTGGTACTGAGGCATGAAGTGAATGTCTTTGAACCTATTTCATGTGTTGAACGGTTTCGGGAAAACTTGGGTGTTCGAATGTTTGATCGGAAAGTTTAACATTTTCTATTTATCCGGAATGTGATACAATAATTGGAATTCACAATAAGTTATGAGATAACTGAATGAATGTTATAAATCTAGCGGTTTAGTCTCACTTGATCGGTTGCCACGGAATTTTGATGTGATCAAAAGTCCGTCGCAATCACGTAGCGTACGCGGATACTCGCCGGGTAAACTTAATAGACAGCCTCGCTCCATAGCCCCGACCAAGTGACTGTAGGAGGACCCCGTCACCGAAAGCATCCGTTCGGGTGCTCGCGGTAGCGGTGTTCCGCCTTGGTGCACTTCGTCGACGGTATCGGGGGTGCGGCAGCCTACTAAAGTTTGCGACGAGCATTCGATCGGGATGTCGAGAATCTTGTTGAATTACCCGACTTGATATTGAAAAGTGTTTTCGATTTTGAGACTAAAATGCGGGGTTTATAATTGTTAGGCATGCGATGTCTAAGGAATTCATTTGATTAGGCATGCGATGTCTAAACAGATTGCGGATTCTAACTGTTGTAGTTTTACACTTTCTTTTCTGTGACCGTAAGTGTAATATGTGATATCGCCGGTTTCGTTGCTATATGTCAACGACAATTGGGATGCGCATATTTACTTACGTTGATGACATGTGATGTTATGTGTTGCTGGATATGTTATATTGGATCGTCGTGTTTGAATAGCCGGGGGTTTTATGTGAGATGAGTGTTTTTCATTTTCATTCATGTAAAAACTTGTATGTAATATTCTTTTATTGGGGCACTTCCAGGTTGCGGAAGATTTCATCCTTTGTATATTATTTACTTTTCCGCACTAGGATAGACCCAAGGAGGGGAGCACAAGTAACCGGGTTCTGGAGTCCAGTGGGAGACCAACTCGAGGAGTCGAGTCCGGGTCTCCTAACTCTAGAATTGGTAGGGTTGCTTGCCGCTCTCGTAGGGGTCTAGGGGTGTGGGTTAGGCTATTCATCACGACCGTGGAATCCGTGTTTTATACTGGCTCGTATTGAAAACACGGACATCCTAGTATATCCAATATTTCATATGATTCTTCTGCTGCGATATCTGTGATGTGATCATGTGATGTTCTATGATAGATACTGTATATAGTATATATGATATATTATATAGATGTTACTTATGTTTTACACCCGCGCTAGCCCTGCTCCGCTCTGCCGTTAGTCACCTAATCTAACGGTGCACGAGGGGACATCGAGGCAAATGCGGATGGCATAAGTGTACGTCGTATTTATCTGTGATGTTTAGGTACTTAAATGATGGGACTTCATTAATGTGATTAATGAAATAAAAGAAACCTAAGATGTTGTGGAATCGAATTTCAAAAATAAAACAGGTAGCTACAGTTCTTGCTTTGCACAGCGGTATATGTGATATATCATGCACCTTATTCGATGAGGAAAGGACCGAGATCCCTTCACCGGGAGTGACTCCTTTAGCAATAACTGGCAGATGCTACACACTCGGTTTGTCTTTTGATTGCATTTAAGAGTTCTTCTTTGCACAGTGATATATATGATATATCCCGCACCTCATTCGACGAGGAAAGGACCGACGATCCCTTCACCGGGAGTGACTCCTTTAGCAAAACTAGAAAAGCCTCAAAAGCACTCCATTTTAAAATCATTTGATTCTACAACGATATCAAGTTCATTACGCAATAGGTTTTCAGAAAAACCTGTCGTAGCCCTCCGTCATTTCAAATAAGTCCTATTTAGTATTCGTGCTACGTTTGTTGACCTCCGTCAAGGCGTAGTGTGCGGTAGCTAACTAGTATTTATCTGCTTATGCATATGATGCAGATTGGATTAGGGTAGTCGTGCGGCCTTGTTGACCTCCGTCAAGGGTCGTGCGGGTGGGTTTAATTCGATCAAGAAATGACGGGATGAACTTGACTAGTAGCCTATGGTTTGTTGACCTCCGTCAAGGTCATAGGGTGCTAGGGGCGAAATTATCGGGAATTTCAAGTGTTGAAATTTGCAATGAGATTGCATACCTTCTATAAGATAGTTGGATCCCGATACCCGCTGCGAGTAAGAGTTACTCCTGGGAGAGTTTTATACATTACAATTAGCCGATCAAGTAGGTGTCTAGAAAGGGGTTAACGAGGTTACGCCTCTGGGAAAATGAGGTTTACATTAATTAGGTTCGTGCGAAAGCACGGGGGACCTCCCTCAAAGTACCGACACTGGCCTGGCTGAAAGATTGGCGAACTTGTAGTGTGTAATTAATCCCGGCTAGTCTTTCCTTTTAGGGTTTGAAGGAAGATTTGATTAAAACAGTGGGAGCCATCCTGATTAGATAAAATTATAACCAATCTATTCTTGCAAGAGCGCACGCTGAGTGTTTTCTTCTCTCTCTCCAGGTAGCGACCATATCACGCCTTAATCAAGATAATAATACGGAAGTATTGACTGAACCCACTTGTTATACTGAGCTGGGGAACGTTGGTCCCGCTCCAACTTATAATTGTTATAAGACAGAGCAGGAAATTGGGGAATACCAGATTTCCCGTGCCGCCCAAACGAAGAAAATGCATGTTGATGCATCATCTTCGGGTGTATTCATTACAGAGAACTGTTTCTCAGTATCCTTTACGTCCTGGGTATCTGATACCAGATCAGGATCCCAGATATGTAATCTGTTACATAGGGCTACAGAAAGGTAGAGAACTGAGAACGGGTGATAAGTTTCATGAGGCAGAAAACGGGGCAAGTGTTGCAGCCAAGTCTGTTGGTCACTGTCACCCTGTATTACAAATACATTGATTCTGAACGAATGTTATTAGATACCGAACCTGATATACAAAATTATATCAGTCTCTTTATTAGTAAAGAAATGATAAAATTTTGTATTGTTGGATAATGTTTTGAACATTTCCTATATCAAAAGTTGATCGGATCAGGCACGTTATCTAAAAGCGTTGATGTTCTAAATCAAACTACAGTTCTTAGTATACAGAACACACACAAGAGGAAGTGTTCAGAACTGAACGAATCCTTCTTGAGGCATTGTAGACTAGGTCATATCAATGCGACCCGACTAGCTGAAGTTACATGAAGATGCATATTTAAATCAGTTTGAATCTACATCTTGTGAAGCTTGCCAGTCATGTCACAAAGATATAATGACACCAGCTCTGTTTATTGGAAACAGAGAAAGAGTTAGTGAACTCTTGGGATGATACATGTTGATATATGTAAGGTCCCTGTCTACATATGCCAGGACTGGTTCTTTGTACTTCGTTACATTCTCTGATAATCTCTCAAGATTCAGACATATGTTCCTGTTGAAACACAAGTCCGAACCTTTTGAGATATTCACAAAATATGATTTAGAAGTAGAGAACCAAAACACGGGTATAAGTATTATGTCCTTTGATGAGATCGAGGAGGAGAATACTTGAGCACGGAAATCCTGGATTATTCTAAAGGAGAATGAGATTCTCTCTCAGCATTACTCCTCCGTATACACCATAGCACGATGGTATAACGGGACGGAGCTATTGCACCCTATATGATAAGGTGTGCTCTTTGATGAGTACTACTGAGTTACCTATTTCCTTTTGGGAGTTATGCACTTGAGAAGCTGCATACCTATTGAATAGGGTTCGAATCAAATCAGTTGCCTACCGCTTCATATGTGATATGGAAAGGGAAGAGCCCATATCTTAAGTTGGTTAAGATTTGTGGTTGTCCGGGCTATGTCTAAAAGCATAATCCGGACAAGCTCGAGGCAAGATCTGTTATGTAGAACTGGAAAGGTTCCAGCTATACAAAACTGCAGCTGATGGTTTGACAGAACCAAAGGATTCAATAGTTACCAACGAACCTCGGCCTCTCCGCCGATCTAGTAGGGTTCCTCACCCACCTGAGAGATACTTCGGTTTCTCGATGATAGTGGGAGCGAGGATTGCATCATGAGATGATGACCCAACTATTTTCGAGCTGGCCATCTGGAGTGGGACTCTGTAAGAATGGCTGGATGCTTAGCGATCTGAGATGGAATCCATGTACACCAACAAAGTATGGACTTTGGTTGCTATATCTGAAGGGTTAAATCCCCATCAGGAGCAAGTATATCTTGAGAAGATTACTTGGTGTAGATGGAAAAGTTGAGACTTTCAAAGCTAGACTTGTTAAAGGTTTGCATCATTGACCAGGTGTGGATCATGAGGAAACCTTTTTCTAAGGAGCTATGCTTAAGTCCATCCAGATCCTACTTACCACGGCTACATACCATGACTACGATATCTGGTGGTTGGGTGTCATGACAGCTTTTCTAAATGATGTTTTAGAATAGAGCGTCTATAAGTACACAGCCAGAGTGCCTCGTAGACAGTAGGAGCAGCGGAAACGTGTGCAAGATGTTTTATGTGATAAAGCAGGCATCGCGGAGTTGGAACATCTGTTTTGATGGATAAGTCAAAGAGTTTGACATCATCAAAATGGTATATGAACCTTGTATAAACAAAAAGGTAGTAGGGAGTATGGTGGTGATCCTCGTAGAGTACGTGGATGTCATGCTCTTGATAAGAAAGGAGTTTCCTATGCTACGCTCGGTCAATCTCCGTTTATCACAATGATTCTCCATATAGGATAAAAATGATACCTCCTAAATCCTGGGTTTTGGATCTATGAGATAGATCTAATTGGATGTTAGGATTCTCACTAGTTGTAGTGAGACGGTATCAACCGATCCTAGGGAGAATCACTGGAAGGGTTCCAGGGTGATAAGGACGACTGAAAGTCAGTCACAGGCATTGTCTTTACCCTCAGTAAAGGAACGGTATGTTGGAAGAGTTCCAAGCTAGATACCGTGGCATACTAGACGATAAAGGCTCGATACATCGCTACTTAAGATGCTACCAAAGAGACAGTCTGGGTGTATATTAGTTCATGAGATGAACTTCCTTCCTCCCATTGTGTGACAATGGAGTTGTGGCTTATGCCAAGGAACACCCGTCCCATCAGTGATCCAGATATATTCTAAGGCAGTGTCACCTGATCATGGAGATGGTTGATCTCCAGGGTGATCGAGGTTAGGAGAGTAGACTCAGAGGACAACACGGCGGATCCACTCACAAAGGCCTTTTCCCAGAAAGAGACTTTTATGGGATGGTTGAGTATGAGATACTACAACCACTGCTATCAGATGGCCCTAGTGCAAGTGGGAGATTGTTAGTTATATGTATGCCCTAGAGGCCATTACTATACATAGGATGTATATTGTAGTGGATGCTGGGACATATATAGATAGGACTTTCTTGCTCGACATGATAGTATGCTATCTGGTTGATCTTTACCTTAACGTGTACACTGATTGTCTCTCTGTTACATGTTGGTAAAGCCCTTAGGATGTGTACTTGACTACCTGGACTATGATGCGGATCATACTAGTGGGGACATGGTAGTCCGTAAGTACATCCTTCAAAGTCCTTAGTCGTGAGTATATCGAGACGGGGCATCGATATACCAGAGTAGACTAGCGTATACCTTCTCGACCCATACAGATGGGCGATGGATGATCCCATATCCATTGGTGTTTGACATCAGATATGATATACGGGTGCTCAGTGGAGACTGGGTACACTGGACGGACTCGCCGAGAACTCCCAGATGGTATTATACCTTACGTCAGATGGCAGTTCTCTGGTGACACTGGTACAGAGTAGTCTGTTGACCCGAGATCGTCATAGAGTCTTGTGTGGTTCCCACTGTGCTTTGATTTCCATCTTACCACGTCCAAGAGGGCGTGCAAAATGGTGGTTTTTGGGTACAGTCCCGAGTCACATGGAGGCAATGAGCGATAGGAGGGGATTCGTCTCTCCCGGTATAGGGGGTTGATGTTGCGCTGTGTTCGATTGGCTATAACCGGAAATCCCTGGCCAGGGTTGCTGAGATTTACTGGTAAGTGTTACCAGTAGTTTCTCAAACTGTTATAGACCTCATATCGACACGACTTATCGAGCTATTGGAGTCTGACGTTTACCACCCCTAGGCGAGATATGCGACATATCAGACGATCAGACCGGACTGTACGGTAAGTGTTACTGGTTGGATTCACAGGAGTATGAGCGGGCTTGCTCGTCGATCTTCTGATCGCTCAATACCCGGGTGGCCGTTACGTTTAGCAGACCGCTTGCGGTTTGTGGGTGTTTGATATGATCATCGCCTGCTACCGGCGTATTGACGAGTCTTTAGAGTCCTACACAGAGGTTTCCTGGCTCAAGCAAAACGAAATAGGAGCGCATATGAGATATGTGCGGGACCGAGAATAATGCATGTATGTGATACCGTATTCTATTCTCGCGATGAATGTATCGAATGGTTGTATGCGATATAACCTAGTTATCGAATCAAGGATTGATTCGATAAATCGATACATTGGATATTAGTCGGTCATATGCGATATGACCGGATCGTTAAATCAAGTGTTGATTTGATGATTTAATGCATAATTATATATTTGATATATTACTTTGCATTAACTAGTATTGGTTCACTTTAAATGGATTTACTCACTTGATATGCACATTGTATATGTGATATATTTTAGTGCACTTGATTGTATCATGTTTGATGATACATTCTTGCTTGGGTTTGTGTAAAGAATTAAACCATGGTTAGTTAGTGGTTAGGGTTTCATTTCATTTATTTATTCATTTATTTGTTTGTTTCATTTAGAAAAGATAATGAGAATGGTGGCTTATTTTGTAGTTTTGTGGAAACTTCATGATGTGTTGAAAGCTTGACCATTCTTGTTCTTTTCCTAAACCTAACCATTAACCCTAACCATGGTTTATTCTCTACACCTAACTAAGGTTAAGATTTTGATAAGTATCATATTGGTTTTTATTTTAAAATTAACTTATCATAATATTCATCTTCTTCTTCTTCTTCTTCTTCTTCTTCTTCTTCAAGAAGAAACCTTGCTCCATCAATGGCAACTTGAGCAAATGAGTGAGAAATCCAATTCTAAAGTGAACCCACCTCCTATTTCTTCATCCTCTACCTCTTGCCAAGTAGTATAGGGTGTTTTCTTCACAAGTTTCATGACTTGGTGAAGTGGGAGCTTGATCTTGTGATGCCTCGACGTAGATCATCTTCGGCATCGTTGTCGATGACCTAGCCCGCCCATTTCTCCGATGAAGCCGATGCTAGAGCCCGGGATTCGATTTGGACAGCGAGGAGACTTCATTGCGGAGCTATGGAGGTGGAGGACCGGATCTACAAAGGTTGTATTTCCGTTCTTTTAGTTAAGCTGTTAACTAGTTGCATCTTTCGCCTAAAATTCTAGTTAACGATCCGTATTAGGGTTTCTCGGCACTTGTATTTTTTGAAATCGGCATGGTTTATACCTTGTGAGACCTCATTAGTGTGCCTAGGAACCCTACACGAGGGAGGTTTTCCAACGCTTTCGCGAAGTTCCTTAATTAAATAACCTCTTTTCCCTGTGGGCGTAGCCCCGCTAACACCTTTCTAGACACCTACTTGGTTTATAACATCGATCGTTAAGTGAGAAAGTTCCGGAGGAGTAGCATATACTCACAGTAGGATCGGGATCCAAATATCATCGTGTGATAAAACTGAAGGAATCCTACCAGAATCATCACACTCTGATTGGTTTGCAGCGCTAGCAAGTTTCAGTTTCTTTTGAAACTCCCGATGTGGATTTTTGCCCCATGCTCTTATGACCTTGGCGTGAGGTCAAAATGTCATAAGTCACATGTCAAGTTCTACCCATCATTATCCAGGTTAATTTGAACCCACCTGTACCTACCCTTGACGTAGGCCAAAATGGCAGTACGACTGTCTCAAACCAACGCATTCTATCTTTGCAACAGATAAATATCCGGCAGCTACCAATCACTATGCCTTGGCGTGAGGTCAAAATACATAGCTTGAATACTACCGAATATTTAACTAAAATGATGGAGGGCTATGAATGGTTTTGGTGAAACCATGAACGTAGTGAACTTGATATAATCGATAGAACTAGATAGCTTTTAAAAGGAGTGGTTCAAGCTCCGCATTTAAAAGTTGGTTTTTGAAAAGAACCGAATGGTTTTGAAAGTGTTCCAACGACTTTTACTTGGTTTATTTTCTTGAATTAATTTTAATGTGTCCCATCAATTTATCCTACCATTGCAGAAAACAATGAAAATATGATGTACACTTATGCCATCCGCATTCGCCACGGGGTCCCGTCATCACCCGTTAGGTTACTTAACTAACGACAAAGCGGGGGCTGGACTAGCGCGGATGCAAAACATAAGCAACGCCTAAATAGATATCATATATAGATATATACATTCGTTACATGCAATGATAGCCATTCCAGATCACAGATGAACACATTGGATATACTAGGAATCCGCATTCCGTACGAGCCTGTAACGAAAAGCGGATTACACGGTCGCGATGAATAGCCAAACCCCACCCTAGACCCCTACGGGTGCGGCAAACTACCCGCCAAGTACCCGAAGTGAGGCAACCTCTCTCAACAACGTGAGTAGGCCACTCGGCACTTCGAGATACCCGGTAGTTTATGCACCCCACCTTGGGTCTATCCTAAGAGCAAAAACAGAAAAAGAAATTATACAATGACGGCTACAACCCCATCCCGGTTGTGTGGCCATATAAATAATATTACATCAATTACAAATTTTACATGAATTGAAAGATAAAGAAAACTCTCATCTCACAACCCCCCGACTATTCATCCGCGACAATCCAACTAATTCATATACACAAACCATCAACATTATAGATCACAGATATGTATAACCCCCACTAATCGACGTATAGCGATTAGCAGACGTTTAATACATATATCACATCACAGATATAACCCATTAGCCAAAGTCTAGAGAAGTTCGATCAAAATACGGATTTGTAACCACCCGAAAAACAAATTTGTTCTCTGGAAAATCTGGGCAGAAACAAACCATCCTAAAAATCCCAAAACATCAATATAAGAACACAGCAGGAGAAACGACCCACGGCCGAGTCAACTTGGCCATGGATCCGCAGCAAAAGCATGCTCATGCCGCGTTTCCGCGGTGAGTTGGTCGACTCACTGGATCGTTTTTCTTGGGTGTTATTTAAAAACCCTGAGCCAATTTTTAGTGTATGATTTATCATTTTTAAAGCAGGTTTAAAAATCGGCAGAATGTTAGGTTTTTGAAAAGTGTTTTGCGATTTTTTTGCGATCGAAGTACTAGATACTTTGCTAACTTGTTAGTTTGTGTTTAGCTAGGCTCTGATACCACTGTAAGTCCACGTTGCCCACCCCGGTGCTTACGGGGAGGCGGAAACGGTATAAAAAATCGATTTTTACAACTCAAGGCAACATGGACTAACTTAAGGAGGATCTTTGCTAAACATAAACTAACAACCAAGCTAAGAGATTTAGCTACTCGGTTAAAGGGTTATACCTAACTCTTGAAGTCCTTCTCTTCTTGCTCCTTGGAGTGGGATGAACAGGTCATCCTCGTCGCCTTCTCTTGCCGAAGAAAGATCCACCCGAGGGCCTCTACCTTTGGCTCCTACCTCAAACTAGAAGTAACTAAGGTGCTTGGTGTGCTAAACCTAGAACCTTAGAAAGAGTAGAGAATGATTTTGGTGTTTTATCTCAAAAGCTTAATGGTTCTCAACTCATGAGAGGGAGAGCTTTGAAAGAGAGGAAAAGGGTGAGAGAGAATGAGAATGAGAGAATGAAAGAGTTTTACAACCATAAACAATATATGTGAATTAATCTAAATAATAATATTAATCAAAATGAAAAAGGTTATGGTTGGTTTGATAAGACCATTATCATTTCACATTAAATGTTTTTGCAAAGATCAAAGAGCATCTTTGGAGTGAAATGATGATGGTCAATGTTTCAACCATGGTCAACAAATCAACCTTGGTCAACAAGTCAACAACCCTAACCATAACTCAATTTCAATTAATTTATATTATTAATTGATATTTCACATATTCATTAGGGTTTGGAAAAAGACAACTGTCAACTGTGCATACACACCCGTTCCAAAACCCTAATGAAAATCCTCTTCCTCCGCCTCAATCAACTGTGCATACACACCCGCATTCCTGTTGCGAGGAATACAAATACAATGAGATAAAACTAACCCCAAAACATATACTAGGATCCGGCTCAAACCAGAGCCCGCTAGTAATGACTGTCCGGACACCAAACGTGCACAAGTGCGCGGATGTGAACGAACCCCGTCGCAAAACCATGCGACCTCTACTCTGTTTTGCCTAAAGGTGAATAACCCTCTGTGTGGGACTCTAAAAACTCGACACTACGCTGGCAGTGGGTTTAACCACAGACCGCAAGCGGCACTAGCTGTACGTAACGGTCCCCAGGTAGATGCCGATAAGAAGACTGACGAGGTAAACCCATCTGAACTCTTACTAAGCCTGAATGTGACAGTCTCCGTACAGTCCGGTCTGTTTGTCTAAGAATATCGCATGGCTGGCCTAGGGGTCGGTAAACGTCAGTCCCCTAATAGCGGTACAAGTCGTGTCGGAGTGTAGCACAGAACACCTTGAGATAACACTGGAAACCTACCAGTATATCTCGCTTGCCCTGGCCAGGGACTTTGTGTAATGGCTCTCCTAGACACAGCGCGATATCAACCCCCAATACCGGGAGAGACGAATCCTATCTAACCGTCACTGTCTCCAAGTGCTTCGGAACTGCACCCAACTGCTACCTGTTTCACGACTCCTTAGAGCCGTGATAGGGTAGCAATCTAAGAACAGTGGGAACACACTCGAGGCGAAGTGACAGTGTCAAGTCAACGGACTAAGCTGTACTCATGTCACCTGGGAACTGATAACCGACGATAGATATAATACCAACCAACAGTTCCCGACGAGACCTATCCAGTGTACTCATAACCTAACGAGCACCCGCATACTATCTCAAGTACGACGTACTGACGGCTGTGGGACAGACTGTCTCCCAAGCTGGGATAAGAAGCGCATACGCTAGTCTACTCCGTAGTATCGATGCCCTGTCTCGATAGTCCTACGAATAGGGACCTGCATAAGGATGTGCTTGTGGATTACCCAGCCCCCACAAGTGTGACTACCATCACAACGCCGGTAATCAAGCAAAGATCCTAAGGGCTCCACTAATGTGTAAATGCGATATGCTATAAGAAACACATGCACACATTAAAGCAGGAACAAACCAAGTAGCATACTACTATTTTGAGCAAGATTGTCTATACAACTGTGAATATCCCAAGCTTCCATCAAGTAATATACAAACTAGTATGATACAGTAATGGCCTCTAGGGCATATGCACTAACTGTTGGTAAAAGTCAGACCCCCAAAAGCGGTACAAGTAGTGTCGGAGTGTAGCCCAGAACACCCTGAGATACTACTGGAATACTTACCAGTAAATCTTCTATCTCGGCCGAAGGCTTTGTGTAATGGCTCTCCTAGACATAGCGCGACCTCACCCCCAATCCGGGAGAGACGAACCCCTGCCGATCCGCTCACTGCCTCCATGTGGCTCGGGACTGTACCCAACTAAAACCTGTTTGCATGACTCCTTTGAGCCGTGGTAGGGTAGTAATCAAAGTACAGTGGGAACTCACACGAGACAAATGACGATCTCAGGTCGATGAACTAACCTGTACACATGTCACCAAGGAACTGCTATCTGACGTCAGGTATAATACTAACTAGCATGTTGCCGGCGAGTCATGTCCGGTGTACTCATAACCCAATGAGCACCTGTATACATCTTAGGTGAACCAACTGACACCAGTGGCTTGTGAGACCGGCCACCGCCCCTCGTCGGGGTCTCGACTGTATACACTAGTCTACTCTGGAGTATCGATGCCCCGTCTCGAAAACTCCTACGACTAGGGACCTTTTATGGATGTGCTTATAGACCCCAGCTTCCACGTATATGATCGCCATCATACTGCTGGCAGTCAAGCAAGAATCCTAAGGGCTCTATCAACGTGCAATAGTGACCTGTAAGGTCACCTAAAGCAGTACACGATGATAAAGATAAACCAGATAGCATACTGTCATCTTAAGTAAGACTGTCCTACCGGTATAGGTCCTCCCTCAATCGTTGCAATCACGTGCCTGTGATCCAATAATTGACTCTGAGGGCACTATATCCAACACTCGCAACGCGAGAGAAGGTAAAGATAAAAGACAACTGAATAAACCTTATTCCTATTTCTCCTGAACCAGAATCCATCCCCGAACTGGAACAAATTCCTTCGAGTTCGTATAACCATACGATGGATTATCCAAATAAACTGTGGATCTTCGTAGTGATACGGGGTGTTCTGGAGAAATACAAAGGTGAAGTAGGAGTGGCGATGAAATACTTGGTTTGGTCATGAATAGCAGTCGCAATTTACTTTGCTCTCTTACTAATCCCTTTATTTGTCTTTACTTATTACCTTCTGCACACCTCTCTTAGGCTAATCGGTTTTCTTTATTCCCTACCGTTCGGCACCTGCCTATGGTTTGGATGAAGACTATCCAATTAGCATAATAGGTATACCGTCCTAATCCAAGGAGCACTCGCAACCTGAGAGAAGGTAAAAGGAAAAGACTACTGAATAGTCCTATTCATTTTCTCCAGAACCGGAAACCATCCTCGAATCTGGAAGAAGTTCCTTCGAGTTCGTATATAACCATACGATGGTTTTATCCAATGGAAGTGGACGTTCGTAGTGATACGAAATGTTCCGGAGAAAAAGGGTAAAAGTAGGAGTGGCAATGAGGTATGCAACTCAGACAATCCAAAAGCCAGTGTTTTAAGAAGATTCGGTTAACTTGGTCACTAAGTCATAATCTAGGGTCGGGCCATGGTCGCTGCCAAAGAGAGAGAGAAAAGAAACACTCTGCGTGAACTCTAACCTAGATCAGAATGGTTATCAATTTATCTAATCAGGAAACCTCCCACTGTATCCTCAAATTCTCCTCCAAACCTAAAAGAAGAATTAGTCGGGATCACCCGAGGAGTAAACCAACTCATCGGTAGGAATCGGGATCCAACTATCATCGCATGATAACATGATGGAATCCACTCACGTTATCACACTCCAAAAGGTATGCGCATATCTGGCAAGTTTCAGTTTCTTTAAAAACTCCCTATGTGTGTTTTTACCCTTAGGACCCAAGTGACCTTGACACAGTCAACAAATCAAAGAGTCCTAGTCAAGTTCAACCCGTCATTATCTTGGATTGCATTAAACCCACCCGTATGAGCTCTTGACACAGTCAACAAGGCCACACGACTGTCCTAACCAATCACATTAATATGCCACAAACAAACACTACCTAGTTACCGCACACTACGCCTTGACACAGTCAACAAACGCAACACGAATACTAAGTAATACTTATAAGAAATTATGGAGGGCTACGGCTGGTTTTTGGCGAAAAACCTTTAATGTGATGAACTTGATATCATTGAAGGAACCAGATAGCTTTTTGTAAAATATAGTGGCGAAAACCTTTGCTAAAGAGGTCACTCCCGGTGAAGGGATCTCGGCTCTTTCCCCGTAGAATAAGGTGCAGGATATTCCAACCGAATACCATGATGCAAAGCAAAAAGTAATCGACTATAGTGAAGTTATTACCCTGACGCAAATTTCTGCCAAGGGGTCACTCCCAGTGAAGGGATCTCGGCCCTTGCCTCGTCGACTGAGGTGCTGGATATTCATAACCGAATACCACTGTGCAAAACAAAAGAGAACGTCCTTGTAATAATAGCTTTTATGAAAATTATTCCAACAGCATCAAACAGGTTTGTTTAGCTTGCATTGATCCGAATCAATGCAGTCCCATCAATTGATCACACCAAGAAAGAACGAAAATATGACGTGGGAGATTGTTAGTGTTTATGCCCTAGAAGGCCATTACTGTATCATACTAGTTTGTATATTACTTAATGGAAGCTTGGGATATTCACATGTATATAACATTCTTGCTAAACATGGTAGTATACTACTTGGTTTTTCTATCTTAATATGTGAGTGTACGTATTGATAGAGCTCTTAGAATCTTGCTTGTCTACCAGCGTTGTGATGGCAGTCACACTAGTGGGGGCTGGGTAGTCTACAATCACATCCTTATTCAGGTCCCTGGTCGTTGGATTATCGAGACAGAGCATCGATACTCCGGAGTAGACTAGTGTGTACGCTTCTCATCCCAGTTGGGGAGATGGTCTGTCACACAGCCGTCAGTACGTCGTACTGGAGATAGTATGCAGGTGCTCGTTAGGTTACGAGTACACCGGACAAGACTCACAGGGAACTGTTGGTTGGTTTGATACCAGTCGTCAGTGAGCAGTTCCCAGGTGACATGAGTACAGCATAGTCCGCAGACTTGACACTGCTACTTCGCCTCGAGTGTGTCCCACTGTTCTTAGATTGCTACCCTACCACGGCTCAAAGAAGTCGTGCAAACAGGTAGCAGTTAGGTGCAGTCCCGAGCACTTGGAGGCAGTGGCGGTTAGACAGGATTCGTCCCTCCCGGTATTGGGAGTAGATATCGTGCTGTGTCAGAGAGCCATTACGCAAAGTCCCTGGCCAGGGCAAGCGAGATTTGCTGGTAGGTTCCAGTAGTTTCTCAGGGTGTAATGAGCTTCCCTCCGACACGACTTATACCGCTATTAGGGGACTAACGCTTGCCGCCCCCTAGGCCCGATATGCGATAGTCTTGGACGAACGGACCGGACTGTATGGAGATTGTCACATCAGACTCAGTAGGAGTTCGGATGGGTTTCCTCATCGGCCTTCTTATCGACAACTACCTGGGGACCGTTACGTTCAGCTAGTGCCGCTTGCGGTCTGTGGTTAAACCCACTGCCAGCGTAGTAGTCGAGTCTCTAGAGTCCCACACAGAGAGTTTCCTACTCCAGGCGAAACGATATAGAGGTCGCATGGTTTTGCGACAAAGGGTTCGGACGCATACGTGCGTTTACGCGCGTACGACTTTCGGACAGTTTTTACCAGTCGGCTTTGGTTTAAGCCAGTTACTGGTATCCGGTTATTGGATTTTTACAGTCTAAAGTTTTTCCGTATTTTTGCGGATTGGAGGGGCGTTCTCGTAATTCTACGAGAAGCTTCTAGAAGATGGTGACTAAGGAGGGTTATGTGTCATATACATTGAATGAGTTATATGAGTCATGAGGGTGATTCATTCATCTCATTAATGCACATTTATTGCTTAATGACTCATGCTAATGAATCACCACTTGATATTTTATGAAGCATGATTATTCATCACTCTTTATTCTTTTCTTCTTATTAGAAAATGCTTCATATATATTATGATACTCATAACTTTATTCATAATATCATTCTCACATTCTCTCTCCTCAAGCTCTCCATCTTCAAAGACTAATCCTCCCTTCTGATGAGTTGAGTACAAGGGTTAGTAAGACTAATCAATCCATAACCATCACTCTATTTCATTCTATCTTCTTTGATTAGCAATCCAAGAAGGTTAGTTGCCTCAAGTTTAGAGGTTTAGCTTGGAGTTTTGCTCTCGGGTGGATCGTCTACTACCTAGAGAAGGCCGAGGAGGACAAGGAGATCGTAAAGACGAAGGAGTTGGTTCATTAGGTATAATCCCTAAACACAGTAGTTTAGAAACACTTTGTGTTTGGTTATTTATAGTTTAGCTTCGATTCAAGCGGTTAGTCGATGTTCGTTCACTAAACAAGTTCGTTTTTGAAATTTCCGCCTCCCCACAAGTATTGGGGTGTAGTACATCGACTTACAGTGGTATCAGAGCCTCGCTAAACAATAAATAACTTAATTGCAAATTTGTACGAATTTCGAATGAAAAAACGAAGCCGGAAAACCCTAAAACTGTCAAGTTTCTGTCGAGTTTAAAATGAAGTCCAAAAATTTTTCAGGGAAGTTCAGAGAGCTTGAAAAGACACCAGAAGAACACACAAAAAATTTGGTGCACTGAATCGTCTACGAAGCCGTGGATCCGCGGCGCATAGCACTGTTGCCGCCGCGAATCCGCCGCCGTTTGGACGATTCAGGGACACATTTTTATTGTGGTGGTTCTCTGTGTTATTTGGGGTTTTCTGGAATATTTTAATTTTGCTCAGGTTTCCAGTTTACAGAGCAGTTTTTGGAGCAATATTAAAGATGTTTAATCGATCGAAATTGTACAGTATTTGCATGTTGGATTATATCTGTGATTGATAAATGTGTTCGTAAACCTCCCCTAACTGCTAGTATGTCGGTTGGCAGGGGGTTGCACATTTCTGTAATGGTTATATCTGTTTGTGCATATGAACTGTATTGGACTGTTGTGGTGTATAGCCGGGGTTTAGCAATGGGTTATTATTTAATTCATTTGTTGTAAATGTAATTTGTTGTAATATTATTTTTGCGGGGCACATCCAGGTTGCGGTTGTAGCCACCGTTGTATTATTTCATTTTACTGTTTTTGCTCCTAGGACTGACCCAAGGTGGGGTACACAAACTGCCGGGCGGGTAGTTTGCCGTACCCGTAGGGGTCGAGGGTGGGGTAACGGCTATTCATCACAACTGTGTAATCTGTCTTTTCTTGCAGGCTCAAAAGAAATACAGATTGCTTGCAAATCCAATATTGTTTATCTGTGTTCTGGAATGTATATCATTGCGTCAGACGAATGTAAAATATCTATATATATATGATAGCTATTTAGACGTCACTTATGTTTTACACCCGCGCTAGCCCAACCCCCGCTCTGTCGTTAGTTAAGTAACCTAACGGGTGATGACGGGACCCCATGGCGAATGCGGATGGCATAAGAGGACGTTGTATTTTCGTTGTTTTCTGCAATGATAAGTTAATGATGGGACGCATTATCTATAATGCAAAGAAAAACAAACCAAAGTTTAAATCGTTGGAACAGTTTAAAAGAAACCACTCGGTTAATTTTAAAAACAGATATTTTTAAATGCGGAGCTTTCACCACTCCTTTTAAAAGCTATCAGGTTCCTTCGGTTATATCAAGTTCACTACGTTCACGGTTTCGCCAAAACCATTCGTAGCCCTCCGTCATTTCATTTGGGTATTCAGTAGTATTCAAGCTATGCATTTTGGCCAAAGTCAAGGCATAGTGTTTGGTAGCTGCTGGGTTTTTCATTTGTTGCATAAGATAGATGAGTTAGTTTGGGACAGTCGTATTATCATTTGACCAAAGTCAGGGGTATATACGGATGGGTTCAAATTGACAAGATAATGACGGGTAGAACTTGACATGTGACTTATGACATTTTGACCAAAGCCAAGGTCATAAGAGCATGGGGCAAAAACATATATCGGGAATTTCTAAAGAAACTGAAATTTGCAAAGAGATGCATACCATTTGGAGTTTGATGAATATTGGTAGGATTCCTTCAACATTATCATACGATGATATTTGGATCCCGATCCTACTGTGAGTATATGCTACTTATCAGGATATTCGTCACTTAACGATCAATGCTATAAACCTAGTAGGTGTCCAGAAAGGTGTCAGCGGGGTTACGCCCCCAGAGAAAAGAGGTTATTTAATTAAGGAACTTCGCGAAAGCGTTGGAAAACCTCCCTCGAAGTATCGACACTGGCCTGGCTGAACGGTTAAGCAAGTATTGTACGGTGAGAATAGTCCTGGCTAATTCTTCTTTTATGGTTTGAGGAAGGATTCGAGAAACAGTGGGAGCCATCCAGTTTAGATAAACTAAAAACCACTCTAAACTTGCAAGAGCATCATGCTAAAGAGTTTTCTTCTCTCTCTCCTAATTGCAGCGACCCTGAAAATGACTGGACTTAAGTTACTTTTAGAGAAAAATATACTGACAGGGCCAAACTATAAAGATTGGCTGCGGAATGTCAAAATGGCTTTGACCTATGACAAACTGGGGTACGTCCTCACCGCTACGGCACCTGCTGTCCCTGATCCCAAATCCAGCAATGCGGATAAGGAAATCCGCAAAACCTGGGATTTAGATTGCGCGAGAGCCAAGTGCATCGTGCTTGCCTCAATGAACAATGAACATCAGAGGAGGCACGAGGATATGTCCCTAGATGGCATATTTCTCCATACAAAGGAACTTTATGGAGAGCAATCTCGTATAGCAAGATACGAGACCTCTAAGAACTTGTTTCGAGCGAGGTTGGCTGTCGGGTCATCGGTAGGTGAACATGTCCTACAGATGATCGGCTATATTGAAGAGCTCGCAGACCTTGGGACGACTTTGGATAATGAGCTCTATACAGACCTTATTCTCCTGTCCCTTCCTCCCACCTACGCCCAGTTTATCCTCAACTTCAACCTTCAAGGAAAAGAAGTTGAACTTGCGGAACTCCTGAACATGTTAAGGAGTGCAGAGGGCACCTTGCAGAAGGCAAGGGAAACACCCGCTATGTTTGTTGGCGGTGCATCTTCTTCCGGGTCCAAGGCTAGGGCCAAAGGAAGGAAGAAGAAGGCCGCACCCAAACCTAGAGGAGGTGTTAGTAAGGTGGGAAAGAAGGGAAAGAAAAAGTTTGCAGCACCGGTAGTGGGCCAGGATGAGTGCTTCCATTGTCACAGGAAAGGGCACTGGAAGAAGGATTGTAAGGCGTGGAACGCCAAGAACCAGGAACCGAAGCAAGCTGTGGCTTCGACTTCAGGTGTGTTTGTAATTGAGAATTGTCTGTCGATCAACTCTACTTCCTGGGTATTGGATACCGGATCAGGATCTCATATTTGCAATTCATTGCAGGCACTGAGAAACCGTAGAGTGCTGAAGGAAGGTGATATGATCCTCAGGGTTGCTAACGGAGCTAGCGTGGGAGCTGCGTCCGTCGGGGATTATCACCTAGGATTGACGAGTGGACATATTTTGGTTTTACATAACTGTTATTTTGTACCAAGCTTAACGTGTAATATCATATCAGTTTCCTTGTTATCAAATAAAGGTTATGATTTCACGTTTGTAAGAGATGTTGTTAACATCCACCTTAATCATGGTTTGATTGGGTCCGGTACTCTAAATAACGGCATATATGTTTTAAACCAACTCCAAATTTTCAATGTCCAGAACACACTAAAAATAAAGTCTCCAGATTTAAATAAAGCTTTCTTATGGCATTGTAGACTGGGTCACATCAATGAGAGAAGGTTGACTAAGTTGCATAGAGAAGGATATTTGGACACGTTCGAATATCAAACTTATGACACTTGTCAATCCTGTCTCAAAGGAAAGATGACAAAGACTCCATTTACTGGACAAGGAGTAAGAGCGAGCGAGCTCTTAGGACTCATACACAGCGATGTGTGCGGTCCAATGTCTACACATGCGAGAGGTGGTTTTTCCTATTTCATTACTTTCACGGATGATTACTCAAGATACGGATTCATTTATCTGATGAAACATAAATCCGAGGCTTTTGAGAAATTCCAAGAGTATAAGAATGAAGTAGAAAATCAAACCGGCAAAAGTATTAAGACACTAAGATCTGATCGAGGTGGAGAATACTTAAGTGCCGAGTTCCTAGGTTACCTAAAAGAGAAAGGAATTCTCTCTCAGCTTACTCCTCCATACACTCCACAGCATAACGGTGTATCGGAGAGACGGAATCGAACCCTATTGGATATGGTATGATCCATGATGAGTAATGCTGAGTTACCGCGATCTTTCTGGGGTTATGCGCTAGAATCAGCGGCATATCTTTTGAACAGGGCTCCTACCAAGACAGTGCCTACCACTCCATATCAGATGTGGACTGGGAAGAAACCCCATCTTCAACATATAAAGATTTGGGGATGTCCAGCTTTTATTAAAAAGTAGTATGTGGACAAGCTCGAGGCACGATCAGTAAAATGTATGTTTGTGGGATATCCAAAGAACTCCAAGGGATATTATTTCTATTACGCAGAGGAACAAAAGGTTTTTGTTTCTCGTAATGCCCATTTTCTGGAAAATCAGTTTTTAGAAAAGGAAATAAGTGGGAGCGAAATAGAACTAGAAGAAATTCCAGAACCACAAACTGCTACTGAAAGTTTGGTAGAACCAGGAGTTCAAGAAGAACAGGACATTCCCGCACCTCTCCGCAGGAGTAGTAGGCCGTCTCTTCCGCCTGAGAGATACTACGGTTTTCTCATAGATGGGGATAGAGAGGATTGCATCATAGATGATGATGAACCTACTGACTTCCAGCAGGCCATCCAGAGCGGCGACTCGGTACGATGGCTAGATGCAATGCGGACCGAAATGGAGTCCATGTACACCAACAAAGTATGGATTTTGGACTTTGCTCCAGATGGGGTAAAACCCATAGGATGCAAATGGATCTTCAAGAAAAAGATTGGTGTAGATGGACAGGTGGAAACCTATAAGGCTAGACTTGTTGCAAAGGGTTTTCGTCAAAGACCTGGTTTGGACTATGACGAAACTTTTTCTCCAGTGGCTATGCTCAAATCCATTCGGGTCCTTCTTGCTATTGCTGCCTTCCATGATTATGAAATCTGGCAGATGGATGTAAAGACGGCTTTTCTGAATGAAAATTTAGAAGAGTGCGTCTATATGGATCAGCCAGAGGGTTTCAATCAGAGTGGGAGCAGCGGGAAAGTATGCAAGCTGCTTAAGTCCATTTATGGACTAAAGCAGGCATCGCGGAGTTGGAACATCTGTTTTGATGAGACAGTCAAAGAATATGACTTTATCAAAAATCCAGATGAACCGTGCATATATAGTAAAGTTGTAGCCAGAAGTGTCGTATTCCTCGTCTTGTACGTGGATGACATTCTATTGATAGGAAATGGCATTCCTATGCTACAATCTGTCAAAGGATTCTTGCCACACAGGTTCTCCATGAAAGACCTGGGTGATGCCTCTTACATTCTGGGGATCCGGATCTATCGTGATAGATCCAAGAGGATGTTGGGACTTTCGCAGTCCAGGTATATCGACACTGTACTGAAAAGATTCAGTATGGAAGATTCTAAGCGCGGTAATCTACCGGCTTGTCACGGAATCACCCTCTCCAAAGAGATGTCTCCCAAGACTGATTTGGAAAGGGAACGCATGTCTATTATACCCTACGCTTCTGCGGTAGGCTCTATAATGTATGCGATGTTGTGTACCAGACCAGATGTAGCTTACGCACTGAGCGTGGTAAGCCGGTATCAGTCAGACCCAGGGGAGAAGCACTGGATAGCAGTAAAGAACATTCTCAAGTACCTGAGAAGGACTAAGGAGATGTTCTTGGTTTACGGCGGAAAAGACCTCAGGTTGGAGGCCTTTGCTGATTCCGGCTTTCAGAGTGATAAGGATGATTCCAAGTCCATGTCGGGTTATGTCTTTACCCTCAATGGAGGGGCGGTGTGCTGGAAGAGCTCCAAGCAGGACACCGTTGCTGACTCGACGATGGAAGCGGAGTATATAGCTGCTTGCGATGCCGCAAAAGAAGCAGTCTGGATGAAGAAGTTCCTAACAGAACTTCAGGTGGTTCCTACCATAGTTGATCCAATACCTCTGTATTGCGACAACAACGGAGCTATAGCTTTAGCGAAGGAACCAAGGTCCCATCAGAAGTCCAGACACATCTTGAGGCGGTATCACCTGATCAGGGAGATCATTGATCGTCAGGAGATCGAGGTTCGGAGAGTTGCTTCTGAAGAGAACATTGCTGATCCATTCACAAAGGCCCTACCTCAGATTCAGTTCGAGAGGCTACCCGAGATCATCGGTCTACGATATGCCAGTACATGGCCCTAGTGCAAGTGGGAGATTGTTAGTGTTTATGCCCTAGAAGGCCATTACTGTATCAAACTAGTTTGTATATTACTTAATGGAAGCTTGGGATATTCACATGTATATAACAGTCTTGCTAAACATGGTAGTATGCTACTTGGTTTTTCTATCTTAATATGTGAGTGTACGTATTGATAGAGCTCTTAGGATCTTGCTTGTCTACCAGCGTTGTGATGGCAGTCACACTAGTGGGGGCTGGGTAGTCTACAAGCACATCCTTATTCAGGTCCCTGGTCGTTGGATTATCGAGACAGAGTATCGATACTCCGGAGTAGACTAGTGTGTACGCTTCTCATCCCAGTTGGGGAGATGGTCTGTCCCACAGCCGTCAGTACGTCGTACTGGAGATAGTATGCAGGTGCTCGTTAGGTTACGAGTACACCGGACAGGACTCACAGGGAACTGTTGGTTAGTTTGATACCAGTCGTCAGTGAGCAGTTCCCAGGTGACATGAGTACAGCATAGTCCGCAGACTTGACACTGCTACTTCGCCTCGAGTGTGTCCCACTGTTCTTAGATTGCTACCCTACCACGGCTCAAAGGAGTCGTGCAAACAGGTAGCAGTTGGGTGCAGTCCCGAGCACTTGGAGGCAGTGGCGGTTAGACAGGATTCGTCCCTCCCGGTATTGGGAGTAGATATCGTGCTGTGTCAGAGAGCCATTACGCAAAGTCCCTGGCCAGGGCAAGCGAGATTTGCTGGTAGGTTCCAGTAGTTTCTCAGGGTGTAATGGGCTTCCCTCCGACACGACTTATACCGCTATTAGGGGACTGACGCTTGCCGCCCCCCTAGGCCCGATATGCGATAGTCTTGGACGAACGGACCGGACTGTATGGAGATTGTCACATCAGACTCAGTAGGAGTTCGGATGGGTTTCCTCATCGGCCTTCTTATCGACAACTACCTGGGGACGGTTACGTACAGCTAGTGCCGCTTGCGGTCTGTGGTTAAACCCACTGCCAGCGTAGTAGTCGAGTCTCTAGAGTCCCACACAGAGAGTTTCCTACTCCAGGCGAAACGATATAGAGGTCGCATGGTTTTGCGACAAAGGGTTCGGACGCATACGTGCGTTTACGCGCGTACGACTTTCGGACAGTTTTTACCAGTCGGCTTTGGTTTAAGCCAGTTACTGGTATCCGGTTATTGGATTTTTACAGTCTAAAGTTTTTCCGTATTTTTGCGGATTGGAGGGGCGTTCTCGTAATTCTACGAGAAGCTTCTAGAAGATGGTGACTAAGGAGGGTTATGTGTCATATACATTGAATGAGTTATATGAGTCATGAGGGTGATTCATTCATCTCATTAATGCACATTTATTGCTTAATGACTCGTGCTAATGAATCACCACTTGATATTTTATGAAGCATGATTATTCATCACTCTTTATTCTTTTCTTCTTATTAGAAAATGCTTCATATATATTATGATACTCATAAATTTATTCATAATATCATTCTCACATTCTCTCTCCTCAAGCTCTCCATCTTCAAAGACTAATCCTCCCTTCTCATGAGTTGAGTACAAGGGTTAGTAAGACTAATCAATCCATAACCATCACTCTATTTCATTCTATCTTCTTTGATTAGCAATCCAAGAAGGTTAGTTGCCTCAAGTTTAGAGGTTTAGCTTGGAGTTTTGCTCTCGGGTGGATCGTCTACTACCTAGAGAAGGCCGAGGAGGACAAGGAGATCGTAAAGACGAAGGAGTTGGTTCATTAGGTATAATCCCTAAACACAGTAGTTTAGAAACACTTTGTGTTTGGTTATTTATAGTTTAGCTTCGATTCAAGCGGTTAGTCGATGTTCGTTCACTAAACAAGTTCGTTTTTGAAATTTCCGCCTCCCCACAAGTATTGGGGTGTAGTACATCGACTTACACGTATATGCCATCCGCATTCGCCACTGGGTCCCGTCATCACCCGTTAGGTTACTTAACTAACGACAGAGCGGGGACTGGACTAGCGCGGATATAAAACATATACAACATCTAGTATATATATAGCAATATATAATAATCGCTCCAGGCGTGATAAATGCAACATCACAGAAAAGTAATAAGCATCACAGAACAATACAGATAATCTGGGATCCCCGGGTTTCACTGAGCCGCAACTGAAACCCGACGTTCTCCTGGTCGTGTGGATAGCCTGTGTAATGAAAACCTAGACCCCTACGGGCGCGGCAAGTTACCCGCCAAAACCAGAAGAGAGGCAGCCCCCTTCAGCAAAGTGAATGGGCCACCCAACACTTCACGGAATCCGGTAACTTGAGCACCCCTCCTTGGGTCAACCTATACCCCTTACGAGTGCGGCGAATAGCCCGCCAATTCTAGAGTGAAGCCCCCTCCATCTCAAAGCCATGAGATGCGGGCCCGTTGCCTTCTAAAACCCGGCTACCCGTGCACTCCACCACGGGGTAATCCTAGTACAGAAAAGAAAAATATGTACAACGGGTATATCGACCTCAACCCGGGCGTGCCCCAAAAGAATAATATACAAACAGGCAGTGACGGCAGTCCACATGTCGGACGCTCGCCCCGCAATATCAAATGTACAAAAACTACTAAACTGTACTAACATCGCACCAAGCTATCCACCACGACAAATCCGCAACATCACAGCACAACACAGAACATCAACGTGAATGTCACTTTCGCAAACCTGTCTAAAAGAGCTATAGCAATTAGACAAGGTTTACCACACGAATGACATTCACGGTCGCAGATATAATGTAAGCACTGTGAACTAACTTATTCAAAAAAAATTATCGACAAAATTTCCCGAAGTGGGCCCCAAGCACAAATCCAGTACTGTAACAAATCTAGGCCCAAACAAAATATTCCAGAAACCCCAATTCCATGTTAAAGACCCAAAGAAAAAATTTAGTGCACTGTAACACCAACACTGCGGCGGAACCACGGCCCAAATGTGGGTACGGCCGCGTTTCTGCGGCGCTACAGATGGATCATGCTACAAAATTTTTACAGTGGTCTTAGAAAAGCCTGCCTGATTTTCTAAAACACTCAAAATAATTTTTCGACGACAAAAAAAATTTCGACAGAAACTTTGAACTTGGAAGTGCAGTTTTGGAAATTTCGTCCGATCGATATTTTAAATACGTTAGAGCAAGCTAGTAAAGGTTAATGGTGTGGCTCTAATACCATGTATGTCTACGGTAGCGCCCCGGCCGTCAATCCGAGGTCAAAGGCGAAAACAAAAACTTTTTTGGAAACCGGCGCTATCGTAGTCTTTCACCTGGATCGAACCATTAATGCTAAACTACCTAACTACTAAGAAGTGAGAGTGGATATACAGATCGATCTGTGTCCTTCGGTCTTTAGCCATCCCAAGCTCCTCGCGGCATCTCCGATCTCCGGTCTCCTTGTCGGAAGGGCACCACATCAATGAGTCTTTTTACGGGCTCCCGCTTCATCCGAAGCAACTCGAACACGAAGTTTGCTAGCCGACGTGTCCAAGGTGATGTAGAGAATGTGTGTGATAACTTTGTCTCAAGCATCCATTGATTCTCAACGCATGAGAGTGTATGGATGGTGGTTGAAGTGGATGCCATTAATGGAGATAGTGAGCTCAAGAAAGAAGAGGAAGAAGAAGATCTTTCTTTTTCTTTTGTGTTGGAATGATAATGAGAGTGAGATAGAAAAATGATCAACACAAGAGCAACCTCAAGCCATATGGCCGCCCTCTCTCTTTCCTCTTATCATTTCAACACCTAAATCAATCCAAAATGTGACATATGCACAAATAAAGAGACCATGAGTCATCACTTATGCATGTGTCACAATTAATGCTCCTAATCATGACTTTGAGCTCACAATTTCCATTTGCAAACATTAATCCAAATGTTTGCAACAATAAAAAGAGAATGGCATCTACTAAAGTAAACTCGTGACGGATCACAAGGATACCCCTCACCTGTATATACATACCTACATCCGCATTCCGACTGAATGCGAATGCAATAAGACTAAAGTAATCCAACAAATCTAATATTAGGAACCGGCTTAAACCAAAGCCCACTAGTATGATCCGTCTGATCATGATCCGTACACTACTGCAGGTATATGATCGAACCCTACCATAATATCATACGGTCTCTACAACGTTTGATCCGAAACATGAGAAACTGTCTGTGGGGGACTCTAAAGACTCATCAATACTTTGGCTGTGGATTTAACCACTAGCACGTCAGTGGTACTAGCCGTACGTAACGGGCTACCAGGTATTGACCAAAAGGGAGGTCGATGAGCGAACTCATCCTGACACCCTACTGAGCCTATCAGTGACAATATCCATACAGTCCGGTCCATTCGTCCATGAGCATCGCATGTTGGGCCTAGGGGATTGGTAAAAGTCAGACCCCCAAAAACGGTACAAGTCGTGTCGGAGTATAGCATAGAACACCCTGAGATACTACTGGAATACCTACCGGTAAATCTCCTGCCTTGACCAAGGACTTCGTGTAATGGCTCTCCTAGACACAGCGCGATCATCCCCAATACCGAGAGAGACGAAACCCCTGTCGATCCGCTCACTGCCTCCATATGGCTCGGGACTGTACCCAACTAAAACCTGTTTGCACGACTCTTTTGAGCCGTGGTAGGGTAGTAATCAAAGCACAGTGGGAACTCACACGAGACAAATGACGATCTCAGGTCGATGAACTAACCTGTACACATGTCACCAGGGAACTGCTATCTGACGTCAGGTATAATACCAACTAGCATGTTCCCGGCGAGTCCTGTCCGGTGTACTCATAATCCAATAAGAACCTGTATACATCTTAGGTGAACCAACTGACACCAATGGCTTGTGAGACCGGGCACCGCCCCTCGTTGGGGTCTCGACTGTATACTCTTGTCTACTAATGGAGTGTCGATGCCCAGTCTCGAAACTCCCACGACTAGGGACCACTTTTAGGATCTGCTTATAGACTACCTAACTCTCACGTATATGATCGCCATCATACTGCTGGTAGTCAAGCAAGAATCCTAAGGGCTCTATCAACATGCAATAGTGACCTGTAATGTCACCTAAAGCATGTACACGATGATAAAGATAAACCAGGTAGCATACTATCATCTTGAGTAAAATTGTCCTACCGGCATAGGTCCTCCCTCAATCATTGCAATCACGTGCCAACGATCTAATAATTGACTTTGAAGGCATTATATCCAACACTTTCTGCTTTGGTTTTAGTGTGTTTGGTCCTGCTTGATTTTTCGGTTTTTACTGTATACAAAATCTGGGATCACTTTACTAGTTTCTAGTATTACGAATACTTGTGTTACGTTATCCGACACGGTGCGTGTACTTTGTGTAGTTTTTGCTCTTGGGTTGGTTTCGTAGTGTCGCTATGCACGTTAGCCACTAGAAAAACACTTGAGAGTTT
This sequence comes from Agapanthus africanus, assembly GCA_030015575.1. Lineage (NCBI taxonomy): Eukaryota > Viridiplantae > Streptophyta > Magnoliopsida > Asparagales > Amaryllidaceae > Agapanthus > Agapanthus africanus. The sequence goes on from CM057343.1 coordinate 124,399,892, forward strand.
GTTTGGAGTTGGTGCGTCGGTCAAATATAGTTGTACGTGTTATTTGGTCGATTGCTAATGTGAACTTGTTATATTGTTATTTTATGATCTTAGGGACGCAGGCGGGGACTTCGGACGCTGCGAAGAAGGGAAAGCGAGTGGTTGTCTTTACTTAGCACAAGATCATCAGTGAGTATATTTAACATCTACAGGGGAATCGCCCGCATGGCGTTATGCGTCTGGGCTAGAGATGATATGATATTAGTCGCATGTTTATATTGCACATATAGAGTTTGTGCATAAAACTTCATTGCATATTATTACTTGTTGTGCTTGACGGTTCACGTTGCACGAGTACTGATTGTATGCCACCCACACTATCAATAATTACCATGACACGCACAACACACATATATATATGATATTGTTTGGTTAGGGACATTGAGACATTGATTCCTATTCCATTATGCATATGACATATAGCATACCTGTATACCTACATGCTTACATATATGCCTTGCTACGCCTACATGCTAACTACCCATATACCTATATCGTATTGTACCATTAGAGATAGGTATATACATATATGAGACATAGCTACATGTACATCTTGCATACATACTTACAGGTTCATCCCTATATGATGTTGCATTGGATTTCGGAGAAATTAGGAACCGCATGATATATTTAATAACTTGTTGCAGTTAAATACCGGTTTTTCCTTTATATGCTCATATTACTGTATTATGTTGCATATATTATTCATGGATTTTCACATTTAGATATGGAATTCGCATGATGCTTTCTGGATGTTTTACTCCTGAAGATATATATCAGTGTTATGGGACGCTGTTATATATTTATATATATCAGTGGTATGGGACGCTGTTATATATGTATATCATCATAATGATCTATGCAAGTATTCTTATTCATTACTTGTTGTTTTCTGGATGTTTTACTCGTGATGATATATATCAGTGGTATGGAACGCTGTTATATATGTATATATATCAGTGGTATGGGACGCTGTTGTGTGTGTGTGTGTATCATCATAATGATCTGTGCAAATATTCTTATTCAATACTTGATGTTGGCCAATGTAAGGGACCGATGTGTGGGGCCGATGTGAGGGCCGATATGAGGGCCGATCTGAGGAATTTGAGATTTAGATTGCCTTGATGGACACTAGTCCTGCCACGATGAGGATTCCGTGAGGATGACATGTTTTATCCAATACTCCATATTTATTTGATATGCATTGCTTCATGTATTAGTAGTACCTGATAGAGTACCTTTCATAACAGTTGTGTATACATATTTCCATTTATTACTATCAGCTTGCATGTGATAGATTATCGCAGTACATGCATACTTGGGATTACCTGCATATGTTATTTACTATTCACGAGTTGGCAACTCACCCCCGTTGTGCCACAGTGTTTTGCAGGTAATCTCTCAGGGCAGTCGCGGCAGGGCTTCTTCTTCCTATCGTAACATCTTTTGCAGCGGATACCGCTACAGCTGACTGTATGCAGTTTTGCTATAGGTGGGTTTTACGGTTATCCGATATTGCTCATTGTATATTCGTTGTATCCAGTACTCTCCATCTACCACTTTCATGTATTGACTTAGAGACGAGTTGTGAGGACGATATTGTATATTATTTTGTGACTCTGGGTGTCATTTATGATGTTTTTATTTATATCATCTTTTTCTTCGCTACGGCGTCGTATATCTATTGTGGTGGTTGTTTTCCGCCTTTGGGCGTGGATTTGCTCCCGTTTGGGGTTGCTTTACTTATATCTTTTGTTGTAACCTTTTTGGGGGTTTGTTTTACAAAGGAGGTGCTGCCAAATTTTTAAAGGAAGTAAATTTGGACTTTAAAGAATTTTGATTGAGATTTTCAAAAGTTTTAACAATGTTATTATCACTTACTGGTTTTGATGGTTTAGATTGCTGAGTTTTCGGCTTACTTGAATTACGTTATGCCTGGAGACGTTACATAGTTTAACGGCCGTCACGTGCCAAATTTCTGGTCGTGACAACTTGATAGGAAATGATGTTCATATGCTGCACTCGGTCAAACTCTTCCTATCACAAAAGTTCTCCACGAAAGATCTGGGTGATGCCTCCTATATCCTGGAGATAAAGATCTATAGAGATAGATCTAAAAGGATGTTGGGATTGCCCCAATCCAAGTACATAGACACCATACTAAAGAGGTTTAGTATAGAAGATTCTAAGCGTGGTAATTTACCCGCTTGCTCAGAAATGAGATGTCTCTCAAGACTGATTTGGAGAGGGCTCACATGGCTGTGATACCCTATACTTCTACAGTTTGGTCTATCGTATATGCGATGATATATACCAGACCGGATGTAGCTTATGCACTAGTTGTCGTAAGTAGGTATCAATCAGACCCAAAGGAGAAGCACTGGACATCTGTGAAGAACATTCTTAAGTACTTGAGAAGGACTAAAGAAATGTTCTTGGTGTATGGTAACAGAGCACACCAAGTGGAGTCCTTTATCGATTCGAGCTTCCAGAGTGATAAAGACGACAGCAAGTCGGTTTCAGGTTTTGTTTTCACCCACAATGTGTTGAATATATGTATGCCCGAGAGGCCATTATATGATTGTGTATGTATCGGTATGTGTGTGTGTGTATTGAGGGGACATTCTTGCTCGACATGATAGTATGCTATCTTGTTGAACTTTATCTTGACATGTTCATTTGATCATGCTTTCACTCATTTGGTACATGTAGATATAGCCCTTAGTATATGCTTGACTACTGAGATTATGATGCGGATCATACTAGTGGGACATGTGTAGTTTATGAGCATATCCTTGAAATGGTCCTAGTCGTGGGTGTTTCTAGACGGGGCATTGATATCACCAGAGACTAGAGTATACGTTACTTGTCCCATATGATGGGTGATGGATGATCCTATATCCAGTGGTGTGGTGACACCAAAGACCGTATACGGGTGCTCGGTGAGACTGGGTATACTGAACGGACTCGCCGAGAACTCCTATGTGGTATTATATTTATTGTCGGATAGCAGTTCTCAGGTGACACTAGTACAGGTTAGTCTGTAGAACTGAGATCATCATAGAGTCTTGTATGTCCTCCCACTATACTTTGATCTCCATCTTACCATGACTCTACTGAGTCGTGCAAATAGGTGGATTTTGGGTACAGTCCCGAGGAACATGGAGGCAATGAGCGATAGGAGGGGTTTCGCCTCTCCCGGTATTGGGGGTTGTTATTGCGCTATGTACGATTGGCTATAACAGGAAGTCCCTGGCCAGGGCTGCTGAGATTTACTGCTAAGTGTTATCGGTAGTTTCTCGATCTGTTATGAGCCATATACAAGCATAACTTATTGGGTTAATAGGGTCGACGATACCACCCTTAGATTTGATATGCAGCACTATTGACGAAGAGATCAGACTGTACGGTAAGTGTTACCAGTTGGCTCGACGGGAGTTTTAGCAGGCTCGCTTGTGTTTCTTCTGATCGCTCAATACCTAGGAGCTGTTACGTACAGCTTGTGCCACTGATGGTTTATGAGCATATGATGTGATCACTGCCTACTGCTAGCGTATTGACGAGTCTTAGAGTCCCACAAAGGGGTCTCCTAGCTCAGGTGAAACGATGTAGGGTGCATATGAGATATGCTCAGGAGCTCGATTAAACGCGAGTAGATGATACCGTATTTTAATCGGGCATTAAGTGTTGATTTAATATTAAGTCCATCAGCTCATTTATTAAAACCTATTTCTCTATGATGCATGCATGAGCGTATGTATATGTTGATACGGATGCATATATACAAGCATACATGTGTCATGGTTGATGATACATTGGTGGTGGAAATGCAAAACTCACATGGAAACGTCTTTATATATTTTGTTTATTTGAGAAAAGAAAATGGAAACAAAATTATGGTTGACTATTCAACTCTTTTGAGTTGACCAAAGTCAATGGTTTCATTTGCCCATGGTTTTGTAGCCCATGGTTTTGCTTAACCTCAAGTCACAAAATATCTAGATATTTTGTAACCATAGTTTAGCATGGCATTACTCTTATTCACTTGGGGTTATGTTAGCATTATTCTCTTGAGTCAAGTTGAGCTATCATCTTCTTCCTCTCTCTCCTTCAAGCTCTCTAGGATTTAAAAAGAAAGAGAAGAAATTAAAAAGAAAAGGATTTTAAGTGAGATCCAAACCCACATCACCAATCTATACTAGTCTAGCCAATTAGTGTAGTTTGTTTGCTCCACTTCTTCATAGATCAAGTGAAACTAGTAGCTTGAGCAAAGGGACTTCGTGGTAGATCATCGTGGACTTAGAAGGATTCAAGCGAACCGGTTCAATCCCCACTCGATTCAAGGAGTCAAGGAGGAGGTCTGCAAAAGTTGTATTTCTCCCCACTTAGTGTTAGACACCACTTAGTATGAGATACTATATGTTGTTACTCTATTTTTCTAGATCGATTCATGGTTGGTATTGTTTAGCACTGCCTAAAATTTTAATATGGCATGTGTGATGCAACCCAAAACATAGAATGGTGCTAGAGAATCCCTACAGTGGTATCAAAGCCAAGTTAGAAAGTTAGACGATGTTAGATTAATTATGAAACCGAAACAACCCCGAAATTGCAAAACTGAAACCCTGAAATAAGCTTCTCAATCGATTTTTAAATGGGCTCGAAAAAATTTTTTAGCAACTGCAGAAGCTTACATGTGATGTACGGAGAACACTGGAGAAAAACGAGGCAAATCTACCACTAAAAAACCGGCCACATTTCTCAAAATTTTGGCCGGGCCGACCCCCCTGCCTCTGAATTGTCTCGTTTTGCTCTGGTGCTCTGGTCTGTAGTTTTTGGGGTTTATGATGTTGTTTGTTTAGCTCAAAATTTCATGTGATGTTAATTTTTCTTAGGGGCTAATTCGGCGTATTTCGTAGTCATAATTTTAACATTGTTTTGGTAACTTGTACGACGTTAAACAATTCGAACGAATATCACACACCACCTCATTGCCCTCGCTGAAAATTTTCCAAGTGTTGGAATTTTCTAAGTTAAATATATTTGAATATTCATGCAAGTAACCCTATAGACCCTCTAGAGGAACAAAACACTAACTCGATTCTATGACCATGGAACCGCGGCTAAACCTTAGGGTTTGCCATAGTCCTGTGGTGCCATAGGTGAGGCAAGGGTTGACCCTTCTACGGTTGGTCCATAGACACTGTTGCACGTTTTTGGGTATTTTAGCTTTGCTCAAGTGTTGAGCTTCCAGGGAAATTTGTGGGTGTTTGGTGACTCAATCAAAACGTTTAACATTGTCTAAATATTTGTGAATGTGATACAATAATTGGAATCTATACTAATTAATTTTGTGAAAAGTAATTAGTTGTGTGTAAATCTAATATTTTGGCTTCGGTAGAATCGGGAATCTTGTTGAATTACCCGATTTCTTTTGAAAAAGTGTTTTCATAGTTGAGAGCTAAATATAAGATTTGCATTGTTAGGCATGAAATCCAGAATATGTGATATTCGAAGTTGATGATGTCTAAAAGCAGTGTTGATTCCAATTGTTGTAATTTTTCACTTTCTTTTCTGCGACCGTAAGTGTAGTATGTGGTGTATCACCGGTTTCGTTGATATACATTAACGACAACTTGGGTATGCATACTTAATTATTTTGATAATATGTGATATTATGTGTTGCTGAGATATGATGTACAGGATCGTCGCGAATGAATGGCCGGGGGTTTTATGGGAGACCTAAGGATGGGAGAACAATTGACCGGGTTTTAGGGTTCAATTGTAGGGTTCCTAGGCACACTCAAGTGGTTCCACAAGGCATCAACCATGCCAAATTAAAATTTTCCGGTGCCGAGAAACCCTAAACTAGATCGTTAACTAGAGATTAGGCGAAAACTATACAAGTAAACAACTTTACTAGAATGTGAAAGTGACTACAACCATTGTAGATCCGGTCCACCACTTCTTTAGCTCCGAGATGACGTCCCTCCGCTGCGATCATCGGGATCCTAGACTCTAGCGTCGGTTTCATCGGAGAAACGGGCGGGCTAGGTCGTTGACTTCGATGCCGAAGATGATCTACGTCGAGGCGACTCAAACTCAAGCTCCACCTTCATTAGGTTATGAAACTTGTGAAGATAACACACTCTACTACATGGCAAGTGGTAGAGGATGAAGAAATAGGAAGTGGGTTCACTTTGGATTTGGATTTCTCACATGGAATCATCACATGGAAATTTCTAGCAAAGGTTTTCTTTCTTCATCAAGAAGAAGAAGAAGAAAGAAATGAAAAATGAATTATCTCAAAAAGAAAATCCAAGTGATACTTATCATTTAGCAACCATGGGTGAGTTAACAAGTGTAGAGAATAAACTAGGGTTTAAGTAAATGGTTAGGGTTAAGGAAAGAAACAAAATGGTCAAAGCTTCAAGTAAAAACAAAAGAATCCACCATTTTATTTCTTGCCCTAAAAATAAATGAAAAGAATAAATAAATAAGTAAATCAAACCCTAACCATTAACCTAATCATGGTTTAATCATACACACCCAAGTTTGCATGTATCATCAAACATGATACAAACTAGTGCACAAACATATATCATATATACAATGTGCACATTCCAGTGAGAAAATAATCTTAAGTGAACCAATACTAGTTAATGTAAAGTAATATATCAAATATATAATTATACATTAAATCATTAAATCAACACTTGATTTAATGATCCGGTCATACTGCATATAACCGACTAATATCAATAGTAACAATTTATCGAATCAACACTTGATCCAATAACCCGGCTATATCGCATATAACCGATCAATGTCATAAATCGCGAGAATCGAATACAGTATCACATACTGGTATTATTCTCGGTCCCGCACATATCTCATATGCGCTCCTATTTCGTGTCGCTTGAGCCAGGAAACCTCTGTGTAGGACTCTAAAGACTCGTCAATACGCCGGTAGTAGGTGATGATCATATCAAACACCCACAAGCTGCAATCGGTCTGCTAAACGTAACGGTCACCCGGGTATTGAGCGATCAGAAGATCAACGAGCAAGCCTGCTCACACTCCTGTGAATCCAACCAGCAACACTTACCATACAGTCCGGTCTGTTCGTCTGATAGGTCGCATATCTTACCTAGGGGTGGTAAACGTCAGACCCCAGTAGCTCGATAAGTCATGTCGATATGAGGTCTATAACAGTTCGAGAAACTACTGGTAAAACTTACCAGTAAATCTCAGCAACCCTGGCCAGGGATTTCCGGTTATAGCCAATCGAACACAGCACAACATCAACTCCTTATACCGGGAGAGACGAATCCCTTCCTATCGCTCATTGCCTCCATGTGATTCGGGAATGTACCCAAAAACCACCGTTTTGCACGCCCACTTGGACGTGGTAAGGTAGAAATCAAAGCACAGTGGGAATCACACAAGACTCTATGACGATCTCGGGTCTACAGACAAACCTGTACCGGTGTCACCAGAGAACTGCCATCTGACGTAAGGTATAATACCATCTGGGAGTTCTCGGCGAGTTCGTCCAGTGTACCCAGTCTCCACTGACCACCCGTATATCATCTCTGATGTCAAACACCAATGGATATGGGATCATCCATCGCCCATCTGTATGGGTCGAGAAGGTATACGCTAGTCTACTCTGGTATATCGATACCCCGTCTCGATACACCCACGACTAGGGACCTTGAAGGATGTACTTATGGACTACCATGTCCCCACTAATATGATCCGCATCATAGTCCAGGTAGTCAAGTACACATCCGAAGGGCTTTACCAACATGTAACAAAGAGACAATCAGTGTACAGCTTAAGGTAAAGAGCAATCAGATAGCATACTATCATGTCGAGCAAGAAAGTCCTCCCTATATATGTCCAAGCATCCACTGCAATATACATCCTATGTATAGTAATGGCCTCTAGGGCATACATATAACTAATAATCTCCCACTTGCACTAGGGCCATCTGATAGCAGTGGTTGTAGTATGTCATACTCAACCATCCTATAAAAGTCTCTCTCTGGGAAAAGGCCGTTGTGAGTGGATCCGCCGTGTTGTCCTCTGAGTCTACTCTCCTTACCTCGATCACCCTGGAGATCAACCATCTCCATGATCAGGTGACACTGCTTTAGAATATGTCTGGATCACTGATGGGACGGATGTTCCTTGGCATAAGCTGCAACTCCATTGTCACACAATGGGAGGAACTAAGTTCATCTCATGAACTAATATACACCCAGACAGCCTCTTTGGTAGCATCTTAAGTAGCGATGTATCCAGCCTTTATCATCTAGTAAGCCACGGTATCTAGCTTGGAACTCTTCCAACATACCGTCCCTATACAGAGGGTAAAGACAATGCCTGTGATTGACTTTCAGTCGTCCTTATCACTCTGGAACCTTTCTAGTGATTCTCCCCAGGATCAACTGATACCATCTCACTACATCTAGTGAGTATCCTAACATCTAATTAGATCTATCTCATAGATCTAAAACCTAGGATTTAGTTGGTATCACTTTGATCCTATATGGAGAATCCTTGTGAAAAGTAGAGATTGACCGAGCGTAGCATAGGAAACTCCTTCCCTATCAAGAGTATGTCATCCACGTACTCTACGAGGATCACCACCATACTCTCTACCACCTTTTTGTATATACTAGGTTCATCTACCATTTTGATGAAGTCAAACTCTTTGACTACGACATCAAAACAGACGTTCCAACTCCGCGATGCCTGCTTTATCACATAAAACATCTTGCACACGTTTCCGCTGCTCCCACTGTCTACGAAGCCCTCTGGCTGTGTACTTACAGACGCTCTCTTCTAAAACATCATTTTAGAAAAGCAGTCATGACACCCAACCGCCAGATATCGTAGTCATGGTATGTAGCTGTGGCAAGTAGGATCCGGATGGACTTAAGCATAGCCACTGGAAAAGGTTTCATCATTGTCCACGCCTGGTCGACGACGAAAACCTTTAACAAGTCTCAACTTTTCCATCTACACCAAGTAATCTTCTCAAGATATACTTGCTCCTGATGGGGATTTAACCCTTCAGATATAGCAACCAAAGTCCATACTTTGTTGGTGTACATGGATTCCATCTCAGATCGCTAAGCATCCAGCCATTCTTACAGAGTCCCTACTCTCAATGGCCTGCTCGAAACTAGTTGGGTCATCATCTAATGATGCAATCCTTGCTCCCACTGTCATTGAGAAACCGAAGTATCTCTCAGGCGGATGAGGAACCCTACTTAGATCGGCGGAGAGGCTGAAGTTCGTTGGAATCTACTGAATCCTTTGGTTCTACCAAATCATCTGCTGTAGTTTGTATAGCTGGAACCTTTCCAGTTCTACATAACAGACCTTGCCTCGAGCTTGTCCGGATTTTACTTTTAGACATAGGCCGGTCAACCCTAAATCTTAACAAACTTAAGATATAGACTCTTCCCTTTCCATATCACATATGAAGTGGTAGGAAATTGATTTGATTGGAACCCTATTCAATAGGTATGCAACTTCTCAAGCGCATAACTCCCAAAAGGAAATAGGTAACTCAGTAGTACTCATCATAGAGCACACCTTATCATATAGGGTGTGATTGCTCCGCCCCGATTCACCGACGTGCTGTGGAGGAGTAATGCTGAGAGAGAATCTCATTCTCCTTTAGAAAAGTCCAAGAATTCCGTGCTCAAGTATTCTCCTTCTTGATCACATCAAAGGACATAATACTTATACCCGTTTTGGTTCTCTACTTCTAACTTATATTCTGTGAATATCTCAAAAGGTTCGGACTTGTGTTTCAACAGGAACATATATCTGAATCTAAAGAGATCATCAGAGAATGTAATGAAGTACAAAGAACCGGACTTGGCATGTGTAGACAGGGGACCTTCATACATCATCATGTATCAGTCCCAAGAGTACACTAACTCTTTCTCTGCTTCCAATAAATAGAGCTATGGTCATCTTATCTTTGTGACATGACCGGCAAGTTTTCACAAGATGTAAATTCAAACAGATTTAAATATGCATCTATATGTAACTTCAGCTAGTCAGGTCGCATTGATATGACCTAGTCTACAATGCCTCAAGAAGAATTCGTTCATTTCTGAACTCTTCCTCTTGTATGTGTTCTGTGTACTAAGAAATGTAGTTTGATTTAGAACATCAATGCTTTTAGATAACGTGCCTGAACCGATCAACTTTTGATATAGGAAATGTTCAAAACATATTCCAACAATACAAAATTATATCTTTCTTTACTAAATAAAGAGATTGATATGATTTTGTATATCAGGTTCGGTATCTAATAGCATTTGTTCAGAATCAATGTATTTGTAATACAGGGTGATAGTGACCGACAGACTTGGCTGCAACACTTGCACTGTTTTCTGTCTCATGAAACTTATCACCCGTTCTCAGTTCTCTACCTTTTATAGCCCATGTAACAGATTACATATTTGGGATCCTGATCCGGTATCATATACCTAGTACGTAAAGATTACTGAGAAACAGTTCTCTATAATGAACACACCCGAAGATGACGCATCAGTATGCACTTTCTTCGTTTGGGCGGCACGGGAAATCTGGTATTCCCCAATTTCCTGCTCTGTCTTATAACAATTATAAGTTGGAGCGGGACCAACGTTCCCCAGCTCAGTATAACAAGCGGGTTAGGTCAATACATCCGTATTATTATCTTGATTAAGGCGTGACATGGTCGCTATCTGTAGAGAGAGAGAAGAAAACACTCAGCGTGCGCTCTTGCAAGAATAGAATGGTTATTATTTTATCTAATCAGGATGGCTCCCACTGTTTTTATCAAATCTTCCTTCAAACCTTAAAAGGAAAGAATAGCCAGGATTAATTACACGCTACAAGTTCGCCAATCTTTCAGCCAGGCCAGTGTCGGTACTTTGAGGGAGGTCCCCAGTGCTTTCGCACGAACCTAATTAATGTAAACCTCGTTTTCCCATAGGCGTAACCTCGTTAACACCTTTCTAGACACCTACTTGATCGGCTAATTGTAATGTGTAAAACTCTCCCAGGAGTAACTCTTACTCGCAGCGGGTATCGGGATCCAACTATCTCATAGAAGGTATGCAATCTCATTGCAAATTTCAACACTTGAAATTCCCGATAATTTTTCCCCTAACGTGCTATGACCTTGACGAAAGCCAACAAACCATAGCCCGCTAGTCAAGTTCAACCCGTACATTTCTTGACTGAATTAAACCCACCCACACGACCCTTGACGAAAGCCAACAAAGCCGCACGACTACCCTAATCCAATCGCATCATATGCAGCAGATAAGCAGCATATAGCTACCACACACTACACCTTGACGAAAGCTAACAAATGTAGCACGAATACTATATACAACTTATCTGAAATGACGGAAGGCTACGACAGGTTTTTCTGAAAACCTATTGCGTAATGAACTTGATATCGTTGTAGAATCAAATGATTTTAAAATGGAGTGTTTTTTAGGCTTTTCTAGTTTTGCTAAAGGGGTCACTCCCGGTGAAGAGATCGTCAGCCCTTTCCACATCGAATGAGGTGCGGGATATATCATATATATCACTGTGCAAAGCAAAAACTCTTAAAAGCAATCAAAAGACAAACCGAGGGTTGTAGCATCTGCCAGTTATTGCTAAAGGGGTCACTCCCGGTGAAGGGGTCGTCGGCCCTTTCCTCATCGAATAAGGTGCAGGATGTTCTACAAGGAACACCGCGATGCAAAGCAAGAACTGTATCTACCTGTTTTTGAAAATTCGATTCCACAACATCTTTTAGGTTTCTTTTACTTTCATTAATCATATTAATGAAGTCCCATCATTTAAGTACCTAAACATCACAGATAAATACGACATACACTTATGCCATCCGCATTCGCCTCGATGTCCCCTCGTGCACCGTTAGGTTAGGTAACTAACGGCAGAGCGGGGCAGGGCTAGCGCGGGTGTAAAACATAAGTAACATCTCTATAATATATCGTATATACTATATACAGTATTTATCACAGAACATCAAATGATCACATCACAGATATCGCAGCAGAAGAATCATATGAAACATTGGATATACTAGGACGTCCGTGTTTTCAATACGAGCCAGTATAAAACACGGATTCAACGGTCGCGATGAATAGCCAAACCCACACCCCTAGACCCCTACGAGAGCGGCAAGCAACCCTACCAATTCTAAAGTTAGGAGACCCGGACTCGACTCCTCGAGTTGGTCTCCCACTTGACCCTAGAACCCGGTTACTTGTGCTCTCCTCCTTGGGTCTATCCTAGTGCGGAAAAGTAAATAATATACAAAAGGTGACATATTCCGCAACCTGGAAGTACCCCAATAAAAGAATATTACATACAAGTTTTTACATGAATGAAAATGAAAAACACTCATCTCATATAAAAAAAACCCGGCTATTCAAACGCGACGATCCAATATAACACATCCAGCAATACATAACATCACATGTCATCAACGTAAGTAAATATGCCCATCCCAATTGTCGGTGACATATAGCAACGAAACCGGCGATATCACATATTACACTTACGGTTGCAGAAAATAAAGTATAAAACTACAACAGTTGGAATCCGCAACCTGCATAGACATCGTATGCCTAACCAAATGAATTCCTTAGACATCGCATGCCTAACAATTATAAACCCCGCATTTTAGTCTCATTATCGAAAACACTTTTCAATATCAAGTCGTGCAATTCAACAAGATTCCCGGCATTTTGATCGAATGCTTGTCGCAAACTTTAGTAGACGGCCGCACCCCCGGATGCCGTCGACGAAGTGCACTAAGGCGGAACACCGCTGCCGCGAGCACCCAAACGGATGCTTTCGGCGACGGGGTTCCCCTACAGTCACTTGGTCGAGGCTATGGGGCGTGGCTATCTATTAAGTTTACCGGCGAGTATCGGCGTACGCTACGTGATTGCGACGGACTTTTGATCATATCAAAATTCCGTGGCAACCGATCAAGTGAGACTAAACTGCTATGTTTATAACATTCAAATCAGTTATCTCATAACTTCTTGTGGATTCCAAATATTGTATCACATTCCAGATAAATAGAAAATGTTAAACTTTTCAATCGAACAATCAAACACCCAAGTTTTCCCGAAACAACTCAACACATGAAATAAGTTTAAAAATATTCACTTCATGCCACAGTACCGACGGTCCAGCCGTAGAAGGGTCAAGCCAACGCCTCACATGTGGCACGCCGTACTGCCCCAAACCCTAAGGTTCAAAGGGAAGTTCAAGACGGTCACATAATCGAGTTAAGGTTTGTTGTCTTCTAGAGGGTCCATCGCGTTACTTGCACTACTTAGAACGTTTTCAAACTACGGAAAAATCCAACACTTGTAAATTTCCCGGCAGGGGAAAAATTGGGTATTTATATCCGGTCGAACTTTTTAACATGTTCTAAAATTATCCGGAAAAACTTAATAAACAAAGTTAAATAATCCGGTCGAATTATCGAGTCCCCAATACACCCCAGAAAACTCAACTCTTGAGTGAAACATAAAACTTCCCAGAAGAATCAGCAAACACCAACTGAGGTTACTGTGCAAAAAGGATTCCCTGATCTTTACATACGGCCGCGGAACCGCCGCCAAAACCATGTTAAGGCCGCGGTTCCGCGGCGCTTTAGTCGTATTACAGTCACGTGATTCACAGTAACCCATGAATTTCCTGCTGATATTTTTGAGAATTTTTAATTTGGAAAAATACACTGTTTTAAAATTTGTACAGAGAGGGGTGTCGATTGGGGTTTCGGGGTTCGATCGGGTTTCTAACTTTGTCTACACTTCGCCTAAAGCTCTAGCTAGGCTCTGATACCACTGTAGGGTTCCTAGGCACACTCAAGTGGTTCCACAAGGCATCAACCATGCCAAATTAAAAATTTTCAGTGCCGAGAAACCCTAAACTAGATCGTTAACTTGAGATTAGGTGAAAACTATACAAGTAAACAAATTTACTAGAAAGTGAAAGTGACTACAACCATTGTAGATCCGGTCCACCACTTCTTTAGCTCCGAGATGACGTCCCTCCGCTGCGATCATCGGGATCCTGGACTCTAGCGTCGGTTTCATCGGAGAAACGGGCGGGCTAGGTCGTTGACTTCGATGCCGAAGATGATCTACGTCGAGACGACTCAAACTCAAGCTCCACCTTCACTAGGTTATGAAACTTGTGAAGATAACACACTCTACTACGTGGCAAGTGGTAGAGGATGAAGAAATAGGAAGTGGGTTCACTTTCGATTTGGATTTCTCACTTGGAATTATCACTTGAAAATTTCTAGCAAAGGTTTTCTTTATTCATCAAGAAGAAGAAGAAGAAAGAAATGAAAAATGAATTATCTCAAAAAGAAAATCCAAGTGATACTTATCATTTAGCAACCATGGGTGACTTAACAAGTGTAGAGAATAAATTAGGGTTTAAGTAAATGGTTAGGGTTAAGGAAAGAAACAAAATGGTCAAAGCTTTTCAAAGCTTCATGAAGCTTCAAGTAAAAACAAAAGTATCCACCATTTTATTTCTTGCCCTAAAAATAAATGAAAAGAATAAATAAATAAGTAAATCAAACCCTAACCATTAACCTAATCATGGTTTAATCATACACACCCAAGTTTGCATGTATCATCAAACATGATACAAGCTAGTGCACAAACATATATCATATATACAATGTGCACATTCAAGTGAGAAAATAATCTTAAGTGAACCAATACTAGTTAATGTAAAGTGATATATCAAATAAATAATTATACATTAAATCAACACTTGATTTAATGATCCGGTCATACTGCATATAACCGACTAATATCAATAGTAACAACTTATCGAATCAACACTTGATCCAATAACCCGGCTATATCGCATATAACCGATCAATGTCACAAATCGCGAGAATCGAATACAGTATCACATACTGGTATTATTCTCGGTCCCGTACATATCTCATATGCGCTCCTATTTCATTTCGCTTGAGCCAGGAAACATCTGTGTAGGACTCTAAAGACTCGTCAATACGCCGGCAGCAGGTGATGATCATATCAAACACCCACAAGCCGCAAGCGGTCTGCTAAACGTAACGGCCACCCGGGTATTGAGCGATCAGAAGATCAACGAGCAAGCCCGCTCACACTCCTGTGAATCCAACCAGTAACACTTACCGTACAGTCCGGTCTGTTCGTCTGATATGTCGCATATCTTGCCTAGGGTTGGTAAACAGACCCCAGTAGCTCGATAAGTCGTGTCGATATGAGGTCTATAACAGTTCGAGAAACTACTGGTAACACTTACCAGTAAATCTCAGCAACCCTGGCCAGGGATTTCCGGTTATAGCCAATCGAACACAGCACAACATCAACTCCCTATACCGGGAGAGACGAATCCCCTCCTATCGCTCATTGCCTCCATGTGATTCGGGACTGTACCCGAAAACCACCGTTTTGCACGCTCTCTTGAACGTGGTAAGGTGGAAATCAAAGCACAGTGGGAATCACACAAGACTCTATGACGATCTCGGGTCTACAGACTAACCTGTACCGGTGTCACCAGAGAACTGCCATCCGACGTAAGGTATAATACCATCTGGGAGTTCTCGGCGAGTCCGTCAAGTGTACCCAGTCTCCACTGAGCACCCGTGTATCATCTCTGATGTCAAACACTAATGGATATGGGATCATCCATCGCCCATCTGTATGGGTCGAGAAGGTATACGCTAGTCTACTCTGGTATATCGATGCCCCGTCTCGATACACCCACGACTAGGGACCTTGTAGGATGTACTTATGGACTACGTGTCCCCACTAGTATGATCCGCATCATAGTCTAGGTAGTCAAGTACACATCCTAAGGGCTTTACCAACATATAACAGAGAGACAATCAGTGTACAGCTTAAGGTAAAGAGCAACCAGATAGCATACTATCATGTCGAGCAAGAAAGTCCTCACTATATATGTCCAAGCATCCACTACAATATACATCCTATGTATAGTAATGGCCTCTAGGGCATACATATAACTAACATCAATGAGAGGCCATCTCGAGGAGTCGAGACCGGGTCTCCTAAACTGTTAGTTATATGTATGCCCTAGAGGCCATTACTATACATAGGATGTATATTGTAGTGGATGCTGGGACATATATAGGGAGGACTTTCTTGCTCGACATGATAGTATGCTATCTGGTTGAACTTTACCTTAACGTGTATGCTGATTGTCTCTCTGTTACATGTTGGTAAAGCCCTTAGGATCTGTACTTGACTACCTGGACTATGATGCGGATCATACTAGTGGGGACATGGTAGTCTATAAGTACATCCTTCACAGTCCCTAGTCGAGGGTGTATCGAGACGGGGCATCGATATACCAGAGTAGACTAGCGTGTACCTTCTCGACCCATACAGATGGGCGATGGATGATCCCATATCCATCGGTGTTTGACATCAGAGGAGATATACGGGTGCTCAGTAGAGACTGGGTACACTGGACGGACTCGCCGAGAACTCCCAGATGGTATTATACCTCACGTCAGATGGCAGTTCTCTGGTGACACTGGTACAGAGTAGTCTGTTGACCCGAGATCGTCATAGAGTCTTGTGTGGTTCCCACTGTGCTTTGATTTCCATCTTACCACGTCCAAGAGGGCGTGCAAAACGGTGGTTTTTGGGTACAGTCCCGAGTCACATGGAGGCAATGAGCGATAGGAGGGGATTCGTCTCTCCCGGTATATGGGGGTTGATGTTGCACTGTGTTCGATCGGCTATAACAGGAAGTCCCTGGCCAGGGCTACTCAGAGAATTGCTGGTAAGTGTTACCAGTAGTTTCTCGACCCGTTATGAGCCTCATATCGACACGACTTATTGAGCTATTGGGGTCTGACGTTTACCACCCCTAGGCGAGATATGCGACATATCAGACGATCAGACCGGACTGTACGGTAGTGTTACTGGTCGGATTCACTGGAGTGTGAGCGGGCTTGCTCGTCGATCTTCAGATCGCTCAATACCCGGGTGGCCGTTACGTTTAGCAGACCGCTTGCGGCTTGTGGGTGTTTGATATGATCATCACCTGCTGCCGGCGTATTGACGAGTCTTTAGAGTCCTACACAGAGGTTTCCTGGCTCAAGCGAAACGAAATAGGAGCGCATATGAGATATGTGCGGGACCGAGAATAATGCGTGTATGTGATACCGTATTCTATTCTCGCGATAAATATATCGAATGGTTGTATGCGATATAACCTAGTTATCGATTCAAGCGTTGATTCGATAAGCCGATATAATGTATACTAGTCGGTTGTGTGCGACATAACCGGGTCATTGAATCAAGTGTTGATTTAATGATTTAATGCATATTTATATATTTGATATATTACTTTGCATCAACTAGTATCGGTTTACTTAAGATGGATTTTCTCACTCGGATGGGCGCATTGTATATGCGATATACTTTTGTGCATTTGCTTGTATCATGTTTGATGATACATGATTGTTTAAGTGTAAGTTAAGAATAAACCATGGTTATTAATATGATTAGGGTTTTATTTCCTTTTATTATTTATTTATCTATTTATTTATTTTGGAAATAATTAGAAAAGGAATAAGAAGAAAATGGTGGCTATTTTTGTTTCATATTGAAGCTTCTTGAAGACTTTGACCTAGTGACCATTTTGTTCTTATCCTTAACCCTAACCATTCCATTAACCATGGTTTTTTCTCTACACTTAACTAGGGTTCAAGTTATGATAAGAATTGTTTTTCTTTTCATTATTCTAAAAACTTATCATAACAATGATCTTCATCTTGCTCTTCTTCTTCTTCATGAAAAGCAAGCTCCATCAATGGTGGATTGATGGAAAGAGTGAGAAATCCAATTCTAAAGTTAACCCACCTCCTATTTCTTCATCCTCTACCTCTTGCCAAGTAGTAGAGTGTGTTTCCTTCACAAGATTTTAGGGTTTGGTGAAGGTGGAGCTTGATTCATCGATGCTTCGACGTAGATCATCTTCGGCATGGACATCGACGACCTAGCTTGCCCATTCTCCGACGAAGCCGACTCTAGAGCCCGGATTTGATTTGGACAGCGGAGATGACATCGTTGCGGAGCCGTGGAGGTGGAGCACCAGATCTACAAAGGTTGTATTTCCGCATTCTCTTTAGCTAAGTTGTTAGCTAGCTTTCTTTTCGCCTAGACATCTAGTTATCGATCCGTACACTAGGGTTTGTAGGCACCATAATTTTTGAAATTGCCATGGTTGATGGCTTGGGAGACCTCACTAGAGTGCCTAGGAACCCTGCAGTGGTATCAGAGCCTAGCTAGAGCCTTAGGCGAAGTCCAGACGGAAATTGATGTCCGATCGAACCCGGAATTCCAAAACATATATGCTCTCTGTACTTTTTTCAAAACAGTGTATTTTTCCACATTAAAAATATTCAGAAAACCATGCAGGAAAATATAAGAGTAACTGTACAACCCGTAGCCCTAATTCCATAAAAGCGCCGCGCTTCCGCGGCACGAGCATGGCTCGTGCGGCGAAAGCGCGGCCGTTTTGTCGTTTTGTGTAGGTTAGTTTGCACAGTAACTCCTATTTCACTGTTCTGAGTTCTCTGGATATTTTTAAAATTTTATTCAAGTGTTGAATAATCTGGAATGTTTTTGAGCTTCGATGATTCGATCGGGTTTATCAAATTTTGTCCGTGTGGCTTTCCGGATAAATTTTATAATATGTTAAAAAGTTCGACCGGATATAAATACCCAACTTTTCCCCTGTCGGGAAATTTCCAAGTGTTGGATTTTTCCACAGTTTGACGACGTTCTAAGTAGTGCAAGTAACGCGATGGTCCCTCTAGAAGACACAAACCTTAACTCGATTATGTGACCGTCTTGAACTGCCCTTTGAACCTTCGGGTTTGGGGCAGTACGGCGTGCCACATGTGAGGCGTTGGCTTGACCCTTCTACGGCTGGATCGTTGGTACTGAGGCACGAACGGAATGTTGTTAGACTTGTTTCATGTGTTGATCTGTTTCGGGAAAACTTGGGTGTTCGATTGTTCGATCGGAAAGTTTAACATTTTCTGTTTATCTGGAATGGGATACAATAATTGGAATTCACAATGAGTTATATGATGACTAAATGAATGTTATAAACATAGCAGTTTAGTCTCACTTGATCGGTTGCCACGGAATTTTGATGTGATCAAAAGTCCGTTGCAATCACGTAGCGTACGCGGATACTCGCCGGGTAAACTTAATAGACAGCTTCACTCCATAGCCCCGACCAAGTGACTGTAGGAGAACCCCGTCGCCGAAAGCATCCGTACGGGTGCTCGCGGTAGCGGTGTTACGCCTTGGTGCACTTCGTCGTCGGTATCGGGGGTGCGGCCGTCTACTGAAGTTTGCGACGAGTATTCGATCAGGATGTCGGGAATCTTGTTGAATTGCCGGACTTAATATTGAAAAGTGTTTTCGATTTTGAGACTAAAATGCGGGGTTTATAATTGTTAGGCATGCGATGTCTAAGAAATTCATTTGGTCAGGCATGCGATGTCTGAGGAGGTTGCGGATTCCAACTGTTGTAGTTTTACACTTTCTTTTCTGTGACCGTAAGTGTAATATGTGATATCGCCGGTTTCGTTGCTATATGTCAACGACAATTGGGGTATGCATATTTACTTACGTTGATGACATGTGATGTTATGTGTTGCTGGATATGTTATATTGGATCGTCGTGTTTGAATAGCCGGGGGTTTTTATGTTAGATGAGTGTGTTTTTCATTTTCATTCATGTAAAAAACTTGTATGTAATATTCTTTTATTGGGGCGCTTCCAGGTTGCGGGAGTTGTCACCTGTTGTATATTATTTACTTTTCCGCACTAGGATAGACCCAAGGAGGAGGGCACAAGTAACCGGGTTCTGGAGTCCAGTGGGAGACCAACTCGAGGAGTCGAGTCCGGGTCTCCTAACTCCAGAATTGGCAGGGTTGCTTACCGCTCTCGTAGGGGTCTAAGGGTGTGGGTTTGGCTATTCATCACGACCGTGGAATCCGTGTTTTATACTGGCTCGTATTGAAAACACGGACGTCCTAGTATATCCAATATTTCATATGATTCTTCTGCTGCGATATCTGTGATGAGATCATGTGATGTTTCTGTGATGGATATAGTATATAGTATATATGATATATTATATAGACGTTACTTATGTTTTACACCCGCGCTAGCCCTGCCCTGCTCTGTCGTTAGTTACCTAACCTAACGGTGCACGAGGGGACATCGAGGCGAATGCGGATGGCATAAGTGTACGTCATATCTATCTGTGATGTTTAGGTACTTAAATGATGGGACTTCATTAATGTGATTAATGAAATAAAAGAAACCTAAGATGTTGTAGAATCGAATTTCAAAATAAAACAGGTAGCTACAGTTCTTGCTTTGCACAGAGGTATATGTGATATATCCTGCACCTCATTCGACGAGGAAAGGACCGAGATCCCTTCACCGGGAGTGACTCCTTTAGCAATAACTGGCAGATGCTACACACTCGGTTTGTCTTTTGATTGCTTTTAAGTGTTTTGCTTTGCACAGTGATATATGTGATATATCCCGCACCTCATTCGACGAGGAAAGGACCGACGATCCCTTCACCGGGAGTGACTCCTTTAGCAAAACAAGAAAAGCCTCAAAAACACTCCATTTCAAAATTCATTCGATCCTACAACGATATCAAGTTCATTACGCAATAGGTTTTCAGAAAAACCTGTCGTAGCCCTCCGTCATTTCAGATACGTACTAGTTAGTATTCGTGCTGCGGTTGTTTGGCCTCCGTCAAGGCGTAGTGTACGGTAGCTAACTAGTGCTTATCTGCTAGCATATGATGCGATTGGATTAGGGTATTCGTACGGCGTTGTTTGGCCTCCGTCAAGGGTCGTGCGGGTGGGTTTAATTCAATCAGGAAATGACGGGTTGAACTTGACTAGCGGACTATGGGTTGTTTGGCCTCCGTCAAGGTCATAGCGAGCTAGGGGCAAAATTTTATCGGGAGTTTCAAGTGTTGAAATTTGCAATGAGATTGCATACCTTCTATGAGATAGTTGGATCCCGATACCCGCTGCGAGTAAGAGTTACTCCTGGGAGAGTTTTATACATTATAATTAGCCGATCAAGTAGGTGTCTAGAAAGGTGTCAACGGGGTTACGCCTCTGGGAAAACGAGGTTTACATTAATTAGGTTCGTGCGAAAGCACGGGGGACCTCCCTCAAAGTACCGACACTGGCCTGGCTGAAAGATTGGCGAACTTGTAGTGTGTAATTAATCCCGGCTAGTCTTTCCTTTTAGGGTTTGAAGGAAGATTTGATAAAAAGCAGTGGGAGCCATCCTGATTAGATAAAATAATAACCAATCTATTCTTGACAGAGCGCACGCTGAGTGTTTTCTTCTCTCTCTCTCCAGGTAGCGACCATATCACGCCTTAATCAAGATAATAATACGGAATATTGACCGAACCCACCTGTTATACTGAGCTGGGGAACGTTGGTCCCGCTCCAACTTATAATTGTTATAAGACAGAGCAGGAAATTGGGGATTACCAGAATTCCTGTGCCGCCCAAACGAAGAGAGTGCATGCTGATGCATCATCTTCGGGTGTGTTCATTATACAGAACTGTTTCTCAGTATCCTTTACGTCCTGGGTATGTGATACCAGATCAGGATCCCAGATATGTAATCTGTTACATAGGGCTACAGAAAGGTAGAGAACTGAGAACGGGTGATAAGTTTCATGAGGCAGAAAACGGGGCAAGTGTTGCAGCCAAGTCTGTCGGTCACTGTCACCCTGTATTGCAATACATTGATTCTGAACGAATGTTGTTAGATACCGAACCTGATATACAAAATCATATCAGTCTCTTTATCTGAAAAGAAAGGATATAATTTTGTATTGTTGGATAATGTTTTGAACATTTCCTATATCAAAGGTTGATCGGTTCAGGCACGTTATCTAAAAGCATTAATGTTCTAAATCAAACTACAGTTCTTAATATACGGAACACACACAAGAGGAAGAGTTCAGAAATGAACGAATTCTTCTTGAGGCATTGTAGACTAGGTCAGATCAATGCGACCCGACTGGCTAGAGTTACATATAGATGCATGTTTAAATTAGTTTGAATTTACATCTTGTGAAACTCGCCAGTCATGTCACAAAGATAAGATGACCATAGCTCTGTTTAATGGAAACAGAGAAAGAGTTAGTAAACTCTTGGGATGATACATGTTGATGTATGTAGGTCCCCTGTCTACATATGCCAGGACTGGTTCTTTATACTTCATTATGTTCTCTGATGATCTCTTTAGATTCAGACCTATGTTCCTGTTGAAACACAAGTCCGAACCTTTTGAGATATTCACGGAATATAAGAGAGAAGTAGAGAACCAGAATAAGGGTATAAGTATTATGTCCTATGATGAGATCAAGGAGGAGAATACTTGAGCACGGAAATCCTGGATTATTCTAAAGGAGAATGAGATTCTCTCTCAGCATTACTCCTCCGTATACACCATAGCACGATGGTATATCGGGGCGGAGCAGATACACCCTATTTGATATGGTGTGCTCTATGATGAGTACTACTGAGTTACCTTTTTCCTTCTGGGAGTTATGCACTTATGAAGTTGCATACCTATTGAATAGGGTTCGAATCAAATCAGTTGCCTACCATTTCATATATGATATGGAAAGGGAAGAGCCCATATCTTAAGCTAGTTAAGATTTGGGGTTGTCCGGCCTATGTCTGAAAGCAAAATCCGGACAAGCTCGAGGCAAGGTCTGTTATGTAAAACCGGAAGTGTTCCAGCTATACAAACTACAGCTGATGATTTGATAGAACCAAAGAATTCAATAGTTACCAACGAACCTCGGCCTCTCCGCCGATCTAGTAGGGTTCCTCACCCACCTGAGAGATACTTCGGTTTCTCTATGACAGTGGGAGCGAGGATTGCATCATGAGATGATGACCCAACTAGTTTCGAGCTGGCCATCAGGAGTAAGACTCTGTAAGAATGGCTGGATGTTTAGTGATCTGAGATGGAATCCTTATACACCAGCAAAGTATGGACTTTAGCTGCAAGATCTGAAGGGTTAAATCCCCATCAGGAGCAAGTATATCTTGAGAAGATTACTTGGTGTACATGGAAGAGTTGAGACTTTCAAAGCTAGACTTGTTAAAGGTTTTCGTCATTGACCAGGCGTGGATCATGATGAAACCTTTTCAAGTGACTATGCTTAAGTCCATCCAGATCCTACTTACCACGGCTACATACCATGACTACGATATCTGGTGGTTGGGTGTCTTGACTGCTTTTCTAAATGATGATTTAGAAGAGTGCGTCTGTAAGTACACAGCCAGAGGGCTTCGTAGACAGTGGGAGCAGCGGAAACGTGTGCAAGATGCTCTATAGGATAAAGCAGGCATCGCGGAGTTGGAACATCTATTTTGATGAATTAGTCAAAGAGTTTGACATCATCAAAATGATAGATGAACCTTGTATAAACAAAAAGGTAGTAGGGAGTATGGTGACGATCCTCGTAGAGTACGTGGATGACATACTCTTGATAAGAAAAGAGTTTCTTATGCTATGCTCGATCAATCTCCGCTTATCACAATGATTCTCCATATAGGATCAAAGTGATACCTCCTAAATCCTGGATTTTGGATCTATGAGATAGATTTAATTGGATGTTAGGATTCTCACTAGTTGTAGTGAGACGGTATCAACCGATCCTGGGAAGAATCACTGGAATAGTTCCAGGGTGATAAAGACGACTGAATATCAGTCGCAGGCATTGTCTTTACCCTCAGTAAAGGGACGGTATGTTGGAAGAGTTCCAAGCAGGATACCGTGACATACTAGACGATAAAGGCAGGATACATCGCTACTTAAGATGCTACCAAAGAGGCTGTTTGGGTGTATATTGGTTCATGAGATGAACTATGTTCCTACCATTGTGTGACAATGGAGTTGTGGCTTATGCCAAGGAACGCCCGTCCCATCAGTGATCCAGACTTATTCTAAGGCAGCATCGCCTGATCATGGAGATGGTTGATCTCCAAGGTGATCGAGGTTTGGAGAGTAGACTCAGAGGACAACACAGCGGATCCACTCACAAAGGCCTGTTCCCAGAGAGAGACTTTTATGGGATGGTTGAGTATGAGATACTGCAACCACTGCTACTGATGGCCCTAGTGCAAGTGGGAGATTGTTAGTTATATGTATGCCCTAGAGGCCATTACTATACATAGGATGTATATTGTAGTGGATGCTGGGACATATATAGGGAGGACTTTCTTGCTCGACATGATAGTATGCTATCTGGTTGAACTTTACCTTAACGTGTATGCTGATTGTCTCTCTGTTACATGTTGGTAAAGCCCTTAGGATCTGTACTTGACTACCTGGACTATGATGCGGATCATACTAGTGGGGACATGGTAGTCTATAAGTACATCCTTCACAGTCCCTAGTCGAGGGTGTATCGAGACGGGGCATCGATATACCAGAGTAGACTAGCGTGTACCTTCTCGACCCATACAGATGGGCGATGGATGATCCCATATCCATCGGTGTTTGACATCAGAGGAGATATACGGGTGCTCAGTAGAGACTGGGTACACTGGACGGACTCGCCGAGAACTCCCAGATGGTATTATACCTCACGTCAGATGGCAGTTCTCTGGTGACACTGGTACAGAGTAGTCTGTTGACCCGAGATCGTCATAGAGTCTTGTGTGGTTCCCACTGTGCTTTGATTTCCATCTTACCACGTCCAAGAGGGCGTGCAAAACGGTGGTTTTTGGGTACAGTCCCGAGTCACATGGAGGCAATGAGCGATAGGAGGGGATTCGTCTCTCCCGGTATATGGGGGTTGATGTTGCACTGTGTTCGATCGGCTATAACAGGAAGTCCCTGGCCAGGGCTACTCAGAGAATTGCTGGTAAGTGTTACCAGTAGTTTCTCGACCCGTTATGAGCCTCATATCGACACGACTTATTGAGCTATTGGGGTCTGACGTTTACCACCCCTAGGCGAGATATGCGACATATCAGACGATCAGACCGGACTGTACGGTAGTGTTACTGGTCGGATTCACTGGAGTGTGAGCGGGCTTGCTCGTCGATCTTCAGATCGCTCAATACCCGGGTGGCCGTTATGTTTAGCAGACCGCTTGCGGCTTGTGGGTGTTTGATATGATCATCACCTGCTGCCGGCGTATTGACGAGTCTTTAGAGTCCTACACAGAGGTTTCCTGGCTCAAGCGAAACGAAATAGGAGCGCATATGAGATATGTGCGGGACCGAGAATAATGCGTGTATGTGATACCGTATTCTATTCTCGCGATAAATATATCGAATGGTTGTATGCGATATAACCTAGTTATCGATTCAAGCGTTGATTCGATAAGCCGATATAATGTATACTAGTCGGTTGTGTGCGACATAACCGGGTCATTGAATCAAGTGTTGATTTAATGATTTAATGCATATTTATATATTTGATATATTACTTTGCATCAACTAGTATCGGTTTACTTAAGATGTATTTTCTCACTCGGATGGGCGCATTGTATATGCGATATACTTTTGTGCATTTGCTTGTATCATGTTTGATGATACATGATTGTTTAAGTGTAAGTTAAGAATAAACCATGGTTATTAATATGATTAGGGTTTTATTTCCTTTTATTATTTATTTATCTATTTATTTATTTTGGAAATAATTAGAAAAGGAATAAGAAGAAAATGGTGGCTATTTTTGTTTCATATTGAAGCTTCTTGAAGACTTTGACCTAGTGACCATTTTGTTCTTATCCTTAACCCTAACCATTCCATTAACCATGGTCTTTTCTCTACACTTAACTAGGGTTCAAGTTATGATAAGAATTGTTTTTCTTTTCATTATTCTAAAAACTTATCATAACAATGATCTTCATCTTGCTCTTCTTCTTCTTCATGAAAAGCAAGCTCCATCAATGGTGGATTGATGGAAAGAGTGAGAAATCCAATTCTAAAGTTAACCCACCTCCTATTTCTTCATCCTCTACCTCTTGCCAAGTAGTAGAGTGTGTTTCCTTCACAAGATTTTAGGGTTTGGTGAAGGTGGAGCTTGATTCATCGATGCTTCGACGTAGATCATCTTCGGCATGGACATCGACGACCTAGCTTGCCCATTCTCCGACGAAGCCGACTCTAGAGCCCGGATTTGATTTGGACAGCGGAGATGACATCGTTGCGGAGCCGTGGAGGTGGAGCACCAGATCTACAAAGGTTGTATTTCCGCATTCTCTTTAGCTAAGTTGTTAGCTAGCTTTCTTTTCGCCTAGACATCTAGTTATCGATCCGTACACTAGGGTTTGTAGGCACCATAATTTTTGAAATTGCCATGGTTGATGGCTTGGGAGACCTCACTAGAGTGCCTAGGAACCCTGCATAAACTCTAGAATTGGTAGGGTCACTTGCTGCTCTCGTAGGGGTCTAAGGGTGTGGGCTTGTCTATTCATCGCAATCGTGGAATCCGTATTTTCTATTGTTGGTTAAATACAAAATACGGACCTCGTAATATATCCTGTATTTTCATTTATGTGCTTCTGCCGTTGATATTCTGTGATGTGATCACTTTTTATGTTGAGACGAATGGTGTATTATATATATGATATATAATAAACATTGCTTATATTTTGCATCCGCGCTAATCCCGCCCCGCTATGCCGTTAGTTTAGTAATCTAATGGTACATAACGGGACATTGTGGTAAATGCGGATGGAATAAGCGTACGTTCTATTTTCATTTCTTTTCTGTAATGGCTTAAGGACTTAAATGATGGGGCTACATTAATAAGATTAATATAAACAAAAGAAACCTAAAAAGATGTTGTAGATTCAGATTTGAAACCTACTCGGCATTTTTTGAAAAAGCAAGTTTTCAAATTGCGGAGCTTGAGCCACTCCTTTTAAAACCATTAGATTCTACAACGATATCAAGTTCAAAGCGTTAAAGGTTTTCTTAAAAACTATTCGCAGCCCTCCGTCATTTTAGAAAGTAGAGTACTTAGTATTCGTGCTACGTATGTTAACTTTAGCCAAGGCGTAGTGTACGGTAGCTAAGTGATGTCTTCCTACACAGCATATGATGCGATTAATTAGGAAAATTACATGATTATGTTGAATATAGCCAAAGGTCATGTGAGTGGGTCTAATTAATCATGAAATGACGGGTAGAACTTGACTAGTACTTATGATATGTTGACCGTGGCCAAGGTCATAAGTGCTAGGGGTAAAAACCATATCGGAAGTTTCAAGAGTTGAAATTTGCAATGAAATTGCATACTTTCTATATGATAGTAGGATCCCGATCCCACTGTGAGAAATAGTTGCTCCAGGAAGAGTTTTGCATTTTACAATTAGCTAACTCATTAGGTGTCTGGAAAGGTGTCAACGGGGCTACGCCTTTGGGAAAATGAGGTTTATTTTAATTTGGTCCGTGCGAAAGCATGGGGAACCTCCCTCAGAAGTACCAGCACTGGCCTGGCTAAACGGTTAGCGAAGTTGTAAAATGTAATTAATCCTGGCTAATTTTTTCCTTTTAAGGTTTGAAGGAAAATTTGATAAAAGCAGTGGGAGACATCGATTAGATAAGATAAATAACCAATTTGATCTTTGCAAGAGCTTTCGCTGAGTGTATTATTTTCTCTCTCCTAATGGCAGATAACCATGACTGGACTTAAGCTACTATTAGAGAAAAATAAGCTTACAGGACTGAACTATAAAGACTGGTCGAGAAATGTTAACATTGCTCTCACATATGATAAAGTATCATATGTTCTCACTGCCTCAGCCCTGCCTACCCCAGGCCCTGAATCATCTGTTGCGAATAGGGAGATCCGCAAAACGTGAGATATTGACGGTGCTACTGCCAAATGCCCCGCGCTTGCATCGATGGACAATACACATCAAAAGCAGTACGAGGAGATGGATGTTCAATCCATCTTTCTCCATACAAAAGAGTTGTATGGGGAGCAATCTCGTATCCTATGATATGAAGCGTCTTGAAAGCTGTTTCAGATGCGAGTGGCTCCTGGCACATCAGTAGGTGATCACGTTCTGAAGATTATAGCTCTTATTGAAGAACTTGAGGGCCTCGGATGCACAATGGATAACGAGCAATATACTGATATTGTTCTACAGTCTCTTCCCTCTGCCTTTGCTCCATTCATAGTGAACTTCAACATGCACAACATGGAGAAGTCATTATCCAAACTTCTCAATATGTTGAGAAATGCAGAGAGCACGCTTAAGACGAAGTCTCCTTCTCTTCTTGTTGGACAATCTTCCTCTTCCGTCCCAAAAGCTAAGGCCAAGGGAAAGAACAAGAAGAAATCCACCATGCTGAGAGATGGAATCAAGAAGGCAAAGGGGAAAGACAAATCCAAAGCTGAGGAGTCGGGAAAAGGAGAATGTTTCTTTTGGAAGAAGATGGGGCACTGGAAGCAGAACTGTACTGAGTACCTTGGTCTCATGAAAAAGAAGCATGGTGATATTTCAGCTTCAGGTGTGTTCGTAACTGAAAACTATTTTTCTATGAACTCTGCTTCCTGGGTATTGGATACTGGTTCGGGTTCTCATATCTAGAATTCTGTGCAGGGGTTGAGAAATAGCAGAGTTTTGAAGACCAGTGATCATACTCTCAGAGTTGGAAATGGTTCCAATGTACATGCAGTTTCAGCGGGAGAGTATCAGCTAGGGTTTCCATCGGGTTGTATATCGGGTTGTATATCCGTTTCATTGTTGGATAATGAAGGATATCATTTTGTATTGCAGCACAATGTTATGAACATTAAACTGAATCAAGAGTTAAATGGTTATGGTACACTTAATAACGGGATATACGTCCTTAATCAACACACAGTTTTCAATATACAACACACAAATAAAAGAAAATTTTCAGATATAAATGAAGCTTTTCTTTGGCATTGTAGACTTGGTCATATTAATGAAATAAGACTAAACAAGCTTCATAAAGATGGATATTTAAATCCTTTTGAGTATAAATCTTATGCAAATTGTCAGTCTTGTATCAAAGGGAAAATGACTAAAACTCCGTTTACTGGACACGGAGAAAGAGCTACTGAGCTCTTGGGCCTCATACATAGTGATGTATGTAGGCCAATGTCTACACATGCGAGAGGCGGTTTTTCCTACTTCATAAATTTTACTGATAATTTCTCAAGATTCAGTCATGTGTTTTTGTTAAAGCATAAGTCTGAAGCTTTCGAGAAATTCAAGGAGTACAAACTTCAAGTAGAAAAACAAACTGGAATGAGCATCAAAATACTTCGATCAGATCGAGGTGGAGAGTATTTTAGTACAGAGTTTTTAAACTTTCTAAAAGAGAATATGATTCTCTCTCAGCTCACTCCCCCTTACACACCACGGCACAACGGTATGTCAAAACGGTGGAATAGTACCCTTTTAGATATTGTACGATCAATGATAAGTGATGCTGGGTTTCCTCTCTCCTTTTGGGAGCATGCATTGGAGACTGCAGTTTTTCTGTTGAACAAAGATCCAACCAAGACCGTGTCTACCACTCCATATGAGATATGATATGGTAAGAGACCATCTCTTAAACGAGTTAAGATTTGGGGTTGTCCGACTTTTGTTAAAAAGCAGAATCCAGACAAACTCGAGACACAATCGGTCAAGTGTATATTTGTGGGATATCCGAAACATTCGTTTGGGTATCTTTTCTACCAAAAGGAGGAACAAAAGGTGTTTGTTTCTCAACATGCCACATTTTTGGAAAATGGGATTTTTCCAAATGACATTAATGGCAATGTGGTAGATCTAGAAGAGGTTTTAGAAACACAAGTTACAAATGACGACTTGGTTGAACCTGATGTTGCAACAGAACCTAATGAACCTCAGCCACTTCGTAAATCTGGTAGGACTTCTCTCCCACCAGATAGATACTACGGTTTTCTCGTTGATGGTGATGGAGAAGACTGCATCATGGATGATGATGACCCTACCAGTTTTCAGCAAGCTATCACGAGTGGTGACTCTATGAAGTGGCTGGATGCCATGAGATCCGAAATGGAGTGTATGTACACCAACAAAGTATGGACTTTAGATGTTGTACCCTTTACGGTAAAACCCGTAGGGTGCAAATGGATTTTTAAGAGAAAGATCGGTGTAGATGGGCAGGTGGAGACCTATAAGGAAAGGCTTGTGGCAAAAAGATTTCGACAAAGACCATGACTGGACTATGATGAAACCTTTACTGCCGTAGCCATGCGTAAATCCTTTCGGATCCTACTTGCTATTGCTGCTCACTACGACTATGAAATCTGGCAGATAGACGTTAAAACTGCTTTTCTAAATGGTGATTTAGAAGAATGCATTTATATGGATCAGCTAGAAGGCTTCATTAATAGCGGGAGCAGCGAGAAAGCATGTAGGTTGCTTAAATCCATTTATGGATTAAAAAAGGCATCATGGAGTTGGAACATCTGTTTTGATGATGTCATCAAAGAGTTTGATTTCGTCAAAACTCTGGATGAACCTTGTGTTTATAAGAAGATTGTAGGAAGTACTGTAACAATCCTCGTATTCTTCGTGAATGACATTCTTCTGATAAGAAACAATGTTCCTATGCTAAAATCGGTTAAACTATTCTTATCACTAAGGTTCTCCATGAAGGACCTGGGTGATGCCTCGTACAAATTGGGCATGAAGATCTATAGGGATAGATCTTAAAAGTTGCTGGGATTGTCCCAAACCAGGTATATTAACACAATCATAAAGAGGTTTAGTATAGAAGACTCCAAGCGGGGTTCCTTACCCGCTAGTTATGGAGTCACTCTCTCCATGGACTTTTGCCTAAAAACTGATGAAGAGAGAGCTCGCATAAGCATTATACCCTACGCTTATGCTATAGGATCTATAATGTATGCGATGTTATGTACACGCCCTGATGTAGTTTATGCACTGGGTATAGTAAGCAGGTATCAATCCAACCCAGGGGAGAATCACTGGACAGTAGTGAAGAATATTCTTAAGTGCTTGCGAAGGACTAAAGAAATGTTCTTGGTGTATGGTAACGGAGATCTCCAAATGGAGGCCTTTACCGATTTGAGCTTTCAGAGTGATAAGGATGACAGCAAATCTATCTCAGGGTTTGTCTTTACCCTCAATGTAGGGGCTGTGTATTGGAAGAGTTCCAAACTGGATACCGTTGCAGACTCCACGATGGAAGTTGAGTATATTGCTGCAAATGATGCTGCCAAGGAAGCCTTCTGAATGAGGATGTTCATCTCGGAGCTAGGAGTAGTTCCGACCATTATTGATCCAATACCTTTGTATTGTGATAATAATGAGGCTATAGCGCTATCCAAAAGAGCCCAGGTCCCATCAGCGATCCAGACACATCCTCAGGCGATATCATCTGATCCGGGAGATAGTTGATCGCCGCGAGATCGACCTTCAGAGAGTAGATACAAAAGATAACACCTCGGATCCACTCACCAAGGCCCTCCCTCTGCCGCAGCATGAGCGACTTTTTGAGATGTTAGGTATGAGATACTCTAAAAATTGACCTTAGTGCAAGTGGGAGATTGTTGGATATATGTATGCCCTAGAGGCCATTATATGATAGTGTATGTACCGATATGTGTGTGTGTGTGTGTATGTGTGTTCAGGGGACATTCTTGCTCGGCATGATAGTATGCTATCTGGTTGAACTTTATCTTAACATGTTCATTTGATCTTGCTTTCACTCATTTGGTGCATGTTGATATAGCCCTTAGGATATGCTTGACTATTTTGATTATGATGCAGATCATACTAGTGGGACATGTGTAGTTTATGAGCATATCCTTGAAATGTTCCTAGTCGTGGGTGTATTGAGATGGGGCATCGATATCATCAGAGTAGACTAGCGTATACGTTACTTGTCCTATATGATGGGCGATGGATGATCCCATATCCAATGGTGTAGTGACACCAAAGATTATATACGGGTGCTCAGTGAGACTGGGTACACTGAACGGACTCGCCGAGAACTCCTATGTGGTATTATATCTATCATCGGATAGCAGTTCTCAGGTGACACTGGTACAGGTTAGTCTATAGACCCGAGATCGTTATAGAGTCTTGTGTGTCCTCCCACTGTACTTTTATCTCTACCCTACCACAACTCTACTGAGTCATGCAAACAGGTGGATTTTGGGTACAGTCCCGAGTCACATGGAGGCAATGAGCGATAGGAGGGGTTTCGTCTCTCCCGGTATTGGGGGTTGTTGTTGCGCTATGTACGATTGGCTATAACAGGAAGTCCCTAGTTAGGGATGCTGAGATTTACTGATAAGTGTTATCAGTAGTTTCTCGATCTGTTATGAGCCATATACCGGCATAACTTATTAGGTTAATGGGGTCGACGATACCACCCTTAGATTTCATATGCAGCACTATTGACGAAAAGACCGGACTGTACGGTAAGTGTTACCAATTGACTCGACGGGAGTTTTAGCAGGTTCGCTTGTGTTTCTTATGATCGCTCAATACCTGGGAGCCGTTACGTACAGCTTGTGCCACTGACGGTTTTTGAGCATGTGATGTGATCACTGCCTATTGCTAATGTATTGACAAGTCTTAGAGTCCCACAAAGGGGTCTCCTAGCTCAGGCGAAACGATTTGGGGTGGATATGAGATATGCTCGGAAGCTTAATTAAATGAGAGTAGATGATACCGTATTTTCATCGGGCGCTTACTATTGGACGGGTCGTATGTGATATGACCGGGTTATTAAATTAAGTGTTGATTTAATATTAAGTCCATTAGCTCATTTATTAAAACCTATTTCTTTATGATGCATACATGAGTGTATGTATATGTTGATATGGATGCACACATGCAAGCATACATGTGTCATGGTTGATGATACATTGGTGGTGGCAATGCAAGACTCATATGGTAACATATTTATATATTTTGTTTATTTGAGAAAAGCAAAATGGAAACAAAATCATAGTTGACTATTCAACTCTTTTGAGTTGACCAAAGTCAATGGTTTCATTTGCCCATGGTTTTATAGCCCATGGTTTTGCTTAACCTCAAGTCACAAAATATCTAGATATTTTGTAAACATAGTTTAGCATGGAATTACTCTCATTCACTTGGGGTTATGTTAGCATTATTCTTTTGAGTCAAGTTGAGCGATCATCTTCTTCTTCTCTCTCCTTCAAGCTCTCTAGGGTTTAAAAAGAAAGAGAAGAAATTAAAAACAAAAGGCTTTTAAGTGAGATCCAAACCCACATCGCCAATCTATACTAATCTAGCCCAGTAGTGTAGGTTGTTTGCTCCACTTCTTCATAAATCAAATGAAGCTAGGAGCTTGAGCAATGGGACTTCGTAGTGGATCATCGTGGATTTGGAAGGATTCAAGCGAACCGGTTCAAACCCCACTCAATCCAAGGAATCAAGGAGGAGGTCTACAAAGCTTGTATTTCTCCCTACATAGTGTTAGACACTACTTGGTATGAGATACTATATGTTGTTACTCTATTTTTCTAGATCGATTCATGGTTGATATTGTTTAGCACCCCCTAAAATTTTAATATGGCATGTGTGATGCAACTCAAAACATTGGATGGT
Source organism: Agapanthus africanus (assembly GCA_030015575.1). Lineage (NCBI taxonomy): Eukaryota > Viridiplantae > Streptophyta > Magnoliopsida > Asparagales > Amaryllidaceae > Agapanthus > Agapanthus africanus. The sequence goes on from CM057343.1 coordinate 124,433,708, forward strand.
GCTAGAGAATCCCTACATAATGGAGGGGTGGTATGTTAGAAGAGTTCCAAGAAAGATACCGTAGCAAACTCGATGATGGAGTCTGAATAAATCGCTGCCAACGATACTGCCTAAGAGGCTGTCTGGATGAAGAAGTTCATTGCTAAACTTGGTGTGGTTCCATCCATTGAGGATCCAATACCCTTGTATTGTGAAAACAATGGAGCTGTGGTTTTGGCCAAGGAACCCATGTCCCATCAGTGATCCAGACATATTCTGAGACGGTATCACCTGATCCGAGAGATAGTTGATCGCCAGGAGATCGAGGTCAGGAGAGTTGACACGAAGGACAACAGAGCGGATCTACTCATGAAGGCCCTCCCCCAGATGCGGTTTGAGAGAATTTTTGGGATGTTGGGTATGAGATACTACCATAGTCACAAATTCGTCGTTCGGGTATAATTCGGCGAGATCGAAACTTCAGATTCGGAGAACTATTCGAAAAAAATCGTCAGGTATTCGTGAAAAATTCGGTAAGTGTTCAGGAAATGTTCGGGAAGGATTTCGAGCAAGACATTAGTATATGAGACGCTAGGTTTTGATTTTGTGAATTATTTGTTGTTTTTTGAATTATCGATATTTTTTCACATAATTCGGGAATAATTCGCGAATTATTCGGCCTGCTGATTAATTCGGCGATTAAGTTGGCTGATCAAAAATTCGCGAATTATTCAAGAATTCGGCGAATAATTCGCGAATTATGTGACTATGGATACTACAACAACTGGCCTTAGTGCAAGTGGGAGATTGTTAGGAATATGTATGCCCCAGAGGCCATTATTGTATGATATAGTGGATGCTTGGACATATATAGAGAGGACTTTCATGCTCGACAATATAGTATGATATATGCTTGCTCTTTATCTTAATATGTACGCTTGTATTATTATATTGTCTCTCTGATACATGTTGATAAAGCCCTTAGGATGTTAGCTTGACTACCAGGACTGTGATGCAGATCATATTAGTGGGGATTATGTAGTCCACAAGCACATCCTTTAACAGTTCCTAATCGAGAGAGTATCGAGACAGGGCATCGATATTCCAAAATAGACTAGTGTGTATGTTTCTTGACCCTGTATGGGGTGATGGTTAATCCTACGGCTATTGGTGTTTAACATCAAAAATTGTACACAGGTTCTCATTGGAGAATGGGCACACTGTTAGTTATATGTATGCCCTAGAGGCCATTACTGTACATATGATGTATATTGTAATGGATGCTTGGACATATTTAGGGAGGACTTTCTTGCTCGACATGATAGTACGCTATCTGGTTGTACTTTATCTTAACATGTACTCTGATTGTCTCTATGTTACATGTTGATAAAGCCCTTAGGATATGTACTCGACTACTGGGACTATGATGAGATCATACTAGTGGGGCCATGGTAGTCAACGGGTACATCCTATAACTGTTCCTAGTCGAGGGTGTATCGAGACAGGCCATCGATACACCAGAGTAGACTAGCGTATACGCATCTTGACCCATATGATGGGCGATGGATGATCCCATATCCATCGGTGTTTGACATCAAGGATGGTGTACGGGTGCTCAATGAAGACTGGGTACACTGGACGGACTCACCGAGAACTCCCAGATGGTATTATACCTCACGTCAGATGGCAGTTCTCCGGTGACACTGGTACAGAGTAGTCTGTTGACCCGAGATCGTCATAGAGTCTTGTGTGATTCCCACTGTACTTTGATTTCCATCATACCACGTCCAAGAGGGCGTGCAAAAAGGTGGCTTTTGGGTATAGTCCGGAATCACATGGAGGCAATGAGCGATAGGAGGGGATTCGTCTCTCCCGATATAGGGAGTTGATGTTGTGCTGTGTTCGATTAGCTATAACTGGAAATCCCTAGCCAGGGTTGCTGAGATTTACTGGTAAGTGTTATCAGTAGTTTCTCGAACTGTGATAGATCTCATATGGACACGACTTATCAAGCTACCGGGGTCTGACGTTTACCACCCCTAGGCGAGATATGCGACATATCAGACGACGAGACCGGACTGTACGGGAGTGTTACTGATTGGATTTACAGGAGAATGTACAGGCTTGCTTGTTGATCTTCTGAGCGCTCAATACCTGGGAGGTTGTTACGTTTAGCTGACCGCTTGCAGCTTATGGGTGTTTGATATGATCATCACCTACTGCCGGCGTATTGACGATTCTTTAGAGTCCTACACAGAGGTTTCTTGGCTCAGGAAAAACGGAGTAGGGGCACATATGTGATATGTGCGGGACCGAGGATAATGCGATATGAGATACCGTATTCTATTCTCGCGATATTTGATATCAGCCGGGTCATCGGATCAAGTGTTGATTCGATGAATCGGTAAATGATATATTAGTCGGTTATATGAGATATAGCCGGATTGTCGGATCAAGTGTCGATTCAATAATTTAATGTATAATAATATATATGATATATTAAATTACATTAACTAATATTAGCTCACTAAAACATTCTTTTTCTCACTCGGGTAATACATTGATATATATGCGATATATGTTAATTGTATTATTTTATTTTATTACAATAAATATTATATATGTGATATATAATATTGTAACATGATGTGGTTATTAATGCAACATATTTATTGGAGATTAAATATAGTTAGGGTTTGATTTGGGTAAAGCTTTTTTAGAAGTTTCTAGAAGCTTTCATTTTTTGTTTTGGAAAAGATATTTTGCAAGATATTTCTTTAACTCAACCCAAACCCTTAACCCTAGTAAAATCTCTACAATGGTTACTGGAACCATGGTTGCATTTCTAATCTTATCATAACTTTCATTATTCATCACAAAATGATTCACTATTCTTCATCTTCTTCTTCCTTGAGTTATTCATAGAAAAAGCTTTCTAGCTTTTTCTAAATGATGATTATGTGTGAGAAAAAGATTATAAATGAGAGCAAAAATCCTCCTTCACCATTCTCATCTACCCTTGCCCTTTAGATGAGAGTGTTCACTTCATTTAGTGAGTGAGAGCTTGTGTTAATGAAACTTCAAGGTAGATCATCTTAGTGATCGAAGATCGGAAGCAAGCTTGCATCTTTCTCTTCGTGGAGCCTCTCGAGAGTCCGGAACACGATGATCGCAGCGAAGGGACCTCAACACGGAGCTTTAGAAGTGAAGGACTAGATCTACAAAAGTTGTAATCCCTCTCAGTTAGTGTTAAAATGTTTAACATGCTTGTTTTCGCCTAATCTCTAGTTTAAAGATCCGGCTTTGGGTTGTTCGGCACGACTAAATTTTAAATCGGGCATTGTTGATACCTCGTAGACCCTTGTGGGTGTGTCCAGCGACCCGACAGTGGTATCAGAGCCAAGTTAGAGTTTTAGGCGAAGTGTGGGCGAAGTTTAAAGTCCGATCGAATTCCGAAAGCCCGATATACCCTAGTTTCTGGAAAAAATTTCAAAATGTGATTTTTTGTGAATTAAAAATACTTTAAAAAATCAGCAGGGAATTCTATGGAGACATGTGAAAAACGACATCCTAACTCCACTATGGCGCCATGGAACCACGGCCAAACTGGGGTATTGGCGGCGGTTCTGCGACAAGAATTGAGAGTTAGAGTTTCAATTTTCTACAGTAACGTCCGTATGTGTTTCCTGATACTTCTGGGTATTTTTAATTATACTCAAGTGTTGAGTTTTCTGGGTTGTATTGGGGACTCGTCGATTCGATCGGATAATTTAATTTCCTTTAAGTTTTTTCCGGATAATTTTAGAAACTGTTAAAAAGTTCAAACGGATATCAATAACTCACTTTTTCCCCTGTCGGAAAATTTTTCAAAAGTTGGAATTTTTCTCGAGTTTCAAACTTCCGGAAAATCATGCAAGTAACGTGGTGGACCCTCTAGAAGACAACAAACCTTAACTAGATTATGTGACCGTCTTGAACTGCCTCGGAACCTTAGGGTTTGGGGCAGTATGGCGTTGCCACATGTGAGGCGTTGGCTTGACCCTTCTACGGCTGGACCATTGGTACTGTGGCATGTGATAGATATTTTTTTGAACTCCGCTCAAGTGTTGAGCTATTTGGGAAAACTTGGGTGTTTGATTATTCGATCGGAAAGTTTAACACTGTCTATTTGTCTGGAATGTGATACAATATTTGGAATCCATAAGTAGTTATGAGATAACTAATTTGAATGTTATAAATCTAGCAGTTTAGTCTCAGATGATCGGTTGCCACGGAATTTTGATGCGATCAAAAGTCCGTCGCAATCACGTAGCGTACGCGGATACTCGCCGAGTAAACTTAATAGACAGCCATGCCCCATAACCCCGACCAAGTGACTGTAGGAGAACCCCGTCGCCAAAAGCATCCGTTTGGGTGCTCGCGGCAGCGGTGTTCCGCCTTAGTGCACTTCGTCGATGGCATCCGGGGGTGCGGCCGTCTACTAAACTTTGCGACGAGCATTCAATCAGGATGTCGGGAATCTTGTTGAATTGCCCGACTTGATATTGAAAAGAGTTTTCGATAATGAGACTAAAATGCGGGGTTTATAATTGTTAGGCATGCGATGTCTAAGGAATTCATTTGGTTAGGCATGTGATGTCTAAAGAGGTTGCGGATTCCAACTATTGTAGTTTTACACTTTCTTTTCTGTGACCGTAAGCGTAGTATGTGGTGTATCGCCGGCTTCATTGCTATACATCAACGAAAATCGGGATACGCATACTTGGTTACGTTGATGATATGAGATATTATATGTTGTTGTGATATGTTATATTAGATCGTCGCGTTCTGAATAGCCGGGGGTTTTATGTGAGATGAGAGTTTTTCTTTTCCACTCATGTAAAATTCATTTGTATGTAATATTCTTTTATTGGGGCACTTCCGGGCTGAGGATGATGTCGCCATTGTATATTATTTACTTTTCCGCATTAGGTAGACCCAAGGCGGGGAGCACAAGTAACCGGGTTCTAGGTCCAGTGGGAGACCATCTCGAGGAGTCGAGACCGGGTCTCCTAACCCTAGAATTGGCAGTGTTGCTTGCTGCTCTCGTAGGGGTCTAGGGATGTGGGTTTGGCTATTCATCGCGACCGTGGAATCCGTGTTTTATACAGGCTCGTATTAAAAACACGGACGTCCTAGTATATCCAATATTTCATACATGTTCTTCTGCTGCAATGTTCTGTGATGAGATCATATTACTGCCTGAGACGAATGTTTAATATTATATATATAAGATATATGTTATATTGTAGATTTCGTTTCAAATGTGATACTTGCGAAGCATAATTAAAATGGGACTTCATTAATGAGATTAATGAAACTAAAAGAAACCTAAAGATGTTGTAAAAACTTATTTAAAAACTGGTAGCTCTAGTTCTTGCTTTGCATAGCGGTGTTCTTTGTAGAACATCCAGCACCTTATTCGATAAGGAAAGAGCCGAGATCCCTTCACCGGGAGTGATCTCTTTAGTGAAACTAGCAGATGCTACAAACTCGGTTTGTCTTTTGATTGCTTCTATAGTTTTTGCTTTGCATAGTGGTATTTGTGAAATATCCTGCACCTTATTCGATGAGGAAAGAGCCGACGATCCCTTCACCGGGAGTGACCTCTTTAGCAAAACTAGAAAAGGCCTCAAAAACATTCCATTTAAAATCACTCGATTCTACAACGATATCAAGTTCATTACGCAAAGGGTTTTTCTTAAAAATCTGTTGTAGCCCTCCGTCTTTTCAGATAAGTATTTCATAGTATTCGTGCTACGTTTGTTTGCCTGCGTCAAGGCGTAGTGTTCGGTAGGTATTTATGCTTATCTGTAAAAGCATATGATGCGATTGAGTTAGGGTAGTCGTGCGACTTTGTTGGCCGGCGTCAAGGATCGTGCTGGTGGGTTTAATTCAATCGGGAAATGACGGGTTGAACTTGACTAGCGGACTATGGTTTGTTGGCCTGCATCAAGGTCATAGGACGCTAGGGGTAAAATATTATCGGGAATTACAAGTGTTGAAATTTGCAATGATATTTCATACCTTCTATGAGATAGTTGGATCCCGATACCCGCTGCGAGTAAGAGTTACTCCTGGGAGAGTTTTACACATTACAATTAGCCGATAAAGTAGGTGTCTAGAAAGGTGTTAACGGGGTTACACCCCTGGGAAAATGAGGTTTAATTTAATTAGGTCCGTGCGAAAGCACGGGGAACCTCCCTCAAAGTACCGGCACTGGCCTGGCTGAAAGATTGGCGAACTTGTAGGGTGTAATTAATCTCGGCTAGTCTTTCTTTTCAGGGTTTGAAGGAAGATTTGACTAAAACAGTGGGAGACATCCTGATTAGATAAATTGATAACCAATCTAATCTTGTAAAAGCGCACGCTGAGTGTTTTCTTCTCTCTCTCTCCTGGTTACGACTATGTCACGCATTAATCAAGATAATAATACGGATGTATTAACCGAACCCGCTTGTTATACTGCGCTAAGGAACGTTGGTCCTGCTCCAACTTATAATTGTTATAAGACAGAGCAGGAAATAGGGGATTATCAGAATTTCTGTGCCGCCCAAACGAAGAAAGTGCATGTTGATGCATCTTCTTCGGGTGTGTTCATTACATAGAACTGTTTCTCGATGTCCTTTACGTCCTGGGTATTTGATACCGGATCAGGATCCCACATATGTAATTTGTTACATGGGCTACAGAGAGGTAGAGAACTGAGAACGGGTAATAAGTTTCATGAGATATAAACGGTGCAAGTGTTGTAGCCAAGTCTGTTGGTCACTGTCACCCTGTATTACCAGAATACATTGATTCTGAACGAATGTTATTAGATACCGAACCTGATATACAACATCATATCAGTCTTTTTATTAGTAAAGAGAGGATATAATTTTGTATCGTTGGATAATGTTTTGAATATTTCCTATATCAAGAGTTGATCGGTTCAGGCACGTTATCTAAAAGCATTGACGTTCTAAATCAAACTACAGTTCTTAGTATACAGAACACACACAAGAGGAAGAGTTCAGAAATGAACGAATCCTTCTTGAGGCATTGTAGACAAGGTCATATCAATGCGACCCGACTAGCTGAACTTACATAAATATGCATATTTAAATTAGTTTGAATTTACATCTTGTGAAACTTGCCGGTCATGTCACAGAGATAAGATGACCAAAGCTCCGTTTATTGGAAACAGAGAAAGAGTTAGTGAACTCTTGGGATTGATACATGATGATTTATGTAAAGTCCCCTGTCTACACATGCCAAGACTGGTTCTTTGTACTTCATTAGATTCACTGATTATCTTTCAAGATTCGGACATATGTTCCTGTTGAAACACAAGTCTGGAACTTTTGAGAAATTCAATGAATATAAGTTAGAAGTAGAGAACCAAAAACGGGTATAAGTATTATGTTCTTTGATGAGATCAAGGAGGAGAATACTAGAGCATGGAAATCCTGGACTATTCTAAAGGAGAATGATATTCTCTCTCAGCATTACTCCTCCGTATACACCACAGCACATAGGCGTATCGGGGCGGAGCAATCACACCCTATTAGATATGGTGAGCTCTATGATGAGTACTACTAAGTTTCTTATTTCCTTTTGGGAGTTATGCACTTGAGAAGCTGCATACCTATTGAATAGGGTTCAAATCAAATCAGTTGCCTACCACTTCATATGTGATATGGAAAGGGAAGAGCCCATATCTTAAGTATGTTAAGATTTGGGGTTGTCCAGCCTATGTCTAAAAGAAAAATCCGGACAAGCTCGAGGCAAAGTCAGTTCTGTAGAAATTTGTTGGATATCCCAAGCATACGCAAGGGAGTATCTTCTACCAAACTGGGGAACAAAAAGTGTTTTTGTTTCTCAACATGCCACCTTTGTGAAAGGGAATTTCTTGTGAAGAAATTATTGGTCATGAGGTAGAACTGGAAATAGTTCCAGCTATACAAATTACAGTAAATGATTTGGTAGAACCAAAGGATTCAATAGTTTCCAACGAACCTCAGCCTCTCCGCCGATCTAGTAGGGTTCCTCACCCACCTGAGAGATACTTCGGTTTCTCTATGACAGTGGGAGCGAGGATTGCATCATGAGATGATGACCCAACTAGTTTCGAGCAGGCCATCAGGAGTGAGACTCAGTAAGAATGGCTGGATGCTTAGCGATCTGAGATGGAATCCTTATACACCAACAAAGTACGGACTTTGGTTGCTTTATCTGAAGGGTTAAATCCCCATCAGGAGCAAGTATATCTTGAGAAGATTACTTAGTGTACATGGAAAAGTTGAGATTTTCAAAGCTATGCTTAAGTCCATCCAGATCCTACTTGCCACGGCTATATACCATGACTACGATATCTAGCGGTTGGGTGTCATGACTGCTTTTCTAAATGATGTTTTAGAAGAGAGCGTCTATAAGTATACAGCCAGAGGGCTTCATAGACAGTGGGAGCAGCGGAAACGTGTGCAAGATGCTTTATAGGATAAAGCAAGCATCGCGGAGTTGGAACATCTGTTTTGATGTGGTAGTCGAAGAGTTTGACTTCATCAAAATGGTAGATGAACCTTGTATATACAAAAAGGTAGTGGGGAGTATGGTGGTGATCCTCGTAGAGTACGTGGATGGCATACTCTTGATAGGGAAGGAGTTTCCTATGCTACGCTCGGTCAATCTCCGCTTATCACAAGAATTCTCCATATAGGATCAAGGTGATACCTCCTAAATCCTTAGTTTTGGATCTATGAGATAGATCTAATTGGATGTTAGGATACTCACTAGTTGTAGTGAGATGGTATCAATCGATCCTGAGGAGAATCACTGGAAAGGTTCCAGGTTGATAAGGACGACTGAATGTCAGTCGCAGGTATTGTCTTTACCCTCAGTGGAGGGACGGTATGTTGGAAGAGTTCCAAGCTAGATACCGTGACTTACTAGACGATTAAAGGCAACATACATCGTTACCAAGGATACTACCAAAGAGGCAGTCTGGATATATATAAGTTCATGAGATGAGCTTCGTTCCTACCATTGTATGACAATGGAGTTGTGGCTTTAGCCAAGGAACTACCGTCCCATCAGAAATCCAGATATAATTCTTAGGCAGTATCACCTGATCATGGAGATGGTTGATCTCCAGGGAGATCGAGATTAGGAGAATAGACACAGAGGACAACAGCGCGGATCCACTCACAAAGGCCTTTTTCCCAATAGAGACTTTTATGGGATGGTTGAGTATGAGATACTTCAACCACAGCTAATTGTTGGGTATGCGATACCACAACAGATGGCCCTAGTGCAAATGGGAGATTATTAGTTATATGTATTCCCTAGAGGCCATTACTGTACATATGATGTATATTGTAAGGGATGCTTGAACATATATAGGGAGGACTTTCTTGCTCGACATGATAGTACGCTATCTGGTTGTACTTTATCTTAACATGTACTCTGATTGTCTCTATGTTACATGTTGATAAAGCCCTTAGGATATGTACTCGACTACTGGGACTATGATGAGATCATACTAGTGGGGCCACGGTAGTCGACAAGTACATCCTATAACTGTTCCTAGTCGAGGGTGTATCGAGACAGGGTATCGATACACCAGAGTAGACTAGCGTATACGCATCTTGACCCATATGATGGGCGATGGATGATTGTTCATACCATAATATTGCATTATTATATTCCCCATTCTTATTCGTTTTATAAATAAACAGGTGCTTTTGATGCATGTCTGCTACATATTACAGGTTATAGGTTCTTGGATCTAAAACAATGAAAGACGACGTAAAAGGGAGACTTTGACCGACAAACAGAGAATCTTGATCAAGCCTATACAAAGATCAGTACAAAGCAGCGCAAGGTTCAAGACTTCGTCACGAAGCAACGGTAAAAGTCCGCTGCAATGTTCACTGTGAAAATCTGGAGAAGATGTAGAAGCCAATCTGAGAAAAGACCTATAAAAGTAGGAAGTACAAGTCAACAGGAGCCAACACAAGAAGTATGAGAAGTCAACTCTTTAGGTTGACCGCGGAACCGCGGTCAAACCAGGCCTCGGGCCGCGTTTCCGCGGCAGGGATGGGCGATTGGAAAATAAAAAGTTTACCATATTTTTGTGCGGCGCTGACTAAGTCTTCTTAAGGGCATTTTTGTAAAAGAAGACATACGAATCAATTGTAACCTAAGGTTTCCTATTCTCTATAAATAGGAACTCTAAATCTTGTATTAGGTTATGCCTCCCTATGCCTCTTTCTATGAATAAAATTTAGAATTCTTTATGGAGAGCATCGGTGCTTCTTTTCACTTCATGAATTCAGATCTAACAACCCTGTGTTGATATTTGGAGAAAGCCATCTGTAAAGTAAGTAGGTAATTTCAATTCTTGCCCTAGGTAATTTTTCATTCTCTGCCCTAGTTTAGATTTAATTTCTTGCCCTAGATAATTGTTAGAGTTAGCTTTGGGGAAGGCTTTTGAGAGATGAGATCTCTCATCCCTTTCTTGCCTGTTATATATTTTCTATAGGACTCCATGCATACACGCACACACCGTGCCCTACGGCACCATATTCCTCGAGGTAGCGGTGATACCGTAGTATAAAGGCGCGGTTGCGCGTATTTTCCATAGAGGTTAGGGTAAGGATTGATAAAGGACAAGAACCTAGAGGAAGGAACACCTTCCCGAATGGATCTTATCCATTTTATTGATAATTACCATAACTCCTCATAGATCCTCATTTGGGTATAGAAAGCGTTGAGATTTATTTACATTTCTAAACCATTCCTAAACCTAACCCTAGCAAGATTTAGATCTAGATTAATTTAGTTTTTAGATAGATTTAGTTTTTAGATTTAATAATCAATCCGAACCACCATCGGAATTAACTCGTTTGAGCGATTAGGAAATTCACAACATCCCTGTGGACCGACCCGTACTCACCGGCTAGCTGCAAAGCGACGCCATTCTTGATTGCGGTTACTACATATTTTTGACATATAATCAAATGGTGCTGTTGCCGGGGATGGCGTGTTATTTTCTTTTTGCAATTTCAGGTTAATCTAAATTTAAAAAAATCTGAAAAATCACAAAAAAAATATATATATATATATAATATATCATCTATTATTTTTGGAAGGGTATTTTGGTTTGAATTTTGCAGGATCTACACACAAATTCGGATCTGGAAATTTACAGAGACCAAAACAGCAGAAAGACGATCCTATCAACAGAAGATTGCAACAACAGAGGAACTGAAAAATTCTGGAGATCTGAACCCCCTATCACACCGCGTTTCCTCCGCCGTAACTACCTCTAGACCGCGGAATCGCGGCTTACTGTTGAGATCAGAACCTGCAAAAATTTCTGGGTATCCGAGCCGTCCAGAGAGCCGCGGAACCGCGGTGGTAAAGCTCTTTTGCCGCGGAAGGGCGGTGCCGGGGTGACATCATCTGACCAACTTTGCTCTGTAAACTTCCCTCTGTTCCTCCTCTGTAACTCTTGATAAATCTTCTGAAAAATGCCTGCAGAATTATTTGCGCTTTAAAAAAATCTTTTCCCTTCCAAATAACAAATCTTGTGCAGGATTTTTGCGCCTCGCTTAAAATAGAAATTGATTGCAAGTAATATTTTTCTGTTTTGCATATCTTCTATCGAAAATGTTTTTGCAAAATTTCCAAATAAAGAGCAAGCGGAAAAAGGAAAAAAATTTTTTAACAACTTGCAAATTTTTGCCGCAAATAAATCCTTGCACCACCCAACCTTCTTTCTTTTCCCTTTTCTTCTATCATGGGTACCCCACATAAATCATTTTCCGAACTTTGGTATCCCGAACCTAATTTTACATCGTACGTCAATTGCTTCGGTCGATTTAAAGAAGATCCCTCCGTGCCCAAAATATCTTTGAAAGATCAAATAGAAGCGTCTAGGAGAAACAGTTCGACTTTGCAACCCACTTTGTGTCAACCAAGTCAACCTTTACCACCTTCATATGTTGATACCACCTTTTCAAGTCCTGCTGTAACTCCTAAACCGATGTCCATTGCTGAGCATATTGCTAAATCTCGTAGCCGATCTTTCACCCCTCTCCACACATCTAGTTCTAGGGATCAACAAGTCCATTCACCTTTTTATCCACATGTTGACCCTACTCCTGTCCAACCATCCAATTCCTACCAGTCCTACCCGACTTTCCCACCTTCACTAGACACTGTTTCTACACAGCCATTAGGGAGTTTCACGTATCCAAACAATTTCGAATCTTTTACCGAAACCCCTTCACAACCCATGTCTAGTTTGGAACAGTCGTTGGAGGCGTACATTGCAGCAACAAACAAAATGGTGAGGAATGTGGATGCGTCCATTGCCGCCCTTATGCAATCTAGTGAACCGGTAGCTAGTTTCCAACTAGCTCCAAATTTTTCAATGTATGAGGAGGCGGTTGGACAGAGTGCGAATTTGAGGGGAGCGAGCGAGTTCTACACATTCCCAAATCAAACCTACCCTTATCCAATTGAAACCCACAACTCCGGTTTTCCATTGATTGCCCTAAATGATTCACAAGTTGAAAATAAAAACGAGTTGTGTGATTTTGTAGTGCTTGATTTGCCAATTGTGAAGAACCCCTTTCGAGTGAAACCACACTTAATCCTTTCGATCTTTACACCTCCAATCTAGAACCTGAATTGATAAATATCCATGCTTTTGAGGAAGTGTCAAAAAAATTGATTTTCACTTGATTGAGAATATAGACGCCGGGAATATTTCAGATGATGAACTTATCGATTTGATTGAAATTTTATGTCCAATTCATCATCCCGAGTCAATAATTGTTTCTCCCGAACTTCATATGCGTCTTGATTTTGATGATAATGGCATGGATGAGCTAAATATTGAGGAGAATTATGAGGATAGTATTGAGGAGAGTGTTGAGGATAATATTGAGGTTGAACCATTTTTGTTTGATGTGTCTGATTTTCCAATTCATCCTCTTGAACCTTTAACTAAATCACCCTCCCTCCTTTCCATCGTTCCGACCACGCCTAATATCACGCTTGAAGACTGTGAGCTTGAAAAATTTTCCTTTGAATCTGACACAGTTCTCACAGCCGATAACACTTACGAGTGTTTCACTTTTTCGAACGATGTTGATGACTCACCGTCCGAGTTTGAGTCCTTTGAATTTTCAGATGAGTTAGTTGAACCATCAGACTCGATTGGTTACAGTCGTTTCGAACCATTGATGGAATCTTTCAAGTTCGAGACAGTTTACCACGGTGAAAATGAGACTATCCCTAATTCACTCCCTTTCGTCCTTCCTATCGTTCCGACCGTGCAAGAGACCGTTACGCTTTCATCTCCAATACCAAGTTCGGCGTACTCATGCCTTCTTGCGAATCTTGAGAGATTTGACCCCATTTCTCGACGGGTTGATAGGTTAGCACAATCGCTTTTAATACATCGGTCATCACAAATTGCGCTAATTTATTCACTCGATTTACACCCTCAATATCGTACTCCACTTCTTTCTCTTTTCCGCCATTCTTCTCCCCCACCGAGACTGTATCCCGTTTCTACCTCCACACGGTCTCGTGTGCTTCTCATCTCTTTTCTTTCCACTCCATTCTTTCACCAACTCGACCATTACCACGATAAGATTTTTGAATGGTTAGTGCTAACCTTTGGCTTGTGTAAGGCCAAGCTTAAGTTTGGGGGGAACCTTGTTGTATATATGTACATATATTTTTTGTTTTCTTTTTCTATAAAAAATAAAAAAAAATAAAAAATATTTTGTAAATAAATAAACAGGGGGGTGCCGACAATTTTGACCCTCTTGGTGTGGCATGACAGTGAGGACACTATCAAGTTTAAGTTTGGGGGTATGCTCGGTAAGCCTTCTTTCCTTCGCATTCATTTGTACATATTTTTTTTGCATTTGCATATTTATTTGAAAATCCATAAAAATTGAAAATTTTCAAAAATTATAAAAATTAATGTATTCAATTTTGGCTTATTTGACTTAAGTTTGACAAATAGGTCAACTGGCTAGGAACAACTAGATCTTAGACTTAGTAAATTAAAAACCCTAAAAATAACCTTCCTTAAAGTTTAACGGTAGAAAGTATATGTCTCTGTAGTTTATTTAGAAATAGGCAAAATTTTGAGTCCACTTCTTGGGATAAGTCGAAACGAAGGAAAAGTATTGATATTTTTATTAAAGTATGAGTTTGAAAAATAGTTCCTAGCTTATGTCTAGATTCTGAAAATGTATACCCTATAAATTGCACAAACACGCACCTTGAAATTTGGAATAGTAGAGGAGACCTTGAAATACTCTTGTCTAAACTCCTTAGTACGAAGAAAATGAAAAAAAAATATACAAAGTGTGAATAAAGAAAAAAAAATGAACACTGGTTTTTGTGATTACTTAAGGCTAAAAAATAGAAAAATATTTAGCGAGGGTGCTTCATCACCTAGTGCCTTAGACCAACTGGTTTGGGAGTCACTGCTAAAGCCTTGGGTGTTGCAAGACTAGGAATTACGCTTTAATGTGCAAAGACATCTTGTAATCGGTCGTTGGTACCTCAAGAAGTATTAACGATCGCATGAAGGATGTGTAAACAAAATTCATTTAAAAATTCACCAATTAATAAGTACATTAGACAACGGACAGGAGTATGATTGCTTGATTTGAATTTCCAAGTGTAGGGGTGATATATACACACACGTAGGGGTATGTGATTAGAGTTTAGATAAGAGAAAGGAATGAAGAATAGAACTTGTATCTTTAGTAGAGTTGATAAAAATTCCGAAGTGGAGATGGAACCCTAGAAGGAAAACTTAAGAGATGCCAAACGCTAAGTAAGTCTACAGAACATATATAATCTTAAGTTAAGTGATGAGGAAGTGTGAAGAATATGAGTGGATAATTTACGAGTCGACGATAATAGAACTCCTTGTTAGAAAATCTAATTGGAGAACAAAAGTTGAAAAAGCCAAATTGATAGGATTTTATAGGTGTAATCCACTAAAAACCCCCAGGAGACAACACTCCTCCTACTAGGGACACCTAGAGGTTTAACGGCTTGTTGCACGAGCTCAGTGCAATCGCGTTTCCCTGCGAAAGTGAGGTTAGGTTTTTGTCGAGAATAAAAAATAAGTTTGCTCGAGGACGAGTAAAAGATAAGTTTGGGGGTATTTGTTCATACCATAATATTGCATTATTATATTCCCCATTCTTATTCGTTTTATAAATAAACTGGTGCTTTTGACGCATGTCTTCTATATATTACAGGTTACAGGTTCTTGGATCTAAAACAGTGAAAACAATGAAAGACGACGTAAAAATGAGACTTTGACCGACAAACAGAGAATCTTGATCAAGCCTATACAAAGATCAGTACAAAGCAGCGCAAGGTTCAAGACTTCGTCACGAAGCAACGGTAAAAGTCCGCTACAATGTTCACTGTGAACATCTGGAGAAGATGTAGAAGCCAATCTGAGAAAAGACCTGTAAAAGTAGGAAGTAAAAGTCAGCAGGAGCCAACACAAGAAGTATGAGAAGTCAACTCTCTAGGTTGACCGCGGAACCGTGGCCAAAAAAGGCATTGGGCCGCGGTTCCGCGGCAGGGATGGGCGATTGGAAAATAAAAGGTTTACCATATTTTTGTGCGGCGCTGACTATGTCTTCTTAAGGGCATTTTTGTAAAAGAAGACATGCGAATCAATTGTAAGCTAGGGTTTCCTATTCCCTATAAATAGGAACTCTAAATCTTGTATTAGGTTATGTCTCCCTATGCCTCTTTCTATGAATAAAATTTAGAATTCTTTATGGAGAGCATCGGTGCCTCTTTTCACTTCATGAATTCAGATCTGACAACCCTGTGTTGATGTTTGGAGAGAGCCATCTGTAAAATAAGTAGGTAATTTCAATTCTTGCCCTGGGTAATTTTTCATTCTCTGCCCTAGTTTAGATTTAATTTCTTGCCCTAGATAATTGTTAGAGTTAGCTTTGGGGAAGGCTTTTGAGAGATGAGATCTCTCATCCCTTTCTTGCCCGTTATATATTTTCAATAGGACTCCATGCATACACGCACACACCGCGCCCTACGGCACCCTATCCCTCGAGGTAGCGGTGATACCGTAGTATAAAGGCCCGGTTGCGCGTGTTTTCCATGGAGGTTAGGGTAAGGATTGATAAAGGAAGGATAAGAACCTTGAGGAAGGAACACCTTCCCGAATGGATCTAATCCCTTTTACTGATAATTACCATAACTCCTCATAGATCCTCATTTGGGTATAGAAAGCGTTGAGATTTATTTACATTTCCAAACCATTCCTAAACCTAACCCTAGCAAGATTTAGATCTAGATTAATTTAGGTTTTAGATAAATTTAGTTTTTAGATTTAATAATCAATCCGAACCACCATCGGAATTAACTCGTTTGAGCGATTAGAAAATTCACAACATCCCTGTGGACCAACCAGTACTCACCGGCTAGCTGCAAAGCGACGCCGTTCTTGATTGCAGTTACTACATATTTTTGACATATAATCAATGATCCCATATCCATCGGTGTTTGACATCAAGGATGGTGTACGGGTGCTCAGTGGAGACTGGGTACACTGGACGGACTCGCCGAGAACTCCCAGATGGTATTATACCTCACGTCAGATGGCAGTTCTCCGGTGACACTGGTACAAAGTAGTCTGTTGACCCGAGATCATCATAGAGTCTTGTGTGATTCCCACTGTGCTTTGATTTCCATCATACCACGTCCAAGAGGGCGTGCAAAAAGGTCGCTTTTGGGTACAGTCCCGAATCGCATGGAGGCAATGAGCGATAGGAGGGGATTCGTCTCTCCCGGTATAGGGAGTTGATGTTGTGCTGTGTTCGATTGGCTATAACTGGAAATCCCTGGCCAGGGTTGCTGAGATTTACTGGTAAGTGTTATCAGTAGTTTCTCGAACTGTTATAGATCTCATATCGACACGACTTATCAAGCTAATGGGGTCTGACGTTTACCGCCCCTAGGCGAGATATGCGACATATCAGACGACGAGACCGGACTGTACGGGAGTGTTACTGATTGGATTCACAGGAGAATGTACAGTCTTGCTTGTTAATCTTCTGAGCGCTCAATACCTGGGTGGCGGTTACGTTTAGCTGACCGCTTGCAGTTTGTGAGTGTTTGATATGATCATCACCTACTGCCGGCGTATTGACGATTCTTTAGAGTCCTACCCAGAGATTTCTTGGCTCAGGCAAAACGGTGTAGGGGCACATATGTGATATGTGCGGGACCGAGGATAATGCGATATGGGATACCGTATTCTATTCTCACGATATTTGATATCAGCCGGGTCATCGGATCAAGTGTTGATTCGATGAATCGGTAAATGCGATATAGCCGGATTGTCGGATCAAGTGTTGATTCGATAATTTAATGTATAATAATATATATGATATATTAAATTACATTAACTCATATTAGCTCACTAAATGATTCTTTTTCTCACCCGGGTAATACATTGATATATATGCGATATATGTTAATTATATTATTTTATTTTGTTACAATAAATATTATATATGTGATATATAATATTGTAACATGATGTGGTTATTAATGCAACATGTTTAGTGGAGATTAAACATGGTTAGGGTTTGATTTGGGTTAAGCTTTCCTAGAAGTTTCTAGAAGCTTTCATTTTTTGTTTTGGAAAAGATATTTTGCAAGATATTTTTCTTTAACTCAACCCAAACCCTTAATCCTAGTAAAATCTCTACAATGGTTACTTGAACCATGGTTGCATTTCTAACTTTATCATAACATTCATTATTCATCACAAAATGATTCACTATTCTTCATCTTCTTCTTCCTTGAGTTATTCATGGAAAAAACTTTCTAGCTTTTTCTAAATGATGATTATGTGTGAGAAAAAGATTATAAATAAGAGAAAAAATCCTACTTCATCATCCACATCTACCTTTGCCCTTTAGATGAGTGTGTTCACTTCATTTAGTGAGTGAGAGCTTGTATTAATGAAACTTTAAGGTAGATCATCTTAGTTATCGAAGATCGGAAGCAAGCTTGCATCTTTCTCTTCGTGGAGCCTCTCAAGAGTCCGGAACACGATGATCGCAGCGAAGGGACCTCAACACGGAGCTTTAGAAGTGAAGGACTGGATCTACAAAGGATGTAATCCCTCTCACTTAGTGTTAAAATGTTTAACATGCTTGTTTTCGCCTAATCTCTAGTTTAAAGATGTTAGTGTATATGCCCTAGGGGCCATTATTGTATCATACTAGATTGTATATTACTTAATGGAATCTTGGGATATTCACAGTTGTATATACAGTCTTGCTAAAAATAGTAGTATGCTACTTGGTTTGTGTCTACTTTAATATGTGCATATGTTTCTTGTAACGTATCACTTATACACATTAGTAGAGCCCATAGGATCTTTGCTTGATTACCAGCGTTGTGATAGCAGTCACACTAGTGGGGGCTGGGTAGTCTATAGGCAACATCCTATACAGGTCCCTGGTCGTTGGATTATCGAGATAGGGCATCGATATTCCGGAGTAGACTAAGTGTGTACGCTTCTCATCCCAGTTGGGGAGATGGACTGTCCTACAGCCATCCGTATGTCGTACTGGAGATAGTATACAGGTGCTCGTTAGGTTACGGGTATACCGGACAGGACTCACAGGGGAACTAATTGGTTGGTATTATACCCGTTGTCAGTTAACAGTTCCCAGATGACATGAGTACAGCATAGTCCGCAGAATTGACACTGCTACTTCGCCTCGAGTTGTCCCACTGTTCTTAGATTGCTACCCTACCACGGCTCAAAGGAGTCGTGCAAACAGGTAGCAGTTGGGTGCAGTCCCGAGCACTTGGAGGCAGTAGTGGTTAGATAGGATTCGTCTCTCCCAGTATTGGGAGATGATATCGCGCTGTGTCAGAGAGCCATTACGCAAAGTCCCTGGCCAGGGCAAGCGATATATACTGGTAGGTTCCAATAGCTTCTCAGAGTGTAATGGGCTTCACTCCGACACGACTTATACAGCTATTAGGGGACTGACGCTTGCCGCCCCCTAGGCTTGATATGCGATAGTCTTAGATGAACGGACCGGACTGTACGGAGATTGTCACATCAGGTTCAGTGGGAGTTCGGATGATTTTCCTCATCGGCCTTGTTATCGACATCTACCTGGGGACCGTTACGCACAGCTAGTGCCGCTTGCGGTCTGTGGTTAAACCCACTGCCAGCGTAGTGTCGAGTCTTTAGAGTCCCACACAGAGAGTTTCCCTGCTCCAGGCGAAATGATATAGAGGTCGTATGGTATTACGACAAGGGTTCGGACGCGTACGTGTTTTTATGCACGTACGACTTTTCGGACAGTTTTTACTAGCCGGCTTTGGTTTAAGCCAGATTCTAGTATCGGGTTATTGGATTTATACAGTCTAAAGTTTTTCTGTGTTTTCACGGATTGGATGGGCATTCTCGTAATTTGTCGGGAAGCTTCTAGAAAAGTGGTGACTAAGGGGTTAAGGTGGCATTGCATTAAATGAGATTAGTGACTCATTTGTGTGATTCATCCAAGTCATTAAATGCATCATAAATGCTTAATGACTCATGGAGATGAATCACTCATAGATATTTATGATGCATGGTTGGTAATTCTATTATTTGATTTTTAGATAAATAATAATGCTTCATATATATATGATAAGATCATTATCTCATTTCATTCTCATCTTCACCTTCTCTCTCCTTAAGCTCACTCTCTCTTCAAACCCTAACCCTAGCCTCTCATGTGTTGAGATCAAGGGTTAGCTAGAGTAATGCATCAATAACCTCACTCTATATCCCCTAGGTAGCTTAGATTAGCACTTTAAGCAACCTAGTTATCTCAAGTTTGAGATTAAGCTTGGCGTAGGAGCTTTCGGGTGGATCGTCTTTGATTCGAGGAAGCCGTTGAGGTGCCGATGTTCCAAGGAGCCTACGAGGAGTGGAGGACAGCGATGAAAACCCGAAGGACATGTAACGTGAGGTATAACTTCGAATCCGAGTAGTTAAACCTCTAGTATTTTGTTAGCAATGGTTTAGATAACGATTCATGCGCTCAAGTCCGTGTTACGAAGCTTTGATAATCGTTTTTCATATATTCCGCCTCCCCGCAAGTTCGTGGGGTGCGTGACATGGACTTACAGTGGTATCAGAGCCTACTAAACCATTACTAGCTTGTTAGCTGTTGGGTTAGCCTAGCACCTCATGAAGGGTTTGGAAGCATCACATGAACCAAAGGTGGAGTCTTTAGGGTGCTAAGTTAACAAACATCGGATCGATCCTAGAAAAATTAGGGTTTCAAATTTTTCACATCATCATATGAAAGGAAAGCTAGGGTTTAGAGAGTACAACCTTTGTAGCTCCCTACGCTAGACTCCTTGGCTACTTAGGGTTTGAAAAAGCTCCGCTTGAACTCCTCGATGTCATCGATGATCCACCCGGAGTCCGCTTTGTCCAAGCTTGCAACTTTATCCGATCAAGTGAACGAAATCAAGCTAACACTCCAAACAAGTGGGCTAAACTTGTGTAGAATGGTGTTGTGGTTCTCTTTCTCACTTCAAAATCCAATCTTTATGAGTATATTGCTCACTACAAAGAACTAGAGAGCAAAATGAGAGAGGAAGAAGAAGATGATGGCAATTTGAGAAGATGATAAGTTCAACTCACAAAAGAAAATAGAAAATATATCAATATATATTTTCCTCTTCTCATATCAAACCATGGTTAGGATATTATTGAACTTGAGTTAAAATCACAAAAGTAAAAGTAACCCATGGTCAAAAGGTGGGTGAGAATGGTTAGGTCAAGAGAAGAGTGTAGAAACAAATCAATAATGACCATTTTCCTTTTCCCTTTTTGTTTTTAAATCAAATGCAATTTAATCCATAAATAAAACCATGCTGTGGGTCTTATATTGCCACCATTTTCATGTATGTACAACCATGAAGGATGTATGTATGTATGTATGTGTATATGTACATCCATATGTGCATGAATCAACAAAGAAACTATACATGCATGCATACATCCAACATACTCAAGAAAGGATTTCAAGTGAGAAGCTAATGGTTAAATGATAAATCAACACTTGATTTATCAATCCAGCCGTATCACATATGACCCCTACCAAAAGCAAGCCGCCCGACCAATATACAGTATCCTATACGCACATTTTAATCGGGTCCATGCGCATATCGCATACGCGCACCACAACGTTTCGCCTGGACTAGAAAACTCCATTGTGGGACTCTGAGACTCGTCAATACGCCGGCAGTGGGTGATGATCATATCAAGCACCCCCAAGCCACAAGCGGTCAGCTAAACGTAACGGCCACCCGGGTATTGAGCGATCAGAAGAGAACAAGTGAACCTGCTACAACTCCCGTCGAGCCGATCGGCAACACTTCCCGTACAGTCCGATCTCCTCGTCTGATATGTCGCATATCAAGTCTAGGGGTGGTAAACGTCAGACCCCAATAACCGATAAGTCGTGCCGATGTGAGGCTCATAACTGGTCGATAAACTACTGGTAACACTTACCAGCAAATCTCTGAATCAGCCCTGGCCAGGTACTTCCCTGTTACGGCCAATCGAGCACAGTACAACATCAACCCCCAATACCGGGAGAGACGAAACCGTTCCTATCGCTCATTGCCTCCATGTGACTCGGGACTGTACCCAAAAACCACCGTTTTGCATGCCCTCATGGACGTGGTAAGGTGGAGATCAAAGCACAGTGGGAATCACACAAGACTCTATGACGATTTCGGGTCTACAGACTAACCTGTACAAGTGTCACCTGAGAACTGCCATCTGACGTGAGGTATAATACCATCTGGGAGTTCTCGGCGAGTCCGTCCAGTGTACCCAGTCTCCACTGAACACCCGTATACCTTCTCTGATGTCAAACACTAATGGATGTAGGATCATCCATCGCCTATCATATGAGTCAAGAGACAAGTATACATGTTAAGATAAAGAGCAACCAGATAGCATACTATCATATCGAGCAAGAAAGTCCTCTCTATATATGTCCAAGCATCCAATATAATTTACATCATCTGTACAATACTGGCCTCTAGGGCATATATACAACTAACAATCTCCCACTTGCACTAGGGCCAACTGCTGTAGTATCGCATACCGGGCATCCCGAAGAGTCTCTCAAACTGTATCTGGGGAATGGCCTTCATGAGTGGATCCGCTGTGTTGTTCTTCGTGTCAACCCTCCTGACCTCGATCTCCCGGCGATCAACTATCTCCCGGATCAGGTGATACCGCCTCAGAATATGCCTGGATCGCTGATGGGACCTAGGTTCCTTGGCCAAAGCCACCGCTCCATTGTTATCACAATACAAAGGTATTGGATGCTCAATGGATGGAACCACTCCAAGTTCAGTAATGAACTTCTTGATCCAGACAGCCTCTTTGGCAGCATCGTTGGCAGCGATGTATTCAGCCTCCATCGTCGAGTCTGCTACAGTTTCCTGCTTGGAACTCTTCCAGCTAACCGCCCCTCCGTAAAGGGTAAAGACAAATCCCGACTGCGACTTAGAGTCGTCCTTATCACTCTGGAAGCTCGAAACGGTAAAGGACTCCAGTTGGAGTTCTCCGTTACCATACACCAAGAGCATCTCTTTAGTTCTTCGTAAGTACTTGAGAATGCTCTTCAAAGCTGTCCAATGACTCTCTCGAGGATCAGCTTGATACCTACTCACTATACTCAGTGAGTATGCTACATCGGGTCTGGTACATAGCATCGCGTACATGATAGAGCCTACAGCCGAAGCATAGGGTATCCGTTGCATGCGAGCTCTCTCCAAATCAGTCTTGGGAGACATCTCTTTGGAGAGAGTGACTCCAGAGATCGTGGGTAAGTTCTGATTGAAAGAATTAAAGTTAACCGCAATCAAGACGGTGTCGCTATGCAGCTAGCCGGTTGAGCACGGGTCGATCCACAGGGAGATGGTTGTATTTCCGTTCTTGTCTTAGACGAGTCAATAAAGAATTTGTGTATGAGTTTGTTCAAGACTATCCTATGTGTATTATTTGCAAGTATAAAGTTGTTAAGAAAAAGATACGAAATTGTAAGCTAAAGAAATTCGTACTCAAAACCTTTGAGCCGAGTCTTGACCAATTGAAGCTAAGCAATCGGCAACAACGTGGATTAGGGGATTTAAGCGCGGTATTCGTGGAATACGGCTTATTTACCCTTGTCCTTCCGTTCTTGTCTCTTGCTTTCGCCTCCGGCCAAACCGAACGCAACCGGTCGCGGTTAGGAATCACCGTTACCTTGTTAGGGTAGGGTGCCTAACGGAGCGCTTGCGTATGGTTTGGGCAGAGTTCAATGGAAAATAACGGGAAAAGGAAATGAGAAAGAAGATATTAACTTACAATACCGTATTTCATCTTAACAACAATAATTACAACCATTCACAAAAAGAACCAAAAAAAGAGCAAAAGAAAAGAACAAAGAAAAGAGAAGATTACAAGTAATTAAGTGCATGAATAAAATTGCAAGTAATAAAAGACAAGAATGAAAAATGCAAGAAAGAATAAAAAGCAAGTAATAAATAAGCAAGAAAGAAATTACAAGAACATAGAACTCAAGACAAGCATGGGATCAATAGCCAACCCTTAAACTTGCAAGCTCAATCAAGAGGTTGCAAGATCAAGAGAAGGGTAGAGAACGCATGTGAAATGAAGCGCTTGTTCCATAAGAAAATACGACCCTTGAGATCAATAACTAACCCTTAACCATTCAAGCTCAATGAAGAGGTTGAATGATCAAGAGAAAGCAAGAATCTCAAGGGGAAGAAGAAACAAAAGAGAATGATACAAAAGGCCCTCATCTTCATTGATCTCCCACTCAAAAAGCTCTCACTACA
The DNA here is from genome assembly GCA_030015575.1 of Agapanthus africanus. Classification (NCBI taxonomy): domain Eukaryota; kingdom Viridiplantae; phylum Streptophyta; class Magnoliopsida; order Asparagales; family Amaryllidaceae; genus Agapanthus; species Agapanthus africanus. The sequence continues at coordinate 124,457,690 of CM057343.1, forward strand.
ATCTTCATGGAAAAAGAATGAAGAAGAAGAAGAAAAAGACTAAATCCTAACAAAAAGAGGAACAAAAGAATGACAAAATTGGACCCTTGGCTTGGCTCAGATCTGCTGTATTTATAGGCAGGGAAATGAAACCCTAGGGGCAAATTCTGACATAAAATGAAGTACCCAAAGTGCCCATGAAAAACGACAGAATGAAGACCCCACATGGCCGCGGATCCGCGGCCAATACCCCCTATTGGCCTCGGATCCGCGGCCCTTTAGTGGTGTTGGGATGTGGGCTTTGGTCGGGATCCCTGGTTTGTTGTCCTCTTCAGTGTGGTATATGACTTTTCTCAGAATCTCTTCATAATATTTCCAGAATTCTAGCACAACAAAAAGGTGATGTGATGTGGATCTTTTGCCATGATTTCCTCGAGCTCCGCGTAGATTTCTTGGATCTTGTGTTGACCTAGAGCTTTGTGCATGACATGACAATTGATTTGCCATCTTGTCCCTTAACTGGTATGTGGCAACACACGGATAGAGAGCGGAGACCGTGTTTTATCTGTGTTGGCAGTAATCCGGAATTTGACGTACTTTTCCATGATATTCACTGTTTAGAGCTGAGACTAGTATCCTGCAATTATGTAGCAAACACTGATAAAAAGCACCTACCTATAAACAAACGAGCGTAAGAATGGGCGGTATAAAATGCAATATTCTGATATGAACAAATACCCCCAAACTTAACTTTTGCTCGTCCCGAGCAAAACCAATTATTCACAAAAATAAAATCCTAACCGCACTTTCGCAGGGAACGCGATTACACTGAGCGCGTGCAACAAGCCGTTAAACCTCTAGGTGTCCCTAGTAGGAGGAGTGTTGTCTCCTGAGGGTTTTCAGCGGATTACACCCACAAAATCCCGTCAAGCTAGTTTCATAAGTTAACAATGATTCTACTCCTACAGTTTAGTATTTACGTTTGAAACTCTATTATCCTAAGTTAGAAATATCCAACCCTAATGCTTCACACCTCCTATCTATTTAACCTTAGATCATATACGTTCCAAAAAAGTTTAGAAAGATGTTGGTTCTCCTGAGTTTTCCTTCTAAAGTGCGGCCTCAAATCAGGGATTTTTATCAACTTTACAGAAAAGACAAGTCTTATTCTTTATTTCTATCTCTTATCCAAACATCAATTCTATACCCCTACATGTGTGTATATTTGCACCCCTACACTCAAGAGTTCAATTCAAGCTATAATACCCTTGTCTTAATACCTAATACTACTTCTTTTCATTTAATGATGGACGGTGTTGCTCACACACCTTTCATGCGACTATTAATGCTTCTTGATGCACTAACGGACGATTACTGAATGTGTGAGCTTAAAGCGTAAATAGCAGTTTTCAGGTCTTGACTTTATTCTATTTTTCTTTTTCTTTTTCTTTTTCAAGACCGGATATATTTTTCAACATGCTCTTTTGGTGTTTAGCTTTAAATACCGTTTTTTCTTTCATACTAGGCTTTCAGGCAAGAGTATTTCAAGGTATCCTCTACTATCCCAAGTTTCAAGGTGCGTGTAAGTGCAGTTTGTAGGGTATATACTTTCTAAATTTGAACTCGAGAAAAGAAACTATTTTTCAGACTTATCCTTCAGTAAAGCATCAATACTTTCCCTTCATCTTGACTTAACTCAAGAACTGAACTCAAGATTACCTATTTCTCAAAAAAAACTGTAAGGACGTATACTTACCAAAGTTAGACAGAATGAGGGTTATTTTTAGGGTTTTCAATCCCTAAGCCTAGAATTTAGTTATTTCTATCATATCAACTAAACTTTCGGAATAAAGATCTAAGTTACCCTATTAGCTAACTTGACGACAAAGTTTTTATATTTTTTGGAAAATTTTAATTTTTGTGGGTTTTTTAATAAGGTATGCAAATGCAAAATATACAAATGAATGTGAAGGAAGAAAGCTTACCGAGCACACCCCCAAACTTAAACTTGACAGTGCCCTCACTGTCAGGCTATACCAAGAGGGTCAAAATTTTCGGCGCTCCCCCTAAAAACAAATTATATACAAAAAGGAAAACCAAAAATATATACAAAAAAGGTGTCCCCCCCAAACTTAAGTAAAACAGTGTTTCCACTGTTAAGCGTTGAAGTTCAGTTTTAGGGGGGAAAGAACAGTATCAAGCTATACAAGGCCTTACACAGGCCAAAAGTTAACACCAACCATTCAAAAATCTTATCTCTGTAAAGCAGTGGCTGGTGAAAGAAGGTGAAGAGGAAATAAATGGAGAATACGCGAGACCGTATGCGGAGAGAAGCGGGATACGGTCTCGGTATATGAGAGGAAGAAGAATGGCGGAAGGGAAAAAGAAGTGGAATACGAACTGGAGGGAGGAAATGGAGTGAATAGACTAGCGCAATTTGTGATGAGCGATGTGTAAACAGCGATTGTGCTAATCTATTAACCCGGCGAGAGATTGGGTCAAATCCCTCAAGATTCGTAAGAACCCATGGGTACGCCGAACTCGGTAAACCAGACACAGGAAGTGAAAATGGTACGGGTTCTTGCAAGGTCGGAACGATGGAAAGGATGGAGGTAGGTGACTGAGGAAGGTTATCGGTTAAAGGTTCAGGAGGGTGTACACAGTCAATGAAAGGAACAGGATGAATTGGAAAATCCGACTCATCAATTAAAACTGGTTCATCCTCAAAGCTATCCTCAAAATTCTCCTCAAAATTTAGCACATCCATGCATTTCTCTTCAAAATTCAAACGCATATGGGGTTCGGGAAAAACATTTAATGACTCGGGATGATGATTTGAAGAGACAAACTCAGCCAAATCTACTGGTTCATCATCCGAAATATTCCCGGCGTCAATATCTTTAATCAAGTGAAAGTCAATTTTCTCCGACATCTTATCAAAAGCATGGATTTCAATCAATTCAGGTTCTAAGATGGAGGTGTAGAGGTCAAAAGGTTTGTTTGTGGTTTCACTTGGCAAGGTCCCTTCATAATCTGGCAAATCAAACCCTACAAAGTCGCACAACTCATTAAACATTCTATCTTCAATTGATAATGCAGTTGGGATACTTGATAGACTTTCAACACAGGAGTTGTGGGTTTCAATTTGAAACGGGTAGGTTTGATTTGGAAGGGGGTACATCTCACTCACTCCACTCAAATTCTCAGCCTGTCCTGCCGCCTCATCATACATTGGAAAATTAGGAGCTAGTTGGAAACTAGCTACCGGGTCAGTAGGTTGTATGAGAGCGGCCATGGACGCATTCAAATCCATCATCTGTTGGCTTGACGCTACCCTAAAGTCTTCCAACTACTGTTCCAGACTAGACATAGGTTGTGAAGGGGTTTCAGGAAAAGATTCAAAGTTGTTTGGATACTGAAAACTCCCAAATGGCGGTTCTGAAGCAATGTCTAGGGAAGGTGCAAAGGTAGGGTAGGATTGGTAGGAATTGAATGGTTGGACAGGGATAGGATCAACATTTGGATAAGAAGGTGAATGAAATTGTTGATCCCAAGAATTTGAAGTGGTGTCAGGAGTGAAAGATCGGCTACGAGATTGTTCAATACGTTCTGCAATAGACATAGGTCTTGGAGTTGCAACATGACTCGAAGAAGGGGTATCAACGTAAAAAGGGGTGAATGTTTAAAATGGTTGATACGAAGTTGATTGCGGAGTCAAATTGTTTGTCCTAGACGCGTCTATCCGATCTCTCAATGAAATTTTTGGCATGGATGGATCGTTCGAAGTTCGGCCAAAGCAAGAACCGTAAGAAGTAATGTCTGGTTGGGGGTACCAAAGTTCGGCAAGAGTTTTTCGAGGTGGGGTACCCATGATATGAAGAGAGAGAAAGAAAGGTAGAGAAAAGGGGGGGAAAAAGAATATGATTTTTTTTTTAATTTTTTTTTTTTAGATATTAACAAAAGAATAAAAAAGAATATGGACAAAAACAATCACGACACAAAAATACCACACACCTAATCGTTCTAGGGTTCACCTAGGTCAACTAGACCTGCTCCAGAACTTGATTGTCGAAGTAAAACTGCGTCGAGAAACGGGCTCAAGATACACTGATCACGAGGCCAGGTAAGTGCAGAGATAAGGGGAGGTTTTCCAACGCTTTCGCGAAGTTCCTTAATTAAATAACCCTTTCTCTTTTGGCGGTTTCGCCGTTAACACTTTCCTAGACACCCCGTAAACAATATACCGTTAAGCGAGATTCTAAACACAGCTAACTTCTCCTAGTGAGCGCGAAGTTCTTAAGGCTTAAAGTCTAGTTTCTTTTAAATTTTGTGTGGGTAAACGTTATGCTCAAGTTCGTGATTTGTGGACCACGGAAAAGGTGATGAAATCCTTTACCGTATATTGTGGGGTTCGCTTGCCCTTAAGTCCGTATTAATATATGCAATGCGCAATTCAATAAAAATTCTATAAAGAATCAAAAAATCGTTTTTTAGTTTAAGCGCGGCACTGCAACAAATACGGGTTAGTCAATTTTTTTAGCGTTTGCTAGCGAACTAGCAAAGAATCCTGCAAAGAATAGTATATTGGAAGCGTCGGATTTGAGAAGAAGGTGTTAGTAAAGTACGTACCGTTAAGTTTTGGGTTAGGAAACCCCCGTTGAATCAAATCCGGTAAGCTTGGAAAGTTCGCTTGCGCGGGTCAAACTACCCGGATCTTTGGCACTGTACTTCGTAATCACCTTAACTTTGAACGTACACTTTGCTCCCACAATCGCAGTTTGCAAATCCGCAAAAATCTTCACTCTTGCCCACAAAGATGATCAAAAATAACAAAAAGATTTTTTTTTTATATATATATACAAAAAGAATATTAACCCGAATAACAAGAAAGAAAATACGCTACCGTCTCCCCGGCAACGGCGCCATTTGATTGAAAGAATTAAAGTTAACCGCAATCAAGACGGTGTCGTTATGCAGCTAGCCGGTTGAGCACGGGTCGATCCACAGGGAGATGGTTGTATTTCCGTTCTTGTCTTAGACGAGTCAATAAAGAATTTGTGTATGAGTTTGTTCAAGACTATCCTATGTGTATTATTTGCAAGTATAAAGTTGTTAAGAAAAAGATACGAAATTGTAAGCTAAAGAAATTCATACTCAAAACCTTTGAGCCGAGTCTTGACCAATTGAAGCTAAGCAATCGGCAACAACGTGGATTAGGGGATTTAAGCGCGGTATTCGTGGAATACGGCTTATTTACCCTTTTCCTTCCGTTCTTGTCTCTTGCTTTCGCCTCCGGCCAAACCGAACGCAACCGGTCGCGGTTAGGAATCACCGTTACCTTGTTAGGGTAGGGTGCCTAACGGAGCGCTTGCGTATGGTTTGGGCAGAGTTCAATGGAAAATAACGGGAAAAGGAAATGAGAAAGAAGATATTAACTTACAATACCGTATTTCATCTTAACAACAATAATTACAACCATTCACAAAAAGAACCAAAAAAAAGGGCAAAAGAAAAGAACAAAGAAAAGAGAAGATTACAAGTAATTAAGTGCATGAATAAAATTGCAAGTAATAAAAGACAAGAATGAAAAATGCAAGAAAGAATAAAAAGCAAGTAATAAATAAGCAAGAAAGAAATTACAAGAATATAGAACTCAAGACAAGCATGGGATCAATAGCCAACCCTTAAACTTGCAAGCTCAATCAAGAGGTTGCAAGATCAAGAGAAGGGTAGAGAACGCATGTGAAATGAAGCGCTTGTTCCATAAGAAAATACGACCCTTGAGATCAATAACTAACCCTTAACCATTCAAGCTCAATGAAGAGGTTGAATGATCAAGAGAAAGCAAGAATCTCAAGGGGAAGAAGAAACAAAAGAGAATGATACAAAAGGCCCTCATCTTCATTGATCTCCCACTCAAAAAGCTCTCACTACAATCTTCATGGAAAAAGAATGAAGAAGAAGAAGAAAAAGACTAAATCCTAACAAAAAGTGGAACAAAAGAATGACAAAATTGGACCCTTGGCTTGGCTCAGATCTGCTGTATTTATAGGCAGGGAAATGAAACCCTAGGGGAAAATTCTGACATAAAATGAAGTACCCAAAGTGCCCATGAAAAACGACAGAATGAAGACCCCACATGGCCGCGGATCCGCGGCCAATACCCCTATTGGCCGCGGATCCGCGGCCCTTTAGTGGTGTTGGGCTGTGGGCTTTGGTCGGGATCCCTGGTTTGTTGTCCTCTTCAGTGTGGTATATGACTTTTCTCAGAATTTCTTCATAATATTTCCAGAATTCTAGCACAACAAAAAGGTGATGTGATGTGGATCTTTTGCCATGATTTCCTCGAGCTCCGCGTAGATTTCTTGGATCTTGTGTTGACCTAGAGCTTTGTGCATGACATGACAATTGATTTGCCATCTTGTCCCTTAACTGGTATGTGGCAACACACGGATAGAGAGCGGAGACCGTGTTTTATCTGTGTTGGCAGTAATCCGGAATTTGACGTACTTTTCCATGATATTCACTGTTTAGAGCTGAGACTAGTATCCTGCAATTATGTAGCAAACACTGATAAAAGCACCTACTTATAAACAAACGAGCGTAAGAATGGGCGGTTTAAAATGCAATATTCTGATATGAACAAGTTCCCACGCTTGGATTCTTCCAGACTAAACCTCTTTAGTATGGTGTCAATGTACCTGGACTGGGACAATCCCAATATCCGTTTGGATCTATCTCTATAGATCCTGATTCCTAATATGCAGGAGGCATCACCATGATCTTTCATTGAGAATCTTTGTGATAAGAAGAGCTTGACCGATTGCAGCATAGGAATGTCATTTCCTATCAAGAGTATATCGTCCACGTACAATACGAGGAAGACAACCTTACTCTCTGCCACCTTCTTGTAGATACAAGGTTCATCTGGGTTTTTGACGAAATCAAACTCTTTGATAACGACGTCAAAGCAGATGTTCCAACTCCGCGATGCTTGCTTTAATCCATAAATGGATTTAACCAGCTTGCACACCTTCCCGCTACTCCCACTATCTACGAAGACCTCTGGCTGAGTCATGTATACGCACTCTTCTAAATCACCGTTTAGAAAGGCGGTCTTAACATCCATTTGCCAGATTTCGTAATCATGATATGCAGCGATGGAAAGCATGATCCGGATGGATTTAAGCATAGCCACTGGAGAAAAGGTTTCGTCATAGTCCACACCTGGTCTTTGACGAAAACCCTTTGCAACAAGTATAGCTTTCAAAGTCTCCACTTTCCTATCTACACCAAGTTTTTTCTTGAAGATCCACTTGCTCCCAATGGGTTTTACCCCTTCAGGAGCAACTTCCAAAGTCCATACTTTGTTGGTGTACATGGATTCCATCTCGAACCGCATTGCATCCAGCCATTTCACTGAGTCCCTACTCGTGATGGCCTGCTCGAAACTAGTTGGGTCATCATCCTCCATGATGCAATCCTCGCTCCCACCATCCATGAGAAAACCGTAGTATCTCTCAGGTTGGCGAGGAACCCTACTAGATCGGCGGAGAGGTTGAGGTTTATTGGGAGCTACTGAATCTTCTGGTTCCACTAAATCTTCAGTTACGGTTTTTGTATCTGGAACCTCTTCCAGCTCTACCACTTTGCCACTAATTTCTTTTTCAAGGAATTCCTTTTCTAAAAAGGTGGCATGTTGAGCAACAAACACTTTTTGTTCCTCACTGTGGTAGAAAAAATACCCATATGAGTTCATTGGATATCTCACAAACTTGCAAAGAACTGACCGTGCCTCGAGCTTGTCCGGATTTTGTCTTTTGACATAGGCTGGACAACCCCATATCTTAACTCGTTTAAGATATGGCCTCTTCCCACTCCATATCTCATATGGTGTGGTAAGTACAGATTTAGATGGAACTTGATTCAATAGGTATGCTGCTGTCTCCAGCGCATATCCCCATAAGGAAATAGGTCACTCAGCTGTGCTCATCATAGAGCGTACCATATCTAATAGGGTGCGGTTCCTCCGTTCCAATACACCATTGTGCTATGGTGTATATGGAGGAGTCAGCTGAGAGAGAATCCCATTCTCTTTTAGGAAGTCCAGGAATTCATTGCTTATGTATTCACCTCCTCGATCAGATCGAAGGATTTTAATACTTTTTCCGGTTTGGTTCTCGACTTCTTGTTTATATTCTCTAAATTTCTCAAAAGCTTCTGATTTGTGTTTCATCAGGAACACATATCCGAATCTAGAGAGATCGTCAGTGAATGTAATGAAGTACGAAGAACTATCCCTGGCATGTGTAGATATGGGACCGCATACATCACTATGTATCAGTCCCAAGAGTTCGGTAACTCTTTCTCCGTGTCCCGTAAACGGAGTTTTGGTCATCTTGACTTTGAGACATGACTGGCAAGTGTCATAAGATGAAAATTCGAATGGTTTCAAATATCCATCCTTATGCAACTTAGCCAGTCGTGTCGCATTGATGTGACCCAGTCTACAATGCCACAAGAAGGATTCATTCAGTTCTGAACTCTTCCTCTTGTGTGTGTTTGTTATGCTCAGAACTGTTGATTGATTTAGAACATAAATGCCATTGCACAACGTGCCTGATCCAACCAACTTTTGGTTACGGAAAATGTTCATAACATTATCCTGTAATACAAAATTATATCCCTCTTTACTCAACAAAGAGACCGATATAATGTTGCAAATCAGGTTCGGCATGTAATAGCATTCATTCAGAACCAATGTATTACCAGTTGGTAATGCAAGGTGATATTCCCCGACAGTCTTAGGTGCAACAATTGCACCATTTCCAACTCTAATGTCTTTATCACCTTCTCCAAGTTCTCTACCTTTCCTGAGCCCATGTAACTGATTACATATATGGGATCCTGACCCGGTATCTAATACCCAGGACGTAGGGCAAATGGAGAAACAGTTCTCTGTAACGAACACACTTGAAGAAAATGCATCAACATGTACTTTCTTCATTCGGGTGGCATGGGAATCCTGGTATTCCCCTATATCCTGTTCAGTCCTATAACTCTTATAAGAAAGAACGGAACCAACGTTCCCCAGCACAGTATAACATGCAGGTTCGGTCAATACATCCATATTATTATCTTGATTAGGACATGACATGGTCGCTACCTAGATAGAGAGAGAAGAAAACACTTTAGCATATGCTCTTGCAAGATCAGATTGGTTATTATCTTATCTAATCAGGATGGCTCCCACTGGTTTTTATCAAATCTTCCTTCAAACCCTAAAAGGAAAGACTAGCCGGGATTAATTACACCTTACAATTTCGCCGATCTTTCAGCCAGGCCAGTGTCGGTACTTTGAGGGAGGTTCCCCGTGCTTTCGCACGGACCTAATTAAAGTAAACCTCGTTTTCACAGAGGCGTAACCCCGTTGACACGTTTCTAGACACCTACTTGATCGGCTAATTGTCATGTGTAAAACTCTCCCAGGAGTAACAATTACTCGCAGTGGGTATCGGGATCCAACTATCTCATAGAAGGTATGCAATCTCATTGCAAATTTCAACACTTGAAATTCCCGATAATATTTTGCCCCAAACAATCTATGACCTTGACAAGGTCAACAAACCATAGACCGTAAGTCAAGTTCAACCCGTCATTTCTTGATTGAATTAAACCCACCCACACGACCCTTGACAAGGTCAACAAGGCCGTACGACTACCCTAATCCAATCTGCATCATATGCATAAGCAGATAAATACTGGTCAGCTACCGCACACTGCGCCTTGACAAGGTCAACAAACGCAGCACGAATACTAAATAGGACTTATCTGAAATGACGGAGGGCTATGACAGGTTTTTCTGAAAACCTATTGCGTAATGAACTTGATATCATTGTAGAATCAAATGAAGTTTTGAAATGGAGTGATTTTGAGGCTTTTCTAGTTTTGCTAAAGGGGTCACTCCCGGTGAAGGGATCGTCGGCCCTTTCCTCGTCGAATGAGGTGCGAGATATATCATATATATCACTGTGCAAAGCAGAAACTATAGAAGCTTTCAAAAGACAAACCGAGTGTGTAGCATCTGCCAGTTATTGCTAAAGGGGTCACTCCCGGTGAAGGGATCTCGGCCTTTTCCTCATCGAATAAGGTGCAGGGTATATCATATATACCGCTATGCATAGCAAAACTGTAGCTACCCTTTTTATTTGAAAATTTGATTCTACAACATCTTTTAGGTTTCTTTTCTTTCATTAATCACATTAATGAAGTCTCAACATTAGTATCAGTGCCGACCTAGAACATTAGGCGACACCTTTACGAAGTTAAAACTCCGATCGAACCGAAAATACGGATTTTTGGGAGCTCTCTGGACTTTTTTCAAAATCTGGTTATTTTCAGAATTAAAAATATGTAAAAAATTCAGCAGGTAAAAATAAGAATTACGGTATAAAAAATTTTTGATGAACAGTCTTTTCTGCCGCGGAAACGCGGCCTAAGCTTGCTTGGGCCGCGGTTCCGCGGCCGTACACCTCAATCACTGTAAAATTTTTATACTGTAATGCTTAATTCTGCTTGTATATTTTTTAGGGTATTTTTAATCTGTATTTAGTGCTGAAAATTCTGGAGATGGTTTTCGACTCGTCGATTCGATCGGAATTTTGATTTCGTGACTTTTCCGGGTAAATTAGAAAGTAGTGAAGTGTTTGAATGAGTATCATTTGCTCACTTTTCACGGGGTTTAAATATTTTGGAGATACGTGCAAGTTTTGTGGTGGTCCCTCTAGAAGACAACAAACCTTAACTCGATTATGTGACCGTCTTGAACTGCCCTTTGAACCCTAAACTTAGCACCCTAAAGACTCCACCTTTGGTTCATGTGATGCTTCCAAACCCTTCATGAGGTGCTAGGCTAACCCAACATTGCATCGATCCTTGAAAAATTAGGGTTTCAAATTTTTCACATCATCATATGAAAGGAAAGCTAGGGTTTAGAGAGTACAACCTTTGTAGCTCCCTACACTAGACTCCTCGGCTACTTAGGGTTTGAAAAATCTCCGCTTGAACTCTTCGATGTCATCGATGATCCACCCGGAGTCCGCTTTGTCCAAGCTTGCAATTTTATCCGATCAAGTGAACGAAATCAAGCTAACACTCCAAACAAGTGGGCTAGACTTGTGTAGAATGGTGTTGTGGTTCTCTTTCTCACTTCAAAATCCAATCTTTATAAGTATATTGGTCACTACAAAGAACTAGAGAGCAAAATGACAGAGGAAGAAGAAGATGATGGCAATTTGAGAAGATGATAAGTTCAACTCACAAAAGAAAATAGAAAATATATCAATATATATTTTCCTCTTCTCATATGTGGTTAGGATATTATTGAACTTGAGTTAAAAGCACAAAAGGAAAAGTAACCCATGGTCAAAAGGTGGGTGAGAATGGTTAGGTCAAGAGAAGAGTGTAGAAACAAATCAATAATGACCATTTTCCTTTTCCCTTTTTGTTTTTAAATCAAATGCAATTTAATCCATAAATAAAACCATGGTGTGAGTCTTATATTGCCACCATTTTCTTGTATGTACAACCATGAAGGATGTATGTATGTATGTATGTATGTGTATATGTGCATCCATATGTGCATGAATAAATAAAGAAACTATACATGCATGCATACATCCAACATACTCAAGAAAAGATTTCAAGTGAGAAGCTAATGGTTAAATGATAAATCAACACTTGATTTATCAATCCGGCCGTATCACATATGACCCCTACCAAAAGCAAGCCGCCCGACCAATATACGGTATCCTATACGCGCATTTTAATCGGATCCATGCGTATATCGCATACGCGCACCACAACGTTTCGCCTGGACTAGGAAACTCCATTGTGGGACTCTGAGACTCGTCAATACGCCGGCAGTGGGTGATGATCATATCAAGCACCTCCAAGCCGCAAGCGTCAGCTAAACGTAACGGCCACCCGGGTATTGAGCGATCAGAAGAGAACAAGCGAACCTGCTACAACTCCCGTCAAGCCGATCGGCAACACTTCCCGTACAGTCCGGTCTCCTCGTCTGATATGTCGCATATCAAGTCTAGGGGTGGTAAACGTCAGACCCCAATAACCGATAAGTCGTGCCGATGTGAGGCTCATAACGGGTCGAGAAACTACTGGTAACACTTACCAGCAAATCTCTGAATCAGCCCTGGCCAGGGACTTCCCTGTTACGGCCAATCGAGCACAGTACAACATCAACTCCCAATACCAGGAGAGACGAAACCCCTCCTATCGCTCATTGCCTCCATGTGACTCGGGACTGTACCCAAAAATCACCGTTTTGCACGCCCTCATGGACGTGGTAAGGTGGAGATCAAAGCATAGTGGGAATCACACAAGACTCTATAACGATCTCGGGTCTACAGACTAACCAGTACAAGTGTCACCTGAGAACTGCCATCTGACGTGGTGTATAATACCATCTGGGAGTTCTCGGCGAGTCCGTCCAGTGTACCCAGTCTCTACTGAGCACCCATATACCATCTCTGATGTCAAACACCAATGGATGTGGGATCATCCATCGCCCATCTCATGGGTCGAGAAGCGTATACGCTAGTCTACACTGGTATATCGATGCCCCGTCTCGATACACCCACGACTAGGGACCTTGAAGGATGTACTTATGGACTACCATGTCCCCACTAGTATGATCTGCATCATAGTCCAGGTAGTCAAGTACACATCATAAGGGCTTTACCAACATGTAACTATAAGACAGTTTAAAGAGACTAGTATACATGTTAAGATAAAGAGCAACCAGATAGCATACTTTCATATCGAGCAAGAAAGTCATCTCTATATATGTCCAAGCATCCAATATAATATACATCATCTGTACAATACTGGCCTCTAGGGCATACACACAACTAACATTAGCAACTGATTAGAAGTTCGATCGACGGATAACACGAAAACAGAAATCCGAAAACCCTAAGTTTCTGTTAATTTTAAACATGTCTAAAAAAATATTTGATATGCCTTAAAATTCACAGCAGGGAAATATAAGAATTTTGAGAAAATACGAGACCCTAACTCGGTAACTCGGCCGCGGAACCGCGGCACAATGGTGCTTTTGGCTACGGATCCGCCGCCGAGTCAACTCCGAGTTGACTCGGATTTCCTCTGTAATTCATATTTTATGGTTTTCTGTTTTCCAGTATGTTCTGTTTTGTACCTAGGTTTCTTCAGTACAGGTTTGCTTTTGGGGTAGACTCGGAATATGGTAATCGATCGATGTTCTAAGATATTTGCTAATTGGGTTTTTAGCTGTAATGTTTAATGTGTTCGTAAACCTCCCCTAACTACTAGTATGTCGGTTAGCAGGGGGTTGCACATTTCTGAAATGTTTACTGTTTGTGTATATGAACTGTATTTGACTGTTGTGATGATTAGCCGGGGTTTGAGATGTGTTTAATATTCATTCAATGTAAATGTAATTTGATATAATATTCTTTTGCGGGGCACATCCAGGTTGCGGTTGTAGCCACCGTTGTATTATTTCTTTTTACTGTATTTTGCTCTTAGGATAGACCCAAGATGGGGTACACAAACTACCAGGTACGTCAAAGTGTTTAGTGGCCTACTCACGTTGTTGAGGGAGACCGCTTCACTTCGGGTACTTGGCGGGTAGTTTGCCGTACCCGTAGGGGTCTGGGGTGGGGTAATGGCTATTCATCACAACCGTGTAATCCGTCTATTATTGCAGGCTCAAAGCAAATGCGGATTGCTAGTAAATCCAATAAAGTTCATCTGTGATCTGGAATGCTTATTATTGCGTCTGACGAATGTACAATATCTATATATGATAGCTATTAGACGCCACTTATGTTTTACACCCGCGCTAGCCCAGCCCCCGCTCTGTCGTTAGTTAAGTAACCTAACGGGTGATGACGGGACCCAGTGGCGAATGCGGATGGCATAAGAGGACGTGGTATTTTTGTTGTTTTCTGCAATGATAGGATAAATGATGGGACGCATTATTATAATGCAATGAAAATAAACCAAAGTTTAATCGTTGGAACAAATTTAAAAGAAACCACTCGGTTATTTTAAAAGATCAGATTTTATAAATTGCGGAGCTTTAACCACTCCTTTTAAAAAGTATCAGATTCCATCGATTATATCAAGTTCACTACGTTCACGGTTTTGCCAAAACCATTCGTAGCCCTCCATCATTTCATTTGGATATTCAGTAGTATTCAAGCTATGCATTTGACCAACGCCAGGGCATAGTGTTTAGTAGCTGCTGGGGTATTTCATTTGTTTGCATAGATAGATGTGTTAGTTTGGGACAGTCGTATTATCATTTGGCCAACGTCAGGGATATGTACGAATGGGTTCAAATTAACTAGGACAATGATGGGTAGAACTTGACATGTGACTTATGACATTTTGACCAACGCCAAGGTCATAAGAGCATGGGGCAAAAATCTATATCGAGAGTTTCTAAAGAAACTGAAATTTGCTAGTGTTGCATACCATTTTGGAGTTTGATGAATGTTGGTAGGATTCCTTCAACATTATCATACGATGATATTTTGGATCCCGATCCTACTGTGAGTATATACTACTTATCAGGAGATTCGTCACTTAACGATCAATACTATAAACCAAGTAGGTGCCTAGAAAGGTGTCAGCGGTGTTACGCCCCCAGAGAAAAGAGGTTATTTAACTAAGGAACTTCGCGAAAGCGTTGGAAAACCTCCCTCGAAGTATCGACACTGGCCTGGCTGAACGGTTAAGCAAGTATTGTACGGTGAGAATTGTCCTGGCTAATTCTTCTTTTATGGTTTGAGGAAGGATTCGAGAAACAGTGGGAGCCATCCTGTTTAGATAAATTAAAAACCAATCTAAACTTGCAACAGCATCATGCTAAAATGTTTTCTTCTCTCTCTCTTAATTGCAGTGACCTTGTGACCACACATAAGTTACATCTAGATAACAATTTGACTGAATCTGACTTATATGACTGGCAAAGGTCTGTCCAGATATCCATTGCCTATGACAAGCTGGACCACCCTATTACTACTCAAGATCCCGCCGTCCTAGGTCCAGTTTCCACTGTTGCGGATATGGATATCCGTCAGACAAGGGAAAAAGATAAAGCGAAAGCTAAGTGCCTCGTGTTAGCTTCAGTTGATGGTATATACCAGAAGCAGCACGAGAAGATGGACTTAGTTTCCGTCTTTCTCCATAACAAAGATTTATATGGAGAGCAATCTCATATCACTAGATATGAAACCTCGAACGAATTAATTCAAACGAGGTTGGCTGACGGGTCATCTGTAGGGGACAATGTCCTTACAATGACTAGCTGTATTGATGAGCTCCAAGACCTGCAGACCACGTTGGGAAACGGGTCAGATACTGACTTAATTCTACAGTCTCTACCTTCTACCCTGAAGGAAACCAGGGAAGTAGAAGGAAAGAGAAGGGCAAAAGTTTTGGGACTGGATATAGTAAAATAGGGACGTTTCTATTGTTATGGGATTGGGCATAGGCAGAAAGATTGCAGGGCTTTTGAAGCCAGTAGCCAGGATACGAAGCATGTTGTGGCTTCAGCCTCAAGTGTGTTTGTAATTGAAGACTGTATGTCAATAAACTCTACTTCCTGGGTACTAGATACTGGAGCAGGATCTCATATCTGTAATTCATTAAATGCTTTGAGAAACAGTAAAGTTATAAAGGTAGGTGATTGGTCTCTCAGAGTTGCAAACGGAATGACAGTGAACGCTGAATCCGTGGGAGAATATCACCTAGGTTTGACAAGTGGGCATATATTGATTTTACGTAACTGTTTATATATACCTAGTATGACTTGTAATATCATATCAGTGTCCTCACTTTCGAGAGAGGGATATGATTTTACATTCGAAAGCGATGTAGTTAACATCCACCTAAATCAAGTTCTGATTGGGTCAGGTACATTAGATAACGGTATATATGTTAGTGTATATGCCCTAGAGGCCATTACTGTATCATACTAGTTTGTATATTACTTAATGGATGCTTGGGATATTCACCTTGTATATACAATCTTGCTCAAAATAGTAGTATGCTACTTGGTTTGTTTCTACTTCAATGTGTACATGTGTTTATTTTTGTATATCGCCTATACACATTAGTAGAGCCCTTAGGATCTTTGCTTGATTACCAGCGATGTGATGGCCGTCACACTAGTGGGGCTGGGTAATCTATAAGCACATCCTTATGCAGGTCCCTGGTCGCAGGACTATCGAGACAGGGCATCGATACTCCGGAGTAGACCAGCGCATGCGCTTCTCATCCCAGTGTGGGAGACGGTCTGTCCCACAGCCGTCAGTAGGTCGTACTTGAGATAGTATGCGGGTGCTCGTTAGGTTACGGGTACACTGGACAGGACTCGTCGGGAACTGACTAGTTGGTATTATACCTATCGTCAGTTATCAGTTCCCAGGTGACATGAGTACAGCTTAGTCCGCTGACTTGACACTGTCACTCCGTCTCGAGTGTGTTCCTACTGTATTTTGATCACTACCCTACCACGGCTCAAAGGAGTCGTGCAAACAGGTAGTGGCTGGGTGCAGTCCCGAAGCACTTGGAGGCAGTGACGGTTGGACAGGATTCGTCTCTCCCGGTATTGGGGGTTGACATCGCGCTGTGTCTAGGAGAGCCATTACACGAGTAGTCCCTGGCCAGGGCAATCGAGATATACTGGTAGGTTTCCAGTGTTATCTCAGGGTGTTTTGGGCTTCGCTCCGGCACGACTTGTACCGCTATTGGGGGACTGACGTTTACCGCCCCCTAGGCCTGCCATGCGATGTATCAGACGAACAGACCGGACTGTACGGAGAATGTCACACTCAGGCTCAGTAGGAGTTCAGATGGGTTTCGCCTCGTCGGTCTTCTTGTCGGCATTACCTGGGGACCGTTACGCACAGCTAGTGCCGCTTGCGGTCTGTGGTTAAACCCACTGCCAGCGTAGTGTCGAGTCTTTAGAGTCCCACACAGAAAGCTTTTCGCCTTTAGGCAAAAGAGTAGAGGTCGCATGGTATTGCGACAGGTCGCATGGTTTTACGACAGGGTTCGGTCACATCCGTGCACTTGTGCACATACAGTGTCCGGACAGTTTACAGTAGCGGGCTTTGGTTTAAGCCAGATCCTAGTGTACCTTATGGGATTGGATTTATCCAGTTTGCATTCGTGTTCCTCGGAACGCGGATGCGGGTGTGTATGCACAGTTGACAGGGAGACAGAGGCAGTGGATTCTCATTAGGGTTGTTGACAGTTGACTGTTGACTATTTGACTTTTTGCTCAACCCTAATGAGAATATGATATGTGATTAACTATTATATTAATTAGGTATTATGGTGATATGGTTGTTGACTTTGTTGACTTGTTGACTTTTGTTGACTTGTTGACTTTGTTGACTTGTTGACTTTTGTTGACTTGTTGACCGGTTGACTAGGCTTGACTAGTTGACCATCATGATAAGCATAGCCATCATTTCATGGCAAAGACTTTTGTTTACTTGCTCATTTGTGTAAAATGAGTGCATGAAATGATATGGTTATGGTTGCTTCAAACCATCACATAAGACTTTTTTTGATATGATGAGTTATGATCACTTTGGATTATGAGAGGGTGAAAGACAAAAGTGTTGCTCATTCTTTCTTGCTCATTCTCTCTCTTGTTCTTGAGCTCTCCTCTTGCTCTCACCCTCAACCTCTTCCTCCCTCTCTTGATTCTATGGTTCTCTTGTCTCATGAGTTGAGAATCAAGAACCATAGATAAAATCCCATTCTATTTCTTCTCTACTCATTCTAGTTTACTAGGTTTAGCAAACCAAGTGAACTAGTTTCTTCAAAGAACGAAGAAGGAGCTAAAGGTTGGAGCTTTCAGGTGGATCTATCTTCGGCGTACGGAGACGACGAGAAGAAGCTATCGGACCACCATCGGAGCTTTGAAGACGAAAGAGTTCAAGACAAACAAGGTATAACCCCCTAACCGAGTAGCTAGAAACTCATAGTTAGGTTGTTAGATAGATGTTTAACCAAGATCCGGGTTTTAGGTCCATGTTACCACCTCCGTAAAAATCGTTTTTTACCAAATTCCGCATTCCCGAAAGTACCGGGAAAGGTAGCATGGACTTACAGTGGTATCAGAGCCTAGTTAAACTCTATCTAACATGTTAGCAAGTAACTAGAAGATCGATCAAAGAAAAAGTCCCGAAAACAAAACCCCAAAAAATTCGAGTTTCTGTCGATTTTTCTACTGTTCAAAAGTTGATTATTTTCACACCTAAAATCGGCTCAGGCTTTTCTGTGAACACCCTCCAAAATTGGTCCCACGATCGAGTCAAAGCGCCGCGGATCCGCGGCGGGAGCACGCTCCCGCCGCGGATCCGCGGCCGAGTTGACTCGGCCGTGGTCCCTTTTTGGTGCAGTGTTCTTCTGGGGGTATTTTGGGATTTTTGGAATATATATTTTCTGCCCAGATTTTCCAGAACGAAAATTTTATTTTGGGGTCCCGAAAATCCGTATTTTTGATCGAACTTCTAAAAGACTTAAGCTAACGGGTTTTCTGTAATGTGATATTTGTATTGAACGTCTACTAATCGCTATATGTCGATTAGTGGGGGTTATACAATTCTGTGATCTGTAATGTGCTGGAATGTGTATATGAATATGTTGGATTGTCGCGGGTGAATAGCCGGAGGTTGTGAGACGAGAGTTTTCTTTTCTTTCAATTCATGTAAATTTGTAAATTGATGTAATAATTATTTGTATGGCCGCACAACCGGGTCGGGGTTGTAGCCGTCATTGTATAATTTCTTTTTACTGTTTTTGCTCCTAGGATAGACCCATGGAGGGGGTGCACAAACTACCGGGTATGCCGAAGTGTCGAGTGGCCTACTCATGGAGATGAGGGAGGTTACTACGCTTCGGGTACTTGGCGGGTAGTTTGCCGCACCCGTAGGGGTCTTGGGTGGGGTTTTGGCTATTCACCGCGACCGTGTAATTTGTCTTTCGTTACAGGCTCGTACGAATTACAGATTCCTAGTATATCCAATGTATTCATCTGTGATCTGAAATGTTTATCATTGCAGTATATCTATATATAATATTATTTAGGCGTTGCTTATGTTTTACAGACGCGCTAGCCCAGCCCCCGCTCTGTCGTTAGTTAAGTAACCTAACGGGTAATGACGGGGCCCCGTGGCGAATGCGAATGGCATAAGCGTACGTCATATTTTGGTTGTTTTCTGCAATGGTAGGATTAAATGATGGGACGCATTAAAAGAACTAATGCAAGAATATCACGCATTAAAAGAACTAATGCAAGATAATAAACCAAGTTAAAGTCGTTGGAACACTTTCGAAAAACCACTCGGTACTTTTCAAAACAAACTTTTAAAATACGGAGTTTGAGCCACTCCATTTAAAAGCTATCTCGTTCCATCGACCAAATCAAGTTCACTACGTTCACGGTTTTGCCAAAACCATCCGTAGCCCTCCATCATTTCAGTTAAATATTCGGTAGTATTCAAGCTATGTATTTTGACCTCACGCCAAGGCATAGTGATTGGTAGCTGCCGGATATTTATCTGTTGCATAGATAGAATGCGTTGGTTTGAGACAGTCGTACTGCCATTTTGGCCTACGTCAAGGGTATGTACGGGTGGGTTCAAATTAACCTGGATAATGATGGGACGAACTTGACATATGACTTATGACATTTTAACCTCACGCCAAGGTCATAAGAGCATGGGGCAAAAATCCACATCGGGAGTTTCATAAGTACTGAAACTTGCTAGATTTGCATACCATTTGGAGTGTGATGATTCTGGTAGGATTCCTTCAGTTTCGTCACGCGATGATATTTGGATCCCGATCCTACTGTGAGTATATGCTACTCCTCGGGAAATTTCTCACTTAACGATCAATGCTATAAACCTAGTAGGTGCCTAGAAAGGTGTTAGCGGGGCTACGGCCCCAGGAAAAAGAGGTTCTCTAATTAAGGAACTTCGCGAAAGCGTTGGAAAACCTCCCTCGAAGTACCGACACCGGCCTGGCTGAACGGTTAAGCAAGTATTGTACGGTGGGATTGATCCTGACTAATTCTTCCTTTTTGGTTTGAGGAGGGATTCGAGAAACAGTGGGAGCCATCCTGTTTAGACAAACTAAAAACCACTCTAAACTTGCAAGAGCATCATGCTGAGTGTTTCTTCTTCTCTCTCCTAATTGCAGCGACCAATCAACATGACTGGACTTATGTTACTCCTAGATAAAAACAAACTGACAGGGCCAAACTACAAAGATTGGCTCAGGAATGTCAAGATAGCAATCACTTACGACAAGCTGGGGTATCTTCTTACCACCAAAGCTCCCCCTGTCCCTGGTCCAACTTCCAGCGTCGCGGATAAGGAAATCCGCAAGACTTGGGAGATTGATAGCGCGAAGGCCAAATGCCTCCTGCTTGCCTCGATGGACAACGAACATCAGAGGAGGCACGAGAATATGGACATGGAATCCATATTGCTTCATACAAAAGAACTGTATGGAGAGCAATCTCGTATCGCAAGATACGAAGCGTCGAAAAAGTTATTTTCGACAAGAATGGCCGTCGGATCATCAGTAGCCGAGCACGTGCTAAAGATGATCGGCTTCATTGAGGAGCTCGCTGACCTAGGGATCACATTGGAGAGTGAGCTATATACGGATATAGTTCTCCAGTCCCTTCCTTCCACTTACGCCCAGTTTATACTGAACTTCAACTTATAAGAAAAAGAGGTTGAACTTTCAGAGCTCCTCAACATGCTGAGGAGCGCAGAGGGCACCCTACAGAAAGGTAGGGATACATCCACTTTGTTTGTAGGAGGATCATCTTCTTCTAGGTCCAAGGCGAAAGCCAAGGGAAAGAAGAAGAAGGCCCCCGCCAAACCAAGGGGCGGTGTTAGTAAAGTGGATACGAAGGGAAAAGGTAAAGCAACAAAGATAGCGGGGAAGCTTGTGGATAAGGAAGAATGCTTCTATTGTCATAAGAAAGGACACTGGAAGAATGATTGCAGGGCCTGGAAGGCCAGAACACAGGAATTGAAGCAGGTTGCAGCTTCAGCTTCAGGTGTGTATGTTATTGAAAACTGTCTTTCAATAAACTCTACTTCCTGGGTATTGGATACCGGATCAGGATCTCATATCTGTAATTCTTTGCAGGCGTTGAGAAACCGTAGGGTTTTGAAGGCAGGTGACATGACCCTCAGAGTTGCGAACGGAGCTAGCATGGATGCTAAAGCCGTGGGGGACTATCACCTGGGAATGTCAGATGGACATGTTTTGGTTTTGCGTAATTGCTTTTTTGTACCCAACGCAACTTGTAATATCATTTCTGTATCTTTAGTTTCTAAAGAAGGTTATGAATTTGCGTTTGTAAGTAATGTTGTAAACATTCACCTTAATCAAGTTTTGATTGGGTCAGGTACATTGAGTGATGGTATATACGTGTTAAACCAACCACTGATTTTTAATGTCCAGAATACACACAAGAGAAAGTCTCCAGAAATAAATCAGACTTTCTTATGGCATTGTAGATTGGGTCACATCAATGAGAGAAGGTTGACGAAGTTACATACAGAAGGGTATTTGAATGCGTTCGAATATCAGTCGTATGCCACTTGTCAATCCTGTCTCAAAGGAAAGATGACAAAGACTCCGTTTACTGGACATGGAGTAAGAGCGAGCGAGCTCTTGGGACTCGTACACAGTGACGTGTGCGGTCCAATGTCTACACATGCCCGAAGCGGACATTCTTACTTCATTACTTTTACGGATGACTTCTCAAGGTACGGTTATGTATTCTTAATGAAACATAAGTCCGAAGCCTTTGGAAAATTCCAGGAGTATAAGAATGAAGTAGAGAAACAGACCGGCAAAAGTATTAAGATTCTAAGATCGGATCGAGGTGGAGAATACTTAAGTGCCGAGTTCCTGGACTACTTAAAAGAGAACGGAATTCTCTCTCAGCTTACTCCTCCATACACCCCGCAACATAACGGTGTATCGGAGAGACGGAACCGCACCCTATTGGATATGGTGCGGTCCATGATGAGTAACGCTGAGTTGCCGCGATCATTCTGGGGATATGCGCTAGAATCAGCAGCATACCTTTTGAACCGAGTTCCGACTAAGACTGTGCCTACCACCCCTTATGAAATGTGGAGTGGGAAAAAACCCTATCTTCAATATCTGAAGATCTGGGGATGTCCAGCTTTTGTCAAAAAGCAGCATGCGGACAAACTCGAGGCACGCTCAGTACTGTGTAAGTTTGTGGGATACCCAAAGAACACCAGGGGGTATCTTTTCTACTACGCAGAGGAACAAAAAGTACTTGTTTCTCGTAATGCCCACTTTCTAGAACACCAGTTCTTGGAAAAGGAAATAAGTGGGAGCGCAGTAGAACTGGAAGAAATTCCAGAACCACGGACTATTACTGAAAGTTTAGTGGAACCAGAGGGTTCGGAGGAACAGGACATTCCTACGCCGCTCCGCAAGAGTAGTAGGCAGTCTCATCCGCCCGAGAGATACTGCGGTTTTCTCATAGACGGGGATAGAGAGGATTGCATCATAGATTATGATGAGCCTACTAGCTTCCAGCAGGCCGTTAAGAGCGTTGACTCAGTGAAATGGCTGGATGCAATGCGGACCGAAATGGAGTCCATGTACACCAACAAGGTATGGACGTTGGACATTGCTCCAGACGGGGTAAAACCCGTAGGATGCAAGTGGATCTTCAAAAGGAAGATTGGTGTAGATGGACAGGTTGAGACCTATAAAGCTAGGCTGGTAGCAAAGGGTTTTCGTTAAAGACCTGGCTTGGACTATGACGAAACCTTTTCTCCAGTAGCCATGCTGAAATCCATTCGGATCCTTCTTGCCATTGCTGCCTTCCACGATTATGAGATCTGGCAAATGGACGTAAAGACATCTTTTCTAAATGGAAATTTAGAGGAGTGTGTCTATATGGACCAGCCGGAGGGTTTCATTCAGAGTGGGAGCAGCGGAAAGGTGTGCAAGTTGCTTAAGTCCATCTATGGACTAAAGCAGGCGTCGCGGAGTTGGAACATCTGCTTTGATGAGACGGTCAAAGAATTTGGCTTTATCAAAAATCCAGATGAACCATGCATCTATAGTAGATTTGTAGCGAGAACTGTAGTATTCCTCGTTTTATACGTGGATGACATTCTCTTAATAGGAAATGACATTCCTATGCTACAATCTGTCAAGGGGTTCTTGTCACACAGGTTCTCCATGAAAGACCTGGGTGATGCCTCATACATTCTGAGTATCCGGATCTACCGTGACAGATCCAAGAGGATATTAGGACTTTCTCAGTCCAGGTACATCGACACCATACTGAAGAGATTCAGTATGGAAGATTCCAAGCGCGGTAACCTACCGGCTTGTCACGGGATCACCCTCTCTAAAGAGATGTCTCCCAAGACTGATTTGGAGAGGGATCGCATGTCTATTATACCCTACGCTTCTGCGGTAGGCTCTATAATGTATGTGATGTTGTGTACCAGACCGGATGTAGCTTATGCACTGAGTGTGGTAAGCCGGTATCAGTCAAACCCTGGGGAGAAACACTGGATAGCGGTAAAGAAGATTCTCAAGTACCTAAGAAGGACTAAGGAGATGTTCTTGGTGTATGGCGGAAAAGACCTCCAGATCGAGGCCTTTGCTGACTCCAGCTTCCAGAGTGACAAGGATGATTCCAAGTCCATGTCGGGTTTTGTCTTTACCCTCAATGGAGGGGCGGTGTGTTGGAAGAGTTCCAAACAGGAAACCGTTACAGACTCGACGATGGAAGCGGAATACATCGCTGCATCTGATGCAGCAAAAGAAGCTGTCTGGATGAGGAAGTTCTTGAAAGAACTTCAGGTGGTTCCGTCCATTGTTGATCCAATACCTCTGTATTGCGACAACAACGGGGCTATAGCTTTAGCGAAGGAACCCAGGTCCCATCAGAGATCCAGGCACATCTTGAGGCGGTATCACCTGATCAGGGAGATCGTGGATTGCCAGGAGATCGAGGTTCGGAGAGTCGCTTCAGAAGATAACACTGCAGATCCATTCACCAAGGCCCTGCCCCAGACTCAGTTCGAGCGGCTGATCGAGATGATAGGTCTTCGATACGCCAGTACATGGCCTTAGTGCAAGTGGGAGATTGTTAGTGTATATGCCCTAGAGGCCATTACTGTATCATACTAGTTTGTATATTACTTAATGGATGCTTGGGATATTCACCTTGTATATACAATCTTGCTCAAAATAGTAGTATGCTACTTGGTTTGTTTCTACTTCAATGTGTACATGTGTTTATTTTTGTATATCGCCTATACACATTAGTAGAGCCCTTAGGATCTTTGCTTGATTACCAGCGATGTGATGGCCGTCACACTAGTGGGGCTGGGTAATCTATAAGCACATCCTTATGCAGGTCCCTGGTCGAAGGACTATCGAGACAGGGCATCGATACTCCGGAGTAGACCAGCGCATGCGCTTCTCATCCCAGTGTGGGAGACGGTCTGTCCCACAGCCGTCAGTACGTCGTACTTGAGATAGTATGCGGGTGCTCGTTAGGTTACGGGTACACTGGACAGGACTCGTCGGGAACTGACTAGTTGGTATTATACCTATCGTCAGTTATCAGTTCCCAGGTGACATGAGTACAGCTTAGTCCGCTGACTTGACACTGTCACTCCGCCTCGAGTGTGTTCCTACTGTACTTTGATCACTACCCTACCACGGCTCAAAGGAGTCATGCAAACAGGTAGTGGCTGGGTGCAGTCCCGAAGCACTTAGAGGCAGTGACGGTTAGACAGGATTCGTCTCTCCCGGTATTGGGGGTTGACATCGCGCTGTGTCTAGGAGAGCCATTACACGAGTAGTCCCTGGCTAGGGCAATCGAGATATACTGGTAGGTTTCCAGTGTTATCTCAGGGTGTTTTGGGCTTCGCTCCGGCACGACTTGTACCGCTATTGGGGGACTGACGTTTACCGCCCCCTAGGCCCGCCATGCGATGTATCAGACGAACAGACCGGACTGTACGGAGAATGTCACACTCAGGCTCAGTAGGAGTTCAGATGGGTTTCGCCTCGTCGGTCTTCTTGTCGGCATTACCTGGGGACCGTTACGCACAGCTAGTGCCGCTTGCGGTCTGTGGTTAAACCCACTGCCAGCGTAGTGTCGAGTCTTTAGAGTCCCACACAGAAAGCTTTTCGCCTTTAGGCAAAAAAGTAGAGGTCGCATAGTATTGCGACAGGTCGCATGGTTTTACGACAGGGTTCGGTCACATCCGTGCACTTGTGCACATACAGTGTCCGGACTGTTTACACTAGCGGGCTTTGGTTTAAGCCAGATCCTAGTGTACCTTATGGGATTGGATTTATCCAGTTTGCATTCGTGTTCCTCGGAACGCGGATGCGGGTGTGTATGCACAGTTGACAGGGAGACAGAGGCAGTGGATTCTCATTAGGGTTGTTGACAGTTGACCGTTGACTATTTGACTTTTTGCTCAACCCTAATGAGAATATGATATGTGATTAACTATTATATTAATTAAGTATTATGGTGATATGGTTGTTGACTTTGTTGACTTGTTGACTTTTGTTGACTTGTTGACTTTGTTGACTTGTTGACTTTTGTTGACTTGTTGACCGGTTGACTAGGCTTGACTAGTTGACCATCATGATAACCATAGCCATCATTTCATGGCAAAGACTTTTGTTTACTTGCTCATTTGTGTAAAATGAGTGCATGAAATGATATGGTTATGGTTGCTTCAAACCATCACATAAGACTTTTTTTGATATGATGAGTTATGATCACTTTGGATTATGAGAGGGTGAAAGACAAAAGTGTTGCTCATTCTTTCTTGCTCATTCTCTCTCTTGTTCTTGAGCTCTCCTCTTGCTCTCACCCTCAACCTCTTCCTCCCTCTCTTGATTCTATGGTTCTCTTGTCTCATGAGTTGAGAATCAAGAACCATAGATAAAATCCCATTCTATTTCTTCTCTACTCATTCTAGTTCACTAGGTTTAGCAAACCAAGTGAACTAGTTTCTTCAAAGAACGAAGAAGGAGCTAAAGGTTGGAGCTTTCAGGTGGATCTATCTTCGGCATACGGAGACGACGAGAAGAAGCCATCGGACCACCATCGGAGCTTTGAAGACGAAGGAGTTCAAGACAAGTAAGGTATAACCCCCTAACCGAGTAGCTAGAAACTCATAGTTAGGTTGTTAGATAGATGTTTAACCAAGATCCGGGTTTTAGGTCCATGTTACCACCTCCGTAAAAATCGTTTTTTACCAAATTCCGCATTCCCGAAAGTACCGGGAGATGTAGCATGGACTTACAATATACGTATTAAGTTAAGCTCAGGTTTTCAATATCCAGAACACTCATAAAAGAAAGTCTCCAGAGATAAATCAGGCTTTTTTATGGCATTGTAGACTAGGTCACATCAATGAGAGAAGGTTGACTAAGTTACATAGAGAAGGATATTTGAATCCTTTCGAATATCAATCTTATGCTACTTGTGAATCTTGTCTCAAAGGAAAGATGACAAAGACTCCGTTCACTGGACACGGAGTAAGAGCAAGCGAGCTCTTAGGACTCGTACACAATGACGTGTGCGGTCCAATGTCTACACATGCGCGAGATGTCTTCGGTTATTCCTACTTCATTACTTTTACAGATGATTTCTCTTGGTATGGATATGTCTTCTTAATGAAGCATAAATCCGAGGCTTTTGAGAAATTCCAAGAATATAAGAATGAAGTGGAAAAACAAACAGGCAAGAGTATAAAGACACTAAGATCTGATCGAGGTGGTGAATACTTAAGTGCCGAGTTCCTTGGTTACTTAAAAGAGAATGGAATTCTCTCTCAGCTTACTCCTCTATACACACCACAACATAATGGTGTATCGGAAAGGAGGAATCGAACCCTATTGGATATGGTTCGTTCCATGATGAGTAACGCTGAGTTACCGCGATCATTCTGGGGATATGCGCTAGAATCAGCGGCATATCTTCTGAACAGGGTTCCTACCAAAACAGTGCCTACCACCCCATATCAGATGTGGAGTGGGAAAAAACCCTATCTTCAGTATCTGAAGATTTGGGGATGTCCGGTTTTTGTTAAAAAACAGCATGCGGACAAGCTCGAGGCACGATCAGTACAGTGTAAGTTTGTGGGATATCCAAAGAACTCCAAGGGATATCTATTCTATTACGCAGAGGAACAAAAGGTTTTTGTTTCTCGTAATGCCCAATTTTTAGAACAGCAAGTTTTAGAAAAGGATACAAGTGGGAGCGAAATAGAACTGGAAAAAATTTCAGAACCACAATGTTGGAGATAGTGCCCTCAGAGTCAATTATTGGATCACAGGCACGTGATTGCAATGATTGAGGGAGGACCTATCCCGGTAGGACAGTCTTACTCGAGATGATAGTATGCTATCTGGTTTATCTTTATCATCGTGTACTGCTTTAGGTGACCTGACATGTCGCTATTACACGTTGATAGAGCCCCTAGGATTCTTGCTTGACGACCAGCAGTATGATGGCGATCATATACGTGGGAGCTGGGGTCTATAAGCACATCCTTAAAAGGTCCCTAGTCGTAGGAGTTTCGAGACAGGGCATCGATACTCCATTAGTAGACTAGTGTATACAGTCGAGACCCCGACGAGGGGCGGTGGCCGGTCTCACAAGCCACTGGTGTCAGTTGGTTCACCTAAGATATATACAGGTGCTCATTAGGTTATGAGTACACCGGACAGGACTCGCCGGGAACCTGCTAGTTGGGCTTATACCTGACGTCAGATAGCAGTTCCCTGGTGACATGTGTACAGGTTAGTTCATCGACCTGAGGATCGTCATTTGTCTCGTGTGAGTTCCCACTGTGCTTTGATTACTACCCTACCACGGCTCAAAGGAGTCGTGCAAACAGGTTTTAGTTGGGTACAGTCCCGAGCCACATGGAGGCAGTGAGCGGATTTTCAGGGGTTCGTCTCTCCCGGTATTGGGGGTGAGGTCGCGCTGTGTCTAGGAGAGCCATTACGCAAAGCCCTCGGCCGAGGCAGGAGATTTGCTGGTAGGTATTCCAGTAGTATCTCAGGGCGTTCTGGGCTACACTCCGACACGACTTGTACCGCTTTTGGGGGTCTGACTTTTACCAACCCCCTAGGCCCGACATGCGATGCTCATAGACGAACGGACCGGACTGTACGGATATTGTCACTGACAGGCTCAGTTGGGTGTCGGGGTGAGCTTCCTCATCGACGTCCCTTTTGGTCAATAGCTGGTGGCCCGTCACGTATTGGCTTATACCTCTGACGTGCCAGTGGTTAAATCCACAGCCATAGTATTGACGAGTCTTTAGAGTCCACCACACTTACAGTTACTCAAGCTTTCGGGCGAAACGCTGTAGAGGCCGTATGGAGATATGGCAGGGTCCGATCAGATACGTGCGGTATTGCACGGATCAGGATCGGACAGTTTTGTACTAGTAGCCGTATAGTTATATGGCAGGGTTCGATCTGATACGTGCGGTATTGCACGGATCAGGATCGAACGGATTTTACTAGCCGGTTTTGGTTTAAGCCGGTCCTAGTTTAGTACAGTGTAGATTTTGTCTCATTGCATTTGTATCCGGACGGAATACAGATGCGGGTGTGTATGCACAGTATAGGGGTTTTCCTGTAATTTATTACGGGACCAGTTTTCTGGAGTTGCCAGTTTGCATTCCGTTCCGGCCGGTTTTCCTTTGTTCTTTCCCGGCCGGACTTTTCCGATGGAGGGGGTAATTTGCAGTTTTGCATATTACACTTTGTGGAGGTTTTTCTTGCAAATGTATTTATCATGATAGCATCTTTAGATGCCATTCTTTTCCTTGATCTTTTCATGCTTTATCTTGATTAGAATTGATAAGAATGGTTGATGTAAGTTTGTAATGATTATGTTTGGCTATGGTCACCACTTGTGCTCCTACCATCACCTCCCTTCATGCTTCATATTACCTCCTCCACCATTCTCATTTGAAGATAAGTTTTTTTTCATAAGAAAAGAGAGAAGAAGAAGGAGAGAGTTCTTCATTCTTGAGAGTTTCATCTTCTTGATCTCATTCATGCTAGAAAAATGCAAGCACCATTTTTCTTATCTCATTTCCTCCATCAAGGCAACCAAAACCCAAGTGAGACACTACACTACACATTCTACAGCATATCTTGAGCATGTCGAGTTGCCGGCTTCATGCTCGAGTTGCCTCGGTATTGAGGCGGGAGCCCGTAAAAGACGCAGGCGATGTGGTGCCCTTTCCGGCGAGGAGGCGACGATATGGAGACAAGACTTTCCGCGGGAGATCGGAACGATGAAGAGAAGACCGGAGGACTCGGATCACTCGGTATACTTCTCACCCTATCTCTAGTTAGCTAGAAATAGGTTAATGGTTTACGATCCGGGTTTTCATTGTCCGCGGTAGCGCCGGTTTCCGAGTAAGGAAAAAAAATTTGATTCCGCATTTTGGCCTCGGGTACGAGGCCGGGGCGCTGCCGTGGCGCAACATGGTATCAGAGACACGCCATTAACCTTACCTAGCTTCGTTTGATGTGTTTGCGTTTCCGATCGACCGAAATTTCCAAAAACCGTATTTTTCTAGCACATCAGTTTCTGTCGAAATTTTTTGAAGTCCAAAAATTTTTCAGGTGGTCTTAGAATGATGTGCAGGGAGTTCTAAGAACACTGCAAAAATTTTGTGACATGACTCATCCGTACGACCGCGGAAGGGCGGCCAAAACCCCATTTTGGCCGCGCTTCCGCCGCAGTATTGTGGGATCGTGTGATTATTTTTTTTCAGTGGGCTTATGGGCTGAAATTAGGGGTTTTGGAATGTTAAAATTGGGCCCAGGTTTTCTGTGAGTGCTACAGTTTTGATTGGGGGCCCACTTGTTAATTTTTGGTCAATCGGAAAATTTTTAACACATTATTTCACAGTATTTACATTATATCTGCGACCGTGAATGTCACTTGAACGGTAAATCCGGTCTAACTGCTATAGCCCGGTTAGACGGATTTGCGAACGTGATTTTCACGTTGATGTTCTATGTTTATGCTGTGTTGTTGCGGATCGGTCGTGGGGGATAGCCTGGATGCAATGCTAGTACAGTTTTGTTGTATTATGTACATTTGATATTGCGGGGCGAGCGTCCGACATGTGGACTGCCGTCACTGCCTGATTGTATTATTCTTTTGGGGCACGACCTGGTTGCGGTCGATGTACCCGGTGTATGTATATTTTACTTTCTGTACTAGGATTGCCCCGCGGTGGAGTGCACGGATAGCCGGGTTCTGGAGGGCAACAAGCCCGCATCTCATGGCATTGGGACGGAGGGGGCTTCAGTCTGGAATTGGCGGGCTGTTCGACGCACTCGTAGGGGGTACAGGTTGATCCAGGAGGGGTGCCCAAGTTACCGGATTCCGTGAAGTGCTGGGTGGTCCATTCACGGTGCTGAAGGGGGCTGCCTCGCTTCAGGTTTTGGCGGGTGACTTGCCGCGCCCGTAGGGTCTAGGTTTTCATTGCACAGGCTATCCACACAACCAGGGGAACGTCGGGTTTCAGCAGCGGCTCTGTGAAACCCGGGGGTTCCAGATATCTGTATTGTTTTGTGATGCTGTACATTTCTGCGATGTTGCATTTTTATCCACGCCTTGAGCGAAATACTATATATTGGTATATATATATTAGTAGATGTTGTATATGTTTTTCATCCGCGCTAGTCCAGTCCCCGCTCTGCCGTTAGTTAGCTAACCTAACGGGTGATGACGGGACCCAGTGGCGAATGCGGATGGCATATACGTACGTCAGTATATTTTCGTTCTTTGTGGTGTGATCATTTGATGGGACTGCATTGATTCGGATCAATGCAAGATAAACAAACCTAATCTGATGTTGTTGGAACACTTTTTCAAAAAGCTGTTATTGCAAGGACGTTCACTTTTGTTTTGCATCGTGGTATTCATTTGGAATATCCTGCTCCTCAGTCGACGAGGCAAGGGCCGAGATCCCTTCACCGGGAGTGACCCCTTGGACAGAAGTTTGCGTCAGGGCATTAACTTCACTATAGCCGATTACTTTTGCTTTGCATCGTGGTATTCAGTTGGAATATCCTGCACCTCATTCTACGGGGAAAGAGCCGAGATCCCTTCACCGGGAGTGACCTCTTTAGTAAAGGTTTTCGTCACTATATTTTTATAAAAGGCTATGCAGTTCCTTCAACGATATCAAGTTCATTACGTTAAAGGTTTTTCGCCAAAAACCAGCCGTAGCCCTCCGTCATTTCCTACAGGTATTATTTGGTATTCGTGCTGCGTTTGTTGACCTAGTCAAGACGTAGTGTTCGGTAGCTAAGTGGTACTTGTTTGTTGCATAAGTGGGATTGGTTAAGACAGTCGTGCTGCCTTGTTGACCTAGTCAAGGGCACGTACGGGTGGGTTTAATGCAATCCAGAATAATGACGGGTTGAACTTGACTGGCGGTTTATGGTTTGTTGACCTAGTCAAGGTCATAAACCGCTTGGGGTAAAAATCACATCGGGAGTTTCAAAAGAACTGAAACTTGCCAGGCATGCGCATACCTTCTGGAGTGTGGTGACTTGAGTGGATTCCGTCAAGTTATCATGCGATGATAGTTGGATCCCGATTCCCACTGATGAGTTGGTTTACTCCTCGGGTGATCCCGACTAATTCTTCTTTCAGGTTTGGAGGAGAATTTGAGGTACAGTGGGAGGCTTCCTGATTAGACTAAGTGATAACCATTCTGATCTAGGTTAGAGTGAACGCTGAGTGTTTCTTTTCTCTCTCTCTTTGACAGCGACCATTGACCCGACCCTAAGACTATGACTCAGTGACCAAGTTGACCGAACCTTCTTAATACTGGCTTTTAGATTGTCAGAGTTGCAGACCTCATTGCCACTCCTACTTTTACCCTTTTCTCCAGGACACCCCGTATTACTGCGAACGTCCACTTCCATTGGACAAAACCATCGTATGGTTAGATACGAACTCGAAGGACTTCGAGGATGGTTTTTGGTTCTGGAGAAAACGAATGGGATTATTCAGTTGTCTTTTCTTTTCACCTTCTCTCATTGCGAGTACTCCTTGGTTTAGGAGATAGCACACCTATTACGCAAATTGGATAGTCTTCTTCCAAACCTTAGGCTGGTGCCGACCGGTAAGGAATGAAGAAAACCAATTAGCATAACGATGGTGTGCAGAAGGTATTAAGTTAAGACAAAGCTAGGGATTAGTAGGAGGGCAAAGTAAATTGCGACTGATATTCACGACCAAACCAAGTATTTCTTCGCCAATCCTAAATCACTTTTGTATTTCTCCAGGACACTCTGTGTCACTACGAAGATCCACAGTTTATTGGATACTCCATCGTATGGTTATATACGAACTCGAAAGGAACTTGTTCCAGTTCGGGGATGGATTCTGGTTCAGGAGAAATAGGAATAAAGTACATTCAGGTGTCTTTCATCTTCACCTTCTCTCGCATTGCGAGTGTTCCTAGGATTGGGACAGTACACCCTTTATGCTTTTTGGATAGTCTTCTTCCAAACCATAGGCTGGTGCCGAACGGTAGAGAAGGAAGAAAACCAATTGGCCTAAAGGGGTGTGCAGACGGTAATGACTAAAGACATATAAAGGGATTTGGACATATGGCAAAGAGATATACGGTTACAGTTGTGAATCTGGATAATGGAAGAGGCATTACTAAGAATACCAGGATACCCCGACGAAACATTTCAATGTTTCAGTTTCACCGTGTACTGTTAATGGAAAACTGATTTCCCAGTTAGACACTTACTCCAGGGTATGTATTTACCAGGTATGATTCTCACATCTGTATGGTTTTACAGATGATGAGTGGGAGTAAGTTATTGGGAATAGGGTGATCATCCTCATTATATCGGGATTCGTTGTAATCGGTGATATTTGAGGAGATCATCTGGGCTGTTTGCCGGTCGGCAAACATTTGGTTTTGAATATCCGCTGTTGTGCACCAATTTCAAATTGATATATCTGTACGTCTATTTTCATAGAGTGAGATATACCTTTTGATATTATATCGATGACATTTACCTATATCAGTGGATGGTTAGGTAAGGAGCATCAAACAGTGATGTAATTCTTCTTAACCATAAGTACAGTTTTCAACCTACGACGCACAGTGAAAGAGTTGTTAGACTCAGCGGACTTATACAGAGTATTGTATGTTGTCCAGTGTCCATCAGGATAGAAGGGTTGGTCCTCGTACTATATTCGGTTTACTTATGACTTCTCTAGATTTTAGACAGCTGTTTCGTGGAAACACAGGGTCTAAGTTCTGAGGAGTTATAGGTATTTGAATAAGAGTAGAGAACCAAGTATTACAAGTATCGGGATTCTTCAAAGTAATCGAAGATGTAGATACTTGTGTATGGTATTCAGTTGATAGTAATGGTAAAGAGAAATTGCTTCTCTTTCAGGTTACTCATAATTGGAAGCATTCCTAAGTTGAGTGACGCTGATCGGCCTCCTTCCATTTAGTTTACATGCACTGGAGACAGCTGCATGATTTGAATCTGGTTCAATTAAATCAGTGCCTCTGTTTCTATATTGGATATAGAACAGTTCATATCTTAACGATGTTAAGGTACGGGGAGTTGTCCGGCTTATGCTTAAAACCAGACTCTGGACAACTCAAGGCACGTTTCTGTAATGGCTGTTTGTGGGTTGACCCAGGCTATGACGAGGGTTGACTTTCTACCATCTGGATGAACAATAGCAATATTGTTCTAGACTCGCCACAGTTTTAATAAAAATGGATTTTTTCAGAAAACATTAGTGGGAGTATGGTAGAACTGGAAGTAATTCCAAAACCACAAACGATTACTGAAGATTTGATAAGGAACCTAAAGATTCAATCTGATTTGACATTCCATTGGCCACTCCGCAGATACGGTGGGTAACTTCAGGCACCCGAGAGGTACTCCGGTAGCCTCAAGGACGGTGACAGGGAAGTTCTTGTTTACCCACACTTGCCATTGTTGTTGTTCCAGGCTGCGAGACCCGGTGGGAGGATGAGTATAGCGTCGTTCTAAACTAGCTTTAGAAGTGCACGTCTATATGACTCTGCCAGAGGGTTGTCGTAGTCAGTGGGAGCAGCGGAAGCATTGGTGGACATCAGGCTTATGTCTATTTATAGACTAAAGCAGATATAGCGGAGTTAGATCATCTGTTTCTGATGTGACAGTCATGGGTTTGACGTCATCAGAATAGGGGATGGATCTGTTGAGCGGGTAGTAGGAAGTGATATTCCTATACTACGATCGGTTATACTTTGGTCGTCACACAGTGGTTTCTCCACAAAGGACTTGGACATTATATCAGACATACTGGTTACTAGATCTATGGTTATGGATCTAGATTTGGGTAGTTTCCCAATCTGGGTACCTTGACAGCATTCTATGGGTATTTAGAATGGACGACTCCAGGCACGGTAGTATACCTGCAGTTGATGGAGTCACCCTCTCTAAAGGTGTCTTATAGACTAAAGGGGAGAGGGATACTCATGATTGGCAGATCACTTGCTTAGGCAATTGAGTCAATCATGAGATGTCAAGTACCACACCAGATGTCGTTCTTGCACTAGATGCAATAAGTTGATATTGATCCAATCCTGGAGAAACAGTCGGAAGCAGTTTTAGAACATAAGTGAATGTTCTAGGGATATGATAACGGCTGCCTCCTTTATGAGACGGTTATCATTCCAGGCTTCCAAGGTGACATGGACGACAAGGAGGTTGTCAGAGTTATAGTTCTCCCTCTGACGAGGGGCAGTATTTTGGACAGGTGGTCCAAGGCAATACTGAGGGAGGCTTGGCGCAGGATACTGATTAAGTTCGGTTGACGATACAGTCTAAGAAGTTTGGATTTGGAGTTCATTTATGAGCTAGGTCCCATCAGATATCCAGACATATTCTAAGACAGGTATTGCTCATTTCGGGAGATGGTTTTCTCCGCGAACTTGAGATATAGAGAGACATAGAAAGAAACATCACAGCGAATCCACTCACTGAGGCTATTCCTCGAACGCAATAGTCTCGCAAACGAGCTTTGTGAGACTGACTAGTAGAGGAGTTGGGTGTTCGGTATCACACGGGCTGTGAGTATGCGACATCGCAATAATTAGCCTTGAGTGCAAGTGGGAGATTGTTGGAGATAGTGCCCTCAGAGTCAATTATTGGATCACAGGCACGTGATTGCAATGATTGAGGGAGGACCTATCCCGGTAGGACAGTCTTACTCGAGATGATAGTATGCTATCTGGTTTATCTTTATCATCGTGTACTGCTTTAGGTGACCTGACATGTCGCTATTACACGTTGATAGAGCCCCTAGGATTCTTGCTTGACGACCAGCAGTATGATGGCGATCATATACGTGGGAGCTGGGGTCTATAAGCACATCCTTAAAAGGTCCCTAGTCGTAGGAGTTTCGAGACAGGGCATCGATACTCCATTAGTAGACTAGTGTATACAGTCGAGACCCCGACGAGGGGCGGTGGCCGGTCTCACAAGCCACTGGTGTCAGTTGGTTCACCTAAGATATATACAGGTGCTCATTAGGTTATGAGTACACCGGACAGGACTCGCCGGGAACCTGCTAGTTGGGCTTATACCTGACGTCAGATAGCAGTTCCCTGGTGACATGTGTACAGGTTAGTTCATCGACCTGAGGATCGTCATTTGTCTCGTGTGAGTTCCCACTGTGCTTTGATTACTACCCTACCACGGCTCAAAGGAGTCGTGCAAACAGGTTTTAGTTGGGTACAGTCCCGAGCCACATGGAGGCAGTGAGCGGATTTTCAGGGGTTCGTCTCTCCCGGTATTGGGGGTGAGGTCGCGCTGTGTCTAGGAGAGCCATTACGCAAAGCCCTCGGCCGAGGCAGGAGATTTGCTGGTAGGTATTCCAGTAGTATCTCAGGGCGTTCTGGGCTACACTCCGACACGACTTGTACCGCTTTTGGGGGTCTGACTTTTACCAACCCCCTAGGCCCGACATGCGATGCTCATAGACGAACGGACCGGACTGTACGGATATTGTCACTGACAGGCTCAGTTGGGTGTCGGGGTGAGCTTCCTCATCGACGTCCCTTTTGGTCAATAGCTGGTGGCCCGTCACGTATTGGCTTATACCTCTGACGTGCCAGTGGTTAAATCCACAGCCATAGTATTGACGAGTCTTTAGAGTCCACCACACTTACAGTTACTCAAGCTTTCGGGCGAAACGCTGTAGAGGCCGTATGGAGATATGGCAGGGTCCGATCAGATACGTGCGGTATTGCACGGATCAGGATCGGACAGTTTTGTACTAGTAGCCGTATAGTTATATGGCAGGGTTCGATCTGATACGTGCGGTATTGCACGGATCAGGATCGAACGGATTTTACTAGCCGGTTTTGGTTTAAGCCGGTCCTAGTTTAGTACAGTGTAGATTTTGTCTCATTGCATTTGTATCCGGACGGAATACAGATGCGGGTGTGTATGCACAGTATAGGGGTTTTCCTGTAATTTATTACGGGACCAGTTTTCTGGAGTTGCCAGTTTGCATTCCGTTCCGGCCGGTTTTCCTTTGTTCTTTCCCGGCCGGACTTTTCCGATGGAGGGGGTAATTTGCAGTTTTGCATATTACACTTTGTGGAGGTTTTTCTTGCAAATGTATTTATCATGATAGCATCTTTAGATGCCATTCTTTTCCTTGATCTTTTCATGCTTTATCTTGATTAGAATTGATAAGAATGGTTGATGTAAGTTTGTAATGATTATGTTTGGCTATGGTCACCACTTGTGCTCCTACCATCACCTCCCTTCATGCTTCATATTACCTCCTCCACCATTCTCATTTGAAGATAAGTTTTTTTTCATAAGAAAAGAGAGAAGAAGAAGGAGAGAGTTCTTCATTCTTGAGAGTTTCATCTTCTTGATCTCATTCATGCTAGAAAAATGCAAGCACCATTTTTCTTATCTCATTTCCTCCATCAAGGCAACCAAAACCCAAGTGAGACACTACACTACACATTCTACAGCATATCTTGAGCATGTCGAGTTGCCGGCTTCATGCTCGAGTTGCCTCGGTATTGAGGCGGGAGCCCGTAAAAGACGCAGGCGATGTGGTGCCCTTTCCGGCGAGGAGGCGACGATATGGAGACAAGACTTTCCGCGGGAGATCGGGACGATGAAGAGAAGACCGGAGGACTCGGATCACTCGGTATACTTCTCACCCTATCTCTAGTTAGCTAGCAATAGGTTAATGGTTTACGATCCGGGTTTTCATTGTCCGCGGTAGCGCCGGTTTCCGAGTAAGGAAAAATTTTTTGATTCCGCATTTTGGCCTCGGGTACGAGGCCGGGGCGCTGCCGTGGCACAACACACAAGCTATTACTGAAAGCTTGGAAGAACCAGAAGGTTCGGGAGAACAGGACATCCCGACGCCACTCCGTAGGAGTAGTAGGCAATCTCATCCGCCCGAAAGATACTACGATTTTCTCATAGAAGGGGATAGAGAGGATTGCACTATTGACTATAATGAGCCAAGCCATTCAGAGCGGTGACTCGGTAAAATGGCTGGATGCAATGCGAACCGAAATGGAGTCCATGTACACCAACAAAGTATGGTCTTTGGACATTGCTCCAGATGGGGTAAAACCCGTAGGATGCAAATGGATCTTCAAAAAGAAGATTGGTGTACATAGACAGGTTGAAACCTATAAGGCTAGACTTGTTGCAAAGGGTTTCCGTCAAAGACCTGGTTTGGACTATGACGAAACCTTTTCTCCAGTGGCTATGCTCAAATCCATTAGGGTCCTTCTTGCTATTGCTGCCTTCCACGATTATGAGATCTGGCAGATGGACGTAAAGACGGCCTTTCTAAATGGTAATTTGGAAGAAAGCATCTATATGGATCAGCCAGAGCGATTCATTCAGAGTGGGAGCAGCGGTAAAGTATGCAAGTTGCTTAAGTCCATCTATGGACTAAAGCAGGCATCGCGGAGTTGGAACATCTGTTTTGATGATGCTGTCAAACAATTTGACTTTATCAAAAATCCAGATGAACCATGCATATACAGTAAGAATGTAGGGAGAGCTGTAGTATTCCTTGTCTTGTACGTGGATGACATTCTCCTAATAGGAAATGATATTCCTATATTACAGTCAGTCAAAAGATTCTAGTCACATAAATTCTCCATGAAAAACCTGGGTGATGCCACCTACATTCTGGGGATCCGGATCTATCGTGATAGATCAAAAAGGATGTTGGGACTTTCACAGTCCAGGTACATAGACACCATAGTGAAGAGATTCAGTATGGATGATTCTAAGCGCGGTAACCTACCGGCCTGTCATGGAATCACCCTCTCCAAAGAGATGTCTCCCAAGACTGATTTGGAAAGGGATCGCATGTCGATTATACCCTACGCTTCTGCGGTAGGCTCTATAATGTATGCAATGTTATGTACCAAACCAGATGTAGCATACGCATTGAGCGTAGTAAGCCGGTATCAAGCAAACCCAGGGGAGAAGCACTGGATAGCAGTAAAGAACATTCTCAAGTACCTGAAGAGAACTAAGGAGATGTTCTTGGTGTATGGCGGAAAAGACCTCTAGATAGAGGCCTTTGCCAACTCAGGCATCCAGAGTGATAAAGATGACTCCAAGTCCATGTCGGATTATGTCTTTACCCTCAATGGAGGGGCGGTCTGTTGGAAGAGTTCCAAGCAGGAGACTGTTGTTGACTCAACGATGGAAGCGGAGTACATAACTGCTTGCGATGCCGCAAAAGAAGCAGTCTGGATGAAGAAGTTCCTCACAGAACTTCAGGTGGTTCCTACCAGTGTTGATTCAATACCTTTGTATTGTGACAACAACGGCGCTATAGCTTTAGAGAAGGAACCCAGGTCCCATCAGAAGTCCAGACACATCTTAAGGCAGTATCACCTGATCAGGGAGATCGTAGATCGCTGGAAGATCGAGGTGAAAAGAGTAGATACGGAGAATAACATTGTTGATCCATTCACAAAGGCCCTTCCTCAGACGCAGTTCGAGAGGCTATTCGAGATAATAGGTCTACGATATGCCAGCTCATGGCCCTAGTGCAAGTGGGAGATTGTTAGTGTATATGCCCTATGGGCCATTATTGTATCATACTAGATTGTATATTGCTTAATGGAAGCTTGGGATATTCACAGTTGTATATACAGTCTTGCTAAAAATAGTAGTATGCTACTTGGTTTGTGTCTACTTTAATATGTGCATATATTTCTTGTAACGTATCACTTATACATATTAGTAGAGCCCATAGGATCTTTGCTTGATTACCAGCATTATGATGGCAGTCATACTAGTGGGGGCTGGGTAGTCTGTAGGCAACATCCTATACAGGTCCCTGGTCGTTGGATTATCGAGATAGGGCATCGATATTCCGGAGTAGACTAAGTGTGTACTCTTCTTATCCCAGTTGGGGAGATGGTCTGTCCCACAGCCATCGGTACGTCGTACTGGAGATAGTATACAGGTGCTCGTTAGGTTACGGGTACACCGGACAGGACTCGCAGGGGAACTGATTGGTTGGTATTATACCCGTCGTCAGTTAACAGTTCCCAGATGACATGAGTACAGCATAGTCCGTAGACTTGACACTGCTACTTCGCCTCGAGTGTGTCCCACTGTTCTTAGATTGCTACCCTACCACGGCTCAAAGGAGTTGTGCAAACAGGTAGCAGTTGGGTGCAGTCCCGAGCACTTGGAGGCAGTAGTGGTTAGATAGGATTCGTCTCTCCCGGTATTGGGAGATGATATCGCGCTGTGTCAGAGAGCCATTACGCAAAGTCCCTGGCCAGGGCAAGCGTGATATACTGGTAGGTTCCAGTAGCTTCTCAGAGTGTAATGGGCTTCACTCCGACACGACTTATACAGCTATTAGGGGACTGACGCTTGCCGCCCCCTAGGCTTGATATGCGATAGTCTTAGTGTAGGGTTCCTAGGCACTCTCAAGAGGTCTCACAAGGTATCAACCATGCCAATTTCAAATTTTACGGTGCCGAGAAACCCTAGACTGGATCGTTAACTAGAAATTTAGGCGAACACATGCAACTAGTAAACTACTTTACTAAGAGAACGGAAATACAACCTTTGTAGATCCGGTCCTCCACCTCCATAGCTCCGCAATGAAGTCTCCTCGCTGTCCAAATGGAATCCCGGGCTCTAGCGTCGGCTTCATCGGAGAAATGGGCGGGCAAGGTCGTCGGCTTCGTGCCGAAGATGATCTACGTCGAGGCATCACTAGATCAAGCTCCCACTTCACCAAGTCATAAAACTTGTGAAGAAAACACCCTATACTACTTGGCAAGAGGTAGAGGATGAAGAAATAGGAAGTGGGCTCACTTTAGAATTGGATTTCTCACTCATTTGCTCAAGTTGCCATTGATGGAGCAAGGTGTCTTCTTGAAGAAGAAGAAGAAGAAGGAGATAATATTATGATAAGTTAATTTCAAAATGGAAAAGAAAATGAATCCTTATCATAATATCAACCATGGTCAAGTGTAGAGAATAGACTAGGGTTAAGTGGAATGGTTAGGGTTAAGCATGAGACAAAATGGTCACTAAGTCAAAGCTTCAAGAAGCTTCAACAACAAACAAAGTTAGCCACCATTTTCTCTTTATGCTTATCATTTTCCAAAAAGAATAAATAAATAAATAAATAAATAAGAAAATGAAAAACCCTAACCATTTCACAACCATGGTTTAATCTTTACACAAACCCAAGTAAGCATGCATCATCAAAGATGATACAAACTTGTGCACAAAAATATATCACATATACAATGTGCACAAACAAGTGAGAAAAACCATTTAAAGTGAACCAATACTAGTTAATGCAAAGTAATATATCAAATATATAATTATGCATTAAATCATTAAATCAACACTTGATTCAATGATCCGGTCATGTCGCACACAACCGACTAGTATACAATGTATCGATTTATCGAATCAATCCTTGATTCGATAACTAGGTTATATCCCATACAACCATTCGACACATTCATCGCGAGAATGAAATACGGTATCACATACACGCATTATTCTCGGTCACGCACATATCACATATGCGCTCCTATTTCGTTTCGCTTGAGCCAGGAAACCTCTATGTAGGACTCTAAAGACTCGTCAATACGCCGGCAGCAGGTGATGATCATATCAAACACCCACAAGCCGCAAGCGGTCTGCTAAACGTAACGGCCACCCGGGTATTAAGCGATCAGAAGATCGACGAGCAAGCCCGCTCACACTCCTGTGAATCCAACCAGTAACACTTACCGTACAGTCCGGTCTCGTCGTCTGATATGTCGCATATCTCGCCTAGGGGTGGTAAACGTCAGACCCCAATAGCTCGATAAGTCGTGTCGATATGAGATCTATAACAGTTCGAGAAACTACTGGTAACACTTACCAGTAAATCTCAGCAACCCTGGCCAAGGATTTCCGGTTATAGCCAATCGAACACAGCGCAACATCAACTCCCTATACCGGGAGAGACGAATCCCCTCCTATCGCTCATTGCCTCCATGTGATTCGGGACTGTACCCAAAAACCACCATTTTGCACGCCCTCTTGGACGTGGTAAGGTGGAAATCAAAGCACAGTGGGAACCACACAAGACTCTATGACGATCTCGGGTCAACAGACTACTCTGTACCAGTGTCACCAGAGAACTGCCATCTGACGTAAGGTATAATACCATCTGGGAGTTCTCGACGAGTCCGTCCAGTGTACCCAGTCTCCACTGAGCACCCGTATATCATCTCTGATGTCAAACACCAATGGATATGGGATCATCCATCGCCCATCTGTATGGGTCGAGAAGGTATACGCTAGTCTACTCTGGTATATCGATGCCCCGTCTCGATACACCCACGACTAGGGACTTTGAAGGATGTACTTATGGACTACCATGTCCCCACTAGTATGATCCGCATCATAGTCCAGGTAGTCAAGTACACATCCTAAGGGCTTTACCAACATGTAACAGAGAGATAATCAGTGTACACGTTAAGGTAAAGAGTAACCAGATAGCATACTATCATGTCGAGCAAGAAAGTCCTCCCTATATATGTCCCAACATCCACTACAATATACATCCAATGTACAGTAATGGCCTCTAGGGCATACATATAACTAACAATCTCCCACTTGCACTAGGGCCATCTGATAGCAGTGGTTGGAGTATCTCATACTCAACCATCCCATAAAAGTCTCTCGCTGGGAATAGGCCTTCGTGAGTGGATCCACCGTGTTGTCCTCTGAGTCTACTCTCCTGACCTCGATCACCCTGGAGATCAACCATCTCCATGATCAGGTGATACTGCTTTAGAATATGTC
The DNA here is from genome assembly GCA_030015575.1 of Agapanthus africanus. Taxonomy (NCBI): domain Eukaryota; kingdom Viridiplantae; phylum Streptophyta; class Magnoliopsida; order Asparagales; family Amaryllidaceae; genus Agapanthus; species Agapanthus africanus. The sequence continues at coordinate 124,500,260 of CM057343.1, forward strand.
TGGATCACTGATGGGACGGACGTTCCTTGGCATAAGCCACAACTCCATTGTCACACAATGGGAGGAACGTAGTTCATCTCATGAACCAATATACACCCAAACAGCCTCTTTGGTAGCATCTTAAGTAGCGATGTATCCTGCCTTCATCGTCTAGTATGTCACGGTATCTAGCTTGGAACTCTTCCAACATACCGTCCCTCTACTGAGGATTAAGACAATGCCTGTGACTGACATTCAGTCATCTTTATCACCCTGGAACACTTCCAGTGATTCTCCCCAGGATCGATTGATACCATCTCACTACAGCTAGTGAGTATTCTAATACCCAAATAACATCTATCTCATAGATGAAACTCAGGATTTAGGAGGTGTCACTTTGATCTTATATGGAGAATCCATGTGATAAGCGGAGATTGATCGAGCGTAGCATAGGAAACTCCTTCCCTATCAAGAGTATGTCATCCACGTACTCTACGAGGATCGCCACCATACTCCCTACTACCTTTTTGTATATACAAGGTTCATCTACCATTTTGATGATGTCAAACTCTTTGACTATCTCATCAAAACAGATGTTCCAACTCCGCGATGCCTGCTTTAATCTTATAAAACATCTTGTACACGTTTCCACTGCTCCCACTGTCTACGAAGCCCTCTGGCTGTGTACTTACAGACGTTCTCTTCTAAAACATCATTTAGAAAAGCAGTCATGACACCCAACTGCCAGATATCGTAGTCATGGTATGTAGCCATGGCAAGTAGTATCTGGATGGACTTAAGCATAGGTACTGGAAAAGGTTTCATCATTATCCACGCCTGGTTGATGACGAAAACCTTTAACAAGTCTAGCTTTGAAAGTCTCAACTTTTCCATCTACACCAAGTAATCTTCTCAAGATATACTTGCTCCTGATGGGGATTTAACCCTTCAGATATAGCAACTAAAGTCCATGCTTTGTTGGTGTATAAGGATTCCATCTCAGATCACTAAGCATCCAGCCATTCTTACAGAGTCTTACTCCTGGTGGCCTGCCCGAAACTAGTTGGGTCATCATCTCATAATGCAATCCTCACTCCCACTGTCATAGAGAAACCAAAGTTTCTCTCAGGTGGGTGAGGAAACCAACTAGATCGGAGGAGAGGCTGAAGTTCATCGGTTGCTATTGAATCCTTTAGTTCTACCAAATCATCAGCTGCAGTTTGTATAGCTGGAACCTTTCCAGCTCTTCATAACTGACCCTGCCTCGAGCTTGTCCGGATTTTGCTTTTAGACATAGGCCAAACAACCCTAAATCTTAACCAACTTAAGATATGGGCTCTTCCCTTTCCATATCACATATGAAGCGTTAGGCTACTGATTTGATTGGAACCCTATTCAATAGGTATGCAACTTCTCAAGTGCATAACACCCAAAAGGAAAAATGTAACTCAGTAGTACTCATCATAGAGCGCACCTTATCATATAGGGTGTGTTTGCTCCGCCCCGATATACCATCATGCTATGGTGTATACGGAGGAGTAATGCTGAGAGAGAATCTCATTCTCGTTTAGAATAATCCAGGAATTCCGTGCTCAAGTATTCTCCTCCCTGATCTCATCATAGGACATAATACTTATACCCGTATTGGTTCTCTACTTCTAGCTTATATTCTGTGAATATCTCAAAAGGTTCGGACTTGTGTTTCAACAGGAACATATGTCTGAATCTTGAGAGATCATCAGAGAATGTAATGAAGTAAAAAGAACCAGTCCAGGCATGTGTAGACAGGGGACCTTTATACATCAACATGTATCATCCCAAGAGTTCACTAACTCTTTCTCTGTTTCCAATAAACAGAGCTGGTGTCATTATATCTTTGTAACATGACTGGCAAGTTTCATAAGATGTAAATTCAAACTGATTTAAATATGCATCTATATGTAACTTCAGCTAGTCGGGTCGCATTGATATGACCTAGTCTACAATGCCTCAAGAAGAATTCGTTCATTTCTGAACTCTTCCTGTTGTGTGTGATCCGTATACTAAGAACTATAGTTTGATTTAGAACGTCAATGCTTTTAGATAACGTGCCTGAACCGATCAACTTTTGATATAGGAAATGTTCAAAACATTATCCAACAATACAAAATTTTACCATTTCTTTACTAATAAAGAGACTGATATGATTTTGTATATCAGGTTCGGTATCTAATAACATTCGTTCAGAATCAATGTATTTTTAATACAGGGTGACAGTGCCCAACAGACTTGGCTGCAACACTTGCCCCGTTTTCTGCCTCATGAAACTTATCACCCGTTCTCAGTTTTCTACCTTTTTGTAGCCCTATGTAACATATTACATATCTGGGATCCTGATCCGGTATCAAATACCCAGGATTCAGAGGATACTGAGAAACAGTTCTTTATAATGAACACACCCGAAGATGATGCATCAGCATGCACTCTCTTCGTTTGGGCGGCATGGGAATCTTGGTATTCCCCTATTTCCTGCTCTGTCTTATAACAATTATAAGTTGGAGCGGGACCAACGTTCCCCAGCTCAGTATAACAAGCGGGTTCGGTCAAAATATCCGTTTTATTATCTTGAATAAGGCGTGATATGGTCGCTACCAGGAGAGAGAGAGAAGAAAACACTCTGCGTGCGCTCTTGCAAGAATAGATTGGTTATTATTTTATCTAATCAGGATGGCTCCCACTGCTTTTTATCAAATCTTCCTTCAAACCCTAAAAGGAAAGACTAGCCGGGATTAATTACACACTACAAGTTCGCCAATCTTTCAGCCAGGCCAGTGTCGGTACTTTGAGGGAGGTCCCCCGTGCTTTCGCACGAACCTAATTAATGTAAATCTCATTTTCCCAGAGGCGTAATCTCGTTAACACCTTTCTAGACACCTACTTGATCGGCTAATTGTAATGTATAAAACTCTCCCAGGAGTAACTCTTACTCGTAGCGGGTATCGGGATCCAACTATCTCATAGAAGGTATGCAATCTCATTGCAAATTTCAACACTTGAAATTCCCGATAATTTTGCCCCTAGCGTCCTATGACCTTGACGCAGGCCAACAAACCATAGTGCGCTAGTCAAGTTCAACCCGTCATTTCCTGATTGAATTAAACCCACCCGCACGACCCTTGACGCAGGCCAACAAAGTCGCACGACTACCCTAATCCAATCTGCATCATATGCATAAGCAGATAAATACCAGTTAGCTACCGCACACTACGCCTTGACGCAGGCCAACAAACGTAGCACGAATACTAACTACTACTTATCTGAAATGACGGAGGGCTACGACAGGTTTTTTTGAAAACCTATTGCGTAATGAACTTGATATCGTTGTAGAATCAAATGAATTTTGAAATGGAGTGTTTTTGAGGCTTTTCTAGTTTTGCTAAAGGAGTCACTCCCGGTGAAGGGATCGTCGGTCCTTTCCTCGTCGAATGAGGTGCGGGATATATCATATATATCACTGTGCAAGGCAAAACTCTTAAAAGCAATCAAAAGACAAACCGAGTGTGTAGCATCTGTCAGTTATTGCTAAAGGAGTCACTCCCGGTGAAAGGATCTCAGTCCTTTCCTCATCGAATAAGGTGCAGGATATATCACATATACCGCTGTGCAAAGCAAGAACTGTAGCTACCTGTTTTATTCTGAAATTCGATTCTGCAACATCTTTAGGTTTCTTTTATTTCATTAATCATATTAATGAAGTCCCATCATTTAAGTACCTAAACATCACAGATAAATACGACGTACACTTATGACATTCGCATTCGCCTCGATGTCCCCTCGTGCACCGTTAGGTTAGGTAACTAACGGCAGAGCGGGGCAGGGCTAGCGCGGGTGTAAAACATAAGTAACGTCTATATAATATATCATATATACTATATACTGTATCTATCACAGAACATCACATGATCACATCACAGATATCGCAGCAGAAGAAACATATAAAATATTGGATATACTAGGACGTCCGTGTTTTCAATACGAGCCAGTATAAAACACGGATTCCACGGTCGTGATGAATAGCCAAACCCACACCCCAAGACCCCTACGATAGCGGCAAGCAACCCTACCAATTCTAGAGTTAGGAGACCCGGCCTCGACACCTCGAGTTGGTCTTCCACTGGACTCCAGAACCCGGTTACTTGTGCCCTCCTCCTTAGGTCTATCCTAGTGCGGAAAAGTAAATAATATACATCAACGGTGACAACTTCCGCAACCTGGAAGTGCCCCAATAAAAGAATATTACATACAAGTTTTTACATGAATGAAAATGAAAAACACTCATCTCATATAAAAACCCCCCGGCCATTCAAACACGACGATCCAATATAACATATCCAGCAATACATAACATCACATGTCATCAACGTAAGTAAATATGCGCATCCCAATTGTCGTTGACATATAGCAACGAAACCGGCAATATCACATATTACACTTACGGTCACAGAAAAGAAAGTGTAAAACTACAACAGTTGGAATCCGCAACCTCCTCAGACATCGCATACCTGACCAAATGAATTCCTTAGACATCACATGCCTAACAATTATAAACCCCGCATTTTAGTCTCATTATCGAAAACGCTTTTCAATATCAAGTCGGGCAATTCAACAAGATTCCCGTCATCCTGATCGAATGCTCGTCGCAAACTTCAGTAGGCGGCCGCACCCCCGACGCCGTCGACAAAGTGCACCAAGGCGGAACACCGCTGCCGCGAGCACCCGAACGGATGCTTTCGGCGACGGGGTTCTCCTGCAGTCACTTGGTCGGGGCTATGGAGTGAGGCTGTCTATTAAGTTTACCCGGCGAGTATCCGCGTACGCTACGTGATTGCGACGGACTTTTGATCACATCAAAATTCCGTGGCAACCGATCAAGTGAGACTAAAGTGCTAGATTTATAACATTCATTCAGTTATCTCATAACTATTTGTGAATTCCAAGTATTGTATCACATTCCGGATAAATAGAAAATGTTAAACTTTTCGATCGAACAATCGAACACCCAAGTTTTCCCGAAACCGTTCAACACATGAAATAGGTTCAAAGACATTCACTTCATGCCTCAGTACCAACGGTCCAGCCGTAGAAGGGTCAAGCCAACGCCTCACATGTGGCACGCCGTACTGCCCTAAACCCGAAGGTTCAAAGGGCAGTTCAAGACGGTCACATAATCGAGTTAAGGTTTGTTGTCTTCTAGAGGGACCATCGCGTTACTTGCACTACTCAGAACGTCCTTAAACCACAGAAAAATCCAACACTTGGAAATTTTCCGACAGGGGAAAAGGTGGGTATTTATATCCGGTCGAACTTTTTAACATATTCCAAAATATCCGGAAAGCCACATAGACAAAACTTGATAATCCGATCGAATCCACGAATTCCCCAATACAACCCAGAATTTCAACTCTTGAATAAATATTAAAAATTCCCAGGAAAACCAGCACTGCAAAGTAGGAGTTACTGTGCAAAATTCAATGCATGAAGAGACTAAATGAGCGCGGAACCGCAGCAATAGGCGGCTAATGCCGCGGTTCCGCCGCTCTTTAGACAGATCATTAGGTAATTTTTGCACCGTAATTCTTAGAATTTCCTGCTGAATTTTTTAAGAATTTTTAATTTGGAAAAAACCGCTTTTTCAGAAAAAGTCCAGAGAGGGTTAAAAGTTAGGGTTTCGGGGTTCGATCGGGTTTCTAACATCGTCTACGCATCGCCTAAGGCTCTAGCTAGGCTCTGATACCACTGTAGGGTTCCTAGGCACTCTCAAGAGGTCTCACAAGGCATCAACCATGCCAATTTCAAATTTTACGGTGCCGAGAAATCCTAGACTAGATCGTTAACTAGAAATTTAGGCGAACACATGCAACTAGTAAACTACTTTACTAAGAGAACGGAAATACAACCTTTGTAGATCCGGTCCTCCACCTCCATAGCTCCGCAATGAAGTCTCCTCGCTGTCCAAATGGAATCCCGGGCTCTAGCGTCGGCTTCATCGGAGAAATGGGCGGGCAAGTGTTGGAGATAGTGCCCTCATAGTCAATTATTGGATCGCAGGTACGTGATTGCAATGATTGCGGAGGACCTATACCGGTAGGACAGTCTTACTCAAGATGATAGTATGCTATCTGGTTTGCCTTTATCAGTCGTGTACATGTTCAGGTGACTGATTACATGTTACACTTTGATAGAGCCCTTAGGATCTTGCTTTACTACCAACAGTATGATGGCGATCATATACGTGAGAGTTGGGTGGTTTATATGCATATCCTTAATTATGGTCTCTAGTCATGGGAGTTTCGAGACAGGGCATCGATACTCCGGAGTAGACTAGTGTGTACAGTCGAGACCCCGATGAGGGGCGGTGGCCAGTCTCACAAGCCACTGGTGTCAGTTGGATCACCTAAGATGTATACAGGTGCTCATTGGGTTATGAGTACACCGGACAGGACTCGCCGGGAATCTGCTAGTTAGTACTATACCTATCGTCAGATAGCAGTTCCCTGGTGACATGTGTACAGGTTAGTTCATCGACCTGAGGTCGTCATTTGTCTCGTGTGAGTTCCCACTGTGCTTTGATTTCTACCTTACCACGGCTCAAAGGAGTCATGCAAACAGGTAGTTTTTGGGTACAGTCCCGAGCCATATGGAGGCACGTGAGCGGATCGGCAGGGGATTCGTCTCTCCCGGTATTGGGGGCGAGGTCGTGCTGTGTCTAGGAGAGCCATTACACAAAGTCCATGGCCATGGCAAGAGATTTACTGGTAGGTACTCCAGTAGTATCTCAGGGTGTTATTGGGCTACACTCCGACACGACTTATACTGCTATTGGGGGTCTGACGTTACTAGCCCCCTAGGCAGATATGCGATACTCATAGACGAACGGACCGGACTGTATATACATTGTCACTGTTAGGCTCAGTAGGGTTTCTGGATGAGTTCGCTCATCAGCCTCCCTTGAGGTCAGTCCATGGGCAGCCGTTACGCATTGCTAGTGCCACTGACGGTTTGTGGTTAAACCCACTGCCAGGGTACTGACGAGTGATTAGAGTCCCCCACAGACAGTTTTCTAAGTTCGGGCGAAATGTTGTAGAGGCCGTATGGTTTTATGGCAGGGTTCGGAAAATGCACGTGCGTTTACGCACGTGTTATTTTTCGGGCAGATGATACTGGTCGGCTTTGGTTTAAGCCGGATCCGAGTATTATATTGAGTAGGTATAATATCTTTGTCTCAGTTGCATTTGTATTCGGTCGTAATACAAATGCGGGTATATTTATACAGTTTCGGGGTTATCCTGAAAGTCGTTTCAGGATCACTTTTGGAAGTTGCCAGTTTCCAGTTTTCTATCAGCCGTCTTTTAACATTCGGTTAAAGACGGATTTATCTTTTCTTGGATGAGAGTGAGTCATGCTTCTAGAAGGTTCTAGAAGTTTCTAGAAAGCGGTGACAAGGATTGTGACACATGCTTTGATTTCAATGTATTCTTGTTTTCCTTAAGATCTTTGTGCTTGATATTTTCATGTGTTCACACATGATATTTTCCTTGTGGTCACCCTCTTTACTCCTACGATCACCTCCTCCTCCATATAAGAGGCTGGCCCCCTCTCTCTCTCCTCACACACTCTCTCACTTGATATTTCATTTGGTAGAAAAAGATTATGATAGGTTTTATCGGTGTATGGAATTTCACAGCTCATTTCATTCCATCACCCGATTCCCTCGGCAACTTTATTAACCGATTGTCCACGGATTTGGACGAAGTGAGACAAAGTCATCTACTCATTCTCTACATCATTCTTGGTCGTCTCTTTTAGCAAACTTGACGACCGAGTTGCCTCGAATCAGAGGCGGGAGCCCGTTTAAAGAATCAGTGATGTGGTGCCACCTGGACGAGCAGATCGGAGATCGACGAGATCAGAGCAGCCGCAACGGAGCGTGGGATGATGGTTAAAGAACGAAGGACTCGGATCGTTCGGTATAACCTTTCTACACTCTTTACAGTTTGTTAGTTTAGCAATAATGGCAGATCCGGGTTAAAGTATACGATAGCGCCAGTTAAAAAGTTTTTGTTCCGCATTTGGCGTCTGTAGACGGCGGGGCGCTAGCGTAGACTTACAGTGGTATCAGAGCCTCACCATTTTGCTATACTAACTTGTGCTAACGCGTTTAAAACATCGATCGAACCGGAAATCAAAAACCGCATTTTTCAATTTGACGGTTTCTGTTGATTTTAAATGGTGTCCTAAAAATATTCCACACATCTCAGAAAACTGTGCAGGGTTTTTTAAGAACGCCGTACAAATTTGAGCACGTGAATCGACAAGACAGCCGCGGAAACGCGGCCAAACCCATGGTTTGGCCGTGCATCCGCGGCCGTTCTGAGCGATCATACCTCCAAATTTGCACAGTGTATTCTTCTCTGGAATTTGGGGGTTTTGGTATATATCTTTTGGGCCCAGATTTTGTTACTGTTCACCAGATTTGCGTGGGGCCCACTTTATGATATTTTGTCGATCGAAATTTAAACATGTTAGTTTATAGTGCTTACATTATATCTCCGACCGGGAATGTCATTTGATCGGTAAACCGAGTCTGATTGCTATAGTTCTTTTAGACGGGTTTGCGAACGTGACATTCGCGTTGATGTTCTGTGTTGTGCTGTGATGTTGCGGATTTGTCGTGGTGGATAGCAGTGTGCAATGGTAGTGCAGTTTGAGTTTATTTGTACATTTGATATTGCGGGGCGAGCGTCCAACTTGTGGACTGCCGTCACTGCCTGTTGTATAATATTCTTTTGGGGCACGACCAGGTTGCGGTCGATGTACCTGTTGTACTATTTTTCATTACTTTACTAGGTTATGCCCCGCGACGGAGTGCACGGATAGCCGGGTTCTGGAGGGCAACGGGTCCGCATCTCATGGCTTTGAGAGGCAGAGGGGCCCCACTCTAAAATTGACAGACTATTCGCCGCACTCGTAGGGGGTACAGGTTGACCCAAGGAGGGGTGCCCAAGATTACCGGATTCCGTGAAGTGCTGGGTGGTCCATTCACTTTGCTGTAGGGGGCTGCCTCGCTTCAGGTTTTGGCGGGTAACTTGCCGCACCCGTAGGGGTCTAGGTTTCATTGCACAGGCTATCCACACGACAGGGGAACGTCGGGTTTCAGCAGCGGCTCTGTAAAACCCGGGGATCCCAGATTATCTGTATTGTTCTGTGATGCTTATTACTTTTCTGTAATGTTGCATATTATCACGCCTGGAGCGATTATTGTATATTGGTTTATATACTATTAGATGTTGTATATGTTTTACACCCGCGCTAGTCCAGTCCCCGCTCTGTCGTTAGTTAAATAACCTAACGGGTGATGACGGGACTCAGTGACGAATGCGGATGGCATATACGTACATTTTATTTTCGTTCTTTTCTGGTGTGATTGATTGATGGGACTGCGTTGATTCTGATCAATGCAAAGTAAAACAAACCTGTTTTCAATTGTTGGAACAAATTTAAAAAGTGTTATTGCAAAGACGTTTTCTTTTGTTATGCATAGCGGTATTCGGTGGAATATCCTGCACCTCATTCGACGGGGCAAGGGCCGATATCCCTTCACCGGGACTGACCCCTTGGGCAGAAGTTTGCGTCAGGGTAATAACTTCACTATAGTCGATTACAAGTTGCTTTGCATAGCGGTATTCAGTGGAATATCCTGCACCTCATTCCACGAGGAAAGAGCCGAGATCCCTTCACCGGGAGTGACCTCTTTAGCACAGGTTTTCGCCACTATATTTTAAAAAGCTATCAAGTTCCTTCAGCGATATCAAGTTCACTACGTTAAAGGTTTTTTCACCAAAAACCAGCCGTAGCCCTCCGTCACTTCTTTTGAGTATTCAGTAGTATTCAAGCTATGTATTTTAGCCAAAGTTAAGGCATAGTGTTTGGTAGCTGCTGGGTATTCAATTGTTGCATAGATAGATGAGTTAGTTTGGGACAGTCGTTCTGCCGATTGGCCAAAGTCAGGGGCATGTGCGAGTGGGTTCAAATTGACAAGATAGTGACGGGTAGAACTTGGCATGTGACTTATGACATTTTGACCAAAGCCAAGGTTATAAGAGCATGGGGCAAAAATCAGATCGGGAGTTTCTAAAGAAACTGAAACTTACCAAGTATGCACATACCTTCTGGAGTATGAGTAACGTGGATGCATTCCATCACGTTATCATGCGATGAGAGTTGGATCCCGATTCCCACTGATGAGTTGGTTTACTCTTCGGGTGATCCCGATTGATTCTTCTTTCAGGTTTGGAGGAGAATTTGACAGGACAGTGGGAGGTTTCCGGATTAGATAAAGTGATAACCATTCTGATCTAGGTTAGAGTGCACGCAGAGTGTTTCTTTTCTCTCTCTCTTTGGCAGCGACCTTTGACCGACCCTAGACTATGACTCAGTGACCAAGTTGACCGAATCTTCTTAAAATACTGGCTTTTGGATTGTCCGAGTTGCATAAGTCATTGACACTCCTTCTTTTACCCTTTGTATTTCTCAGAACACCCGTATTACTACGGACATCCACTTCCATTGGATAGATCCATCGTATGGTTATATACGAACACGAAGGGACTTCTTCGAGGATGGATCCAGGTTCAGGAGAAATAGAATTGGTTTATTCAGTTGTCTTTTATTATCACCTTCTCTCAGGTTGCGAGGGCTCCTTGGTTTAGGAGAGTACACCTATTACGCTTATTGGATAGTCTTATTCCAAACCATAGGCAGGTGCCGAAAGGTAGGGAATGAACAAAACCAATTAGCCTAAGTAGGGTGTGCAGAAGGTAATATGTAAAGACAAAATAAAGGGATTAGAAAGAGGGCAAAGTAAATTGCAACTGTTATCATTCACGACCAAACCGCGTACTTCATCGCCACTCTTATTTCGCCTTTAAAAGAATAAGGTATTATTCAGTTGACTTTTATCATCACCTTCTCTCAAGATATGAGTACTCCTTGGTTTAGGAGGGTACACCTATTATGCTTACTGGATAGTCTTCTTCCAAACCATAGGCTGGTGCCGAACGGTAGGGAAGAAAGAAAACCATTTAGCCTAACGATGGTGTACAGAAGGTAACGACTAAAGACAAATAAAGGGATTTGGAGAGATGGCAATAAAATATACGGTTGAAGTCATGAATTGGATTATGGAAGAGGCATTGCTATGAATACCAGGATACCCCTACGAAACATTTTCATGTTTCAGTGCATTGTTAAAGAAAAACTGTTTTCCCGATTAGACACTTACTCCAAGGGTATGTATTTACCAGGTTTCATTCTCATATCTGTATGGTTTTACAGATGATGAGTGGGAGTAAGTTATTGGGAATTAGGTGATTATCCTCATTATATCGGAATTCGTTGTAATTGGTGATATTTGAGGAAATCGCCAGGGTACAGTTTTCAACCTACGACGCACAGATTTTGAGTTGTTTAAACTCAGCGGACTTATACAGAGTATTGTATGTTGTCCAGTGTCCATCAGGACAAAGGGGTAGGTCCTCGTACTATGTTCTGTTTACTTATAACTTCTCTAGTATTTAGACAAGTGTTTCGTAAGAAATACAAGGTCTAAGTTTTGAGAAGTTGTGGGTATAAGAATAAAGTAGAGAACCAGGTGTCACAAGTGTCGGGATTCTTCAAAGAGATCGAAGATGTAGATTCTTGTGATTGGTATTCAGATGATAGTGATGGTTTTGAGAAACGTGTTTCTCTTTCAGGTTACTCATAATTGGATGGATTCCTAAGTTGAGTAATGCTGATTAGCCTCTTTCCATTAAGTTGATATGCACTGGAGACAGCTGCATGATTAAATCTGGTTCCAATTAAATAAAGTGCCAAAGTTTCTATATTGGATATAGAATAGTTCGTATCTTAAAAGATGTTAAGGTACGGGGAGTTGTCCAGCTTATGCTTAAAACCAGACTCTGGATAACTCAGGGCATGTTTCTGTAATGGCTGTTTGTGGGTTGACCCTGGCTATGATGAGGGTTGATATTCTACCATTTGGAAGATCAATAGTGATATTGTTCTTGACTCGCCACAGTTTTAGTAAAATGGATCTTTTTCAGAAAACAGTAGTGGGAGTATGATAGAACTGGAAGTGATTCCAGAACCGCGAACGATTACGGAAAATTTAATAGGACCTATATATTCAATCAGGTTTGACATTCCAATAGCCACTCCGCAGATATGGTGGGTAACCTCAGACACCCGAGAGGTACTCCGGTAGCCTCAAGGACGGTGACAGGGAGGATCTTGTTTACCCAGACTTGACACTACTGTTGTTCCAGGATATGAGACCCGGTAGGAGGGTTGTCGTAGTCAGTGGGAGCAGCGGAAGCATAGTGGGCAAGATGCTTGTATCTATTTATAGACTTGAGCAGTTATAGCGGAGATAGATCATCTAATTTTGATGTGACAGTCATGGGTTTGACTTCAATCAGAATAGGGGATGGATCTGTTAAGAAGGTAGTAGGGTGTGATATCATGGTATCTGGATGACATACACAGAGTAGGAAGTAAAATTCCTATACTATGATCGGTTGTACTGTGGTAGTCACACAGTTGTTTCTCCAGACAGGATATGGATATAATATTTGACATTCTGGTTTCTGGATCTATGGTTTTAGATTTGGATTTGGGTAGTTTCCCAATGTAGGTACTTTGACAGTATTCTAATGGTTTTTAGAATAAAAGACTCCTAGTATGGTGGTGTACCTGCAGGTGATGGAGTCACCCTCTCTAAAGGTGTCTTACGGACTAAAGGGGAGAGGGATGTGCATGATTGGCAGATCACTTGCTTGGGCAATTGAGTCAATCATGAGATGTCAAGTACCAAACCAGATGTTGTTTTTGCACTAGATGCAATAAGTTTGTATTGATCCAATCCTGGAGAAACATAAGGAAGAAGTTTTAGAACATAAGTACATGTTCTACGGATTTGATGACGGCAGCCTCCTTCGGGAGACGATTATCATTCCAGGCTTCAAAGGTGACATGGTTGACAGAGTGATTGTCAGAGTTATAGTTTTCCCTCTGACAGGGGACAGTATTATGGACAGGTGGTCCAAGAGGATACTGTGGGTGGCATGGTGCCAGATACTGATTAGGTTCAGTGATCGATACAGTCTAAGAAGTTTGGATTTGGAGTTCATTTATGAACTAGGTCCCATCAGATATCCAGACATATTCTAAGACAGGTATTACTCAATTCGGGAGATGGCTTTCTCCGCGAACTTGAGATTAAGAGAGATATAGAAAGGAACATCTAGGTGGATCCACTCACTAAGGCTATTTCTCGAACACAATAGTTTTACAAACGGGCTTTGTGAAACTGATTAGTAGAGGAGTTGGATGTTCGGTTTCACACGGGCTGTGAGTAGTCGACATTGCAATAATTAGCCTTGAGTGCAAGTGGGAGATTGTTGGAGATGGTGCCCTCATAGTCAATTATTAGATCGCAGGTACGTGATTGCAATGATTGCGGAGGACCTATACCGGTAGGACAGTCTTACTCAAGATGATAGTATGCTATCTGGTTTGCCTTTATCAGTCGTGTACATGTTCAGGTGACTGATTACATGTTACACTTTGATAGAGCCCTTAGGATCTTGCTTTACTACCAACAGTATGATGGCGATCATATACGTGAGAGTTGGGTGGTTTATATGCATATCCTTAATTGTGGTCCCTAGTCGTGGGAGTTTCGAGACAGGGCATCGATACTCCGGAGTAGACTAGTGTGTACAGTCGAGACCCCGACGAGGGGCGGTGGCCGGTCTCACAAGCCACTGGTGTCAGTTGGATCACCTAAGATGTATACAGGTGCTCATTGGGTTATGAGTACACCGGACAGGACTCGCCGGGAATCTGCTAGTTAGTACTATACCTATCGTCAGATAGCAGTTCCCTGGTGACATGTGTACAGGTTAGTTCATCGACCTGAGGTCGTCATTTGTCTCGTGTGAGTTCCCACTGTGCTTTGATTTCTACCCTACCACGGGTCAAAGGAGTCGTGCAAACAGGTAGTTTTTGGGTACAGTCCCGAGCCATATGGAGGCACGTGAGCGGATCGGCAGGGGATTCGTCTCTCCCGGTATTGGGGGCGAGGTCGTGCTGTGTCTAGGAGAGCCATTACACAAAGTCCATGGCCATGGCAAGAGATTTACTGGTAGGTACTCCAGTAGTATCTCAGGGTGTTATTGGGCTACACTCCGACACGACTTATACTGCTATTGGGGGTCTGACGTTACTAGCCCCCTAGGCAGATATGCGATACTCATAGACGAACGGACCGGACTGTATATACATTGTCACTGTTAGGCTCAGTAGGGTTTCTGGATGAGTTCGCTCATCAGCCTCCCTTGAGGTCAGTCCATGGGCAGCCGTTACGCATTGCTAGTGCCGCTGACGGTTTGTGGTTAAACCCGCTGCCAGGGTACTGACGAGTCATTAGAGTCCCCCACAGACAGTTTCCCAAGTTCAGGCGAAACATTGTAGAGGCCGTATGGTTTTATGGCAGGGTTCGGAAAATGCACGTGCGTTTACGCACGTGTTATTTTTCGGGCAGATGATACTGGTCGACTTTGGTTTAAGCCGGATCCGAGTATTATATTGAGTAGGTATAATATCTTTGTCTCAGTTGCATTTGTATTCGGTCGTAATATAAATGCGGGTATATTTATACAGTTTCGGGGTTATCCTGAAAGTCGTTTCAGGATCACTTTTGGAAGTTGCCAGTTTCCAGTTTTCTATCAGCCGTCTTTTAACATTCGGTTAAAGACGGATTTATCTTTTCTTGGATGAGAGTGAGTCATGCTTCTAGAAGGTTCTAGAAGTTTCTAGAAAGCGGTGACAAGGATTGTGACTCATGCTTTGATTTCAATGTATTCTTGTTTTCCTTAAGATCTTTGTGCTTGATATTTTCATGTGTTCACACATGATATTTTCCTTGTGGTCACCATCTTTACTCCTACGATCACCTCCTCCTCCATATAAGAGGCCGGCCCCCTCTCTCTCTCCTCACACACTCTCTCACTTGATATTTCATTTGGTAGAAAAAGATTATGATAGGTTTTATCGGTGTATGGAATTTCACAGCTCATTTCATTCCATCACCCGATTCCCTCGGCAACTTCATTAACCGATCGTCCACGGATTTGGACGAAGTGAGACAAAATCATCTACTCATTCTCTACATCATTCTTGGTCGTCTCTTTTAGCAAACTTGACGACCGAGTTGCCTCGAGTCAGAGGCGGGAGCCCGTTTAAAGAATCAGTGATGTGGTGCCATCTGGACGAGCAGATCGGAGATCGACGAGATCAGAGCAGCCGCAACGGAGCGTGGGATGATGGTTAAAGAACGAAGGACTCGGATCGTTCGGTATAACCTTTCTACACTCTTTACAGTTTATTAGTTTAGCAATAATGGCAGATCCGGGTTAAAGTATACGATAGCGCCAGTTAAAAAGTTTTTGTTCCGCATTTGGCGTCTGTAGACGGCCGGGGCGCTAGCGTAGACTTACAGCAAGGTCGTCGGCTTCGTGCCGAAGATGATCTACGTCGAGGCATCACTAGATCAAGCTCCCACTTCACCAAGTCATAAAACTTGTGAAGAAAACACCCTATACTACTTGGCAAGAGGTAGAGGATGAAGAAATAGGAAGTGGGCTCACTTTAGAATTGGATTTCTCACTCATTTGCTCAAGTTGCCATTGATGGAGCAAGGTGTCTTCTTGAAGAAGAAGAAGAAGAAGAAGGAGATAATATTATGATAAGTTAATTTCAAACTGGAAAAGAAAATGAATCCTTATCATAATATCAACCATGGTCAAGTGTAGAGAATAGACTAGGGTTAAGTGGAATGGTTAGGGTTAAGCATGAGACAAAATGGTCACTAAGTCAAAGCTTCAAGAAGCTTCAACAACAAACAAAGTTAGCCACCATTTTCTCTTTATGCTTATCATTTTCCAAAAAGAATAAATAAATAAATAAATGAATAAGAAAATGAAAAACCCTAACCATTACACAACCATGGTTTAATCTTTACACAAACTCAAGTAAGCATGCATCATCAAACATGATACAAACTTGTGCACAAAAATATATCACATATACAATGTGCACAAACAAGTGAGAAAAACCATTTAAAGTGAACCAATACTAGTTAATGCAAAGTAATATATCAAATATATAATTATGCATTAAATCATTAAATCAACACTTGATTCAATGATCCGGTCATGTCGCACACAACCGACTAGTATACAATGTATCGATTTATCGAATCAATCCTTGATTCGATAACTAGGTTATATCCCATACAACCATTCGACACATTCATCGCGAGAATGAAATACGGTATCACATACACGCATTATTCTCGGTCCCGCACATATCACATATGCGCTCCTATTTCATTTCGCTTGAGCCAGGAAACCTCTGTGTAGGACTCTAAAGACTCGTCAATACGCCGGCAGCAGGTGATGATCATATCAAACACCCACAAGCCGCAAGCGGTCTGCTAAACGTAACGGCCACCCGGGTATTAAGCGATCAGAAGATCGACGAGCAAGCCCGCTCACACTCCTGTGAATTCAACCAGTAACACTTACCGTACAGTCCGGTCTCGTCGTCTGATATGTCGCATATCTCGCCTAAGGGTGGTAAACGTCAGACCCCAATAGCTCGATAAGTCGTGTCGATATGAGATCTATAACAGTTCGAGAAACTACTGGTAACACTTACCAGTAAATCTCAGCAACCCTGGCCAGGGATTTCCGGTTATAGCCAATCGAACACAGCGCAACATCAACTCCCTATACAGGGAGAGACGAATCCCCTCCTATCGCTCATTGCCTCTATGTGATTCGTGACTGTACCCAAAAACCACCGTTTTGCACTCCCTCTTGGACATGGTAAGGTGGAAATCAAAGCACAATGGGAACCATACAAGACTCTATGACGATCTCGGGTCAACAGACTACTCTGTACCAGTGTCACCAGAGAACTGCCATCTGACGTAAGGTATAATACCATCTGGGAGTTCTCGGCGAGTCCGTCCAGTGTACCCAGTCTCCACTGAGCACCCGTATATCATCTCTGATGTCAAACACCAATGGATATGGGATCATCCATCGTCCATCTGTATGGGTCGAGAAGGTATACGCTAGTCTACTCTGGTATATCGATGCCCCGTCTCGATACACCCACGACTAGGGACTTTGAAGGATATACTTATGGACTACCATGTCCCCACTAGTATGATCCGCATCATAGTCCAGGTAGTCAAGTACACATCCTAAGGGCTTTACCAACATGTAACAGAGAGATAATCAGTGTACACGTTAAGGTAAAGAGTAACCAGATAGCATACTATCATGTCGAGTAAGAAAGTCCTCCCTATATATGTCCCAGCATCCACTACAATATACATCCAATGTACAGTAATGGCCTCTAGGGCATACATATAACTAACACTTAGACGAACAGACCGGACTGTACGGAGATTGTCACATCAGGCTCAGTGGGAGTTCGGATGATTTTCCTCATCGGCCTTCTTATGGACATCTACCTGGGGACCGTTACGCACAGCTAGTGCTGTTCCCCTCCGAAAGGCGGCGCACAGGACCGCGAAGTCCTGACGCTGAGATTCGGGGCAGATGCTATTTGGTTTTATCCGTCCACCTCTCCGAAGATGCCAAGTTGATTTATGGCACCGTGTATCGGAAGTTTAGACGGATGCGGCCGATGTAGCAGACTTCGTCAGATTCCCCCTCGCTTGAGGGGTTTTTGATTGTGGGGACGCTCTTCCCTGCAGGCGCAAGCCCCTGCAGTTAATTACGCTACCTCATCGCGGTAACAACTTTCTCCTTCTCCAGAATTTCACTTCGTGTCGTGTGTGTTTGTTTTGTTTGTGGTTGCCCGTGGATTGTATACGAAGACTGAGTAATACCGTCGCCCATAGGACGTGGATTAGTCCAAATCCATATTTACTTAGATTTGGGTTTGATATTTTAGTTTAAGGATGCGTTAGCCTCGTTGAGGCTAAGATCAACTTAAACGTGATTCATTTAATATATGGCCGTCGGGACTCGTCACCTCTCTAACGTCGTTGAAGGATTACAACGACAGGTGTCAGAGGAGTTCGGAGATGTACCTTCGAACCGAAGTTGATTTAGTGTTTTATATTTCATTTGAATGTTTAAGGATACGTTAGCCATGTTTGGGGCTAAGATCAACTTAAACAGGACCGTTTAGATCCGGCAAAAGAGCATTTGGAGGCTCTATTGTTCCAATTTAGGGACATGCGTAGTCCAATTTGGGACTAAAGTCTGTTTGGAGGATACGTTAGCCATTTTTGAGGTTAAGATCGACTCAAACGTTTGTTAAGGATACGTTAGTCCATTTTGGGACTAAGGTCAACTTAACGGGACCGTTTAGGTCCGACAAAAGAGCATTTGGGCTCTATTGTGCCAGTTTAGGGACGTAGTGGTCCGTATTCCAGTTTAGGGACGTTTCTGTCCGTCATTAGTTTAAAGACGTCTCGGTCTGATATTAGTTTAAGGACGTCTTGCTCCAATATTAGTTTAGGGACGTTTCGGTCCACGAGTTTAAGGACCCCGCAGTCCATATCGATGTGTGGTCGTTGGGACCCGTCACCTCTTTGACGTCGTTGAGCAATTACAACGATGGATGTCAAAGGAGTTCGGAGATGTACCCTCGAACCGGATGTAAATTGATTTAGGAGAGCCATTTTGCTCAGTCAATTTAATTTAAGGACTTATGGCCACGATTGGGCTAAGTCCAGTTAAAAATGTCCAATATTTTATTTGCATTTGTTTTTATTTTTATTTGGGCTTTGCCCAGAAAAGATGCAGGGCATCAATTTGATTTGGGCTCTGCTCTTTATAAATGATGCAGAGCATCAATTTATTTGGGCTCTGCCCATTTATTGCCTTGCAATTTATTTTGGCCTGTCAGGTCATTTTGATTTGGGCCTGGCCCTTTAATTAATGCATTGCATTTGTGCAAAACACTATTAATTTGAGAATCTTTTAGATTTAAGAACCGATGGTTCATAAAAGAAGTGCAAAGCACTATTTGATTTAGATCTAAGAAAAAAAGAACAAGTTTTTTCGTGTTTTTCTTATCTCAAAGAACCAAAAGTTCATAAAAGTGCAAAGCACTATTAATTTAAGAACCTTTTAGGTTCAAGAACCGATAGTTCATAAAACAAGTGCAAGGCACTATTGAATTTAGAAAAAAATAAAAAGTTTTTTTCTTGTTATTCTTATCTCAGAGAACCAAAGGTTCATAAAAGTGCAAAGCACTATTAATTTAATAACCTTTTAGGTTCAAGAACCCATGGTTCATAAAACAAGTGCAAGGCACTATTTTATTTCTTTATTTATTTATCGTTAAAGATCTATGATCTTGTTCATAAGAGAATTTTCTCTTCTTTAAAAGGTTTTTACCTTTTTTTTATTCTTCAAGAGTTCTCTTCTCTTTTTTTTTTTAACAAGATGTTGATCTCTTTGAATTGAGGTCTAGGGTCCTTTTTATAGTGCCCATAAATTAGTTAAAGTTTGTTAAAGAGATCATTCTCTGAGTAATTTGGGGAATTTTCCCCACCGTCGGATCTTTAATCCAAAGGTCTCTGTTTTACAGAAGAAATCTTCTTGTATTAACAAAAAACAGAAAAGATTTCCTTAAATCTTCATTCTGTTTTTACGCAACTCCCCAGCGCCTGACACGTGTCGCGCAGTTGCGCGACACGTGTTGCGCAATTAAAAAAAAAAATTATTAATTTGTTTTATTTATTTTTTATTTTTTTATTTTTTATTTTTTTTAAAAAAATTAAACCGCGCACAGCGCGCAGTGCGATTTGCGCAATTTTTTTTTTTTTTTTTAGTATTCAAGAGCTTTGCTCTAAATCTTTTATGGAGTACGCTATTTCATTTATTTTAACTTTAATTTTCTTTTTAATTTTCAAGACAGAGCTTTGCTCTGATTGGAGAAAAACATAAGTATTGCTTCTTTTCCCACCTTGGAATTTAAACAGAGCTTTGCTCTGATTGAGATAAACAAATGCCCCCCCCACCGTTGCGCTTACGTGGCCTCCTAACGTGAGCGCAGCGGTGGCAGACTCCGAACCGTCGCGCCATCTTTTGGAAGCTGAAAGGGCACTTGATGCCTATAAATAGGACCTTTGGTTCCTTAGATGATTCTCACCTCTAAAATTTTACTTTCAGAACCCAGAGCCCTGCTCTCTTGTTTAAACACTTTTAAAAGTTCAAACTTTTAGAGAATTTTAGGTAAAAATATTAATTTTAATTAAATTAAATCAATTTTAAGAGCATTGCTATCAATAGATCCCAGATCTAAAGAAGATCCATTTAGGGTTTCACTTAGTAGAGCTTTGCTCTAAGGGGGTCCATAGAAGACTAAGGAAAGCCCTATTAGAGTTCCATTAATAGAGCTTTGCTCTCTAAAAGATTTTCCCTGTATTTTCTCATTTCATTAATGGAGCTTTGCTCCTCCCAAATCATATAGAAGAACTCTTAAGAATCCTTCATGGATCTTGGAACTTAAAGATGTCATTTTATTTCTCAGTGCATTATATCGTTTTGCTTAATCGGTCTTTCTGATAATTCTGTCGATCCTCTTTCACAGCAACAATGAACGCCCACATGTCTGCTCTTAACGAGATCATCTCTCATGAGGGCATCCGCCGACTTGGCCATTCTCAAAATCGGGAATTCACAAACGAGGAGTGTGCTGAAATAATGAGTCGCTTCGACGCATACGACGGTCCACTGCTTCCCCGACGTTCCTTTCTTCTTAAACTTATCGTGGGAGCTATCTGGGAAGCGCTTCCCCTATTCTGTTCCGGCGTGCCGCTTAGGGCGTTGGATGCCGCTGAGGACAAGGTGCACTCTGTGTACCTATTGAACTTTATCTCGAAGAGACGGCGAGACAGTCTTATTGACCTCTTGCATGAGATCTTTCAACAGTCTGCCATACTCGCTGCTTATCGGAGGGTGGAAGACATCGGAAGGGATCCTGACGCTTGTGCTCGCAAAAGGAAGCACACTAGGATGGTCCGCGAGGCTTGAAAAGTCATAGATAGGGTCGCTTTTGAATTCCTCAATCCATGCCCTAGATCTGAGGTTATTCCATTGTAACTTTCGTTTATTGTTTTTATGACTGTAAGAACTTCGGGCAATATTAATGGAAAAAAAATTTTTATCCCAGCTTGTCTTTATTATATATCTTTGTCCTGAGTCTTTTTGCCCATGCATGAATGAATACGTCTTGAACGCTTGATCAAACGTAAATCGGGTGCTCTTTCTGTTGCTTTTCCTCTTTCTCAGCATGTCGTCACAATTAGCAGGTAATAGAGTAAGGTTCTTGATTTCTTCATGAGATAGCGAGGGCTTAGGCCGCAGGTTCAGATCTGCTGCCTAAGACTTTTCAACTCTATGAGCCGTGAGGGTCTCATAGAGACTTTTCTCCCTACGGATCGAGAGGATCTCGTAGGCGGGTTTTTCTCCTTAGGAATCATGAGGATTCCTAAGTGTGGTTTTCTCTTGTAAGTCGTAAGGATCCTACAAGAGAATTTTTCCCTCTTACGAGTCGAGAGGACTTGTAAGCGGTTGCTTCCCTCCTTGTCGAAGTTCGACGTTGGAGAGTGAGACCCGTGGATGGTATGCAAGAGACCGTTTTGGGCCAACTCGCAGGGTCCCAATGCTTAGGAAACAGGCTTCTTTTATGCCCACTGCCTAAGGCTTTATCTCACGAGTCGAGCCGTCTCGACAATTTTTCACAAGTCGAGACGAATCGAACGTTTCTCGCAAGAACATCTTAACGTCGCATTTAACCTCTGCTCTTTACGACAGAAGCCCGTTAAGGTTGGTGGTACTTAGGGTTTTGGCCATCGTACCGTCGCATAAGCTGATATAGTACTCGATAGGCAATCGTGCTGTTCGAGTAGCCCTGCGACTGCCGTGTCTCTGATCCCTTCGGGGGCTGGACAAGACGTCTTCAAGCAATCCTCCTTGGTAGTTTGACCGTCGGAAGAGCAAGCGCTAGGAATTTGCCATGCCGCTTTTTACTTGAGGTTAGGCTCATTTTGGAGAGCCCCGATGAGTCATAACCACTCCGCGCTGGTGTGGGATGATCTCCGATAGTCTTTCGGGTTTTATATGAGTTGCCGTCAAGACCCTGAAGCTAGGAATTTGGCCTTTGCTTCGTTTGCTGGCATTGCGTCTGCTGTATCGAGACGAATGTTGCGGTGGGAACTAGGGATTTTGCCGTTGCTCCGTTTGTTTGATGACGTTGAGTCTACTGTGTCGAGACGAACGTTGGGGTGACATCTCGTCTGCTGTATCGAGACGGACGTCGAGGTTGTCTCTAGGTTGCTGGTGAACCGCCGAGGTTTGGAACTAGGGATTTTGCTGTGGCTCCATTCGTTTAATGACGTTGCGCCTGCTGTGTCGAGACGAACATTGGGGTGACATCTCGTCTGCTGTATCGAGACGAACGTCAAGGTGGTGACCACTCTGTGCTGATGCGAGATGATCTCCGATTGACTTTTCGGTTTTATGTGAGTTACCGTAAAGACGTTGAAGCTAGGAATGTGGCCTTCGCTTCATTTGCTTTGTCATGTCTGAATCCCTGCTGGAGGAAGAACGCTGAGGTTGACATTTCGTCTACTGTATCGAGACGAACGTCATGGAGGTGACCACTTCATGTGAGATGGTCTCCGATTGTCTTTCCGGTTTTATGTGAGTTACCGTCAAGACGTCGAAGTTAGAAATGTGGCCTTCGCTTCGTTTGCTTTGGTGTGTCCAAATCCTGTTGGAGGAAGAACACTGGGGTTGACATTTTGTCTGCTGTATCGAGACGAACGTCAAGGTGGTGACCACTCTGTGCTGATGCGAGATGATCTCCGATTGTCTTTCCGGTTTTATGTGAGTTAATGTAAATACGTTGAAGCTAGGAATGTGGCCTTCGCTTCATTTGCTTTGTCATGTCTGAATCCCTACTGGAGGAAGAACGCTGAGGTTGACATTTCGTCTACTGTATCGAGACGAACGTCAAGGAGGTGGCCACTTTATGTGAGATGGTCTCCGATTGTCTTTCCGGTTTTATGTGAGTTACCGTAAAGACGTTGAAGCTAGGAATGTGGCCTTCGCTTCGTTTGCTTACACTGCGTCTGGTGTATTGAGACGAATGCTGAGGTGGAGCTGGGATTTTTCCATCACTCCGCTTTGTTTCGACCATGGGGTCTTTTGTTAACGTTGCACTTGCCTCCAGCTGGACTGCGGAGGAACGCTGTTGTTGACATTGCGTCTACTGTATCGAGACGAATGCTGAGGTGAAGCTGGGATTTTGCCATCGCTCCGCTTGATAGTGTAACATCTGTGTCCTGTTGGAATGAGGAGGCACACCGTTGTTGGTCTCCAGGCTGTAGACATGGCCATTGAGATTTGGAACTAGGGACTTTGTCATGGTTCCGTTTCGTTGCGATTCTGAGGTCAGTTGTTGACGTCATGTCTGCATCTAGTTGGAGTCAGGAGAAACGCCGTTGGTGATCTTTAAGTTGTCGATATTGACGTCAAGGCCCTGAAGTTAGGGACCTTCCTTTGCTTCATTTGTTGACATCGTGTCTGTAATATTGCGACAAATGTCGAGATGGTTTCTAGGTTATCTATGAACCGTCGAGATTTGGCTTCGCTTTCTGGTGGAGCCTGTTGGGAAGGTATTGTTCCCTTTTTATCTGTGCCCCTGGATTGTATACAGGGATCGATGTGATTTCACCTGTAGGGCAAAAAGTTTCATTCTTTCATTTTTTTTTCTTTCCGCGATGCTCTATCATTTCAGCTTTTATATCGCGAAGGTCGCGATTGCCCAATCATTTCGGCTATTTTTCGCGGTGCCCAATCATTTCGGCTATTTATTTTATTTTTACTCGCTTCTTTTTATTGTGAGTTGCCCAATCATTTCGGCTATTTTGCATGCATACATTTTTACTTGCTGCTTTTTATTACAAGTTGCCCTATCGTTTCGGCTATTTCATCTGCATTTTTGGCTCGCTGATTTTTTTTTTATCGCGAGTTTGGGTTTTGGGATCTGATACAAATCTTAGCATCAGTATCGCTGCGACCGGAATATTGCCAGGAGCGAATCATCATTTGCCGTGAAAGGACTTGGAATTTGATACCGATTTAGGCATCAGCATCGCTACAACTGGGATATTGCCAGGAGCGAATCATCATCTGCCATGAAAGAACTTGGAATTTGATACCGATTTAGGCATCAGCATCGCTACAACTGGAATATTGCCAGGAGCGAATCATCATTTGCCTTTGTCGATATCGAACAAAAGATGGCTTAGTAAACAGGGTTAGGATTCTGTCGACTAAGGCTTTTGACTTCATGAGCCGTAAGGGTCTCACAAAGGTATTTCTCCCTATGATTCGTGAGGATCTCGCAGGTGCGTTTTCTCCTTAGGAATCGTGAGGATTCCTAAGTGTATGTTCTCTTATAAGCCGTAAGGATCTTACAAGAGTGTTATCTCCTTATGAGTCGAGAGGACTCACAAGGGTTGTTCACCGTGTGGACATATCCCCAGTCACGGATGGGACTTGGTTAGGGAAATGTTTATTCGCGCCCGTGGATTGTATACAAGGGCCAATATAGGACCACTTGTAGGGCAATGTCGAAAGTTGTGGGGGTTGCTTAAGCACAGGTTTAGGTCTCTGTAACTTAAGACTTTCAAATCTTATGAGCCGTGGGGGTCCCATAAGAGAGTTCTCCTTACGAGTCGTGAGGATCTCGCAAGTGTATTTTCTCCTTAGGAATCGTGGGGATCCCTAAGTGTGTTGTTCCTTTGTGAGTCGTAAGGATCTCACGCAGGTGGTTTCTCCTTACAGGGTCGAGAGGACCCTATAAGTGTTTCTTAACGAAGTTGCGCCCTTTCAGGTTTTTCACAAACACTCGCCGGTAGCCCTGCTGTTTTTACTCACGGAGCCCTTTCGGGTTTTCATCCGTGCCCATTTTGCTTTTTTTTTTTTTACGAGGTCGCGTCCTTTCGGGTTTTCACAAACACTCGCCGGTAGCCCTGCTGTTTTTACTCACGGAGCCCTTTCGGGTTTTCCTCCATGCCCGTTTTGCTTATGGACATACCGTTTTTTTATTTTTTATTTTCTTCTCTCCTTTTTTTTATATTAACGAGGTCGCGCCCTTTCGGGTTTTCATGAACACTCGCCGGTAGTCCTGCTGTTTTTACTCACGGAGCCCTTTCGGGTTTTCATCCGTGCCCATTTTGCTTATGGACATACCGTTTTTTTTTGTTTTTTTTTTTTTTTATATTCTCATCAGCCTGAGAATGCTGCGGTAGTAGTTTAAAAACATTTCGGTCATTTGCAAGTTTTAGGATATTGCGGTCCATCATTAGTTTAAGGACATCTCGGTCCGTTGTTAGTTTAAGGACGTTTTGGTCCGTTGTCGCCGTATTTGAGGCGAATATCTAGTTTATTGACTTTTTGGTCTATGAGTCCTTCTCCATGAATGAACATGATGCCCCCGGCGTATCCATCTTCTTCGGAGCGTGCGGTTGTGGCGGACTCACCTTCCAGTTCTCAGACAGCGCAAACTTACCCTGTTGGTATTGGTCTTCAACCCAGTTTTTGAAGATGTAGCAGTCCTCGATCAGGTGACCTACTGTTTGGTGGTAAGGGCAATAGTTAGGATTATTAACATCGCCTGGCCGCAACGGACGTTTTGGAGCCGGCAAATTGATTAGTCTGTTGCACACTGCCAGCTCAAACAGTCCCCTTGTTTTATCTTGCGGAAACGAGTAAGGACGTTTCAACTTTTCTTGGAGAGATTGCCGCTTGTTGCTTTGGCGAGCAACCGGTCTAGGGTCACCTGATTGTTGTTGAGTGCTGGCGACGAGGGCCGTTTTTCCTTTTCCTTTGTTCTTCTTGTTCGGTCCCTTGCTTACGGGGTCGGGATTTTTTCCGAGTAGCATGCGATTGCATGGCTGAACGTTCTCGCAGCTTCTCAATTCCTTTATTTTTGAAATAGATTCCCCGAGGGAAAAGTTGGGGATAGCTTCTTCGTCGGAGTCGCTTCCAAAGGTGACAATTTGTGATCTCTTGAAGTCGGCTATATGACAGTTTGCGGCGGCTCCTTTGCGCTCATATATCGCATTTTTCCGATGTCCACAAGCTTCACACTTTGTCCTGTCGAAGTGTTGCTTTTGAGCGACATACCCTTGCCACCAACAGTTAAAGGACTCGCAGTCTTCGGTAGGATGTATGATCTTCTGATGATATAAACAGAAGTTAGGGTGCATCTCTACCTCAGAGAAAGAATTTTCTTCAGAGGGCGGTAGCTTCATTCCTACTGATAGAGCTTTGGCGAACCGTTTCCTCGTCTTGAATTTGTTTTTACCCGCAGTGTATGGCTTTTGATTTGACGGGAATACCTTGGTTCTTTCTAGTATGGCCATTTCACGTTCTTGATTGGCTTTTGCTTTCAGACGAATTTCATTTAGGAAGGCATCGATCAACTTGTCTGACGGCCGCGGAATTTCTGTTTCAGGGTCCGCCATTGATTTCTCAGCGCAAGGATCCTCCTCATCATCCGTCAGTGAATGAGAAATCATATGACAAGTCGCTACGTAGTCTTCGGATTCATCCGATAAGTTTTCTCTATCGTTTTCATCCTCGACGAAAGAACAAGTTGCCCCCGGCGTGTCCGTCTTCTTTGGAGAGTGCGGCTGTGGGGGGTTTACCTTCCAGCTTTCAGACAGCGCGAACTTGCCTTGCAGGTATTGATCCTCGATCCATCCCTTAAAGAAGAAACAATCCTCAATCGGGTGACTTACCGTTTGGTGGTAAGGGCAATAATTGGGATTATTAAGATCGCCTGGCTGCGACAGACGCTTTGGACTCGGCAGATTGATGAGTCTGTTACGCACTGCCAGCTCAAACAGTTTTCTCGTTTTATTCTGAGGAAACGAGTAAGGACGTCCTAGCCTCTCTTTGAGGGATGGGCGTGGACGCACGTTGTTTTGGCGAACGACCGGCTTTGAGTTGCTCGACTGTCGTTGAGCATTGGCGACGACGATCGCTTTCCCTTTTCCTTTCTCATCTCGGGAATCTGATTTTGGAGGAGACGGTCTATGGCCCATCTGGTCCATTTGGGCTAATTTGTCAATCAAGGCCTGGAAGGTGGTCGGCCTAAAGAACATCATGAATTGCGAGATGGTCGCCTGCGGATCGAGAGTGCCCACAAACATGCCTACCGCAGGTGCCTCTTCTGTGCGTTGTTCGCATTTCGACCATAGGTTTCGCCATCGTGTTGCGTATTGGACCCACGTTTCGCCGGGCCTTATCCTGGCATTTATTAGTGCTGTTATCGGGGTGCGTTCACTAGCACTCGCGAATCTTTGTGTAAACAGCAGTTCCATCTCTGCAAATGTTTTGACAAAGTCGTTAGGTAGCTCCGAATACCATTCAAAGGCTGTTTCTGCTAAGCTGCCGACGAATTGACGTAGCAACAATTTGTCATCTCCTCCAGTATTGCCGCATAAGGCCCTGAATTGAGCGACATGCTGATGCGGATTCCCTGTCCCTTTATATACGTGGAATTTAGGGATCGTATATCCTGGCGGGTAACTGATTTGGTCATACCAGCTCGGATACGGTCGTCCGGTTCTAACAATTTGCCCAGCCGCTTCATTCGCCTGATGAATCCGAATCTGCTGAGCTATATATTCGTCTAGGTCAACTTTGGAGATTGCCTCCTCCTTAGCTGTTGACAGAGCCGGCGGAGGATTTGACGTTTCTCCCCTGTCGTCTTCAAGGATGACTGGAGGATCTTCAGCAGGAGGGTCCGGCTGTAACATCATCCCTACCATATCTTGGAAAAGGAGCGCCATCTGTTTTATGTTAGCCGCTTGCTCTGCAGCTTCTTTGTCCCTCTTTTCGAGGACTCTGCGTAAAAAGTCAGGGTCGGTTTCTTGTTCTTGACGCTCATCCGAAGACGTTTCAGAGCTTTCTTTTGTCTCAGTGAGTGCAGCCATTGTAGTCATCATTTCCTGAAGCTTTTGTTGTTGCTCCTGGGCTTTCGTCACGGATCGGGTGAGCGGTCGGTGGCCCATAGAAGTGCGGCTTTCCTCCTTTCCAGAAGCCATATAAACAGTGTGCACCACCATGCCCCCATACTTGGGGCGTTTGTGTTCGGCGCTTTTATGCTTCGCCATGTTCACAGGGGCTTTTTGTGGCCTCCTTTTTTGAGTGATTGGAGTTAAGGGAGCCGTTATAGTGGGCACCCAAGTAGCTTTTACTTTTTGTGGTTTGACAGAGTAATCCTTCCCCTGCCGAACCTTCATCTTTTTCTGTCGTCGGAGACAGTCTTGATCGATCACCGACTCTTGGACCTGTCGCCAGACTTTGTAAATTTTAGAGGACAGCCGCTGAGGGGGCTGCTCTAACTTCTTCTCTGGAGTATTCTCCACAGGTGAAGGAGTTCGTTTCAACATCGCAGTAGGAGAGTTTCTGCGCACCTTATTGAGCAGTTCAAACCTGTTCTTGGTTGGAACAGCAGCATCGATCCTCACCATCGGAGCTGACGGAGTTATCCCAGAGGAGGAGTTGCCTCCAACCTTCCTTACTCGAC
Organism: Agapanthus africanus; assembly: GCA_030015575.1. Classification (NCBI taxonomy): domain Eukaryota; kingdom Viridiplantae; phylum Streptophyta; class Magnoliopsida; order Asparagales; family Amaryllidaceae; genus Agapanthus; species Agapanthus africanus. The sequence continues at coordinate 124,529,009 of CM057343.1, forward strand.
GCCAGTGGCGACGTCGGGCATGTCGTGCTGATGGAGTTGTTTCCACTATAGGGGTGACCTCCTTATGCCCCCTGTGTTGGTCAGAATATACTGGTACCAGCTTTTTAAAGATCGACGTCCGTTGAATGGGGATGGCCAACTTGTCAGAAGCGGACTTCTGAACATGGGGAGCAACCTTGGTGATTTTGCCAGGAACGGGAGTTGGAATGGCTATCCGCTTCAGGATAACGCCTTCTGGTATGGCAGGCTTCTTCATGAGCCTGTTAGAGCTCTGGCCTAATTCGTTAAAAACTGAAGCAGTGGAGTTGGATGACCCGTTGAGAGGGGTCGCGGCAGTGGTAAGTCGATCGAAGGCCGACTTCTTTGGAGCTTCTTGCAATGTCATTGGGGCGTTGAAGCTCATTGGTGGGAGCATGGTCCCAAAAAATAGTCCAGTGGTGGCTTGAGCCACCTGCTCCACCGGCATCTTGAAAAGGGAGGCCGCTTGGGGCCCATAAGTCACTCCTCCAGCGATGACGGAGCGAGAGTTGCAGCTGCAGGCGGTGCAGTTCGAAGCCATCGACCTTCTGTTTTCTGCATGGAGAAAGACACCAAATCTTAGTACCTTGAATCCACGGGCAATCACAGCAAACCGTGATTTGTTCGCGAACACGACACACGAAGTGTGGAGTGGAAAGAGGAAGAGGTCCCACCGGGCGTGCCAGAATCTGTTCCCCTCCGAAAGGCGGCGCACAGGACCGCGAAGTCCTGACGCTGAGATTCGGGGCAGATGCTATTTGGTTTTATCCGTCCACCTCTCCGAAGATGCCAAGTTGATTTATGGCACCGTGTATCGGAAGTTTAGACGGATGCGGCCGATGTAGCAGACTTCGTCAGATTCTCCCTCGCTTGAGGGGTTTTTGATTGTGGGGACGCTCTACCCTGCAGGCGCAAGCCCCTGCAGTTAATTACGCTACCGCATCGCGGTAACAACTTTCTCCTTCTCCAGAATTTCACTTCGTGTCGTGTGTATTTGTTTTGTTTGTGGTTGCCCGTGGATTGTATACGGAGACTGAGTAATACCGTCACCCGTAGGACGTGGATTAGTCCAAATCCATATTTACTTAGATTTGGGTTTGATATTTTAGTTCAAGGATGCGTTAGCCTCGTTGAGGCTAAGATCAACTTAAACATGATTCATTTAATATATGGCCGTCGGGACTCGTCACCTCTCTAACGTCGTTGAAGGATTACAACGACAGGTGTCAGAGGAGTTCGGAGATGTACCTTCGAACCGAAGTTGATTTAGTGTTTTATATTTCATTTGAATGTTTAAGGATACGTTAGCCATGTTTGGGGCTAAGATCAACTTAAACAGGACCGTTTAGATCCGGCAAAAGAGCATTTGGAGGCTCTATTGTTCCAATTTAGGGACATGCGTAGTCCAATTTGGGACTAAAGTCTGTTTGGAGGATACGTTAACCATTTTTGAGGTTAAGATCGACTCAAACGTTTGTTAAGGATACGTTAGTCCATTTTGGGACTAAGGTCAACTTAACGGGACCGTTTAGGTCCGACAAAAGAGCATTTGGGCTCTATTGTGCCAGTTTAGGGACGTAGTGGTCCGTATTCCAGTTTAGGGACATTTCGGTCCGTCATTAGTTTAAAGACGTCTCGGTCCGATATTAGTTTAAGGACGTCTTGGTCCAATATTAGTTTAGGGATGTTTCGGTCCACGAGTTTAAGGACCCCGCAGTCCATATCGATGTGTGGTCGTTGGGACCCGTCACCTCTTTGACGTCGTTGAGGAATTATAACGATGGATGTCAAAGGAGTTCGGAGATGTACCCTCGAACCGGATGTAAATTGATTTAGGAGAGCCATTTTGCTCAGTCAATTTAATTTAAGGACTTATGGCCACGGTTGGGCTAAGTCCAGTTAAAAATGTCCAATATTTTATTTGCATTTGTTTTTATTTTTATTTGGGCTTTGCCCAGAAAAGATGCAGGGCATCAATTTGTTTTGGGCTCTGCTCTTTATAAATGATGCAGAGCATCAATTTATTTGGGCTCTGCCCATTTATTGCCTTGCAATTTATTTTGGCCTGTCAGGTCATTTTGATTTGGGCCTGGCCCTTTAATTAATGCATTGCATTTGTGCAAAACACTATTAATTTGAGAATCTTTTAGATTTAAGAACCGATGGTTCATAAAAGAAGTGCAAAGCACTATTTGATTTAGATCTAAGAAAAAAAGAACAAGTTTTTTCTTGTTTTTCTTATCTCAAAGAACCAAAAGTTCATAAAAGTGCAAAGCACTATTAATTTAAGAACCTTTTAGGTTCAAGAACCGATGGTTCATAAAACAAGTGCAAGGCACTATTGAATTTAGAAAAAAATAACAAGTTTTTTTCTTGTTATTCTTATCTCAGAGAACCAAAGGTTCATAAAAGTGCAAAGCACTATTAATTTAATAACCTTTTAGGTTCAAGAACCCATGGTTCATAAAACAAGTGCAAGGCACTATTTTATTTATTTATTTATTTATCGTTAAAGATCTATGATCTTGTTCATAAGAGAATTTTCTCTTCTTTAAAAGGTTTTTACCTTTTTTTTATTCTTCAAGAGTTCTCTTCTCTTTTTTTTTTAACAAGATGTTGATCTTTTTGAATTGAGGTCTAGGGTCCTTTTTATAGTGCCCATAAATTAGTTAAAGTTTGTTAAAGAGATCATTCTCTGAGTGATTTGGGGAATTTTCCCCACCGTCGGATCTTTAATCCAAAGGTCTCTGTTTTACAGAAGAAATCTTCTTGTATTAACAAAAAACAGAAAAGATTTCCTTAAATCTTCATTCTGTTTTTACGCAACTCCCCAGCGCCTGACACGTGTCGTGCAGTTGCGCGACACGTGTTGCGCAATTAAAAAAAAATAAATTTATTAATTTTTTTTATTTATTTTTTATTTATTTTTTATTTTTAAAAAAACCGCGCAGGGCGCGCCGCGCTACGCACGCACCGCGCGGGCACCGCGCACCGCGCGCCGTGCGATGTGCGCAATTTTTTTTTTTTTTTTTTTTTTAGTATTCAAGAGCTTTGCTCTAAATCTTTTATGGAGTACGCTATTTCATTTATTTTAACTTTAATTTTCTTTTTAATTTTCAAGACAGAGCTTTGCTCTGATTGGAGAAAAACATAAGTATTGCTTCTTTTCCCACCTTGGAATTTAAACAGAGCTTTGCTCTGATTGAGGTAAACAAGTGCCGCTTGCGGTCTGTGGTTAAACCCACTACCAGCGTTGTGTCGAGTTTTTAGAGTCCCATACTGAGTTTCTCTGCTCCAGACGAAACGATATAGAGGTCGTATGGTATTACGACAAGGGTTCGGACGCGTACGTGTGTTTACGCACGTACGACTTTTCGGACAGTTTTTACTAGCCGGTTTTGGTTTAAGCCAGATTCTAGTATCGTGTTATTGGATTTATACAGTCTAAAGTTTTTCCGTGTTTTCACGGATTGGATGGGCATTCTCGTAATTTGTCGGGAAGCTTCTAGAAGAGTGGTGATAAGGGATTAAGGTGGCATTGCATTAAATGAGATTAGTGACTCATTTGTGTGATTCATCCAAGTCATTAAATGCATCATAAATGCTTAATGACTCATGGAGATGAATCACTCATAGATATTTATGAAGCATGGTTGATAATTCTATTATTTGATTTTTAGATAAATAATAATGCTTCATATATATTATGACAAGATCATTATCTCATTTCATTCTCATCTTCACCTTCTCTCTCCTCAAGCTCACTCTCTCTTCAAACCCTAACCCTAGCCTCTCATGTGTTGAGATCAAGGGTTAGCTAAACTAATACATCCATAACCTCACTCTGTATCCCCTAGGTAGCTTAGATTAGCACTTTAAGCAACCTAGTTATCTCAAGTTTGAGATTAAGCTTGGCGTAGGAGCTTTCGAGTGGATCGTCTTTGATTCGAGGAAGCCGTTGAGGTGCCGATATTCCAAGGAGCCTACGAGGAGTGGAGGACAGCGATGAAGACCCGAAGGACATGTGACGTGAGGTATAACTTCGAATCCGAGTAGTTAAACCTCTAGTATTTTGTTAGCAATGGTTTAGATAACGATTCATGCGCTCAAGTCCGTGTTACGAAGCTTTGATAATCGTTTTTCATATATCCCGCCTCCCCGCAAGTTCGTGGGGTGCGTGATATAGACTTACAAAAGATCCGGCTTTGGGTTGTTCGGCACGGCTAAATTTTAAATCGGGCATGGTTGATGCCTCGTAGATCCTTGTGGGTGTGTCCAGCAACCCGACACACACCGAACAGGACTCGCCGAAAACTCCTAGATGATACCATACCTATCGTCGGATAGCAGTTTTCTGGTGACACTTGTACATGTTAGTCTGTAGATCCGAGATCGTCATAGTATCTTGTATGGTTCCCACTGTGCTTTAATTTCCTCCCTACCATGGTTCAAAAGAGTCATGCAAACAGGTGGATTTTGGGTACAGTCCCAAGTCACATGGAGGCAGTGAGCGATAGGAGGGGTTTCGTCTCTCCCGGTATTAGGAGTTGATGTTGTGCTATGCTCGATTAGCTATAACAGTAAGTCCCTGGTCAGGGCTGATGAGATTTACTAGTTAGTGTTATCAGTGGTTTCTCAAACGGTTATAAGCCACAAATCGGCATGACTTATCAAGTTACTGGGGTCTGACGATTCCACCCCTAGACTCAATATGCGATATATCAGACGAAGAGACCGGACGGTACGGTAAGTGTTACTTGTAGGCTTTATGGGAGTTTGGACAAATTTGCTTGTTGATATTCTATTCGCTTAATATCTGGGTAGCCGTTACGTCCAGCTAGTACCGCTAACGGCTTGTGGGTATCTGATGTGATCATTACCTACTGCTGGTGTATTGACGAGTCTTTAGAGTCCCACACAGAGGTTTCCTAACTCAAGCGAAACAAAGTAGGGCACATATAGTGATATGTGTGGAAACGTGATTAAATACGAGTATATATTACCGTATTCTAATTTGGCAATATTTGATATCAGTTAGGTTATATATATAACCGGATTATTGAATCAAGTGTTGATTCAATGATTGGTTATATATATATATATTTGATATTGGCCGGTTATATATGATATGACCGGATTATTGAATCAAGTATTGATTTGATATTGAATATTAGTCGGTTATATGTGATATAACCGGATTATTGAATCAAGTGTTGATTTAATAATTTGAGATATATATATATATATATATATATATATATTAGTTGGTTATATATGATATAACCGGATTATTGAATCAAGTATTGATTTAATAATTTGATATATATTTATATTTGATATATATTTATATTTGATATATTAATATATATTAACTAATATAAATGCTCCTTTTTTATTTTCTTCTCTACAAATACATTTAAATATATATGAGATGTATATTAATATATGTATTTACTTTTTGTATCATGGTTGATGATACGTAGAACATGGTGTATGAGACTCACATATGACCTAAAGATAATTGGGATGATTATTTTTTTGAGAAAAATAGAAAATTGAGTGGAAATGAGTCATGGTTTTGGATGCTTGGAGAAGCATTGAGAAACCATGACTCATCCCCTCAATTTTATTTTACTCTTAGATTTTTTATTGATCCCATCTTATCTTGAGCTTATGGTTCATTCTCTCATTCACAACACTTACACACACAAATTCATTTCCTTCTCTTGAGCTCTCTAGGGTTTTTCTTGAGTTAGAAAAAGAAAGAGAAAAAGATTTCTAAAGTGATCAAAATTCCTACTTTATCAGCCTATACCACCCTAGCCCTTTAGTATAAGTTTTTTGCTTCACTAATATCTTGATTAGTGAAGAGTGAACTTGAGTTGGAGAGATTTTAAGGTGGTTCATTTTCGGCGTCGAAGACTTCGTGCAAGCTTGATCCTTTCTCAAGTGAAGTCAAAGAAGACTTCTAGGGACTATTACTTGGAGATTTAGAAGTGAAGGACTTGGTCTACAAAGGTTGTAAACCCTATTCACTTAGTATAGAACTTATATTCTTGCTATAAAACTCTAATTCACTAGTTCGATTCTAAATTAGTATAGTTTAGACCTCTAAATTTTTTAAAATTGCATACTTGATACTTGTATAAACCTAGTAGAGATGCTAAAACATAGCTTCAATTTTTACATGTGCTTCTAATATTTTTCCTGCTTATTTAATGTGATGATATTTTTTTATCGACATCATATGTTCTTTATTATCACTGGATTTAGGTGACTTACTCGGGCGAAAGCTCGCTGATGGATATTTCAACTGTTTGAAATATCCGTTAAATCGAGAGTCAGTTGAAGAAGAAGAAGCGCACGGAGAGGTGGACGTCATAAAGGAGTATCTTTCCCATTTTATGTCTCATTCAGACTTTTAGATGTAATTCCTTCCATTCTTGTTTATCGTAGTTATTGAATTTATGTCTCAATGTGAAGGCTTTCTTGTATTCATTTCGAACTTGTTTATTGTTGAATCTTGAATAATTTTGTTTACTAAATGTTATTTTGGTTGATGATGTAATCTTCTTATAATACACTAATGCATGTACAAACGTTTAGCGTATCTATATCATGGTGTATTTCTTAGTATAGATACGTCGCGGGACACGCCACGTCCTTGCTACAGTCTTTTGGGAAGCAAGGTGTGACGGTATTCCATTGGTTCATAACTAGAGAAGGTTGAGAAAGAAACTCCATATTTTTATAACCAATTGGAGAATTTATAGAGCAATTTCTTAATCCTAATTTTGATTTGGGGTTCCTATTAGAAAATTTAGATTATTTTTTATAGCCAATTGGAGAATTTGTATAGTAATTCCTTAACCCTAATTTTGATTTGGGGCTCCTATTAACAAATTTAGAATTTTTTTTTTGAGGGACGGGGGTGGCCCTAGTTCAACTTCCTCTATCAATTGGCTATCATAGTGAAGGAATACACTAAAAGGAGAATCTCTTTGGGTATTCGGAAGGTTTTAAGTGCAGCTTAAAATTTTTTGGGGGGTACTAAGTAATTTCCGGGTTTTAGAGTTTTTTTAATAATTAACTACATTTTCTTTTTCCTTTTCTTTTTCTTTTTTAGGTGGGGGTCAAGTAAAAGACCCAACTTTTAGTAAACGCATGCATCGCAGGAGCAAAAATGCTATGGAACAAATAATTATGCGTGCCTTTCAAAATTTAAAAAATTAGATATACATGTACATTTAATAGATATTTGAAAATTTCCAACCTCTTTCCAAGATAATTATAAGACAGAAACTAGACAAACTAAAGTATTGCTGCCAACAGCGACCCCCTCAAAATATTTTCCGCATGAGTGTGAAAACTTTGAAACAATTGCTTCTATGTAAAAAAGAACACATGCAAACTTAAAGAAAAGGTCCAAAACATCTGAATGGGGAGGCCCAATAATTGGTTGAAGGGTCCTAATCAAAGGAAGTAGATGATAATACTTTAAGGACATTCTATCATCAAGGCTTCATCTAAACACGACTAACATACTAAACATAATTATAAATATGTGTATTATGTGACAAAAACCTAATCCAAATTAACTAAATAAGAGAGATTGTATTTCATACTTTATGGAGATTTGGACATCCACTTGCCTCGGCGTGAAAGTATCCGATGCTACCTTAATATCTATTGGGAAAACATATCTTTTAATTAAGAGAATGTGAAGTAAAATAGAGCTTACTTTTCTAATCGCCACCCTCTATTCAAAAATAAAAATTGTAATGTGATCGTATTAACCTTATTTGATAACCCATATTTTTATCTTCAGATTGAGATATGATAATAACAAATTTTTATATATTCAATATTTTCTTTCATTCTTCTATTTCTTGATTGAATTAACAGCTAATTTAATATCTATTTCGACCGCCTCCAATTATATTCATTGATTAGGTCCATCTCTGAATGCCGTTACATGTTAACTTTAGTTTTATATCATCATGTCAAATTGACGTAATTGTTACCTTCAGGGCATATGTTCAAACTAAATATAAATGGTTTTCCCCCAAAAATTTCCCTCTATATATGTAGGACTCTTTCAAGTACATTCAGTTTATGCAGTCTTATGTAATTTTAACATTTAACTCGTTTATTTAAACATTTTCATTTCAGACGCACTTGAATCTAGGAGTTTTTCTTCTTAACGTGATGATATTCTAATCAGTAAAGTAAAGATAGTCTTGCTGCCTGCAAAATAATGATAGTCTTGCTGCCATTTAAGAAAACAGACGTTACGGCACAGTGGTAGAAATTTTTTTGTTATAAAGACATATTTCAAAATCAGATGCTTTCTCATGCATTCAAACTATATCAATTATTAAATAATAGCAGTGGAAAAGGGAACAAGTCATAGGGTACTAAATACTAATTCAAAATTTAAAAAAAAAGGTTATATAATATGAGCTAGAGCATTTGTTATAGTTAGGGAAGTGACCTCATTGATGATAAATTATGTGATACGAATCTTAAGGTGATCTAATCTAGTACCTATAACTATATATTTATTGACTAATATCCCAATTAATTAGTAATAAAAATTTGTTTAGCAAAGAAAGCAAATTCCAATGTATGGACAAAAAGAATTGGCAGCCAACTTTCTTGCTTCTCTTGAGACTCTTCTACTGAACCCAAACCCACTTCCCACCATGCACTCATTTTTTGGGGAAAATTAGTGCAAAACCCATTACAAACTTTTCCACAGTCAAAACACCCTAACAAACTTTTCTGTTGTCAAAAACCTCTGGCTGCAATATCTAGCTAGCTGCATATCTGTATAGTTTTTTGCAATATATATGCAGCTAACTTAGATTTCTATATAGTTTCTTGCATATATATGCAGTTAACTAAATATTGTCAAGAATCCATGCATATATTTTAGCCATGGCGCTCAAAAGAACTTGAAAACTTTGTCATGGATTTTCTGATGATTTTCTTCCGTCCTAGGCCTTTTTGACAATGAAAATTTATTGGGGTTTTTTCTGGCAATTTACCCTTCTTTTATTTTTAGGGTGCGGTGTGCTTGCTGGTAGATAATTTAGATGGTAATCCTAAATTACCATAAAGTATCACCACGCTTGTTTAGATGTAAAAGATATTACCAGAAATATAGAATCACCATGTCAATCAAATGATCCCATTTCTTGGTAATTATATTCCCTCCAAAATATGTGTTTATCCTATATTACCACGAGATATTCCCGCCTGACATCAAATGAGCCATGATCATCCGCCGTCGGTCTTCCTCGCCATCCGTCGGCTCGCCGCCCGTCTTCTGCCGACCGCCCCGCCGCCGATCGGTCGTTCGGCGCCGGCCGGCCTTCGGTCATCGCCGATCGTTCACCTACCGGCCATAGTTCGCTGCCGGCCACCGCTGTCAATCGGTCGTTACTCACTGGCTTTATCACTATCAACCGGCCCTCCTCCGGTCTTGTTGCCAATTGACGGTTACACATAAATATATTGCCGAGAATGATTAAAATAATACCAAACACGTTAATCTAAAATTTCTTAGAATTAAATACGCGGTAATCTCATTTCCGAAAATACAAGAATTTCAGATAATCCTCCATTCCATCTACCAAGTGCAACCTTTAAGGCTATGGGACGTGACCCAATCAACTAGTGGGAGGGGCCCAATTCGAGGTCGCAAAGCTCTTCTCGGTACGGCACGTGTCTAGTTACGATAGGTGCACGTCCGTGGGCATACGGATCCAGTGGAGCTGACCCGCTACGGGAGCGGGTCCACCCGCTAACTCGAAGGCTGTACTTTAAAGCCAGATGACGTCAGCGAGGGCTGTTCCGTGGGCCCCGCTGAGATCTAATGAAAGATCACGCAATCTTGCCTTGGGCTCTCGTGTCGTTTTCTTGGACTCGTGATTCTTCACTATGAGTAAACGAGGCCGAGTCTCATCTCACATTCATACCACTTTTATAATGTGCGTATTTGTACATAGTTTTCTAAGAAAATGCATATTATATGAGAAAAAATAATGTTTAATGAAAAAAAACCAGTTACAATCTTGAAGTCCTTTTCGGTACATATAAGCCAAGCATGCTTGTTATAACATGTATTAATTTTTCTCTTTGTCAATTTATATGGAGGCTGAAACACATGCCTAGAGCAAAAATTACGAGATTGTATGGAGCTTTTCTTTTTGTATGCTTAGAAGCTAGGTAAACTAATATTTTTTAAATGATAACAAATATCAATTAATGAGAGATTTTCTCGTTTTGTATAACAATGTGAGTAGACCCATACAACAATGTGAGAAGACTCATACATGCTATAAGATAAAATGCAACACCCATCTTATAATATATGCCTTAGGAGTAGGGCATCTCATCCTACATTTTATCTAAAGAAGAAGAAAATATATATAATATATGCTTGAAGGGGAAAATTGATCCATTAATATTTTATTGTTTGAATTTCAATCATATATATTTGTGTGGAAATTCAAATAGAGCCAAGATCGACATGGATCTGATTTGTTGGATTTCTTAAAATATTTTTCCAGAAATTGGATTTCTTAAGAAATGGAAAAATGCATTACATGGGCAGGCAAAAATTAATAATACTTGAAGCCATAGCATACATGGGTAGCAAATTAGATAACTACAGCACAGTACTGTTTAATGGTATATATCATATGCAAATGGTGAAACTTGAAAGACAAAAGGTACATTTATCACTATATATCCACACAACTTCTGGAATGTACGGAAATTAACAAACCGTTTAGTTTCTCCAAAACCAACACAATTAATACTGAGAACATGCATACATCACACCAAAAAAGTATACCCTAATTAGACGAGAAATTTAAGCAGCTCCATTTTTGAAAATTTGTTGATCAACACCTATATTGACAGGAGTCTCGCGTCGATTTAGGTGTTGACCAAAATTAACAACCATATCTTGATTTCAGCTCAAATTTTAGCTCAAATTCCCTAATCACCCCCCCCCCCGGGGCCCACACCCCAAAAAAATCGCATTCTCCTCTCGACGGCCCCTTTCAAATTAACCCCCTCTCCCCAAAAATCTCTTTCCCCCCAAATTTTCTACCCCAAAATCACTCGTCGCAGCCGCCGCCGTCTCGATCTCACACGCCACCGCCGTCGTCCGCCCCTCCTCCTCCTCGTCGACACGTCCTCGTCGTCATCGTCAATCCTCCTTCTCATATCATCATCCCTGAGGGCGACCATGCCTCCTCCTCCTCCTCCTCCTCATCCTCATCCTCATCATCACCACCACCACCGTTGATCTCCCTTCTCCACGTCAACCTCGAGCTCGAGCTGATAACCCCTTCTCCACGCTCTTCACCGAGCACTCCCTCCTCTTCCTCCTCTTTCATCGGGCCATCTCTCTTCCGACCACTACATCCGAGCATTCCTGTCACGTCCCGCTTTCCAGAGTACGCTAATTACGGCACGTGATAGAGCCAACCATACTACATGTGAATAGGAATCATCACTGCACAGTCACATTACGGCTGTTTATACGATATCAATAACAGTAAAATATAAAATCTATCTACTACATGTCCATTTGCCAAAATAAAAGAGTCAAGAAAATGTATAAGCGGAAACGAATTAATATCCAATAAACACATCTGGAAATACGTCCTAATATGGGCTCACATCAAGAAATAAAAGTGCGGAAAATAAGTTCAGAGTCTAAAATCTGAACATCTCTAAACCACACATAATCAATTCCTCACTGCTCGGCTTGACGGCTAAAGTACTCTTGTTCAGCTTGCGATAGAGATAGAGGAACGGGGCCATACAAAACCCAGACATCAGTGCGTCATAACATCAAAATAATAGTACCCGGATATAACGATATAGGTAAATATGAATATAAAGAATAACACAGATATGAACAGTGAGGTATGTATGTGTATGTGAAGTGCGATAAGTAATCTAAACTGTGCTACTGAATTATCTACTCTAAAGTTTTTGAAATCAATATAATGGAATCATCGACGTAACTCAATAGTATCTCGTGCATGCCCGGGACTACGGTCAAGATTCTCGGGCTGAATCTGAGACGTGCCTCTCGGCAATAAACAAGTAACATGTACAGATGAATGATGTCAGCAGCAGCATCCCGGGGCTGGCCTAGTGATTGTTACGTTTTTGTCGTGTCGTATTTTAGAAAGAGTTTAGAAATTACCGCAATCAAAACAATGTCGCGTGTAGCGAGCCGCGATGAGTACGGGTCGTCCGTAAGGAGATGGTAAGTTTTTAGGCTTATATTAACGAGTTAACAACGTATTTTGATTTGTTGATTAAACTAAATGTCACAACAAGGATATGTATAATAAAAGGACTTGTTAAGGGTAGTAATAGGTTAGCTTGTATGAAGGTGAAGTTTGCCGAATCCTTATAGACCCAACTTTGGTATTGACACTAAAGCAATAGGTAACAATGCGGATTAGGGAACTTGAAATACGGTATTTGCGGCATTTCGCTAAATCCGTCTTTCTTGTCCCTTATCCTTCCATTGTTATCTCTTGATTCTAGCCTCCGGCAAACCACTAGCAATCCGGTCACGATTAGGAATCATCGCTTTCAGGGTAGGATAGGATGCCCAGTGGAGAGAAATTGCGAGTGATTTGCACGGAGTTTCAATTGCAAAGTTTAAGATTTTTAAGATTTTTAGCAAATAACTTCTTCAAATACAATCTAACCATATTCCACCCTTAACAAGTACAGCGACTACTCATACATATTTACAAGGTAAAAATAAGAAAAAGGGAAAAGAGTAAGGAACATAATGAAAAATACGAGAAAAGAAAGAAAAAGAGAGAACCAATGAATCCAAGTGCGAATATCTCCAAGTGTTCGTAAGCCCGGTGAAGTGTGAAATCCAAACATAAAACTTTAAGGTTGCAAGCTCACTTAAGAGGTTGCAAGATCAAAATAAAGCGAGAATTTCACAAGTTCAAATATGTAAACATAGAACAAGACATGGTAGTAAAAAAATGAGAACTTTTTATTGAATCACAAATAAGTTACACTAATTCTGAAGTCAAGAATCTAAACCTTAAGCTTGCAAGTTCAATGAAGAAGTTGCAAAGTCAAGGCAAAGGGGCAAGAGCTCAAGAATTACAAAGGAAAGCAAGCTTACAAATTACAAGAGTTTTGATACAAAACTAATACAAAAGGTGTCCCATTCCTCATGCCTCTGGTCTGTATTTATAAGCTCAAAAACTGAATAAATAAACAATAAAAATGAGCTGATGTGGCATCAAGGGGGGCCCACAGAAAGATGGAGCCAATCAGAGGAGGTGGGGTCGGCGAGCTCTGCTAGGGGAGGAGTGGGGCCAGCCAGTTTTTAGGGGAAGTTCCTCGAACTTCGTGTGATGGTTAGTGTTGTTTCCAGCATCACTTTGGTGCAGTTTATTTTCTCTGGTTTGATCTTGTTTGCAGTTTGGGTTTTGGAGGGAAACTTGAATTTTTAAAGTCAACACATATCTTGTAGCATTTAATGCATGTCATACTCATTCCCACTTGTGTCTTGGGCAGCCCCCTAGGTCCTAGTGCACACTTGTGTACAACATGTATTATGTTGGTCCATTTAGATAAAAAGTGTGTACACAAGCATGTTGCAAAAGGAAACTCTTGAAATATCGGTCGGTTTGCGGTTCTGGTTGTAGTGTTGGCTCGCAAATGATATATCCGTGATTTTGAATGTATTTCTAGTATTTTTTCACGGATACCTGTATCCTGTATTACCGAGCAAACAATGGTTAATAGTACCGATATATACAAAAAATAGATAATGAATGAGCGATATTAAAATGTAAAATTCTGGTATGAACAAATACCCCCAAACTTATCTTTTGCTCATCCCGAGCAAAACAATAAAAATAAAATAATCCGGACCTCATTTTCGCAGGGAACGCGATTGCACTGAGCTCGTGCAACAAGCCGTTAAACCTCTAGGTGTCCCTAGTAGGAGAAGTGTTGTCACCTGAGAGTTTTCAGCGGATTACACCCACAAAATCCCGTCAAGCTAGTTTTGCGGAATAACTATGATTCTAATCCCAAGGTTTTGTTTTAAAGTTAGCAATTCTATTATCCTGAATTTAGAACTATCGAACCTTTAGTTTTCACACCTCGCTTCTTATTTAACTTAAGATTTTTTATGTCTTTACGTGCAGTGTAGATAGTATCGTTAAGTTTCAAAAGGATCGATTAAAGTCGACATGTCACAAAATAAAGCCCAGATAAAGATTTAAAAAGGATTACACAAGTTTTATAAAGAGTTAAGTACATCTCAAGTTTTGTTTTCCAGTTAGGTTTCAAATTCAGAATTTCTATCTTTCATAACAGGAAACTAGGTCTTATTTTGTAAGTGCACAGCGGCGCCCCGGTCGTCAATCCGACGCCGGAATGCGGAAGAGTTATTTACTTTAATTTTTCAAAAACCGGCACCACCGCGCACTATATACCCGGATCGTGCCATTAAACTAGTCCTAGCTAACTACAAGATGGGGAAGAGAGATATACCGAGTGATCCGAGTCCTCCGGTCTTCTCGTCGTCGTCCCGATCTCTCGCGGAATGTCCTGTCTGCACCTCGTCGCCGGAAGGGCACCACGTCGCCGGCTTCTTTTACGGGCTCCCACCTCTATACCGAGGAAACTCGGGCACGAAGTTGGCGAGTCGACGTGCCCAAGGTTTGCTGTAGAATGTGTAGTGCTCATGTCTCAATTTGGGGTTTATGGAGGTTGCCATTTGGTGGAAGAAAATGAACTATACTTTGGAGGTGGAACTATGGGATTTTTTGTGAAGCTAAAAGACCAAAAATCCCCTCATAAAATATTAGGACAACCCCTCTAAAGGAATGGCCAGCCATGGCATGGGAGTGGAGAGAATGAGAGAGAGTGTGTATCAAAATGAAGGGAGCCACACAATAATGCAAGTGAGAGAGAGGTCAAATGAAATCATGCAAGAAAATGATCACAAAAACATACCCACACTCCACCAACCTCATCATCTCACCACAAAGTCAAGCCATCATGAAAGAAGAAGTCAAATGGTCAAGGGATGGTTCACCATCATGATACAATAATATGCAATCACCACCCTCCACAAATGCTTATTTGCACAATTGCAAATAAGCCCTCCTCCACCAATCTTCGGCCAATGAAGGATACAAAGAAATATGGCCGAAACGGAAAGCAAACTGGCAACTCCAGAAAACTGGTCCCGTAATAAATTACAGGAAAACCCCGATATTGTGTATACACACCCGCATCTGTATTCCGACCGAATACAAATGCAATGAGACAAAATCTACACTGTACTATACTAGGATCCGGCTTAAACCAAAGCCGGCTAGTATCATCCGTCCGATCCTGATCCGTACAATACCGCACGTATCTGATCGAACCCTGCCATATCTCCATACGGCCTCTACAGCGTTTCACCCGAAAACTTGAGCAACTGAATGTGGGGGACTCTAAAGACTCGTCAATACCTTGGTTGTGGATTTAACCACTAGCACGTCAGAGGTATAAGCCAATACGTGATGGGCTACCAGGTATTGACCAAAAGGGACGTCGATGAGCGAACTCATCCTGACACCCTACTGAGCCTGTCAGTGACAATATCCGTACAGTCCGGTCCGTTCGTCTATGAGCATCGCATGGCGGGCCTAGGGGGTTGGTAAAAGTCAGACCCCCAAAAGCGGTACAAGTCGTGTCAAAGATCAGCCCAGAACACCCTGAGATACTACTGGAATACCTACCAGTAAATCTCCTGCCTTGGCCAAGGACTTTTCATGTTCTGGCTCTCCTAGACACAGCGCGACCTCACCCCCAATACCGGGAGAGACGAACCCCTGAAGATCCGCTCACTGCCTCCATGTGGCTCGGGAATGTACCCAACTAAAACCTGTTTGCACGTCTCCTTTGAGCGTGGTAGGGTAGTAATCAAAGTACAGTAGGAACTCACACGAGACAAATGACGATCCCCAGGTCGATGAACTAACCTGTACACATATCACCAGGGAACTGCTATCTGACGTCAGGTATAAGACCGACTAGCATGTTCCCGGCGAGTCCTGTCCGGTGTACTCATAACCCAATGAGCACCTGTATACATCTTAGGTGAACCAACTGACACCAGTGGCTTGTGTGACCGGCCACCGCCCCTCGTCGTGGTCTCGACTGTATACACTAGTCTACTCTGGAGTATCGATGCCCTGTCTCGAAACTCCCACGACTAGGGACCTTTTAAGGATGTGCTTATAGACTACCAGCTCCCACGTATATGATCGCCCTCATACTGCTGGCAGTCAAGAAAGAATCCTAGGGGCTCTATCAACGTGTAATAGCGACCTGTCTGGTCACCTAAAGCAGTACACATTGATAAAGATAAACCAGATAGCATACTATCATCTTGAATAAGACTGTCCTACCGGGATAGGTCCTCCCTCAATCATTGCAATCACGTGCCTGTGATTCAATAATTGACTCTGAGGACACTATCTCCAACAATCTCCCACTTGCACTCAAGTTTATTTATTGCGATGTCGCATACTCACAGACCGTGTGATCCCGAACACCCAACTCCTCTACTAGTCAGTCTCACAAAACCTGTTTGCGAAACTATTGCGTTCGAGGAATAGCCTCAGTGAGTGGATCCGCCTTGATGTATCTTTCTATGTCTCTCTATATCTCAAGTTCGCGGAGAAAGCCATCTCCCGAAATGAGCAATACCTGTCTTAGAATGTGTCTAGATGTCTGATGGGACCTAGCTCATAAATGAACTCCAAATCCAAACTTCTTAGACTGTATCATCAACTGAACTTAATCAGTATCCTGCGCCATGCCTCCCTCAGTATTGCCTTGGACCTCCTGTCCAAAATACTGCCCCTCGTCAGAAGGAAAACTATAACTCTGACAACCTCCTTGTCGTCCAGGTCACCTTGGAAGCCTGGAATGATAACTGTCTCCCGAATGAGGCTGTCGTTATCATATCCCTAGAACATCCACTTATGTTCTAAAACTGCTTCCGACTGCTTCTCCAGGATTGGATCAATATCAACTTATTGCATCTACCGCAAAAACAACATCTGGTGTGGTACTTGACATCTCATGATTGACTCAATTGCCTGAGCAAGTGATCTGCCAATCATGCACATCCCTCTCCTCTTTAGTCTGTAAGACACCTTTAGAGAGGGTGACTCCATCACCTGCAGGTACACTACCGTGCCAGGAGTCGTCCATTCTAAATACTCTTAGAATGCTGTCTAAGTACCCTGATTGGGAAACCACCCAAATCTAGATCTAAAACCATAGATCTAGTAACCAGTATGTCTGATATAATATCCAAGTCCTGTGTGGAGAAAACACT
The DNA here is from genome assembly GCA_030015575.1 of Agapanthus africanus. Lineage (NCBI taxonomy): Eukaryota > Viridiplantae > Streptophyta > Magnoliopsida > Asparagales > Amaryllidaceae > Agapanthus > Agapanthus africanus. The sequence continues at coordinate 124,546,455 of CM057343.1, forward strand.
GTGTGACGACCAAAGTATAACCGATCGTAGTATAGGAATATCACTTCCCACTCTGTGTATGTCATCCAAATACCATGATAACACACCCTACTACCTTCTCAACAGATCCATCCCCTATTCTGATGAAGTCAAACCTATGACTGTCACATCAGAAATAGATGATCTATCTCCGCTACATCTGCTTTAGTCTATAAATAGACATAAGCCACTTGTCCACCAATGCTTCCGCTGCTCCCACTGACTACGACAACCCTCTAGCAGAGTCATATAGACGTACACTTCTAAAGCAAGTTTAGAACGATGCTATACTCATCCTCCTGCCGGGTCTCACAGCCTGGAACAACAGCAATGGCAAGTCTGGGTAAACAAGAACCTCCCTGTCACCGTCCTTGAGGCTACCGGAGTACCTCTCGGGTGCCTGAGGTTACCCACCGTATCTGCGGAGTGGCCAATGGAATGTCAATCCAGATTGAATCTTTAGGTTCTTATCAAATCTTCAGTAATCGTTTGCGGTTCTGGAATCACTTCCAGTTCTACCATACTCCCACTACTCTTTTCTAAAAAAAAATCCATTTTTTTATTAAAACTGTGGCGAGTCTAGAACAATATCACTATTGATCTTTCTTATGGTAGAAAGTCAACCCTCGTCATAGCCAGGGTCAACCCACAAACAGCCATTACAGAAACGTGCCTTGAGTTATCCAGAGTCTGGTTTTAAGCATAATCCGGACAACTCCCCGTACCTTAACATCGTTAAGATACGAACTGTTCTATATCCAATATAGAAACAGAGGCACTGATTTAATTGAACCAGATTCAAATCATGCAGCTGTCTCCAGTGCATGTCAACTAAATGGAGAGAGGCCGATCAGCGTTACTCAACTTAGGAATGCTTCCAATTATGAGTAACCTGAAAGAGAAGCAAGATCTTTTAATCATTACTATCAACTGAATACCATACACAAGTATCTACATCTTCGATCACCTTGAAGAATCCTGATACTTGCAACTCCTGGTTCTCTACTCTATTCATATACCTATAACTTCTCAAAATTCGGACCCTGTGTTTCTACGAAACACCTGTCTAAAAACTAGAGAAGTCATAAGTAAACCGAATATAGTACGACCCCTCTGTCCTGATGGACCCTGGACAACATACAATACTCTGTATAAGTCCTTTGAGTCTTATAACTCATTCACTGTGTGTCGTAGGTTGAAAACTGTACTTATGGTTAAGAAGAATTACACCGCTGTTTAATGCTCCTTACCTAACCATCCACTGATATAGGTAAATGCCGTCAACATAATTTCAAAAAGGTATATCTCACTCTATGAAAATAGATATACAGATATATCAATTTGAAACTGGTGCATAACAACGGATATTCAAAACCAAAAATTTGCCGTCCAGCAAACAACCCAGGTGACTTCCTCAAATATCACCAATTACAACGAATTCCGATATAATGAGGATGATCACCTAATTCCCAATATATTACTCCCACTAATCATCTGTAAAACCATACAGATGTGAGAATCATACCTGGTAAATACATACCCTGGAGTAAGTATCTAATCGGGAAATCAGTTTTCCTTTAACAGCACACAGTGAAACTGAAACATTGAAATGTTTCGATGGGGTATCCCAGTATTCCTAGTAATGCCTCTTCCAGATTCACAACTGTAACCGTATACTTCTTTGCCACCTCTCCAAATCCCTTCATATGTCTTTAGTCATTACCTTCTGTACACCTCTTTAGGCCTAATGGTTTTCTTCCTTCCCTACCGTTCGGCACCAGCCTATGGTTTGGAAGAAGAATATCCAATAAGCATAATGGGTGTACTGTCCTAATCCTAGGAGCACTCGTAATGCGAGAGAAGGTGAAGATAAAAGACACCTGAATAAACCTTATTCCTATTTCTCCTGAACCAGAATCCATCCCCGAACTGGAACAAGTTCCTTTCGAGTTCGTATATAACCATACGATGAAGTATCCAATAAACAGTGGATCTTCGCAGTGATACGGAGTGTCCTGGAGAAATACAAAGGTGAAGTGGGAGTGGTAATGAAATACTTGGTTTGGTCGTGAATATCAGTCGCAATTTACTTTGCCCTCTTACTAATCCCTTTCTTTGTCTTAACATAATACCTTCTGTACACCATCGCTAGGCTAATTGGTTTTCTTCATTCCCTACCGGTCGGCACCTGCCTATGGTTTGGAAGAAGACTATCCAATTTGCGTAATAGGTGTACTATCTCCTAAACTAAGGAGTACTCACAACTTGAGAGAAGGTAAAAGGAAAAGACAACTGAATAATCCTATCCGTTTTCTCCAGAACCGGAAACCATCCTCGAATAAATTCCTTCGAGTTCGTATATAACCATACGATGGTTTTGTCCAATGGAAGTGGACGTTCGTAGTAATACGGGGTGTCCTGGAGAAAAGGGTAAAAGTAGGAGTGGCAATGAGGTTTGCAACTCTGACAATCCAAAAGCCAGTGTTAAAGAAGGTTCGGTCAACTTGGTCACTGAGTCATAGTCTTAGGGTCGGGTCAATGGTCGCTGCCAGAGAGAGAGAGAAAAGAAACACTCAGCGTGCACTCTAACCTAAATCAGAATGGTTACCAATTTATCTAATCTGGAAACCTCCCACTGTAACGTCAAATTCTTCTCCAAACCCAAAAGAAGAATTAGTCGGGATCACCCGAGGAGTAAACCAACTCATCAGCGGGAATCGGGATCCAACTATCATCGCATGATAACGTGACGGAATCCGCTCACGCTATCACACTCCAGAAGGTATGCGCATATCTAGCAAGTTTCAGTTCTTTTAAAACTCCCGATGTGATTTTTGCCCCATGCTCTTATGACCTTGACTAAGGCCAACAAATCATAAGTCACATGTCAAGTTCTACCCGTCATTGTCCAGGTTGATTTGAACCTACCCGTACAAGCTCTTAACTAGGGCCAACAAGGCTATACGACTGTCCCAAACCAACGCATCTATCTATGCTACATATGAACACCCAACAGTTACCAAACACTGTGCCTTGACTATGGCCAACAAACACAGCTTGAATACTATTGACTATCCATATGAAACGACGGAGGGATATGAATGGTTTCTGGCGAAAACCTTTAACGTAATGAACTTGATATCGTTGAAGGAACCAGATAGCTTTTTGAAAATATAGTGACGAAAACCTTTGCTAAAGAGGTCACTCCCGGTGAAGGGATCTCGGCTCTTTCCCCGTAGAATGAGGTGTAGGATATTCCAACTGAATACCACGATGCAAACAAAAGTAATCGGCTATAGTGAAGTTATTGTCTTGACGCAAACTTTTGTCCAAGGGGTCACTCCCGGTGAAGGGATCTCGGCCCTTGCCTCGTCGACTGAGGAGCAGGATATTCCAACTGAATACCACGATGCAAAACAAAAGAGAACGTCTTTGCAATAACAGCTTTTTGAAAAGTGTTCCAACAACATCAGATTAGGTTTGTTTTTAACTTGCATTGATCCGAATCAACGCAGTCCCATCAATTAATCACACCACAAAGAACGAAAATATACTGATGTACGTATATGCCATCCGCATTCGCCACTGGGTCCCATCATTACCCGTTAGGTTAGCTAACTAACGACAGAGCGGGGACTGGACTAGCGCGGATGCAAAACATATACAACATCTACTAATATATATATATCAATATATAATATTTCGCTCAAGGCGTGATAAAATGCAACATCACAGAAATGTACAGCATCACAGAACAATACAGATATCTGGGATCTCCGGGTTTCATAGAGCCACTACTGAAACCCGACGTTCCCCTGGTCGTGTGGATAGCCTGTGCAATGAAATCCTAGACCCCTACGGGCACGGCAAGTTACCCGCCAAAACCTGAAGCGAGGCAGCCCCCTTCAGCAACGTGAATGGACCACCCAGCACTTCACGGAATCCGGTAACTTGGGCACCCCTCCTGGGTCAACCTGTACCCACTACGAGTGCAGCGAATAGCCCGCCAATTCTAGAGTGAAGCCCCCTCCGTCTCAATGCCATAAGATGCGGGCTTGTTGCCCTCTAGAACCCGGCCATCCGTGCACCTCTCCGCGGGGTAATCCTAGTACAGAAAGTAAAATATACATACAACGGGTACATCGACCGCAACCTGGTCGTGCCTCAAAATAATAATATACAAACAGGCAGTGACGCAGTCCACATGTCGGACGCTCGTCCCGCAATATCAAATGTACATAATACAACAAAAACTGTACTAGCATTGCATCCAGGCTATCCCCTACGACCGATCCGCAATATCACAGCAAAATCACAGAACATCAACGTGAATGTCACGTTCGCAAATCCGTCTAACCGGGCTATAGCAGTTAGACAGGATTTACCGATCAAGTGACATTCACGGTCGCAGATATAATGTAAATACTGTGAACTAATGTGTTAAAAATATCCGATCGATCAAAATTTACCAAGTGGGCCCCAAGTACTACTGTAGCACATCAATAAATTCTGGGCCCAAAATTAATATTCCAAAACCCCTATTTTTAAGTCAGGAGGCCTCTGCAAAAAATTGGTGCACTGAACAGTTTAAACTGCGGCGGAACCGCGGCCCAAACAGGGGTTTGGCCGATGAGATCGTGCGACCAAATTTTTACAGGAGGCTTATACTTCCCTGAAAATCATTCTGCAACACCCTGAAAAAAATTTTGGAGACAAAAAAATTTCAACAGAAACTGATTGTACTGAAAAACGCGGATTTTGGAATTTTTGATCGATCGGAAATGTAAACTCATTTGACAAAGCTAGACTATGTTAATGGCGAGGCTCTGATACCACTGTAAGTGCACGGCGGTGCCCCGGCCGTCAATCCGATGCCGGAATGCGGAAGCGGTGATTTACTTTAATTTTTCAAAAACCGGCACCACCGCGCACTATATACCCGGATCGTGCTATTAAACTAGTCCTAGCTAACTACAAGATGGGGAAGAGAGATATACCGAGTGATCCGAGTCATCCGGTCTTCTCGTCGTCGTCCCGATCTCCCGCGGAATGTCCGGTCTCCACCTCGTCGCCGGAAGGGCACCACGTCGCTGGCTTCTTTTACGGGCTCCCACCTCTATACCGAGGCAACTCGGGCACGAAGTTGGCGAGTCGACGTGCCCAAGGTTTGCTGTAGAATGTGTAGTGCTCATGTCTCAATTTGGGGTTTATGGAGGTTGCCATTTGGTGGAAGAAAATGAACTATACTTTGGAGGTGGAACTATGGGATTTTTTGTGAAGCTAAAAGACCAAAAATCCCCTCATAAAATATTGGGACAGCCCCTCTAAAGGAATGGCCGGCCATGGCATGGGAGTGGAGAGAATGAGAGAGAGTGTGTATCAAAATGAAGGGAGCCACACAATAATGCAAGTGAGAGAGAGGTCAAATGAAATCATGCAAGAAAATGATCACAAAAACAAACCCACACTCCACCAACCTCATCATCTCACCACAAAGTCAAGCCATCATGAAAGAAGAAGTCAAATGGTCAAGGGATGGTTCACCATCATGATACAATAATATGCAATCACCACCCTCCACAAATGCTTATTTGCACAATTGCAAATAAGCCCTCCTCCACCAATCTTCGGCCAATGAAGGATACAAAGAAATATGGTCGAAACGGAAAGCAAACTGGCAACTCCAGAAAACTGGTCCCGTAATAAATTACAGGAAAACCCCGATACTATGTATACATACCCGCATCTGTATTCCGACCGAATACAAATGCAATGAGACAAAATCTACACTGTACTATACTAAGATCCGGCTTAAACCAAAGCCGGCTAGTATCATCCGTCCGATCCTGATCCGTGCAATACCGCACGTATCTGATCGAACCCTGCCATATCTCCATACGGCCTCTACAGTGTTTCGCCCGAAAACTTGAGCAACTGAATGTGGGGGACTCTAAAGACTCGTCAACACCTTGGTTGTGGATTTAACCACTAGCACGTCAGAGGTATAAGCCAATACGTGACGGGCTATCAGGTATTGACCAAAAGGGACGTCGATGAGCGAACTCATCCTGACACCCTACTGAGCCTGTCAGTGACAATATCCGTACAGTCCGGTCCGTTCGTCTATGAGCATCGCATGGCGGGCCTAGGGGGTTGGTAAAAGTCAGACCCCCAAAAGCGGTACAAGTCGTGTCAGAGATCAGCCCAGAACACCCTGAGATACTACTGGAATGCCTACCAGTAAATCTCCTGCCTTGGCCAAGGAATTTTCATGTTCTGGCTCTCTTAGACACAGCGCGACCTCACCCCCAATACCGGGAGAGACGAACCCCTGAAGATCCGCTCACTGCCTCCATATGGCTCGGGACTGTACCCAACTAAAACCTGTTTGCACGTCTCCTTTGAGCGTGGTAGGGTAGTAATCAAAGTACAGTAGGAACTCACACGAGACAAATGACGATCCCCAGGTCGATGAACTAACCTGTACACATGTCACCAGGGAACTGCTATCTGACGTCAGGTATAAGACCAACTAGCATGTTCCCGGCGAGTCCTGTCTGGTGTACTCATAACCCAATGAGCACCTGTATACATCTTAGGTGAACCAACTGACACCAGTGGCTTGTGAGACCGGCCACCGCCGCTCGTTGGGGTCTCGACCGTATACACTAGTTTACTCTGGAATATCGATGCCCTGTCTTGAAACTCTCACGACTAGGGACCTTTTAAGGATATGCTTATAGACTACCAGCTCCCACGTATATGATCGCCCTCATACTGCTGGCAGTCAAGCAAGAATCCTAGGGGCTCTATCAACGTGTAATAGCGACCTGTCTGGTCACCTAAAGCAGTACACGATGATAAAGATAAACCAGATAGCATACTATCATCTTGAGTAAGACTGTCCTACCGGGATAGGTCCTCCCTCAATCATTGCAATCATGTGCCTGTGATCCAATAATTGACTCTGAGGGCACTATCTCCAACATATTTTTCACTCCACCTTTTTCTTGTTTTCGTTTCATACACACCTCTGTGAACGTGCAATAGTCTTTATCATAGAATAAAACGTTCATACATCCGCTAGAAATATTTTTATAAAAACCTGTCTTTTGTCAAGATTATTCTCACACAAAGAACCGTTAGGAATTTTAACTCGGGGAGAATACTTGCTTGACTTTGTTTTAATCTGGACTTTCTAGGTTCTTTCGAATTCATTAACTTCGACGGCTGGTTCTGAACGCCGCGTAACATCATCTTCTTCACACTACTACAAATGAGGGTTGCCCCTACGGATTTACCCGTAGGAGCAAACCACTGCCCCTACGGATATATCCGTAGGGGTGAAAAAATAACCTGTAGGTGCAAACGCCGTAGGTGCAAGTTGAAGCCCTGAACTTGCCCCTACGGGCAAAAACTTGCCCCTACGGAGTTCTGTGTAGGTCCATTTTCACCTACGGGGTAGGCCGTAGGGGAAAAAAGTTATTTTATTTACGGTTTTTTTAAATATATAAACTGTACCTACGAAGTTATCCATAGGGCCAAGTACTATCCCCTACGGATACATGCATAGGTACATATCCGTAGAGGCAAAATATCATAAATCCTGATATTTTGCCCCTACTGATATATCCGTAGGGGCCTTTGTTTGCCCCTACGAATATATCCGTAGGGGCAAGCCCAACCCCCTGATACTGAGATCAGGGAGGAAATATCAGTTAATGCTGATATTTAGCCCATACGGTTTAAACCGTAGGGGCAACATGTGTACCTACGGATTAATCCGTAGGTACACATTATCTGTTGTTTTTTTAAAAAAGGGCTGCCTGATTTTTTCTCGCCCTGTGCACAATAATATATATATATATCAATAAAATATAAAATTAATCATCACACAACATATATCACAGTATTCATAATCACATCTCACGCATATAATATACAAAAGAAACCCAAAAACTGAATATGATATAAATATAAACCAATATCAATATCAATATCGTTTCAAAATGCAATACAATATGTATCATATAAATAAATACATGTTTCAAAAAATAAGAATAAAAAAGCTACCCTAGCTCAGTCCAGCTCCACCTCTGATAAACGATAGAATAAGGCGCGCCTGCTCCTCGGTCAATAAACCATGCAATTCGGCGCGTGCGGGAGTCTGAGCGGCCTGTGGAGCTGGCGATGTGGTCTGCGCAGCCACCGTCGAGGTAGTAGCTTGCGGAGCCGCGGCTGCGGGAGTCTGAGCGGACGGTGGAGCTATAGGAGCTGTCTGCGGAACCGCAGCCGATGTAGTGGCTTGTGGAGCTGCAGCCGAAGGAGATGCAGGTGGAGGCTCGGCCGATGTACCCTGTCGCGTCTGGACCTAACGTGTGTAAGAAGCGTGTATTATTCGAATTCGTATCATTATCAAGTTATTTCGAAATCCCATTTGGATATCTAGTTTGGAAAACCGTTGTTTATTTTAATTACATATGTATGTATGATTAATCAAACCTAAGTTTAAAACCAAATAAGCTCAAGCTACGTACTAATTATGGATATGTTGATATCTATAATATGACATGATATTTTACTATAAAGTAGTATACATTCCAGCATCTCCTTCAACTCCTGAACGGTAGCCCTCAAGCTCTCCAGTTCCTGCTGGACACGTCGCTCACTGGAGACGGAGGAAGTAACCGCCGGGGTAGAGTCCAACCTCATATGGGCCCTGCTAGGGCCCAGTCCCCGGCCTCTCTCCCAACCTCTGTGGTGCCCTCCGTGTGCGGCGTCCAGAACTGGGGTCAGCAGCCTCGGATCGCTCTGTCCGGTAAAATCGCTCCCCGAGGCCTCGGCCTGCTCAACCACCCGCTCCTACACCCACATTAAGCAGTAAAGTATAAGTATAAAATTTAAACTTGAACCTTCCAAAACTAAAATTTCAAATATGGATAGAATAAATATTAACACTTACGCAATACTCCTAGGTAGCGACGTCGGGATATCGAAGCTCGCCCGTGGCGGGATCTGTCGAGGTGCCGTGGACGGCAAGATATGCGGACAGCACGCTCGGTGTACCACCTTGCGCCACGGTCTGAGCTGTCTGCAATATTAGAAAATAACTTTGGGTTTCGTGGACGGCAAGATATGCGGACATCTTTGGGTTTCCATCGGCATACAACACTCCATCCCGGATGCTTCAAACACTGTGAGTAGTATACTTGGAACGCTTAGTTCGGAAAGATAAACGGATCTTCCTGACCGTAAAATCGAAGTGTGTTCACACTGGTCAATCCATATTCATCTTTCCAAGTCCCAAGATTGCTTCTCCACTTGTCCGTATCGGTTCGCGTATCGTACCAAGTACACTGGAATATATAAAAGGGTTCTGATCGTCCGGGATAGTGGATGCCGAGTATACAATTTAAGTACCCATAATAAATTACACCGTCCGATCCTACCGTCGTAATCCCACTATTCTGAGTGATAGTATAAGTATAAAATATAAACTTGAACCTTCCAAAACTAAAATTTCAAATATGGGTAGAATAAATATTAACACTTACGCAATACTCCTGGGTAGCGACGTCGGGATATCGAAGCTCGCCCGTGGCGGGATCTGTTGAGGTGCCGTGGACGGCAAGATATGCGGACAGCACGCTCGTTGTACCACCTTGCGCCACGGTCTGAGCTGTCTGCAATATTAGAAAATAACTCTTGGTTTCGTGGACGGCAAGATATGCGGACATCTTTGGGTTTCCATCGGCATACAACACTCCATCCCGGATGCTTCAAACACTGTGAGTAGTATACTTGGAACGCTTGGTTCGGAAAGATAAACGGATCTTCCTGACCGTAAAATCGAAGTGTGTTCACACTGGTCAATCCATATTCATCTTTCCAAGTCCCAAGATTGCTTCTCCACTTGTCCGTATCGGTTCGCGTATCGTACCAAGTACACTGGAATATATAAAAGGGTTCTGATCGTCCGGGATAGTGGATGCCGAGTATACAATTTAAGTACCCATAATAAATCACACCGTCCAATCCTACCATCGTAATCCTACTATTCTGAGTGGTTCTAGATGTTTCTATGTCCTTAACTTCGAATTTGTATCCAAGGACACCAAATCCTTTGTAATATGCAACCTCCGTACTCGGAAATTGAGCTAAACATCTTGAATCACTCTCAAATGATGCAGACAAGTTCGGATCGTGGATCTAACAAAACAAATTTTACGAAAAATACATAACGATACAAGTTTAGATTAAAACTGATAGCAATAAAATGTTATTCGAATAACTTACATAATCTGTGACCCAATCACAAAAATTATCCTGATGATATTTTTCCAATCGTTCTTCGTTCTAATCAGGATGCCCCTCACGTACCTCGTTAAAATGAATTCTGTTTTCGACAAATAATGGTGACATTAATATTATATCATTTCATACACACACAAACACAGATATAACAATTAATCCAAAAAAACTTACTCTCTAATTTGTTCAAGACATGCGCAATTAAGCAAGATAAACCGGTATATCTTGTTGATAAACATAGTGTCTACCCTCTTATACTCGGTTTTACCATATGGTCCGTCTTGAATTCTTCGTGGCCGGTTAAGCCTTATCTCAATGTTCTCGTCCAGATAGCGGGAACAAAATGTGGTTGCTTCATCAAGAAGATAACCTTGCATGATAGAACCCTCTGGTCGATTTTTATTGCGTATATACTTCTTAAGAGTATGGAGGTACCTAATGAAAATATGTTGAATAAATAAATACGGGCATACAGGACAACAATAAATTTATAAATTGCGCGAAACGAAAAATTACACGTACCTCTCGACGGGATACATCCATCGATATTGTACCGGTCCGGCTAACTTCGCCTCAGTTGCAAGATGAACCGTCAAGTGTATTATGATATCGAAGAATGATGGTGGGAAAATACGCTCAAACTTGCAAAGTATCAACGCAATAGAATTTTCTAGTTTATCCAGCGTCACAACCTCTAGTGTTTTAGCACACAACTTCCTGAAAAAACAACATAAGTCGTTGATTACTAGACCAACCGATTCGGGGAGAGAAGTCCTGAGGGCTAATGGAAGAAGGTGCTCCACGATAACATGGTGATCATGACTTTTCAGCCCATCGATCTTGCCCTTCACAATTTTTATTTTCTTGCTGAATGATCCTGAGAAACCTGTGGGAACTTTCAAATCATGCAACACCTGCAGGAATCTTTTCTTCTCCGGTTGTGACATATGATAAGCGGCATTGGGAAGTACAAACTTGCCCGGTTTACCTGCTACCGATCTAGGGTGCAATTCACTTCTTATTCCCCACTCTTGTAGATCCATCCGAGAATTCAGGTTGTCTTTCGATTTCCCGTCTTTACAAAGAAGCAATTTAAGTATGTGCTCTGATACTCCCTTCTCTATATGCATGACGTCCAGACAATGACGCACTGAATTTGTAGACCAGTACGGAAGCTCGAAGAAAATGCTTAACTTGTTCCAAAATGGTGGTTTGACCTGTTTCGTCGGATCCATCCCGAAGGTCACATTATTGTAACCATCCCATTTAGCAGTCACATCCTCTCCGGACAATGGGGATGGAGATCCAAGAAGCTCTTGATGACCATCAAAGTGAACCGTGTCTAACCTATAGGGGTGGTCTGGAGGCAGGAAACGTCGATGGCTGCAATAACAAACCTTCCTGCTAAAATTCAAGAATTTCGATGTTGTGTGTTCATGGCAATGAGGACATGCTTTATGACCATGTACGGACCAACCTGATAGCATTCCATACGCAGGAAAGTCATTAATTGTCCACATTAGAGCCCCACGCAGTATGAAGGTTGTATTTGTGTTTGCATCATATGTCTCTACACCATCAATGAACAAAGATTTCAACTCCTCGATCAGAGGTCCGAGATAGACGTCAATATTGTTCCCCGGTGAGTTTGGTCCGTCGATAAGAAGAGGCATCATAAAGTATGATTGGTCCATAGCCAACCAAGGCGACAGATTATAAATTATCATTACAACAGGCCATGTGCTGTGACTTCCAGCCATATAGTTGAATGGACAGAAGCCATCAGTAGCTAGTCCGAGCCGGACATTGCGAGGATCTCTACTGAATATTGCGTGCCTCCTATCGAAATCCTTTCATGCCGGTGGATCTCTTGGATGGATCATTTTTCCATCTTCACTTGGAGGAGCACGGTGATGCCAAATCATTGCCTCGGCTGTTTTCTTGCACCTGAATAGCCTCTGCAGCCTCTGTGTTATGGGAAAGTATCATGCTATCTTGACAGGTATATCGGGCTTTTTATCAGAATCTTTCGGCTTATACCTGGCCTCTCCGCATGTTGGACACTCTTTCAAATCTGAATTCTCTTTCCGGTACAGCACGCAATTTTTAGGACATGCTTGAATCTTCTCGTACTTTAGACCCAAATCAGACATCATCTTCTGGGCTCCGTACCAGCTGTCGGGCACGTTATTTCCCGGAGGCATAGAAGCTTTCAAGAACGAAAGAAGCATTGTGAATGACTTGTTGCTCCATCCATTTAGGCACTTAATCTGGAAAAGTTGGACGAACCATGAGAGGGTGGAATACTTCGCATTCTCATAAATTGGTTTCCTAGCATCATTCATGAAATTTTCATATTTATCCGCACACGGTCCTTGACCGGAAGGAATGTCATCTTCGGTAAGAATAGATTCACCTAGGGCAGCCTCTACCATATCCTCCATTTCTTCTGATGGAAATAAATTACCGTCTTCTCCTTCTGCCGCATTACCGAATTCTTCTTCTTTTCCTGCCGCATTATCGTGTTCTCCTTCTTCTTCTGCCGCAGTACTGCATTCTTCTCCTTCCCCGTGATATTTCCAAGTTGTATAAAGTCTAGTAAACCCATATTTTACAATATGAAGCTCTGCCAATTCTACCTTCTGCCAGTACTTATTACCACATCTATCGCACGGACAGAGAATCTTCTCTATTATGATCTTATTATGCGCGCGTGCAAATTCAAGGAAAGCAGCAACTCCTGCGACAAACTTAGGTTGCATACGTTGTTGCCAATCCACATACATCCAGTCCTTAACTCTGACGTACACATGGGCCATATTAGACTGTATAACATATAAATTGTAGGTTATGCTGACTATATTGAGAAATATAAGAACGGGATAGTTACCGACAAATGTGAAAATCCGTGTATATGCTTTGTGTGTGCGTTTGTCGTTGAAAAGAATAAATTATCGCACGTATGTTAACCGATAGACGGGGACTAAGTGGCGTTTTTAGTTTCATATATGAGTATCGATGAGAATATGAAAGTTTCATATTATCATCGAGAATCATATATTGGTTTTAACTTGAACATCTCGAATCACTCTCTAATTATGCGTTTGTTGTGTATTCTAGTTGTATGTGTGTGTTCCGGCTGTCGGTGGTAGGCTTCTATCCCATTAAGAATATATAGAGCGAACACCCATCACTTGTGCTTTCAACCGTTCCGAGTAAATTTCGGCAGCACCTCCCCGCTGTTCTCCGAGTACACTGTAATAGAATAGATAATCATTTCAAAGCTGTGAAACAACGTTGAAATGAACATCTAATCTATCTTTGTACACGGAGAACCAGCAGAAAGGTACCGACGAAATATCTCGAAACGGATGAAAACACAAGTGAATGAAGGCGTTTGCTTTATACATTCTTAACTTGTCCACACGGGACAAATCTATGGGTTACCATACGATTGAATTTTCTCGTCGCATAGACTATACGACGGTTGTTTGTATCGAGCTATACCATCCGATATTTAACAACCTTCGTATAGTTCTATGTCACGACGAATATCGCACGTATGTTAACCGATAGACAGGGACTAAGTGGCGCTTTTAGTTTCATATATGAGTATCGATGAGAATATGAAGGTTTCATATTATCATCGAGTATCAAATTTGGTTTTAACTTGAACATCTCGAATCACTCTCTAATTATGCGTTTGTTGTGTATTCTAGTTGTATGTGTGTGTTCCGGCTGTCGGGGGTAGGCTTCTATCCCATTAAGAATGTATAGAGCGAACACCCATCACTTGTGCTTTCAACTGTTTCGAGTAAATTTCGGCAGCACCTCCCCGCTGTTCTCCGAGTACACTGTAATAGAATAGATAATCATTTCAAAGCTGTGAAACAACGTTGAAATGAACATCTAATCTATCTTTGTATACGGAGAACCAGCCGAAAGGTACCGACGAAATATCTCGAAACGGATGAAAATACAAGTGAATGATGGCGTTTGCTTTATACATTTTTAAGTTGTCCACACGGGACAAATCTATCGGTTACCATACGATTGAATTTTCTCGTCGCGTAGACTATACGACGGTTGTTAGTATCGAGCCATACCGTCCGATATTTAACAACCTTCGTATAGTTCTATGTCACGACGAACATCGCATGTATGTTAACCGATAGACGGGGACTAAGTGGCGCTTTTAGTTTCATATATGAGTATCGATGAGAATATGAAGGTTTCATATTATCATCGAGTATCATATATTGGTTTTAACTTGAACATTTAACATGAATAGTTTTTACGTTTACGTTTCGTTATTAAGGGTTCGAAATTTCAAATCTAGGGTAAATGTTTCTTGCGTTTACGGTAAAGTTGTACATTTACATTATCATCGAGTATCATACTGAAATGAACTATTGTATCCTACTAAATAATAGTGCACCATAAACCAAAATAACCCAAATTAACCTAATTAACCACAATTAACCATAATCGTTACCCAAACACAAATTATCTCTAATTAACCCAAACTTAACCCAATTTACCCAAATTAACCTAATTAACCCTAATCAACCCAAACTTAACCAAATTAAACCTAATCAACACCATAACCCTTTCAAATTATCACTAATTAACCCAAATTAACCCTACCCTTTAATTAACCCAAATTAACCCTAACCTCTAGCACTAAACCCAAATTAACCCTAGCCTTTAATTAGAGTTGTTTTCAAGAAAAAACAACCCTAACCCCAACCCCAACCCCAATTCCGAACCCTAACTCTAACCCTAACCCCAATTCCGAAACCTAACCTTAACCCCAACCCCAACACCAACCCTAAACCCAACCCCAACCGCAACAGAACCCTAATCCCAACCCCAACCGACCCCTAACCCTAACCCTAAACGTAACCCTAACCGAAACTGACCCGATGCCTAACCCTAACCCTCACCCGTACCCGTACCCTGCCCTGAACCTAACATCATCAAAAGAGGGAAATAAAAGCATTAGATTAGAAGTAGAAATTGGAGATTTACTAACCTTTTTCGCGGTGGAAGAGACGACGGAGGAGGCGACGAGGAAGTCGACGAGGCTCGGGATTGAGGCGCTGGAAGAAGTCGACGAGGATGTTATGAGGAGACGACGGAGGAGGCGACGAGGAAGTCGACGAGGCGCGGGAGGAAATCGATCGCGAGGCGCGGGAAGATGATAAGGATTTTTGGGAACGGAGGGATTTTTTGTGCCATTTTTTATTATTAATTAACCCATATACATGCCCCTACGGACTAATCCGTAGGTCCTTTGTTTGCGGCTCCGTAGGGCCAAACATCAAATTACGATGAAATATTTTTAAATTAAAACGTAGAGAATCGTAGGGCCAAGTATATGGACCTACGGTTCTATCCGTAAGGGCAACAAATAGTTGCCCCTACGGATTCCTTTATCCGTAGAGGCAACCCCATATTGCAGTAGTGTCAACCAACCTCCACCGCCATTTACGTCAGCCGAGCCCCTCTGAATTAGTTAAGGCTTTGATGACTCAAGGTGCATTGGCGGGAAAGGAGAGCGAGGGGAAGAGGGGTCTCGGCCCGATCATCCAATTCGCTCCAACAGACAGGCATGGTTCAGTAGTCAAAGCAATTTCGTCACTTTCGTGTACCCACTTAGAGAGCTTTGGGCCAATGCACCCAAACCAGTTGGTTTTACGGCATTAGGTGTAAAGACACCCCTGCGGACTTAATTGCTCAAGTTACCTAGGCCCTAAAACAAAAGACAAATTTTGGCGTGAAAATCATAACGATTTAATGTGAACGGAGATATAACTGGTTGTTCAAATATTTTTGGATAAAAGACGTGTTTAGTGGTTTAGGTGTGTAATCACTCTAATCAAGTTTCAGATGGGTTATTCTTTAGAATTAGTTCTTATTAAGGTATCAATAATATCCCTTCATATCCACCTTTCTTTATAAACTCGTCTTGATATTACTTATTTCAGAACAAATCTATTTGATCCTCAGAAAATAGTTTATCAATTTAAAAGTTTTTAGACATAAAAGACCTGTCATCTAATTTTCAAAACTCACGACACGTGTAGTGTGATGTAAAGACGTATATTAGTTATAGTTAACATCAAAGGAGAGTTATCTTTCAAGTTTTCAAAATCTAAAATTAGGACTTAGTTGTTCCTATCTTATTAAACAAAACCGTCGAAATATTGAATCTAAGTTCTCCCACTAGCTAACTTGACAATAAAGTTTTTATGTTTTTAGAAAATTTTCTGATTTTTATGGGTTTTAATAAGTATACAGATGCAAAATATACACATGAATGCGACGGTTAGAAATGCATACCGAGTGTACCCCCAAACTAAAACTGGACAGTGCCCTCACTAACATTGCATTAAAAATTATTGAAGGGTCAAAATTGTCAGTTAGATATACACAATTTTTTTTATTTTTTAATGAAATGAGCATCACCAGACAAGATTGCTCGTCAAAAATGGATATGCACCGGACAAGAATATCCATATATATATATACAAAATAGTATATACATACCCCCAAACTTATTTGAAACAGTGTCCACTATTTGGCTGGATAACCGAAGTTTGGTGGTAGGCAGAGAAAGATTATGCAGGGTAAATTGGCTCCTGTAAGACCAGGAGCTCCTCTGTTGGTTTAGCGCTAAGGTACGGTTTCAGTCTGTGTCCGTTTACATTGAAAAACGAACCGTCCTTTGGATTTTCCAAATCCACAGTGCTTTGCGGATACACATTCCGCACAAAAAATGGCCCTTTCTAGCGAGATCTGAGCTTACCTGGATGGAAATGTAGCCGGGTGTCGTAAAGCAGTACCTGTTGACCAGGTGCGAAAGTTTTGCGCAAAAGGTGTTTATCGTGAAACACCTTCGTTCGGTTGTTAATGACAACTGCGTTTTCGTAAGCCTCATCCCGAAGCTCGCTCAATTCATTTAACTGCAGGTTCCGATGGCTTCCCGCATCTTCGAGAGATAGATTCAGGTCCTTTATCGCCCAAAATGCGTGATGCTCAATTTCCATTGGAAGGTGGCAAGCCTTTCCGTAAACAAGACGATAGGGAGATATACCAAGATCGGTCTTATAAGCAGTTCGAAATGCCCAAAGGACATCAGTGAGTTTTAAAGACCAATCCTTACGGTTCTTGGAAACCGTCTTCTCCAATATCTGCTTGATTTGTCGATTTGAAATCTCAGCTTGCCCACATGTTTGTGGGTGGTAGGGCGTTGATATCTTATGATTAATGGAATACTTTTGTATCAAGGCCTCGAAAGTCCTATTACAGAAATGAGTTCCATTATAACTAATGATCGCACGGGGGTGCCTAAACCGGGAAAAGATGTTTTCCTTAAGAAATCTAACAACAACCTTGTTGTCGTTAGTCCGGCTGGGCACAGCCTCGACCCACTTAGAGACATAATCAACAGCGAGAAGAATGTACAAGTTCCCAAAGGAGCTGGGAAACGGCCCCATAAAATCAATCCCTCAAACATTGAAAATCTCCACAACCAAGATTGGTTGGAGCGATATTTCGTTTCTCCTGGATATCCGGCCCAAGTGTTGGCACCGGGAGCAAGTCTTGTAGAATTCATGAGCGTCTTTGAAGAGTTGTGGCCAGTAGAAACCACACTGCAAGATCTTCTCGGTTGTCTTTCTGGGGCCAAAGTGCCCGCCACATGCTTGATCGTGGCAAAACGACAGCACACCCTTAAATTCATTGTCAGGGACACACTGACGAATAATCTGTAAGTCCGCGGCGGCGCCCCGGCAGTCGATCCGACGCCGGAAACGCGGAAACAAAAACTTTTAAAAACTATTGAACCGGCACCATCGCGCACCTTTCACGGATTGGGCCATTAACCTAGCAACTAGCAAAGTAAAATAAGAGTAGAGAAGTATACCAAGCGATCCGTGTCCTTCGGTCTTCGTCTCCACTCCGATCTCCTGCGGAATCTCCGTCCGTCACGACCTCGTCGGAAAGGGCACCACAAAGCCGGAATCTTTTACGGGCTCCCACCTCTTGACCGAGGCAACTCGGGCGCGAAGTTGGCTAGCCGACGCGTCCAAGGTTTGCTGTAGACTAGTGTAGAAACTTGTCTCTTTGGGGCTTATTAAAGTTGCCATGGATGGAGGAATCAAGATGAACTTTGGAGAGGTGAGAAGGATTTTGTGAGCAAGCCAAAATGAGATAATGAAATTCCCCCCATGCCAAATGAAACCTCTCTCCTCTCTCTCAATTAAAACGGCCGGCCCCCTTTCTTGTGGGTGGGAAAAAGGAATGAATCTCATAACAAGAGGAGAAAGGGGATTAATATGTGTAGAATAAAGTCACACTCACTTCTCATCTCAACAAATCACACACCCATCACAAGAAAGCAAAGGAATGGACCCAAAAGGCATCTCATGATGAAAAGAGCACTCATGATGCCTCACTTAAGCAAGAAAACCCCTCCACAAATGCTATTTGCAAATGTGCAAATAACCCCCTCCATCGAAAGTCCGGTCGTGAAGGAATAAAAGAAAATCGGCCGGAACGGAATGCAAACTGGAAACTTCAGAAAACTGATCCCGTAATAAATTACAGGAAAACCCCGCAACTGCAAATACATGCCCGTATTTGTATTCTCACTGAACACAAATGCAAAGAGACAAAACTACACTATCTAATACTAGGATCCGGCTTAAGCCAAAGCCGGCTAGTAAAATCCGTCCGATCACGATCCGTGCAATACCGCACGTATCTGATCGAACCCTGCCATATCTCCATACGGCCTCTACAGCGTTTCGCCCGAAACCTGAGTAACTGTGTGTGGTGGACTCTAAAGACTCGTCAATACCATGGTTGTGGATTTAACCACTAGCAAGTCAGAGGTAAAAGCCAATACGTGACGGGCTACCAGGTATTGACCAAAAGGGACGTCGATGAGCGAACTCATCCTGACACCCTACTGAGCCTGTCAGTGACAATATCCGTACAGTCCGGTCCGTTCGTCTATGAGCATCGCATGGCGGGCCTAGGGGGTTGGTAAAAGTCAGATCCCCAAAAGCGGTACAAGTCGTGTCGGAGTGTAGCCCCGAACACCCTGAGATACTACTGGAATACCTACCAGCAAATCTCCTGCCTTGGCCAAGGACTTTTCATGTTCTGGCTCTCCTAGACACAGCACGACCTCACCCCCAATACCGAGAGAGACGAATCCCTGCAGATCTGCTCACTGCCTCCATGTGGCTCGGGACTGTACCTAACTAAAACCTATTTGCACGACTCCTTTGAGCCGTGGTAGGGTACTAATCAAAGCACAGTAGGAACTCACACGAGACAAATAACGATCTCAGGTCGATGAACTAACCTGTACACATGTCACCAGGGAACTGCTATCTGACGTCTAGTATAATCCCAACTAGCAGGTTCCCGGCGAGTCCTGTCCGGTATAATCATAACCCAATGAGCACCTGTATACATCTTAGGTGAACCAACTGACACCAGTGGCTTGTGAGACCGGCCACCGCCCCTCGTCGGGGTCTCGACTGTATACACTAGTCTACTCCAGAGTATCGATGCCCTGTCTCAAAACTCCCATGACTAGGGACCTTTTAAGGATGTGCTTATAGACTCCAGCTCTCACGTATATGATCGCACTCATACTGCTGGTAGTCAAGCAAGAATCCTAGGGGCTCTATCAACGTGTAATAGCGACTCGTAAGGTCACCTAAAGCAGTACACGATGATAAAGATAAACCAGATAGCATACTATCATCTCGAGTAAGACTGTCCTACTGGGACGGGTCCTCCCCTCAATCATTGCAATTACGTGCCTGTGATCCAATAATTGACTCTGAGGGCACTATCTCCAACAATCTCCCACTTGCACTCAAGGCTAATTATTGCGATGTCGCATACTCACAGCCCGTGTGATACCGAACACCCAACTCCTCTACTAGTCAGTATCACAAAGCTCGTTTGCGAAACTATTGCGTTCGAGGAATAACCTTAGTGAGTGGATTCGCTCTGATGTTTCTTTCTATGTCTCTCTCTATCTCAAGTTCGCGGAGAAAGCCATCTCCCGAAATGAGCAATACCTGTCTTAGAATGTGTCTGGATATCTGATGGGACCTAGCTCATAAATGAACTCCAAATCCAAACTTCTTAGACTGTATTTTCAACTGAACTTAGTCAGTATCCTGCGCCATACCTTCCCTCAGTATCCACCTGGACCACCTATCCAAAATACTGCTCCATGTCAGAGGGAAAACTATAACTCTGACAGCCACTCTGCCAT
This sequence comes from Agapanthus africanus, assembly GCA_030015575.1. NCBI lineage: Eukaryota > Viridiplantae > Streptophyta > Magnoliopsida > Asparagales > Amaryllidaceae > Agapanthus > Agapanthus africanus. The sequence goes on from CM057343.1 coordinate 124,567,093, forward strand.
CCAGGTCACCTTGGAAGCCTGGAATGATAACCGTCTCCTAAAAGAGGCTGCCGTTATCAAATCCTTAGAACATTCACTTATGTTCTAAAACTGCTTCCGATTGTTTCTCCAGGATTGGATTAATATCAACTTATTGCACCTACTGCAAAAACATCATCTGGTGTGGTACTTGACATCTCTTGATTGACTCAATTGCCTAAGCAAGTGATCTGCCAATCATGCACATCCCTCTCCCCTTTAGTCTGTAAGACACCTTTAGAGAGAGTGACTCCATTACCTGCAGGTACACTACCGTGCCAGGAGTCGTCCATTCTAAATACTCATAGAATGCGGTCAAAGTACCCAGATTGGGAAACCACCCAAATCTAGATCTAAAACCATAGATCCAGTAACCAGAATGTCTGATATAATATCCAAATCCTATGTGGAGAAACTACTGTGTGACAACCATAGTATAACCGATCGTAGTATAGTAATGTCACTTCCTACTCTGTGTATGTCATCAAATACCAGGACATCACACCCTACTACCTTCTTAACAGATCCATCTCCTATTCTGATGAAGTCAAACCTATGACTGTCACATCAGAAATAGATGATCTATCTCCGCTATATCTGCTCTAGTCTATAAATAGACATAAGCCTGATGTCCACCAATGCTTCCGCTGCTCCTACTGACTACAACAACCCTCTGGCAGAGTCATACAGACGTGCACTTCTAAAGCTAGTTTAGAACGACGCTATACTCATCCTCCTGCCGGGTCTCACAGTCTGGAACAACAGCAATGGCAAGTATGGGTAAACAAGAACCTCCCTGCCACCGTCCTTGAGCATACCGAAGTACCTCTCGGGTGCCTGAGGTTACCCACCATATCTGCGGAGTGGCCAATGGAATGTCAAACCAGATTGAATCTTTAGGTTCTTTATCAAATCTTCAGTAATCGTTTGCGGTTCTGGAATCACTTCCAGTTCTACCATACTCCCACTACTGTTTTCTGAAAAAATCCATTTTTGTTAAAACTGTTGCGAGTTAAGAACAATATCACTATTGATCTTCCAGATGGTAGAAAATCAACCCTCGTCATAACCCGGGTCAACCCACAAACAGCCATTACAGAAACGTGCCTTGAGTTATCCGGAGTCTGGTTTTAAGCATAAGCCGGACAATTCCCCGTATCTTAACAATGTCAAGATATGAACTGTTCTATATCCAAGAAACAGAGGCACTGATTTAATTGAACCGGATTCAAATCATGCAGCTGTCTCCAGTGCATGTCAACTAAATGGAAGGAGGCCGATCAGCGTTACTCAACTTAGGAATGCTTCCAATTAAGAGTAACCTGAAAGAGAAGCATGTTCTCTTAATCATTACTATCAACTGAATACCATACACAAGTATCTACATCTTCGATCACCTTGAAGAATCCCGATACTTGCAATACCTGGTTCTCTACTTTATTCTTATACCTATAACTCCTCAAAACTTAGACCCTGTGTTTCTACGAAACACATGTCTAAGAACTAGTGAAGTTAAAAGTAAACAGAATATAGTATGAGGACCAACCCTTCTGTCCTAATGGACACTGGACAACATACAATACTCTGTATAAGTCCGCTGAGTCTAACAACTCATTCACTGTGTGTCGTAGGTTGAAAACTGTACTTATGGTTAAGAAGAATTACACCGCTGTTCAATGCTCCTTACCTAACCATCCACTGATATAGGTAAATGTCATAGACATAATTTCAAAAAGGTATATCCCACTCTATAAAAATAGACGTACAGATATATCAATTTGAAATTGGTGCATAAAAACGGATATTCAAAACCAAATATTTGCCGACCGGCAAACAACCCAGGTGACTTCCTCAAATATCACCAATTACAACGAATCCCGATATAATGAGGATGACCACCTAATTCCCAATAACTTACTCCCACTCATCATCTGTAAAACCATACAGATGTGAGAATCAAACCTGGTAAATACATACCCTGGAGCAAGTGTCTAATTGGGAAATCAGTTTTCTTTTAACAGTACACAGTGAAACTGAAACATTGAAATGTTTCGATGGGGTATCCTGGTATTCCTAGTAATGCCTCTTCCATTATCCAGATTCACAACTGTAACCGTATAATTCTTTGCCACTTCTCCAAATCCCTTCATATGTCTTTAGTCATTACCTTCTGTACACCCCTTTAGGCCAAATAGTTTTCTGCCTTCCCTACCGTTCGGCACCAGCTTATGGTTTAGAAGAAGACTATCCAATAAGCATAATGGGTGTACTGTCCTAATCCTAGGAGCACTCGCAATGCGAGAGAAGGTGAAGATAAAAGACAACCGAATGAACTTAATTCCCATTTCTCCTGAACCAGGATCCATCCCCGAACTGGAACAAGTTCCTTTCGAGTTCGTATATAACCATACGATGGATTATCCAATAAACTGGGATCTTCATAGTGATACAGAGTGTCCTGGAGAAATACAAAGGTGATTTAGGATTGGCGAAGAAATACTTGGTTTGATCGTGAATATCAGTCGCAATTTACTTTGCCCTCTTACTAATCCCTTGCTTTGTCTGAACTTAATACCTTCTGTACACCGTTTAGGCTAATTGGCTTTCTTCATTCCCTACCGGTCGGCACCAGCCTAAGGTCTGGAAGAAGACTATCCAATTTGCGTAATAGGTGTACTATCTCCTAAACCAAGGAGTACTCGCAACCTGAGAGAAGGTAAAAGGAAAAGACAACTGAATAGTCCTATTCGTTTTCTCCAGAACCTGAAACCATCCTCGAATAAATTCCTTCGAGTTCGTATATAACCATACGATGGTTTTGTCCAATGGAAGTAGACGTTCGTAGTAATACGGGGTGTCCTGGAGAAAAGGGTAAAAGTAGGAGTGGCAATGAGGTCTGCAACTCTGACAATCCAAAAGCCAGTGTTAAGAAGGTTCGGTCAATTTTGGTCACTGAGTCATAGTCTAGGGTCGGGTCAATGGTCGCTGCCAAAGAGAGAGAGAAAAGAAACACTCAGCGTGCACTCTAACCTAGATCAGAATGGTTATCACTTTATCTAATCAGGAAACCTCCCACTGTAACGTCAAATTCTTCCCCAAACCTGAAAGAAGAATTAGCCGGGATCACCCGAGGAGTAAACCAACTCATCAGTGGGAATCGGGATCCAACCATCATCGCATGATAACGTGACGGAATCCGCTCACGCTATCACACTCCAGAAGGTATGCGCATATCTGGCAAGTTTCCGTTCTTTTGAAACTCCCGATGTGGATTTTTGCCCCATGCTCTTATGACCTTGGCGAAGGTCAACAAATCATAAGTCACATGTCAAGTTCTACCCGTCATTGTCCAGGTTGATTTGAACCCACCCGTACAAGCCCTTGACGAAGGCCAACAAGGCTATACGACTGTCCCAAACCAACGCATCTATCTATGCAGCAGAAAGGCAACAAGCAGCAACCATACACTATGCCTTGACGAAGGCCAACAAACATAGCATGAATACTACGTGCTACCCGTCTGAAACGACGGAGGGCTACGAATGGTTTCTGGCGAAAACCTTTAACGTAATGAACTTGATATCGCTGAAGGAACCGGATAGCTTTTTAAAAATATAGTAACGAAAACCTTTGCTAAAGAGGTCACTCCCGGTGAAGGGATCTCGGCTCTTTCCCCGTAGAATGAGGTGCAGGATATTCCAACTGAATACCACGATGTAAAGCAAAAGTAATCGGCTATAGTGAAGTTATAGCCCTGACGCACACTTTTGTCCAAGGGGTCACTCCCGGTGAAGGGATCTCGGCCCTTGCCTCGTCGACTGAGGAGCAGGATATTCCAACTGAATACCACGATGCAAAACAAAAGAGAACGCCCTTGCAATAACAGCTTTTTGAAAAAGTGTTCCAACAACATCAGAATAGGTTTGTTTATCTTGCATTGATCCGAATCAACGCAGTCCCATCAATTGATCACACCACAAAGAACGAAAATATACTGACGTACGTATATGCCATCCGCATTCGCCACTGGGTCCCATCATCACCCGTTAGGTTAGCTAACTAACGACAGAGCGGGGACTGAACTAGCGCGGATGCAAAACATATACAACATCTACTAGTATATATATAATATATAATTTTCGCTCAAGGCGTGATAAAATGCAACAGCACAGAAATATACACAGCATCACAGAACAATACAGATATCTGGGATCCCCGGGTTTCATAGAGCCGCTACTGAAACCTGACGTTCCCCTGGTCGTGTGGATAGCCTGTGCAATGAAATCCTAGACCCCTACGGGCGCGGCAAGTTACCCGCCAAAACCTGAAGCGAGGCAGCCCCCTTCAGCAACGTGAATGGACCACCCAGCACTTCATGGAATCCGGTAACTTGGGCACCCCTCCTGGGTCAACCTGTACCCCCTACGAGCGCAGCGAATAGCCCGCCAATTCTAGAGTGAAGCCCCCTCCGTCTCAACACCATGAGATGCGTGCTCGTTGCCCTCTAGAATCCGGCTATCCGTGCACCCTTCCGCGGGGTAATCCTGGTACAGAAAGTAAAATATACATACAACGGGTACATCGACCGCAACCTGGTCGTGCCCCAAAAAAACAAAAAAAAAATACAAACAGGCAGTGACGGCAGTCCACATGTCGGACGCTCGCCCCGCAATATCAAATGTACATATAAAACAGAACTGTACTAGCACTGCAACCAGGCTATCCCCCACGACCGATCCGCAATATCACAGCACAACACAGAACATCAACGTGAATGTCATGTTCGTAAATCCGTCTAAAAGGGCTATAGCAGATAGACTGGATTTATCGATCAAGTGACATTCACGGTCGCAGATATAATGTAAATACTGTGAACTAGCATGTTTAAAATATCCGATCGAACAAATTTATCAAAGCGGGCCCCAAGCAGTACTGTAGCACTTACCGAAAATATGGGCCCAAAAAATAATATCCCCAAACCCCTAGTTCCAAGTCTAAGACAATCTGGAAAAATTTGGTGAGCAGATCAGTTAAAATCGAGGCGGAACCGCGGCCCAAGCATGGGTTTGGCCGCGGTTCCGCGGCGGTATGGAGTGATCACGCGACCAAATTTTCACACAATTCTTAGATTTTCATGCACAGTATTCTGAAACAACCTGAAAAATTTTTGGAGCAAAAAAAATTTCGACAGAGAACACGTGTGCATTGGAAAATACGGTTTTTGGAGATTTTCTGTTCGATCGAGTTCTAAACATACTAGAGCAAGCTAGGCATGGTTAATGGCGTGGCTCTGATACCATTGTAAGTCCGCGGCGGCGCCCCGGCCGTCGATCCGACGCCGGAAACGCGGAAACAAAAACTTTCAAAAACTATTGAACCGGCACCACCGCGCACCTTTCACCCGGATCGGGCCATTAACCTAGCAACTAGCAAAGTAAAATAAGAGTAGAGAAGTATACCAAGCGATCCGTGTCCTTCGGTCTTCGTCTCCACTCCGATCTCCTGCGGAATCTCCGTCCGTCACGATCTCGTCGGAAAAGGCACCACAAAGCCGGAATCTTTTACTGGCTCCCACCTCTTGACCGAGGCAACTCGGGCGCGAAGTTGGCTAGCCGACGCGTCCAAGGTTTGCTGTAGACTAGTGTAGAAACTTGTCTCTTTGGGGCTTATGAAAGTTGCCATGGATGGAGGAATCAAGATAAACTTTGGAGAGGTGAGAAGGATTTTGTGAGCAAGCCAAAATGAGATAATGAAATTTCCCCCATGCCAAATGAAACCTCTCTCCTCTCTCTCAATTAAAATGGCCGGCCCCCTTTCTTGTGGGTGGGAAAAAGGAATGAATCTCATAACAAGAGAAGAAAGGGGATTAATATGTGTAGAATAAAGTCACACTCACTTCTCATCTCAACAAATCACACACCCATCACAAGAAAGCAAAGGAATGGACCCAAAAGGCATCTCATGATGAAAAGAGCACTCATGATGCCTCACTTAAGCAAGAAAACCCCTCCACAAATGTTATTTGCAAATGTGCAAATAACCCCCTCCATCGAAAGTTCGGTCGTGAAGGAATAAAAGAAAATCGGCCGGAACGGAATGCAAACTGGCAACTTCAGAAAACTGATCCCGTAATAAATTACAGGAAAACTCCGCAACTGCAAATACATGACCGCATTTGTATTCCCACTGAACACAAATGCAAAGAGACAAAACTACACTATCTAATACTAGGATCCGGCTTAAGCCAAAGCCGGCTAGTAAAATCCGTCCGATCATGATCCGTGCAATACCACACGTATCTGATCGAACCCTGCCATATCTCCATACGGCCTCTACAGCGTTTCGCCCGAAACCTGAGTAACTGTGTGTTGTGGACTCTAAAGACTCGTCAATACCATGGTTGTGGATTTAACCACTAGCAAGTCAGAGGTATAAGCCAATACGTGACGGGCTACCAGGTATTGACCAAAAGGGACGTCGATGAGCGAACTCATCCTGACACCCTACTGAGCCTGTCAGTGACAATATCCGTACAGTCCGGTCCATTCGTCTATGAGCATCGCATGGCGGGCCTAGGGGGTTGGTAAAAGTCAGACCCCCAAAAGCGGTACAAGTCGTGTCGGAGTGTAGCCCAGAACACCCTGAGATACTACTGGAATACCTACCAGAAAATCTCCTGCCTTGGCCAAGGACTTTTCATGTTCTGGCTCTCCTAGACACAGCACGACCTCACCCCCAATACCGGGAGAGACGAACCCCTGCAGATCTGCTCACTGCCTCCATGTGGCTCGGGACTGTACCCAACTAAAACCTGTTTGCACGACTCCTTTGAGCCGTGGTAGGGTAGTAATCAAAGCACAGTGGGAACTCACACGAGACAAATGACGATCTCAGGTCGATGAACTAACCTGTACACATGTCACCAGGGAACTGCTATCTGACGTCTGGTATAATCCCAACTAGCAGGTTCCCGGCGAGTCCTGTCCGGTGTACTCATAACCCAATAAGCACCTGTATACATCTTAGGTGAACCAACTGACACCAGTGGCTTGTGAGACCGGCCACCGCCCCTCGTCGGGGTCTCGACTGTATACACTAGTCTATTCCGGAGTATCGATGCCCTGTCTCGAAACTCCTACGACTAGGGACCTTTTAAGGATGTGCTTATAGACTCCAGCTCTCATGTATATGATCGCCCTCATACTGCTGGTAGTCAAGCAAGAATCCTAGGGGCTCTATCAACGTGTAATAGCGACTCGTAAGGTCACCTAAAGCAGTACACGATGATAAAGATAAACCAGATAGCATACTATCATCTCGAGTAAGACTGTCCTACTGGGACAGGTCCTCCCCTCAATCATTGCAATCACGTGCCTGTGATCCAATAATTGACTCTGAGGGCACTATCTCCAACATAATCTGGTCGGGACAGTACTTGAACAGATAGGGTTCGTCCCAGTAAAAGTGTTTTACTTGGGATAAGAATCGAAGTCTGTCCTGACTTGACCATTCAGTCGGTAGCAATCCTGTGGCCAAATAGTTCACAATATCTGCGAACCAGGGTTTGCAAGATACTGTCAAGAGCTGTTCATCCGGAAAAACGTCGTTGATCGGAAGTTGAAGCGTTGGCGAAGAAGGGAGTCGTGAAAAATGGTCGGCAACTACATTTTCACATCCTCTTTTGTCCTTGATGACAAGGTCAAACTCTTGAAGTAAGAGGTTCCAACGTATCAGCCAAGATTTTGCGTCCTTCTTTGCAAAAAGATGGAGAAGAGCTGAATGGTCCATGTAGACGATGACTGGAGAGCCGATCAAGTAAGGCCTAAACTTTTCTAAAGCGAACACAACAGCCAAGAATTCCTTCTCGGTTGTTGTGTAGTTCTGTTGGGTATCGTTCAGGGTTCGGCTAGCATAATAGATTACGTGCGGCATCTTATCGATGTGCTGTCCAAGGACCGCACCGATGGCAAAGTCAGATGCATCGCACATAATCTCAAATGGATACGTCCAGTCAGGAGAAGAAAGAACGGGAGCAGAAGTGAGTGATCTTTTTAATGACTCGAATGCAGTCACACAGCTCGAGTTGAAGTCAAATGTCGTGTCCTTGGCCAGTAAAAGAGTCAAGCGTCTAGCAATCTTACTAATGTAACATTTCAGAAAAATAAAATATTATTTTTGGGAATTTTTATAAGTTAATATTAATTTTTAATGAATATTTTAATATTTCGGTGTAATTAAATACCGATAAATGGGAAAAATTATGGAAAAATTATGAAAAATTCTAAAATATGGTATTTTATGGAATTATGCCATTTTAAAGTTTTTATGATTAATTATATGCTAATTTAGTGCTAATCGCGATTAAAAATCGCTAATCGGATTTTTAGCATTTTTGTGCAAAACATACACATATCATTTTTTTTACACTTATGCATTTCTACCATAATGTTTTGGGTTACTATTTATGTGAGAAGGATTTAGAGGGAAAAAGAAAAGAAAAGAGAAAGTGAAAGAATGATTAAGAGAGAGAAAGAGTGGCTGAGGGGTTTACCTTTGACTTGTTGAACCATTCCTCCTTCATTCTTCAACCCATTTTCTCTCCCCTCTTTCCTTTGAGCTGCTGCTGCTGCCTCTTCCCTCTTCCTCCTCCATCTTCAAGGCCAAAATCACCATGAATACAACCCCAAAACCCTATCCCCATTTCACAAATATTGTGCACAAGCTCTAGAGAAACACATTGGACAAAGAAAGAGAGGATTTTGAAGACTTTGAGCAACTCAAGAATTTTCTTGAGTTGCCAAAAGAGGTAATTTCTGCACCATTAGAGTAGTGTTTCAATTCCTTATGCATCTATACTTGTTTCATGTCGGTATTGTGTGGTTTTGATGAACTTTGGAATTCCAAGTTAGGGTTTAGGGTTTGAATTGAAATCAAAGGTGAATTGAAGTGTAATTAGGGACTACAACCCCTGTGGTGATTGATTGGAGACCCAAACCAGAAACTAGAACCCGAAATACGGATTTATAAAAACGATATAGGGAAAAACTGTGATTCTGTAATTGTATTTGGAAATCTGCTATCACCCCGAGACTCCTAAAATTATTTTGGATTGATAGTGATACAAGCAGGCACCTAGGAACCATCACCCTAAACCCTAGCCCCTACCACCTCTTTCAGGCCGCAAATAAACTCTTTCTGGCCGTAATTTGCGGCCAGAGCAGGTGGGAATTGCCTCGTTTTTGTTTCAGGGCCTTATCTCCAGTAAATTTGACCTTTGGTATATGCAACTTTGACTGATTCCATCCAGGGTAGAATCTGGGATCTTTTTCTTGTGTTGGAGCATGGTTTACGACTTGTTTTAGCATCGATTTTGGTATTTGGTGATTCGTTTCTGTCGGGTGGTGTTTGAACGTCAACGGCAAAAGGTTATTGGTCGTGTTTGCATGTGAGACTATAGGTTCTTACCTTTGAAAGTAGCGTGTGCCGTTTTGGTTTCCGATGTGATTTTCATATGCTTTTGCGATTGTGTTATCTTTTTAGGTACCCCACGTGATGTCGAGGCATTGAAGATGAAGTTGGCGACATCGGCATCGGCACACAAGAAGCAAGGTGAGTTGATTTATATCTATAGGGAGAAGTCGGGTGGATGGCGTATAGCACCCCCGCAAAGTCTTAAGAAATGATATGATATGATACTTGGGATGTGTCGATATGATCGGGCATGATGCAGTGAAATAGTTAAGGTGTGAACGAGATAAGTCATGATGTTATTGCGGATCTTTGGACGACGATACCATGTGAATGGTGATATATATAGAATAGTTGACATGTGATCGAGATGTGAGATAAGATATGTTAAGATATTTATAATAGGTCGCATTGGGCGATGTATACTTCTTTATGATGATATGTGTTGATGACATCGGTTTATACGAGGCTGTAGATCAGTAGTCAGATCATGATTATATTAATGATATTAGTATTGTATTAGACGTAGATCAGTACCTCGGATTATGATCTTTGATAAAGAGGATACTAGATGAATAATGGGATGAATGTGATATTGACCCGTACCCAGATTTGGGGATACCGTACGACGGATTTACGTACGAGCTATATATTGATGATAGATCCGCACTCTTGACTTGGGGATGTCTTATTATAGATATTGTATTGGATGTGATACTATTGAGGCTGGATCACCGACTAATATATATATGTATATATATCGACTTAGATGTTAGGCGATTTCCTTACCTTTAGTTTAGCCTGTTAGCTCAGCCCTAAAGTCTAGTGTAGTTGTTAGAATAGATTCGATTCATACCTATTTCAAAAACTAACGAATCGTGGGTATTTTAAAAGACAGGCCAAGAGATTCTACGGATATTTCAAAGGACGTATATTTTCTTAAAAACACCGTACCCCTTATTTTCAAAACACCACGATTCGTGTCATTTCAAAAGGCATTACTGTATGACTTATATTATGTTAAATATAGATTAGTTATCATTGTGTTTAGCTTTCAGCTCCCGCACATTATTGCTGTTCGCTCCGCATCGCATACTTATATTGTGATTTCATATACCATTATTGATATCATGCTGTCTAGACACCAGCACCATTACCGATGATGCGTATGTTCCACGTACACTTACTTGCCGGCTTACACACATCATCATTAGTAATTGCCATGTCATGTACACTTTAGAGAATACTATTTCATTAATATAGCTTGTTAGCTAATAGTTTCGACATGATATTAGTGTACTTGCCTTATATGCCAGTTTAGACATTGCAGTTATTACTTGCTACTTCATGCATATTGTTATTCACTGTTATGCCGCATTCTTGGATTTTTATGCCTATAGTCACTGTTTTACGTGTTATTGATGATTTGGATTCGGATTTCCATTAGATTTCCTGGATTTGGGGGAAAACCGCAAAAACATATATAAACTTCTTCTCTCTCTCTTTTTAAAATGAAAAGTGCGGTTTTCCCGTGATGTATGAGTCGTCCACCATGGGTTTCATGATTGCTGATGGATTTTGAGACCCGATTCGAGAGGTTGGATGATCCATCTCGGGTACATGGTGGACCCGGTGCGGTACCCCGGGGCGAGAAGGTCGCAGAAGATGGCGTTGAGCCTGGCAGGGGAGCACTACCGACCGGTGACTTCATTGTGATCCGACGGATATCCGGAGGATACCGATCGGAGTTGGGCCAGTCCGGATAGCCGGAGCCCTATATATTGAGACATTGAGATATTAAGACATTGATGACATTGAGATATTGAGATATTGAGACTTGAGATTTGAGATATTGTGTCGATACTGGACACTGATTTCCTGTTGATTTCACTAATGATATTTAAATTATTATACACAAATCTCACAGAGATAAGAAAAACAGTTTTCTCATTTGATACGTTTTGTTTTCATGCATTCATACCTCACCCATATGATATATTGCTACCTGAGGCACTGGCACGAGCACATGGGTTTACACCTGGTTAGATGTTTACCCTTGCCACCTTTTCATGCTCCAGACTGGTCATTTTGAGGATTATTTATATTGTGATCGTATGACCTATGATTGCGTTATTCATGCGATTTCTGCTCGTAGATGTTTTCTACTCACAAGTTGGCAACTCACCCCGTTGTGCCACAGTTTCTTGCAGGTTTTTCCTTACAGGTTTCATTATGGCTTTGCTGGCATTACTTCCATTTCCGGATGATTTGCAAGTAGGTGGGTTCACTTGTATCGTGACCATCATTATAATTTGTATATAATTATTCTGTTGTATCTAGAAGCTCCATCAACCAAACATATATTTATTTCAGAGATAGAGGCCAGTGATGTTTATTCTTTCGACCTTAGAGTCGCGCGTTGTATTTCTATGGATTTCATGCTGTTTGAGTTTTCTTTTCTGTTGTGATCCTCGCCCTTCGGCGTTGTATATTATATTGCCTGCGTGGTTGTGACCGTCGATTGACGAAGAACTAGCTCTCGCTTGGGGATGCCTTTATTCATTATATATGCTTTTTCAGGTTTTGTACCCGTTTGGGGTCAGTTTTTACAAAGGAAACTCTGCCGAAATTTTTAGAAAAGACTTGTGATTTTAAAAATGCATATTTCGTCTTATGTTGCAAACTACTTGATTTAAATTGGTTTTTCCTTCACTCTACTACTTTTCTTTGTTTGGATTTCTGGGTTTTTGGCTTACTTAGATTACGTACGCCTCGAGACGTTTCGTAGTTTAAGTGCCGGTCATGTTCCGTACTTTCGGGTCGTGACAAAGTTGGTATCAGAGCGTTAGGTTTTACCTTCGGAGCGTAGGATGACCTTTGGTTGATGGAGTAGGTAGCTTGAGTAGAGTGACGTACCGTACGTATGTTCCGCGGCATATTTACGATACGCTACTCCACTTAAGAAGCCTTAGGATGTACATTTCTTTGCTCAGTATTATATTCATTCCTAATCTAGCCTCATCGATACCAGTTTATGGTTTTGCTGCATCGATTACGGGCAGGGAGAGCTACGGCTAGAGTTGCGGTCAGCACGAGCTCGTCACGAACGAGGACTGACCAGGGCGTGATTCCGGCGATACACGATTGCAGAGATGTGTCTTTTTATTGTGTTTTTGCGTCACGAGCGTTGGATGGATTGCTGTATGAGATTACTCGGACGTGCAGATCAGCACCATAGGATTGAGCCACTGATATAGGCCAGCCAGATTTTGATGACCGTTGATGTATTGCTTATTCATGATGATTAAGGCACTGTTCAGCGTGCAGACGAGTGAGCCAGTTGTTGCTGCGAACGACTGTTAGTTGTATGTATGCCCTAAAGGCCAGTATTGTACAGATGATGTATATTATATTGGATGCTTGGACATATATATAGATGACTTTCTTGCTCGATATGATAGTATGCTATCTGGTTGCTCTTTATCTTAACATGTATACTAGTCTCTTTATACTGTCTTATAGTTACATGTTGGTAAAGCCCTTAGGATGTGTACTTGACTACCTGGACTATGATGCAGATCATACTAGTGGGGACATGGTAGTCCATAAGTACATCCTTCAAGGTCCCTAGTCGTGGGTGTATCGAGACGGGGCATCGATATACCAGTGTAGACTAGCGTATACGCTTCTCGACCCATGTGATGGGCGATGGATGATCCCATATCCATTGGTGTTTGACATCAGAGATGGTATACGGGTGCTCAGTGGAGACTGGGTACACTGGACGGACTCGCCGAGAACTCCCAGATGGTATTATACCTCACGTCAGATGGCAGTTCTCAGGTGACACTTGTACAGGTTAGTCTGTAGACCCGAGATCGTCATAGAGTCTTGTGTGATTCCCACTGTGCTTTGATCTCCACCTTACCACGTCCATGAGGGCGTGCAAAACGGTGGTCTTTGGGTACAGTCCCGAGTCACATGGAGGCAATAAGCGATAGGAGGGGTTTCGTCTCTCCCGGTATTGGGAGTTGATGTTGCGCTGTGCTCAATTGTCCGTAGCAGGGAAGTCCCTGGCCAGGGCTGATGAGAGATTTGCTGGTAAGTGTTACCAGTAGTTTCTCGACCCGTTGCGAACCTCACATCGGCACGACTTATCGGGTTATTGGGGTCTGACGTTTACCACCCCTAGACTTGATATGCGACATATCAGACGAAGAGACCGGACTGTACGGTTAAGTGTTACTGGTCGGATTCGCAGGAGTGTGAGCGGGCTAGCTCGTCGATCTTCTGATCGCTCAATACCCGGGTGGCCATTACGTTTAGCAGACCGCTTGCGGCTTGTGGGTGCTTGATATGATCATCATCTGCTACCGGCGTATTGACGAGTCTTTAGAGTCCTACACAGAGGTTTCCTGGCTCAAGCGAAACGAAATAGGACCGCATATGAGATATGTGCGGGACCGAGAATGATGCATGTATATGATACCGTATTTGATTCTCGCGATTAATGTTTCGATTGGTTGTATGAGATATGACCTAGTTATCGAATCATTGATTCGATAAATCGATGCATTGAATACTAGTCGGTTATGTGCGACATGACCGGATCATTGAATCAAGTGTTGATTTAATGATTTAATGTATAATTATATATTTGATATATTACTTTGCATTAACTAGTATAGGTTCACTTTAAACGGATTTTCTCACTTGATTTGCACATTGTATATGTGATATGCTTTTGTGCACATATTTGTATCATGTTTGATGATGCATACTCATTTGGTTAAGTGTAAAGGATTAAACCTAGGTTAAGTAAGTAATTAGGGTTTTTATTATCCATTCTTTTCATTTATTTATTTTAGAAAAAGAATGGCATATGAATACAAAATGGTTGCTTTCTTTCTTGAACCTTTGTGAAGCTTCATGAAGCTTTGACCCAAGTGACCAATTTGTCTTCATGCTTAACCCTAACCACTCTTTTAACCTTGGTCAATTCTCTACATCTAACCATGGTTCCCATTATGATAAGTATTGTTTTATTATTCATATTTACAAGACTTATCATAATTCTAGCTTCAACTTCTTCTTCACTTCAAAAAGGAAAAGCTTGATGCCATCAATGGCAACTTCATTTCTAGAGTGAGAAATCCAAATTTAAAGTGAACCCACCTCCTATTTCTTCATCCCCTACCTCTTGCCAAGTGGTTTTGGGTGTTTTCTTCACAAGTTTCACAACTTGGTGAAGTCGGAGCTTGAACTTGTGCAACCTCGACATAGATCGTCTTTGACACGAAGCCGACGACCTTGCTCGCCCGTTTTTCCGATGAAGCCGACGAATGAGTCTAGGATTCGTGATGGACAGTGAGAGCACACCCACGTGGAGCTAAGGAAGTGGGGAACCGGATCTACAAAGGTTGTAGCATCTAACTTTTAGTTAAGTAGTTAACTAGATTCTCATTTCGCCTAAACATCTAGTCAACGATCCGTGTTAGGGTTTCTCGGCACCAATAATTTTTGAAATTGGCATGGTTGATGCCTTGTGAGACTTCATTAGGATGCCTAGGAACCCTACAACGACGAGATATCACCCCAGAGGTTGGAGCTATTGCAGTACGAGTTGTACTAAGAGATGATAGAAGGTCGCTAGTCACCGAGAATGAATGACTAGGACTTGTGGTTCGTTCGCCTACCCCGATGCGAGGTCATCAGATCGATTGATTCCAGCAAGAGACGACTTCACGCGGATACGTTGAGAATCGATAGAGGCGATCGAATGTCAGAAACCTATTATTCCAAGTTTAAAGTATTCGGAAAGACATGCAGGCAATTCTATGGACCCTCTAGAAGAATGAAACCCTAACTCGACATAATGACCGTGTGAAAGCCTTTGAACCTTTGGGTTTGCGGCAGTTCCGCGGTGCCATTAGTGAGGCTTGGGTCTGCCCTTCTACGGCTGGACCACCGATACTGTGGTATGTACTCGATACTATTAAACTGTACCCAAGATGTTGAGCTCTTGGGGGAATATGAGGTTCTGACAATCGATCGGAGAGTTCGACATCATTCGGATATCATGTGATAGGACATATTGCTTGGGAGACTCCAAAAATGAGTATAGCCGTTGGAGCACAGTCCATGCAGCCATGAGGAGACGAGTCCGAATTAGTCGACATTGGAATAAAGTGGAGTAAAGAGTTCGCACGAGATTTCGACGAGATGACGTTCCACTCCGCCGACATCAGAGATGCAATATGTCTACAGAGCCGTTGGGATGCGACCAGTTTCCGAGTAAATGCTGTACTGAGAACGCAGATGTCCAGAGAGCGAGGAAAGATTATGTAAGAGTAACAGCCTTCGTATAGTTCGGTATAGGTGAGATCGGAAGAGACCTGGAGCAGGATTCCTTCCAGGACACTGCTGCAATAAGATTCGCACCAGGAGCAGAAGTGTGATGTGCATTCAGAGGACCAGAGGTCGGTGCCAGTGACGTGCTGCTTTACGAGTGGTCGTGAGGATTGACCGAGAGATGACCAGAGAAGTGCTGGAACGGAATCGTCCCCGTTAGCACACCTGACAGGGCCGATGAGCCGATGGATTGCGAGATTGGTAATCCACAGAGAGGATAAGGACCCAGAGACAGAGGATGCCAAACGTGAGCAAGAGGCAAGTAGATATCTTGCGCTGCTAGCATTGGATGCACCGACACCTTCTCGACTTTGAAAGAGGATATATCGACGACGGTATTTATGATTTGTGAGTTTGTGATTCGATTATCACGTATCCATCACCTTGGATTTCGGTATTTTGGGCGATCTATTCGCATGATTTAGTTTTGATGGTTGAGTTTCATGATATTTGTTTTTATGCACTATGGTTGCACCTACTGGGTATTTGCATTTTGTGCATAGTTATTACGCATGAGATATTGATTGTGATTTCACGCCCATTTTATGTCGGTGATTTGATTTATGCTTCCAGCATCGTTTTCATGCAGTTTTAGTGTTTTGATTTGATTTGTGCATGCTGATGCACATGGTTGTGAGATTATCCACCGCGGTATACCTGATTTGGATTGAGCCGTATTGTATACCGTCGATTTCGATTCTGATATTAATGTTGATTTTTTGCACTACGTGCATTTGATTCAGACCTTGGACAGGTTTGAGATACGATTTTGGTGCACACCAGACGCATTAAATCGAGATTTTTCGTGCATGTCAGATGCACCTGATTTTGCTGTCAGGCACACACGTTGCTTATGACAGATGTTGGGTGCACACCCATTGCACCTAGATATTGTTTTGTGCACCTGTATGGCACATGTATGGATTTTGATTTCCATGTGCACCAGACGCACAAGGTATTCATATATACGTTTTTGGGATTGATTTCTTATGGAGCAGTACATTTTTATGATATTTGCGGTTTGTTTTCGTACCGAGCAGGACTAGTCAGAGGACAGTACCTGCATATATTTTGCTTGCATTGATAGTTATCGAAGGGATTTCCAAAAAGCGAGCTATAGTCTCAGTATTTACCTACGTGTCTGATATGACATGAAACGTTTAAAACAAGAAAACCCTTCTAAATTGTTTTCAAAAATGGCGGGACGTGCATATTAAACAAAAGATATATACGTATATGGTTATTTTCTTACGATAGACGTCCGCCACTGTGCAGTGTTATGTGCATTGCACAGCGACTTTAAAAGATTTGGCATGCATTTCCTTCTGATATTTACATGTATAGTTCTGATTTATATTATATTGGTTTTGCTTGGGATTTGGCATTCGTGTCTTTACCATGACTCCGATGATTGCGGGACGCTTGACGGAGTTTTGATTTTGAGTTATCTGCTAATTACTCATGCGCATGCATTGCGCTATGATGCGTTTTATGTATTGATAATTTCGGAGCCCCGACGACTTGGACTTTCATTTGAAATGTTTTAGAATTTGGGGGTTTAAATTTAAATTCGGGGACCGAATTTTTTTAAGGGGGGAATATTGTAACATTTCAGAAAAATAAAATATTATTTTTGGGAATTTTTAAAATTTAATATTAAATTTTAATGAATATTTTAATATTTCGGTATAATTAAATACCGATAAATGGGAAAAAATTTGGAAAAATAATGGAAAATTATAAAATAGGGTATTTTATGGAATTATGCCATTTTAAAGTTTTTATGATTAATTATATGCTAATTTAGTGCTAATCACGATTAAAAATCGCTAATCGGATTTTTAGCTTTTTTTGTGCAAAACATGCACATATCATTTATTTTTACACTTGTGGATTTCTACCATGTTGTTTTGGGTTTTTGGGTTACTATTTATGTGAGAAGGATTTAAAGGGAAAAAGAAAAGAAAAGAGAAAGTGAAAGAATAATTAAGAGAGAGAAAGAGGGGGTGAGGGGTTTACCTTTGACTTGTTTAACCATTCTTCCATCATTCTTCAACCCATTTTCTCTCCCATCTTCCCTTTGAGCTGCTGCTGCCGCCTCTTCCCTCTTCCTCCTCCATCTTCAAGCCCAAAAACACCATGAATACAACCTCAAAACCTTATCCCCATTTCACAAATATTGTGCACAAGCTCTAAAGAAACACATTGGGCAAAGAAAGAGAGGATTTTGAGAACTTTGAGCAACTCAAGATTTTTCTTGAGTTGCCAAAGGAGGTAATTTCTGCACCATTAGAGTAGTGTTTCAATTTCTTATGCATCTATACTTGTTTCATGTCGATATTGTGTGGTTTTGATGAACTTTGGAATTCCAAATTAGGGTTTAGGGTTTGAATTGAAATCAAAGGTGAATTGAGGTGTAATTAGGGACTACAACCCCTGTGTGTTGGAGATAGTGCCCTCAGAGTCAATTATTGGATCACAGGCACGTGATTGCAATGATTGAGGGAGGACCTATACCGGTAGGACAGTCTTACTCGAGATGATAGTATGCTATCTGGTTTATCTCTATCATCGTGTACTGCTTTAGGTGACCTTACGAGTCGCTATTACACGTTGATAGAGCCTCTAGGATTCTTGCTTGACTACCAGCAGTATGAGGGCGATCATATACGTGAGAGCTGGAGTCTATAAGCACATCCTTAAAAGGTCCCTAGTCGTGGGAGTTTCGAGACAGGGCATCGATACTCCAGAATAGACTAGTGTATACAGTCGAGACCCCGACGAGGGGCGGTGTCCGGTCTCACAAGCCACTGGTGTCAGTTGGTTCACCTAAGATGTATACAGGTGCTCATTGGGTTATGAGTACACCGGACAGGACTCGCCGGGAACCTGCTAGTTGGTATTATACCTGATGTCAGATAGCAGTTCCCTGGTGATATGTGTACAGGTTAGTTCATCGACCTGAGATCGTCATTTGTCTCGTGTGAGTTCCCACTGTGCTTTGATTACTACCCTACCACGCTCAAAGGAGACGTGCAAACAGGTTTTAGTTGGGTACAGTCCCGAGCCACATGGAGGCAGTGAGCGGATCTGCAGGGGTTCGTCTCTCCCGGTATTGGGGGTGAGGTCGCGCTGTGTCTAGGAGAGCCAGTACATGAAAAGTCCTTGGCCAAGGCAGGAGATTTACTGGTAGGTATTCCAGTAGTATCTCAGGATGTTCTGGGCTACACTCCGACATGACTTGTACCGCTATTGGGGGTCTGACTTTTACCAACCCCCTAGGCCCGCCATGCGATGCTCATAGACGAACGGATCGGACTGTACGGATATTGTCACTGACAGGCTCAATAGGGTGTCAGGCTGAGTTCGCTCACAGACGTCCCTTTTTGTCAGTACCTGGTAGCCCGTTACGTATTGGCTAATACCTCTGACGTGCTAGTGGTTAAATCCACAACCAAAGTATTGACGAGTCTTTAGAGTCCCCCACAGACCAGTTTCTCAAGTTTCGGGCGAAACGCTGTAGAGGCCGTATGGAGATATGGCAGGATTCGATCAGATACGTGCGGTATTGCACGGATCGTGATCGGACGGATTTTACTAGCCGGCTTTGGTTTAAGCCGGATCCTAGTATTAGACGGTGTAGTTTTTTGTCTCTTTGCATTTGTGTTCAGTGGGAATACAAATGCAGGCATGTATATGCAGTCGCGGGGTTTTCCTGTAATTTATTACGGGATCAGTTTTCTGAAGTTGCCAGTTTGCATTCCGTTCCGGTCGGTTTTCTTTTGTTCCTTCGCGGCCGGACTTTTCCGATGGAGGGGGTAATTTGCAATTGTGTAAATTACTTATTGTGGAGGGTATTCTTGCATTTGTGCCTTCATAATCATGAGATTCCATTATGGTCTCATCCTTTCCATTTATGAGATGGTGTTGTGAAAGGATTGATATGTGATTTGGTGTGACCATTTTTCTCTTCTATTATTCCTTCCTTGCATTTTTTGATTCATTGACCTCCACCATTCTTTGTAGGGGCCGGCCACATTATATGAGAGAGAGAGAGAGGTTCATTTGGTGGGTGATTTTTTATCATCTCATTTCCTTGTAAAAAATGAGAGCACCATTCTTCTTCCTCAAAAGTCTTTTTCTCCTCCTACACATAAATGGCAACTTCACTACCCCAAATGAGACAACGGTTTCTACACTACACCTACAGCATCTCTTGGACGCGTCGGCTCGCCAACTTCGCGCTCGAGTTGCCTCGGTCTAGTGGTGGGAGCCCGTAAAAGAAATCGGCTACGTGGTGCCCTTTCCGACGAGGACGTGACGGACGGAGATTCCGCGGGAGATCGGAGTGGAGACAAAGACCGAAGGATACGGATCGCTTGGTATACATCTCTACTCTTATTCTAGTCTGCTAGTAGCTAGGTTAATGGCCCGATCCGGGATAAAAGTGCGCGGTGGTGCCGGTTTGCTAGTTTGCAAAGTTTTTCGTTTCCGCGTTTCCGGCGTCGGATCGACGGCCGGGGCGCCGCCGCGGACTTACAATGGTATCAGAGCCACGCCATTAACTTAGCCTAGCTTGCTCTAACATGTTTAGAACTCGATCGAACAATAAAACCCCAAAAACCGTATTTTCTTGTGCATTGGGTTTCTGTCGAAATTTTTTTGGCTCCAAAAATTTTTCAGGATGTTTCAGATTGATGTGCAGAGAATTCTAAGACCTCTGTAGAAATTTGATCATGTGAACGCACTATACGACCGCGGAACCGCGGCCAAACCCATGCTTGGGCCGCGGTTCCGCCGCAGTATTTACTTTTCAGTGCATCAAAATTCTACAGAGGGCTTCTGTGTTGGAAATAGGGGTTTTGGGATATTCTTTTTAGGCCCAGATTTTCTATGAGAGCTACAGTAGTGCTTGGGACCCACTTTGATAAATTTGTTCGATCGGATATTTTAAACATGTTAGTTCACAGTATTTACATTATATCTGCGACCGTGAATGTTATTTGATCGGTAAATCCTGTCTAACTGCTATAGCCCGGTTAGACGGATTTGCGAACGTGACATTCACGTTAATGTTCTGTGTTGTGCTGTGATGTTGCGGATTGGTCGTGGGGGATAGCCTGGTTGAAATATTAGTACAGTTTTGTTTTATATGTACATTTGATATTGCGGGGTGAGCGTCCGACATGTGGACTGCTGTCACTGCCTGTTTGTATTATTCTTTTGGGGCACGATCGGGTCGAGGTCGATGTACCCGTTGTATGTATATTTTACTTTCTGTACTAGGATTACCCCATGGAGGGGTGCATGGATAGCTGGGTTCTAGAGGGCAACAAGCTCGCATCTCATGGCGTTGAGATGGAGGGGGCTTTACTCTAGAATTGGCAGGGCTATTCGCCACACTCGTAGGGGGTACAGGTTGACCCAGGAGGGGTGCCCAAGTTACCGGATTCCGTGAAGTGCTGGGTGGTCCATTCACGTTGCTGAAGGGGGCTGCCTCGCTTCAGGTTTTGGCGGGTAACTTGCCGCGCCCGTAGGGGTCTAGGATTTTCATTGCACAGGCTATCCGCATGACCAGGGGAACGTCGGGTTTCAGTAGCAGCTCTATGAAACCCGGGGATCCCAGATATCTGTATTGTTCTGTGATGCTGGTTACATTTCTGTGCTGTTGCTTTTTATCACGCCTTGAGCGAATATTATATATTGATATATATACTAGTAGATGTTGTATATGTTTTGCATCCGTGCTAGTCCAGTCCCCGCTTTGTCGTTAGTTAGCTAACCTAACGGGTGATGATGGGACCCAGTGGCGAATGCGGATGGCATATACGTACGTCATTATTTTCGTTCTTTATTGGTGTGATCAATTGATGGGACTGCGTTGATTCGGATCAATGAAAGATAAACAAACCTATTCTGATGTTGTTGGAACATTTTTCAAAAAGCTGTTATTGCAAGGGCGTTCTCTTTTGTTTTGTACAGTGGTATTCGGTTATGAATATCCAGCTCCTCAGTCGACGAGGCAAGGGCCGAGATCCCTTCACCGGGAGTGACCCCTTGTACAGAAGTTTGCGTCAGGGCAATAACTTCACTATAGCCAATTACTTTTTCTTTGCATCGTAGTATTCAGTTGGAATATCCTGCACCTCATTCTATGGGGAAAGAGCCGAGATCCCTTCACCTGGAATGATCTCTTTAGCAAAGGTTTTCGTCACTATATTTTTATAAAGCTATCCGGTTCCTTCAACGATATCAAGTTCATTACGTTAAAGGTTTTTGCCAGAAACCATTCGTAGCCCTCCGTCGTTTCATATGGATAGTCAATAGTATTCAAGCTGTGTTTGTTGGCCATAGTCAAGGCACAGTGTTTGGTAGCTATTGGGTGTTCATATGCTGCATAGATAGATGCGTTGGTTTAGGATAGTCGTATAGCCTTGTTGGCCCTAGTCAAGGGCTTGTACGGGTGGGTTCAAATCAACCTGGAAAATGACGGGTAGAACTTGACATGTGACTTATGATTTGTTGGCCTTAGTCAAGGTCATAAGAGCATGGGGCAAAAATCACATCGGGAGTTTCTAAAGAAACTGAAACTTTCCAGATATGCGCATACCTTCTGGAGTATGATAACGTGAGCGGATTCCGTCACGTTATCATGCGATGATAGTTGGATCCCGATTCCCACTGATGAGTTGGTTTACTCCTCGGGTGATCCCGGCTAATTCTTCTTTCAGGTTTGGGGAAGAATTTGACGTTACAGTGGGAGGTTTCCAGATTAGATAAAGTGATAACCATTCTGATCTAGGTTAGAGTGCACGCTGAGTGTTTCTTTTCTCTCTCTCTTTGGCAGCGACCATTGACCCGATCCTAGACTATGACTCAGTGACCAAGTTGACCGGACCTTCTTAATACTGACTTTTGGATTGTCAGAGTTGCAGACCTCATTGCCACTCCTACTTTTACCCTTTTCTCCAGGACACCCCGTATTACTACGAACGTCCACTTCTATTGGACAAAACTATCGTATGGTTATATACGAACTCGAAGGAATTCGAGGATGGTTTCCGGTTCTGGAGAAAATGAATAGGACTATTCAGTTGTCTTTTCCTTTTACCTTCTCTCAGGTTGCGAATACTCCTTGGTTTAGGAGATAGTACACCTATTACGCAAATTGGATAGTCTTCTTCCAAACCTTAGGCTGGTGCCGAACGGTGGGGAATGAAGAAAACCAATTAGCATAACGATGGTGTACAGAAGGTATTATGTAAAGTCAAAGAAAGGGATTAGTAAGAGGGCAAAGTAAATTGAGACTGCTATTCATGACCAAACCAAGTATTTCTTCGCCAATCCTAAATCACCTTTGTATTTCTCCAGGACACTCCGTATCACTATGAAGATCCACAGTTTATTGGATAATCCATCGTATGGTTATATACGAACTCGAAAGGAACTTGTTCCAGTTCGGGGATGGATCCTGGTTCAGGAGAAATAGGAATAAGCTTTATTCGGTTGTCTTTTATCTTCACATTCTCTCGCATTGCGAGTGCTCCTAGGATTAGGACAGTACACCCATTATGCTTATTGGATAGTCTTCTTCCAAACCATAGGCTGGTGCCGAACGGTAGGGAGGAAGAAAACCATTTGGCCTAAAGGGGTGTACAGAAGGTAATGACTAAAGACATATAAAGGGATTTGGAGAGATGGCAAAGAATTATACGGTTATAGTTGTGAATCGGATGATGGAAGAGGCATTACTAGGAATACCCAGATACCCCATCGAAACATTTCAATGTTTCAGTTTCACCGTGTACTGTTAAAAGAAAACTGATTTCCTAATTAGACACTTGCTCCAGGGTATGTATTTACCAGGTTTGATTCTCACATCAGTATGGTTTTACAGATGTTGAGTGGGAGTAAGTTATTGGGAATTAGGTGATCATCCTCATTATATCGGGATTCATTGTAATTGGTGATATTTGAGGAAGTCACCTGGGTTGTTTGCCGGACGGAAAATATTTGGTTTTGAATATCCGTTGTTATACACCAATTTCAAATTGATATATCTGTACGTCTATTTTTATAGAGTGAGATATACCTTTTTGAAATTATGTCTATGACATTTACCTATACCAGTGGATGGTTAGGTAAGGAGCATTGAACAGCGGTGTAATTCTTCTTAACCATAAGTACAGTTTTCAACCTACGACACACAGTGAATGAGTCATTTGACTCAAGGGACTTATACAGAGTATTGTATGTTGTCCAGTGTCCATTGGGACAGAGGGGTAGGTACTCGTACTATATTCTGTTTACTTGTGACTTCTCTAGTTCTTAGACAGGTGTTTCGTAGAAACGCAGGGTCTGAGTTTTGAGAAGTTATAGGTATATAAATAAAGTAGAGAACCAGGTATTGCAAGTATCGGGATTTTTCAAAGTGATCGAAGATGTAGATACTTGTGAATGGTATTCAGTTGATAGTAATGATTAAGAGAACTTACTTCTCTTTCAGGTTACTCATAATTGGAAGCATTCCTAAGTTGAGTAACGCTGATCGGCCTCCTTCCATTTAGTTGACATGCACTGGAGACAGCTGCATGATTTGAATCTGGTTCAATTAAACCAGTGCCTCTGTTTCTATATTGGATATAGAACAGTTCATATCTTGACATTGTTAAGATACGGGGAGTCGTCCAGCTTATGCTTAAAACCAGACTCTGGATGACTCAAGGCACGTTTCCGTAATGGCTGTTTGTGGGTTGACCCGGGATATGACGAGGGTTGACTTTCTACCATCTGGAAGATCAATAGTGATATTGTTCTTGACTCGCCACAGTTTTAATAAAAATGGATTTTTTCAGAAAACAGTAGTGGGAGTATGGTAGAACTGGAAGTGATTCCAGAACCGCAAACGATTACTGAAGATTTGATAAGAACCTAAAGATTCAATCTGGTTTGACATTCCATTAGCCACTCCGCAGATACGGTGGGTAACCTCAGGCACTCGAGAGGTACTTCGGTATGCTCAAGAACGGTGGCAGGGAGGTTCTTGTTTACCCAGACTTGCCATTGCTGTTGTTCCAGACTGTGAGACCCGGCAGGAGGATGAGTATAGCGTCGTTCTAAAATAGCTTTAGAAGTGCACGTCTATATGACTCTGCCAGAGGGTTGTCGTAGTCAGTCGGAGCAGCGGAAGCATTGGTGGACAGTTGGCTTATGTCTATTTATAGACCAGAGCAGATATAGCGGAGATAGATCATCTATTTCTGATGTGACAGTCATAGGTATGACTTCATCAGTGAAAGGTTCCTAGGCACCCTATAGAGGTCTCACAAGGCATCGAACATGCCATTTTACAAAAATTATGGTGCCGAGAAACCCTAACACGGATCTTAGACTAGAATTCTAGGCGAAAAACTAAACTAGTTAGCAAATCAACTAAAGGTCGGAAGCTACAACCTTTGTAGATCCGGATTTCCACCTCCTTAGCTCCACGTGGTCATGCCCTCGCTGTCCATCATGAATCCTCGACTCATTCGTCGGCTTCATCGGATAAACGTGTGGAATAGGTCGTCGGCTTCGTGTCAAAGACGATCTACGTCGAGATTGCACTAGTTCAAGCTCCGACTTCACAAAGTTGTGAAACTTGTGAAGAGAACACCCAAAACAACTTGGCAAGAGGTAGAGGGTGAAGAAATAGGAGGTGGGTTCACTTTAGATTTGGATTTCTCACTCTAGAACACAAGTTGCCATTAATGGCATCAAGGTTTCTCACTTTGAGAAGAAGAAGAAGATGATAGAATTCTTATGATAAGTTATTTCTAAAATGAATAATAAAGGAATTCTTATCATCTTCTAACCATGGTCAAGTGTAGAGAATTGACCATGGTTAGTGGGAGTGGTTAGGTTTAAGCAAGGAGACAAAATGGCATCATTACTAAAAGCTTCATGAAGCTTCACCACACTTCATGATAAAATGAAACCCTTTTGTTTCCATAAATCCATTTAATAAATAATAAATGGATTTAATAATAATAAGAGAATAAATCTTAAACCCTAACCACTCTCATAACCATGGTTGCATTCTTTACACAAAGCCAAAACTACATGCATCATCAAATATGATACATATATGTGCACAAAAGTATATCACATATACAATGTGTAAATCAAGTGAGAAAAATCCGTTTAAAGTGAACCAATACTAGTTAATGCAAAGTAATATATCAAATATATAATTATACATTAAATCACTAAATCAACACTTGATTCAATGATCCAGTCATGTCGCACATAACCGACTAGTATTCAATGTATCGACTTATCGAATCGATCTTCGATTCGATAACTAGGTTATATCATATACAACCAATCAAAACATTAATCGCGAGAACCAAATACGGTATCACATACACGCATTATTCTCGGTCCCGCACATATCTCATATGCACTCCTATTTCGTTTCGCTTGAACCAGGAAACCTCTGTGTAGGACTCTAAAGACTCGTCAATACGCCGGTAGCAGATGATGATCATATCATGCAACCACAAGCCGCAAGCGGTCTGCTAAACGTAACGGCCATCCGGGTATTGAGCGATCAGAAGATCGACGAGCTAGCCCGCTCACACTCCTGCGAATCCGACCAGTAACACTTACCGTACAGTCCGGTCTCTTCGTCTGATATGTCGCATATCAAGTCTAGGGGTGGTAAATGTCAGACTCCAATAACCCGATAAGTCGTGCCGATGTGAGGCTCGTAACGGGTCGAGAAACTACTGGTAACACTTACCAGCAAATCTCTGATCAGCCCTGGCCAGGGACTTCCCTGTTACGGCCAATCGAGCATTGCGCAACATCAACCCCCAATACCGGGAGAGACGAAACCCCTCCTATCGCTCATTGCCTCCATGTGACTCGGGACTGTACCCAAAGACCACCGTTTTGCACGCCCTAATGGACGTAGTAAGGTGGAGATCAAAGCACAGTGGGAATCACACAAGACTCTATGACGATCTCGGGTCTACAGACTAACCTGTACAAGTGTCACCTGAGAACTGCCATCTGACGTGAGGTATAATACCATCTGGGAGTTCTCGGCGAGTCCGTCCAGTGTACCCAGTCTCCACTGAGCACCCGTATACCATCTCTGATGTCAAACACCAATGGATATGGGATCATCCATCGCCCATCACATGGGTCGAGAAGCGTATACGCTAGTCTACTCTGGTATATCGATGCCCCGTATCGATACACCCACGACTAGGGACCTTGAAGGATGTACTTATGGACTACCATGTCCCCACTAGTATGATCTGCATCATAGTCCAGGTAGTCAAGTACAAATCCTAAGGGCTTTACCAACATGTAACTATAAGACAGTATAAAGAGACTAGTGTACATGTTAAGATAAAGAGCAACCAGATAGCATACTATCATGTCGAGCAAGAAAGTCATCTCTATATATGTCCAAGCATCCAATATAATATACATAATCTGTACAATACTGGCCTCTAGGGCATACATACAACTAACAATCTCCCACTTGCACTAGGGCCAGCTGCTGTAGTATCTCATACCGAGCATCCCGAAGAGTCTCTCAAACTGTATCTGGGGAATGGCCTTCGTGAGTGGATCCGCCGTGTTGTTCTTCGTGTCAACTCTCCTGACCTCGATCTCCCGGCGATCAACTATCTCCTGGATCAGGTGATACCGCCTCAGAATATGCCTGGATCGCTGATGGGACCTGGGTTCCTTGGCCAAAGCCACCGCTCCATTGTTATCGCAATACAAAGGTATTGGACGCTCAATGGATGGAACCACTCCAAGTTCAGTAATGAACTTCTTGATCCAGACATCCTCTTTGGCAGCATCGTTGGCAGCGATGTATTCAGCCTCCATCGTCGAGTCTGCCACGGTTTCCTGCTTGGAACTCTTCTAGCTAACCGCCCCTCCGTAAAGGGTAAAGACAAAACCCGACTGCGACTTAGAGTCGTCATTATCACTCTGGAAGCTCGAATCGGTAAAGGACTCCACTTGGAGTTCTCCGTTACCATACACCAAGAACATATCTCTAGTCCTTCGCAAGTACTTGAGAATGCTCTTCACAGCTGTCCAGTGACTCTCTCCAGGATCAGCTTGATACCTGCTCACTATACTTAGTGAGTATGCAACATCGGGTCTAGTACATAGCATCGCATACATGATAGATCCTACTGCCGAAGCATAGGGTATCCCTTGCATTCGAGCTCTCTCCAAATCAGTCTTGGGAGACATCTCTTTGGAGAGAGTGACTCCAGAGATCGTGGGCAAGTTCCCACGCTTGGACTCTTCCATACTAAACCTCTTTAGTATGGTGTCTATGTACCTGGATTGGGACAATCCCAAAATCCGTTTGGATCTATCTCTATAGATCCTAATTCCCAATATGCAGGAGGCATCACAAAGATCTTTCATTGAGAATCTTTGTGATAAGAAGAGCTTGACCGCTTGCAGCATAGGAATATCATTTCCTATCAAGAGTATGTCGTCCATGTACAATACGAGGAAGACAACCTTACTCTCTGCCACCTTCTTGTAGATACAAGGTTCATCTGGATTTTTGACGAAATCAAACTCTTTGATAACGACGTCAAAGCAGATGTTCCAACTCCGCGATGCTTGCTTTAATCCATAAATGGATTTAAGCAGCTTGCACACCTTTCCGTTGCTCCCACTGTCTACGAAGCCCTCTGGCTGAGTCATGTACACGCACTCTTCTAAATCACCATTTAGAAAGGCGGTCTTAACATCCATTTGCCAGATTTCGTAGTCATGAAAGGCAGCAATGGCAAGTATGATTCGGATGGATTTAAGCATAGCCACTGGAGAAAAGGTTTCGTCATAGTCCACACCTGGTCTTTGATGAAAACCCTTTGCTACAAGTCTAGCTTTGAAAGTCTCCACTTTCCCATCTACACCAAGTTTCTTTTTGAAGATCCACTTGCTCCCAATGGGTTTTACCCCTTCAGGAGCAACTTCCAAAGTCCATACTTTGTTGGTGTACATGGATTCCATCTCGGACCGCATAGCATCCAGCCATTTCACTGAGTCCCTACTCGTGATGGCCTGCTCGAAGCTAGTTGGGTCATCATCCTCTATGATGCAATCCTCGCTCCCACCGTCCATGAGAAAACCATAGTATCTCTCAGGTTGGCGAGGAACCCTACTAGATCGGCGGAGTGGCTGGGGTTCATCGGGAACTACGGAATCCTCTGGTTCCACCAGATCTTCTGTTGTAGCTTCTGCAGCTGGAACCTCTTCCAGTTCTACCTCATGACCACTAATCTCTTTTTCAAGAAATTCCTTTTCTAAAAAGGTGGCATGCCGAGAAACAAACACTCTTTGTTCCTCAGGGTGGTAGAAGATATACCCTCGCGAATGTTTGGGATATCCAATAAACTTACACAGAATAGACCTTGCCGCTAGTTTGTCCGGATTTTGCGTTTTTACATAGGCCGGACAACCCCATATCTTAACATAATTAAGACATGGTCTCTTTCCTTTCCATATCTCATATGGAGTGGTCGGCACGGTTTTGGTGGGAACCATATTCAATAGGTCTGCAGCTGTTTCCAGTGCATATCCCCAGAAGGAAATAGGTAACTCAGCTGTGCTCATCATAGAGCGCACCATATCTAATAGGGTGCGGTTCCTCCGTTCTGATACACCATTGTGCTGTGGTGTATATGGAGGAGTCAGCTGAGAGAGAATCCCATTCTCTTTTAGGAAGTCCAGGAATTCATTGCTCAAGTATTCACCTCCTCGATCAGATCGAAGGATTTTAATACTTTTTCCGGTTTGGTTATCGACTTCTTGTTTATATTCTCTAAATTTCTCAAAAGCTTCTGATTTGTGTTTCATCAGGAACACATATCCGAATCTAGAGAGATCGTCTGTGAATGTAATGAAGTACGAAGAACCATCCCTGGCATGTGTAGACATGGGACCGCATACATCACTATGTATCAGTCCCAAGAGTTCGGTAACTCTTTCTCCGTGTCCCGTAAACGGAGTTTTGGTCATCTTACCTTTGAGACATGATTGGCAAGTGTCATAAGATGAAAATTCAAACGGATTTAAATATCCATCTTTATGCAACTTAGCTAGTCGTGTCGCATTGATGTGGCCCAGTCTACAATGCCACAAGAAAGATTCGTTGAGTTCAGAACTCTTCCTCTTGTGTGCGTTTGTTATGCTCAGAACTGTTGATTGGTTTAGAACATAAATGCCATTGCACAACGTGCCTGATCCAACCAACTTTTGGTTACGGAAAATGTTCATAACATTGTCCTGTAATACAAAATTATATCCCTCTTTACTTAATAAAGAAACCGATATAATGTTGCATATCAGGTTCGGCATGTAATAGCATTCGTTCAGAACCAATGTATTACCAGTTGGTAATACAAGGTGATATTCCCCGACAGTCTTAGCTGCAACAATTGCACCATTTCCAACTCTAATGTCTTTATCACCTTCTCCAAGTTCTCTACCTTTCCTGAGCCCATGTAACTGATTACATATATGGGATCCTGACCCGGTATCCAATACCCAGGACGTAGAGCAAATAGAGAAACAGTTCTCAGTAACGAACACACCCGAAGAAAATGCATCAACATTACTTTCTTCATTCGGGCGGCATGGGAATCCTGGTATTCCCCTATATCCTGTTCATTCCTATAACTCTTATAGGAAAGAACGGAACCAACGTTCCCCAGCACAGTATAACATGCGGGTTCGGTCAATACATCCATATTATTATCTTCATTAGGGCATGAAATGGTCGCTACCTGGAGAGAGAGAGAAGAAAACACTTAAGCGTATGCTCGTGCAAGATCAGATTGGTTATTATCTTATCTAATCAGGATGGCTCCCACTGCTTTTTATCAAATCTTCCTTCAAACCCTAAAAGGAAAGACTAGCCGGGATTAATTACACACTACAAGTTCGCCAATCTTTCAGCCAGGCCAGTGTCGGTACTTTGAGGGAGGTCCCCCGTGCTTTCGCACGAACCTAATTAATGTAAACCTCGTTTTCCCAGAGGCGTAACCTCGTTAACACCTTTCTAGACACCTACTTGATCGGCTAATTGTAATGTGTAAAACTCTCCCAGGAGTAACTCTTACTCGCAGTGGGTATCGGGATCCAACTATCTCATAGAAGGTATGCAATCTCATTGCAAATTTCAACACTTGAAATTCCCGATAATCTTTTGCCCCTAGCGTCCTATGACCTTGACGCAGGCCAACAAACCATAGTGCGCTAGTCAAGTTCAACCCGTCATTTCCTGATTGAATTAAACCCACCCGTACGACCCTTGACGCAGGCCAACAAAGTCGCACGACTACCCTAATTCAATCTGCATCATATGCATAAGCAGATAAATACTAGTTAGCTACCGCACACTATGCCTTGACGCAGGCCAACAAACGTAGCACGAATACTAACTACTACTCATCTGAAATGACGGAGGGCTACGCCAGGTTTTTCTGAAAACCTATTGCGTAATGAACTTGATATCGTTGTAGAATCAAATGAAGTTTTGAAATGGAGTGATTTTGAGGCTTTTCTAGTTTTGCTAAAGGGGTCACTCCCGGTGAAGGGATCGTCGGCCCTTTTCTCGTCGAATGAGGTGCGGGATATATCATATATATCACTGTGCAAAGCAGAAACTATAGAAGCAATCAAAACAAACCGAGTTTGTAGCATCTGCCAGTTATTGCTAAAGGAGTCACTCCCGGTGAAGGGATCTCGGTCCTTTCCTCATCGAATAAGGTGCAGGGCATATCACATATACCGCTATGCAAAGAAAGAACTGTAGCTACCTATTTTATTTTAAAATTCGATTCCACAACATCTTAGGTTTCTTATCTTTCATTAATCACATTAATGAAGTCCCATCATTTAAATACCTAAACATCACAGATAGATATAACGTACACTTATGCCATCCGCATTCGCCTCGATGTCCCCTCGTGCACCGTTAGGTTAGGTAACTAACGACAGAGCAGGGCAGGGCTAGCGCGGGTGTAAAACATAAGTAACGTCTATATAATATATCATATATACTATATACTATATCCATCACAGAATCACATCACAGATATCGCAGCAGAATAAACATATGAAATATTGGATATACTAGGACGTCCGTGTTTTCAATACGAGCCAGTATAAAACACGGATTCCACGGTCGTGATGAATAGCCAATCCCACACCCCTAGACCCCTACGAGAGCGGCAAGCAACCCTGCCAATTCTAGGGTTAGGAGACCCGGACTCGACTCCTCGAGTTGGTCTCCCACTGGACCCCAGAACCCGGTTACTTGTGCTCCCCTCCTTGGGTCTATCCTAATGCGGAAAGGTAAATAATATACAAAGGGTGACAGCTTCCGCTACCTGGAAGTGCCCCAAATAAAAGAATATTACATACAAGTTTTTACATGAATGAAAATGAAAAACACTCATCTCACATAAAAACCCCCGGCTATTCGAATACGACGATCCAATATAACATATCCAGCAACACATAACATCACATGTCATCAACGTAAGTAAATATGTCCATCCCAATTGTCGTTGACATATAGCAACGAAACCGGCGATATCACATATTACACTTACGGTCACAGAAAAGAAAGTGTAAAACTACAACAGTTGGAATCCGCAACCTCTTTAGACATCACATGCCTAACAGTTACAAACCCCGCATTTTAGTCTCATTATCGAAAACTCTTTTCAATATCGTATGGGACTAAACTGCTAGATTTATAACATTCATGCAGTTATCTCATAACTGTTTGTGAATTCCAATTATTGTATCCAATTCCGGATAAATAGAATATATTAAACTTTCCGATCGAACATTCGAACACCCAAGTTTTTCCGACACCGATCAACACATGAAATAGGTTCAAAAACATTCACTTCATGCCTCAGTACCAACGGTCCAGCCGTAGAAGGGTCAAGCCAACGCCTCACATGTGGCACGCCGTACTCCCCCAAACCCGAAGGTTCAAAGGGCAGTTCAAGACGGTCACATAATCGAGTTAAGGTTTGTTGTCTTCTAGAGGGACCATCGCGTTACTTGCACTACTCAGAACGTCTTT
Organism: Agapanthus africanus; assembly: GCA_030015575.1. NCBI lineage: Eukaryota > Viridiplantae > Streptophyta > Magnoliopsida > Asparagales > Amaryllidaceae > Agapanthus > Agapanthus africanus. The sequence goes on from CM057343.1 coordinate 124,600,130, forward strand.
TAACCACAGAAAAATCCAACACTTGGAATTATTCCGGCAGGGGAAAACTTGGGTATTTATATCCGGTCGAACTCTTTAACATATTCTACAGTTATCTGGAAAAACACTTAGACAAAGTTTGATATTCCGATCGAATCGTCGATTCCCAATTTAACCCCAGAGCACTCAATCTTAGAGTCAATTAAAAAATACCCAAAAAACTCAGTAGAATTTATCAGGAATTACTGTGCAATTAAGTATGGCTGACGTCACCTTTTGAGCGCGGAACAGCGGCAGAAGCCATGCTTCTGCCGCGGTTCCGCGGCTTAAGGAACTGTTCATGTGAAATATTTTGCATCGTAATTCTTATAATTCTTTACTGAATTTTTTTAGACATTTTTAATATTAAAAAATCCCAGATTTTAGAAAATTTCCAGAGAGCTTATGGGTATATGGGTTTCGGGTTCGTCCGGACTTCAAACTCCGTCTAGACTTCGCCTAAGGCTCTAGCTAGGCTCTGATACCAATGAAAGGTTCCTAGGCACCCTATAGAGGTCTCACAAGGCATCGAACATGCCATTTTACAAAAATTATGGTGCCGAGAAACCCTAACACGGATCTTAGACTAGAATTCTAGGCGAAAAACTAAACTAGTTAGCAAATCAACTAAAGGTCGGAAGCTACAACCTTTGTAGATCCGGATTTCCACCTCCTTAGCTCCACGTGGTCATACCCTCACTGTCCATCATGAATCCTCGACTCATTCATCGGCTTCATCGGATAAACGTGCGGAATAGGTCGTCGGCTTCGTGTCAAAGACGATCTACGTCGAGGTTGCACTAGTTCAAGCTCCGACTTCACAAAGTTGTGAAACTTGTGAAGAGAACACCCAAAACAACTTGGCAAGAGGTAGAGGGTGAAGAAATAGGAGGTGGGTTCACTTTAGATTTGGATTTCTCACTCTAGAACACAAGTTGCCATTAATGGCATCAAGGTTTCTCACTTTGAGAAGAAGAAGAAGATGATAGAATTCTTATGATAAGTTATTTCTAAAATGAATAATAAAGGAATTCTTATCATCTTCTAACCATGGTCAAGTGTAGAGAATTGACCATGGTTAGTGGGAGTGGTTAGGTTTAAGCAAGAAGACAAAATGGCATCATTACTAAAAGCTTCATGAAGCTTCACCACACTTCATGATAAAATGAAACCCTTTTGTTTCCATAAATCCATTTAATAAATAATAAATGAATTTAATAATAATAAGAGAATAAATCTTAAACCCTAACCACTCTCATAACCATGGTTGCATTCTTTACACAAAGCCAAAACTACATGCATCATCAAACATGATACATATATGTGCACAAAAGTATATCACATATACAATGTGTAAATCAAGTGAGAAAAATCCGTTTAAAGTGAACCAATACTAGTTAATGCAAAGTAATATATCAAATATATAATTATACATTAAATCACTAAATCAACACTTAATTCAATGATCCGGTCATGTCGTACATAACCGACTAGTATTCAATGTATCGACTTATCGAATCGATCTTCGATTCGATAACTAGGTTATATCATATACAACCAATCGAAACAGTAATCGCGAGAATCAAATACGGTATCACATACACGCATTATTCTCGGTCCCGCACATATCTCATATGCACTCCTATTTCGTTTCGCTTGAACCAGGAAACCTCTGTGTAGGACTCTAAAGACTCGTCAATACGCCGGTAGCAGATGATGATCATATCATGCACCCACAAGCCGCAAGCGGTCTGCTAAACGTAACGGCCATCCGGGTATTGAGCGATCAGAAGTTCGACGAGCTAGCCCGCTCACACTCCTGCGAATCCGACCAGTAACACTTACCGTACAGTCCGGTCTCTTCGTCTGATATGTCGCATATCAAGTCTAGGGGTGGTAAACGTCAGACCCCAATAACCCAATAAGTCATGCCGATGTGAGGCTCGTAACGGGTCGAGAAACTACTGGTAACACTTACCAGCAAATCTCTGATCAGCCCTGGCCAGGGACTTCCCTGTTACGGCCAATCGAGCATTGCGCAACATCAACCCCCAATACCGTGAGAGACGAAACCCCTCCTATCGCTCATTGCCTCCATGTGACTCGGGACTGTACCCAAAGACCACCGTTTTGCACGCCCTAATGGACGTGGTAAGGTGGAGATCAAAGCACAGTGGGAATCACACAAGACTCTATGACGATCTCGGGTCTACAGACTAACCTGTACAAGTGTCACCTGAGAACTGCCATCTGACGTGAGGTATAATACCATCTGGGAGTTCTCGGCGAGTCCGTCCACTGTACCCAGTCTCCACTGAGCACCCGTATACCATCTCTGATGTCAAACACCAATGGATATGGGATCATCCATCGCCCATCACATGGGTCGAGAAGCATACACGCTAGTCTACTCTGGTATATCGATGCCCCGTCTCGATACACCCACGACTAGGGACCTTGAAGGATGTACTTATGGACTACCATGTCCCCACTAGTATGATCTGCATCATAGTCCAGGTAGTCAAGTACAAATCCTAAGGGCTTTACCAACATGTAACTATAAGACAGTATAAAGAGACTAGTGTACATGTTAAGATAAAGAGCAACCAGATAGCATACTATCATGTCGAGCAAGAAAGTCATCTCTATATATGTCCAAGCATCCAATATAATATACATAATCTGTACAATACTGGCCTTTAGGGCATACATACAACTAACAATCTCCCACTTGCACTAGGGCCAGCTGCTGTAGTATCTCATACCGAGCATCCCGAAAAGTCTCTCAAACTGTATCTGGGGAATGGCCTTCGTGAGTGGATCCGCCGTGTTGTTCTTCGTGTCAACTCTCCTGACCTCGATCTCCCGGCGATCAACTATCTTCTGGATCAGGTGATACCGCCTCAGAATATGCCTTGATCGCTGATGGGACCTGGGTTCCTTGGCCAAAGCCACCGCTCCATTGTTATCGCAATACAAAGGTATTGGACGCTCAATGGATGGAACCACTCCAAGTTCAGTAATGAACTTCTTGATCCAGACAGCCTCTTTGGCAGCATCGTTGGCAGCGATGTATTCAGCCTCCATCGTCGAGTCTGCCACGGTTTCCTGCTTGGAACTCTTCCAGCTAACCGCCCCTCCGTAAAGGGTAAAGACAAAGCCCGACTGCGACTTAGAGTCGTTATCACTCTGGAAGCTCGAATCGGTAAAGGACTCCACTTGGAGTTCTCCGTTACCATACACCAAGAACATATCTCTAGTCCTTCGCAAGTACTTGAGAATGCTCTTCACAGCTGTCCAGTGACTCTCTCCAAGATCAGCTTGATACCTGCTCACTATACTTAGTGAGTATGCAACATCGGGTCTAGTACATAGCATCGCATACAAGACAGAGCCTACTGCCGAAGCATAGGGTATCCCTTGCATGCGAGCTCTCTCCAAATCAGTCTTGGGAGACATCTCTTTGGAGAGAGTGACTCCAGAGATCGTGGGCAAGTTCCCACGCTTGGACTCTTCCATACTAAACCTCTTTAGTATGGTGTCTATGTACCTGGATTGGGACAATCCCAAAATCCGTTTGGATCTATCTCTATAGATCCTAATTCCCAATATGCAGGAGGCATCACCAAGATCTTTCATTGAGAATCTTTGTGATAAGAAGAGCTTGACCGCTTGCAGCATAGGAATATCATTTCCTATCAAGAGTATGTCGTCCACGTACAATACGAGGAAGACAACCTTACTCTCTGCCACCTTCTTGTAGATACAAGGTTCATCTGGATTTTTGACGAAATCAAACTCTTTGATAACGACGTCAAAGCAGATGTTCCAACTTCGCGATGCTTGCTTTAATCCATAAATGGATTTAAGCAGCTTGCACACCTTTCCGCTGCTCCCACTGTCTATGAAGCCCTCTGGCTGAGTCATGTACACGCACTCTTCTAAATCACCATTTAGAAAGGCGGTCTTAACATCCATTTGCCAGATTTCGTAGTCATGAAAGGCAGCAATGGCAAGCATGATTCGGATGGATTTAAGCATAGCCACTGGAGAAAAGGTTTCGTCATAGTCCACACCTGGTCTTTGACGAAAACCCTTTGCTACAAGTCTAGCTTTGAAAGTCTCCACTTTCCCATCTACACCAAGTTTCTTTTTGAAGATCCACTTGCTCCCAATGGGTTTTACCCCTTCAGGAGCAACTTCAAAAGTCCATACTTTGTTGGTGTACATGGATTCCATCTCGGACCGCATAGCATCCAGCCATTTCACTGAGTCCCTACTCGTGATGGCCTGCTCGAAGCTAGTTGGGTCATCATCCTCTATGATGCAATCCTCGCTCCCACCGTCCATGAGAAAACCATAGTATCTCTCAGGTTGGCGAGGAACCCTATTAGATCGGCGGAGTGGCTGGGGTTCATCGGGAACTACGGAATCCTCTGGTTCCACCAGATCTTCTGTTGTAGCTTCTGCAGCTGGAACCTCTTCCAGTTCTACCTCATGACCACTAATCTCTTTTTCAAGAAATTCCTTTTCTAAAAAGGTGGCATGCCGAGAAACAAACACTCTTTGTTCCTCAGGGTGGTAGAAGATATACCCTCGCGAATGTTTGGGATATCCAATAAATTTACACAGAATAGACCTTGCCGCGAGTTTGTCCGGATTTTGCGTTTTTACATAGGCCGGACAACCCCATATCTTAACATAATTAAGACATGGTCTCTTTCCTTTCCATATCTCATATGGAGTGGTCGGCACGGTTTTGGTGGGAACCATATTCAATAGGTCTGCAGCTGTTTCCAGTGCATATCCCCAGAAGGAAATAGGTAACTCAGCTGTGCTCATCATAGAGCGCACCATATCTAATAGGGTGCGGTTCCTCCGTTCTGATACACCATTGTGCTGTGGTGTATATGGAGGAGTCAGCTGAGAGAGAATCCCATTCTCTTTTAGGAAGTCCAGGAATTCATTGCTCAAGTATTCACCTCCTCGATCAGATCGAAGGATTTTAATACTTTTTCTGGTTTGGTTCTCGACTTCTTGTTTATATTCTCTAAATTTCTCAAAAGCTTCTGATTTGTGTTTCATCAGGAACACATATCCGAATCTAGAGAGATCGTCAGTTAATGTAATGAAGTACGAAGAACCATCCCTGGCATGTGTAGACATGGGACCGCATACATCACTATGTATCAGTCCCAAGAGTTCGGTAACTCTTTCTCATTGTCCCGTAAACGGAGTTTTGGTCATCTTACCTTTGAGACATGATTGGCAAGTGTCATAAGATGAAAATTCAAACGGATTTAAATATCCATCTTTATGCAACTTAGCTAGTCGTGTTGCATTGATGTGGCCCAGTCTACAATGCCACAAGAAGGATTCGTTGAGTTCAGAACTCTTCCTCTTGTATGCGTTTGTTATGCTCAGAACTGTTGATTGGTTTAGAACATAAATGCCATTGCACAACGTGCCTGATCCAACCAACTTTTGGTTATGGAAAATGTTCATAACATTATCATGTAATACAAAATTATATCCCTCTTTACTTAATAAAGAAACCGATATAATGTTGCATATCAGGTTCGGCATGTAATAGCATTCGTTCAGAACCAATGTATTACCAGTTGGTAATACAAGGTGATATTCCCCGACAGTCTTAGCTGCAACAATTGCACCATTTCCAACTCTAATGTCTTTATCACCTTCTCCAAGTTCTCTACCTTTCCTGAGCCCATGTAACTGATTACATATATGGGATCCTGACCCGGTATCCAATACCCAGGACGTAGAGCAAATAGAGAAACAGTTCTCAGTAACGAACACACCCGAAGAAAATGCATCAACATGTACTTTCTTCATTCGGGGGGCATGGGAATCCTGGTATTCCCCTATATCCTGTTCATTCCTATAACTCTTATAGGAAAGAACGGAACCAACGTTCCCCAGCACAGTATAACATGCGGGTTCGGTCAATACATCCATATTATTATCTTCATTAGGGCATGAAATGGTCGCTACCTGGAGAGAGAGAGAAGAAAACACTTTAGCGTATGCTCGTGCAAGATCAGATTGGTTATTATCTTATCTAATCAGGATGGCTCCCACTGCTTTTTATCAAATCTTCCTTCAAACCCTAAAAGGAAAGACTAGCCGGGATTAATTACACACTACAAGTTCGCCAATCTTTCAGCCAGGCCAGTGTCGGTACTTTGAGGGAGGTCCCCCGTGCTTTCGCACGAACCTAATTAATGTAAACCTCGTTTTCCCAGAGGCGTAACCTCGTTAACACCTTTCTAGACACCTACTTGATCGGCTAATTGTAATGTGTAAAACTCTCCCAGGAGTAACTCTTACTCGCAGTGGGTATCGGGATCCAACTATCTCATAGAAGGTATGCAATCTCATTGCAAATTTCAACACTTGAAATTCCCGATAATCTTTTGCCCCTAGCGTCCTATGACCTTGACGCAGGCCAACAAACCATAGTGCGCTAGTCAAGTTCAACCCGTCATTTCCTGATTGAATTAAACCCACCCGTACGACCCTTGACGCAGGCCAACAAAGTCGCACGACTACCCTAATTCAATCTGCATCATATGCATAAGCAGATAAATACTAGTTAGCTACCGCACACTACGCCTTGACGCAAGCCAACAAACGTAGCACGAATACTAACTACTACTCATCTGAAATGACGGAGGGCTACGCCAGGTTTTTCTGAAAACCTATTGCGTAATGAACTTGATATCGTTGTAGAATCAAATGAAGTTTTGAAATGGAGTGATTTTGAGGCTTTTCTAGTTTTGCTAAAGGGGTCACTCCCGATGAAGGGATCGTCGGCCCTTTCCTCGTCGAATGAGGTGCGGGATATATCATATATATCACTGTGCAAAGCAGAAACTATAGAAGCAATCAAAACAAACCGAGTGTGTAGCATCTGCCAGTTATTGCTAAAGGAGTCACTCCCGGTGAAGGGATCTCGGTCCTTTCCTCATCGAATAAGGTGCAGGGCATATCACATATACCGCTATGCAAAGCAAGAACTGTAGCTACCTATTTTATTTTAAAATTCGATTCCACAACATCTTAGGTTTCTTATCTTTCATTAATCACATTAATGAAGTCCCATCATTTAAATACCTAAACATCACAGATAGATATAACGTACACTTATGCCATCCGCATTCGCCTCGATGTCCCCTCGTGCACCGTTAGGTTAGGTAACTAACGACAGAGCAGGGCAGGGCTAGCGCGGGTGTAAAACATAAGTAACGTCTATATAATATATCATATATACTATATACTATATCCATCACAGAATCACATCACAGATATCGCAGCAGAATAAACATATGAAATATTGGATATACTAGGACGTCCGTGTTTTCAATACGAGCCAGTATAAAACATGGATTCCACGGTCGTGATGAATAGCCAATCCCACACCCCTAGACCCCTACGAGAGCGGCAAGCAACCCTGCCAATTCTAGGGTTAGGAGACCCGGACTCGACTCCTCGAGTTGGTCTCCCACTGGACCCCAGAACCCGGTTACTTGTGCTCCCCTCCTTGGGTCTATCCTAATGCGGAAAGGTAAATAATATACAAAGGGGGACAGCTTCCGCTACCTGGAAGTGCCCCAAATAAAAGAATATTACATACAAGTTTTTACATGAATGAAAATGAAAAACACTCATCTCACATAAAAACCCCCGGCTATTCGAATACGACGATCCAATATAACATATCCAGCAACACATAACATCACATGTCATCAACGTAAGTAAATATGTCCATCCCAATTGTCGTTGACATATAGCAACGAAACCGGCGATATCACATATTACACTTACGGTCACAGAAAAGAAAGTGTAAAACTACAACAGTTGGAATCCGCAACCTCTTTAGACATCACATGCCTAACAGTTACAAACCCCGCATTTTAGTCTCATTATCGAAAACTCTTTTCAATATCGTATGGGACTAAACTGCTAGATTTATAACATTCATGCAGTTATCTCATAACTGTTTGTGAATTCCAATTATTGTATCCAATTCCGGATAAATAGAATATATTAAACTTTCCGATCGAACATTCGAACACCCAAGTTTTCCCGACACCGATCAACACATGAAATAGGTTCAAAAACATTCACTTCATGCCTCAGTACCAACGGTCCAGCCGTAGAAGGGTCAAGCCAACGCCTCACATGTGGCACGCCGTACTCCCCCAAACCCGAAGGTTCAAAGGGCAGTTCAAGACGGTCACATAATCGAGTTAAGGTTTGTTGTCTTCTAGAGGGACCATCGCGTTACTTGCACTACTCAGAACGTCTTTTAACCACAGAAAAATCCAACACTTGGAATTATTCCGGCAGGGGAAAACTTGGGTATTTATATCCGGTCGAACTCTTTAACATATTCTACAGTTATCTGGAAAAACACTTAGACAAAGTTTGATATTCCGATCGAATCGTCGATTCCCAATTTAATCCCAGAGCACTCAATCTTAGAGTCAATTAAAAAATACCCAAAAAACTCATTAGAATTTATCAGGAATTACTGTGCAATTAAGTATGGCTGACGTCACCTTTTGAGCGCGGAACAGCGGCAGAAGCCATGCTTCTGCCGCGGTTCCGCGGCTTAAGGAACTGTTCATGTGAAATATTTTGCATCGTAATTCTTATAATTCTTTACTGAATTTTTTTAGACATTTTTAATATTAAAAAATCCCAGATTTTAGAAAATTTCCAGAGAGTTCATGGGTATATGGGTTTCGGGTTCGTCCGGACTTCAAACTCCGTCTAGACTTCGCCTAAGGCTCTAGCTAGGCTCTGATACCAATGAAAGGTTCCTAGGCACCCTATAGAGGTCTCACAAGGCATCGAACATGCCATTTTACAAAAATTATGGTGCCGAGAAACCCTAACACGGATCTTAGACTAGAATTCTAGGCGAAAAACTAAACTAGTTAGCAAATCAACTAAAGGTCGGAAGCTACAACCTTTGTAGATCCGGATTTCCACCTCCTTAGCTCCACGTGGTCATGCCCTCGCTGTCCATCATGAATCCTCGACTCATTCGTCGGCTTCATCGGATAAACGTGCGGAATAGGTCGTCGGCTTCGTGTCAAAGACGATCTACGTCGAGGTTGCACTAGTTCAAGCTCCGACTTCACAAAGTTGTGAAACTTGTGAAGAGAACACCCAAAACAACTTGGCAAGAGGTAGAGGGTGAAGAAATAGGAGGTGGGTTCACTTTAGATTTGGATTTCTCACTCTAGAACACAAGTTGCCATTAATGGCATCAAGGTTTCTCACTTTGAGAAGAAGAAGAAGATGATAGAATTCTTATGATAAGTTATTTCTAAAATGAATAATAAAGGAATTCTTATCATCTTCTAACCATGGTCAAGTGTAGAGAATTGACCATGGTTAGTGGGAGTGGTTAGGTTTAAGCAAGAAGACAAAATGGCATCATTACTAAAAGCTTCATGAAGCTTCACCACACTTCATGATAAAATGAAACCCTTTTGTTTCCATAAATCCATTTAATAAATAATAAATGGATTTAATAATAATAAGAGAATAAATCTTAAACCCTAACCACTCTCATAACCATGGTTGCATTCTTTACACAAAGCCAAAACTACATGCATCATCAAACATGATACATATATGTGCACAAAAGTATATCACATATACAATGTGTAAATCAAGTGAGAAAAATCCGTTTAAAGTGAACCAATACTAGTTAATGCAAAGTAATATATCAAATATATAATTATACATTAAATCATTAAATCAACACTTAATTCAATGATCCGGTCATGTCGCACATAACCGACTAGTATTCAATGTATCGACTTATCGAATCGATCTTCGATTCGATAACTAGGTTATATCATATACAACCAATCGAAACATTAATCGCGAGAATCAAATACGGTATCACATACACGCATTATTCTCGGTCCCGCACATATCTCATATGCACTCCTATTTCGTTTCGCTTGAACCAGGAAATCTCTGTGTAGGACTCTAAAGACTCGTCAATACGCCGGTAGCAGATGATGATCATATCATGCACCCACAAGCCGCAAGCGGTCTGCTAAACGTAACGGCCATCCGGGTATTGAGCGATCAGAAGATCGACGAGCTAGCCCGCTCACACTCCTGCGAATCCGACCAGTAACACTTACCGTACAGTCCGGTCTCTTCGTCTGATATGTCGTATATCAAGTCTAGGGGTGGTAAACGTCAGACCCCAATAACCCAATAAGTCGTGCCGATGTGAGTCTCGTAACGGGTCGAGAAACTACTGGTAACACTTACCAGCAAATCTCTGATCAGCCCTGGCCAGGGACTTCCCTGTTACGGCCAATCGAGCATTGCGCAACATCAACCCCCAATACCGGGAGAGACGAAACCCCTCCTATCGCTCATTGCCTCCATGTGACTCGGGACTGTACCCAAAGACCACCGTTTTGCACGCCCTAATGGACGTGGTAAGGTGGAGATCAAAGCACAGTGGGAATCACACAAGACTCTATGACGATCTCGGGTCTACAGACTAACCTGTACAAGTGTCACCTGAGAACTGCCATCTGACGTGAGGTATAATACCATCTGGGAGTTCTCGGCGAGTCCGTCCAGTGTACCCAGTCTCCACTGAGCACCCGTATACCATCTCTGATGTCAAACACCAATGGATATGGGATCATCCATCGCCCATCACATGGGTCGAGAAGCGTATACGCTAGTCTACTCTGGTATATCGATGCCCCGTCTCGATACACCCACGACTAGGGACCTTGAAGGATGTACTTATGGACTACCATGTCCCCACTAGTATGATCTGCATCATAGTCCAGGTAGTCAAGTACAAATCCTAAGGGCTTTACCAACATGTAACTATAAGACAGTATAAAGAGACTAGTGTACATGTTAAGATAAAGAGCAACCAGATAGCATACTATCATGTCGAGCAAGAAAGTCATCTCTATATATGTCTAAGCATCCAATATAATATACATAATCTGTACAATACTGGCCTCTAGGGCATACATGCAACTAACAATCAGAATAAGGGATGGATCTGTTAAGAAGGTAGTAGGGTGTGATGTACTTGTATTTGATGACATACACAGAGTAGGAAGTGATATTCCTATACTACGATCGGTTATTCTTTGGTTGTCACGCAGTGGTTTCTCCACACAGGACTTGGATATTATATCAAACATTCTGGTTACTAGATCTATGGTTTTAGATCTAGATTTGGGTAGTTTCCAAATTTGGGTACTTAGACAGCATTCTATGAGTATTTAGAATGGACGACTCCTGGCACGGTAGTGTACCTGCAGGTAATGGAGTCACCCTCTCTAAAGGTGTCTTATAGACTAAAGTAGAGAGGGATGTGCATGATTGGCAGATCACTTGCTTTGGCAATTGAGTCAACCATGAGATGTCAAGTACCACACCAGATGTTGTTTTTGCGGTAGATGCAATAAGTTGATATTGATCCAATCCTGGAGAAACATTCGGAAGCAGTTTCAGAACATAAGTTGATGTTCTAGGGATTTGATAACGACAGCCTCATTTAGGAGACGGTTATCATTCCAGGCTTCCAAGGTGACATGGATGGCAGAGTGGCTGTCAGAGTTATAGTTTTCCCTCTGACCGGGGGGGGGCTGTATTTTGGACAGGTGGTCCAAGGGGATACTGAGGGAGGTGATCAGTCGAAAATATTGCATATTTTAACCGGCAATTTCCCTATCATCTGCATACAATTAGAAGTGTTCGACATTCATATTCTACATATTAGCAAATCGGTCGCAAAATATCAGATTACATGTATTCGACCTTAAAACCGGCATTTCTAGGGAAATTGACTGCATTGCATTACATAGCATATTTTCTATATCTTGCAACCCGTGTTTCGAAGTCTGTGCAGGAAAAGAGAAGCTTGCTCGATCATTACATTGCTCGACCATTACAATTGCTCGTAAACTCATTGAATTCAGATCTGGTATCAACACAGAAGGGAACTGCAAATCTAAATATCAGATGAAGCCACAATCAAAAGCCCAAGACCACTGAAGAATCCACAGAGCCCAAGCTCACTAACAAGCCGCGGAAGCGCGGCATTAAGTGTGTATATGCGGCGGATCCGCGGTGGGCCCAGGCGATCACCTCTCAAATTTTGCAGCACAATTCCTGTTTCAGTGGCTACAGCTCAGAAATGCATTCCAAGTTCCAGAATACTCCAGATACTTCCACCAGATCAGCAAACACCTAAACTAGCCTAATCATTCTAGAACTTTCCCTAAACCCTAGCTTAAACCCTAAGCTAACTCCTAACAAACTCCTTCTAGAAACTCTTCAACAAACTTTGGGAGGGAAAGTTCTAATTCAAACCTAAACCTAGGGTTTGGGAGTTCTATAAATAAGACCCTAGGCTCATCATTTAGAGAGGATTCAACCTTGGGAAAGTTTAGAAAAATCAATCCCATTCTTCATCTCCTTCTTCCTCAAGTTTAGTGAGAGAGCTTGTAGGAAACCCTAACCCTAAATCCAACCACAATTCAAGATCTTGAGTGCAAGCCAAGCAAGATGCCTTCAACCCTTTTATGAGCCGAGCCGATCTTCAATCGGGCAAGAGATCAAAGTAGATCCACGATCCACGGAGACGAGCGAAGCCGAGTCAACGATCGATTTCTTCTTCTTGTAGATTCTTGAAAGAATGTATTGAAATTGTTGATTAAATAAAAGGTGATATTCTTTTATCTTGTTTTCTTTAAATTCCGCATCATGTTATCTTTACAATTCTTGAATATTATCTTTGTGGTGATGTGTGAATAAAACTCCGCTCGTAAAGGAGTCGACACGGTTGTAGAATGATGATGTAACAAAGCTTTAATCGATTCTTGATTCCTACGATGGTTTGTAAACCCTAGCTAGTTCAAGAAACGACGACCCATTTCGTTTCGATGCTTTCTGGATTGACATCGTTCAAAATAGGGGAGTTAGGATCATTTCTTGAAATTGCTAGAGGCTAGAATGTGAATGATATCGACAACAGAACAAGGGATAAGATGAAACCCTAGTTTCACGAGAAAACCCTAACTCTTGTCGATGATCATCGATCTAGTATCAATCCTTCGAAGGACAAGAACACGATATCTTTAGATTACATCACGTCTATCGATCCTATCGATTCCTACGAGCCTCTTTTAGATTCTTGATTGTTGATTGGAAATATTATCAAAACAACCGATTCTTGATTGTTTATAGTTTCTTGATTCTTGCATAAAGAATAGTGACACTTGAATACAAATCATTCTTGAATCATGTTTTCTTTTATTGTTGCTTAACTTTTCATTTCAAACGTATCGAAATACAAGTGAATTGTGCAATCCCTGTGGACGATCCGCACTCATTCATTAACTACATCCGACACCGTAGTTTGATTGCGGTCAAAATAGTTTTTGGTTGTGAAGTTCTTTACAAATTTCTCTATATACTACACAACGGGAAAAACGATCAATCAAAATGGCGCCGTTGCCGGGGATCGCGCTAATTCATTTGCATTTTTAGTTTGAAGTGAAAGAATTATTACATTTTACTTCTTGAAATCAAAATTCGTACAAACTCTTACACGTGTGTTGTGATTTGACTGCAAGGTGATCTGGAGCATTCTGTGCTGTGGAAAAATTATTTGGGATATACCAGAGAGCTGGAAATATCAACAGAGAGCACCTGAAGAAATTTGATCAAGTGAACCCATCAAGGCAGCGCGGAAGAGCGGCCTAAACCCAGTACCTGCGGCGGATCCGCGGCTTGGAGGAAGGATCACTGAAAAATTTTCAGTGCAGGTGATTTCTTGCTCTCTCCCCTCTCTCTTTTTAGCTCCAATTAACCCTTTGCTGCAGGATTCTTTGCAAATAAATCGCAGCGCGCAAAAGCAAAATTAAAATTGTGTGTGATTTTGATTTCTTGGTTGTTTGCATTCTAATACGGAAATTTAAGGGGCACGGCCAAATCCAAATTAGGTGGGGATTTCATTACCCTTCCTAGGCCCCGAAAATCGTCAAACTTGCATCCGCATTACCTCCATTAACTAAAAGAAATCTAGAGAAGACTCTAAGGACTGTCACGCTCAATAGGACAAGAGAAGGCCGTGGGTAATTCATTGCTTATCCGCGTTTTCTTGTGGTGCCTAAGACGAGTGTGTCTAAGGCTAGTGGTTATTAATTAGGTCCACTGTAGTGGTGGTTCCTTCCCACTTACCTGGCACTTATCCGGCCACAGGGGGACAAAGAGGCAGTGGAGGATCTATCCTGCGACTTGTCTTTTGGCAGTTAGGAGCGGTCTAGAGATCGGACCTAGGTGACCATTAGATTCTAGGGTTGTGTGCTGCATTTGTTTTGTCGCATCATTTTTTCAAAATCCGTCCCTTTTTAAAGCAAGCACCGCATTCATTTACCCCTAATTATAAGTCAGCGCTGCCACTTGTACTAACCCTTTTTAGTGCAAGATAGGCTGGACACGGGATTCTAGTGCCCGTTTAGTCCGCGTACCTTTTATCGACTCCGAAGTCGATAATTCTCCATTTACCTTTTCTTTACCCACTACCACACCCACACCGATGGATCCGAATCCATCGAGAACTTCTTTGACCCTAATCTGCCGCCGTCCGTTGGTGCGCAGAATCCTCCCCACATTTCTCTCCAGGAAATATGCTATCCACATAGAGGTCCTCTTTCGACCTGCTTATCCACACCACCAGCCAATGGGGATAACTTTGAGATTAAGCCCCAGTATATCAATCTTTTACCCAAATACCACGGACTCGAGACCGAGGACGCTTACGTTTTCATTACCAAATTTGAAAACGTATGCGCAATGATGGGTACGTCACAACTTTCAGTGGATGCGATGCGTCTACGACTTCTCCCATTTACCTTGTGCGATATAGCCGAGAAGTGGCTATACAACACCACCGCACATTCTATTACGAATTGGGGAGAATTCGTCGCGGCATTCCTTAAGAAATTTTACCCAATCCAAAAGACAGCTCGAATCCGTAGCGAACTGAATCAATTTGCCCAGCTCCCTGCCGAACCATTTTCTAAATACTTTGAACGTTTCAAGGATCTATTGGTTCAATGTTCTCATCACGGCATCCCGAAATGGGAGCTTTGCCGAATCATATATGAGGGCAGTAACCCTAGCACTAAACAGAGCCTTGAAAACATGTGTCAAGGTACTTTTATGTCTAAGGATGATGGGGAAGCCTGGCGATACTTAGAAGAGTTCGCTGAAAAGTCACTAATTTGGGAAAGTCCATCATTTAGGAGTGGCAACAACCAATCGGATGTTTCCATAGGAGTTAGAGCTGACATTTCAGCTATACAAAAGAAACTCGAGACTATGGAAAACAAATTTTTAGCTGCCTCCCTTAACCAAATGTCACTTTCCAAAACTGTATGTAGCTGCTGTTCTGATCCGTCTCACTTGACGGAAGAATGTCCGTTTCAAGGTCATGAGCATACCAATGCCACATTTCAAAGACCGAGAAACGATCCTTTTTCTTCCACATATAATCAGGGATGGAGGAATCACCCCAATTTTTCTTGGAACCAATCACAATCGCAAAACATGGTTCCAAACCAAAATAATTTCCAAAGGGTCCCTCCACCACAACAGCAGCCACAACTTCAATTAAGTCAGCACCCCTTTCAAGCACATAATTTTCAAAATACGGTCAACACACCTGCACTGTCTAGTCCTTTACAGTTGACCAGGACTGATGAATCCTCTTCTTTTGTGCAATACATGAATTTGATCTTAACAAATATCATGCAAGTTTCGGCTGAAATGAAATCTTCCGTCGATGACATGAAGAAAAACTCTGCGTCCCAAAGCGAGAGTATTAAATCGATGGAAGAAGAAATTTCACGATTAAAAGCCGAACTAAGTACAAGAGAAAAAGGGAAACTTCCAGCTCAACCCTTACCCAATCCTGGTTATTCACATCACGTAAATGCAATCACCACGTTGAGATCTGGAAGAGTGCTTGACAATCATGTTGGGAAAGAAGTTGATGATACTGATAATCCTATCAACACCCCGGCTGAAACCTTTCCACACATGCACACACACACTTCTGACCCTACTTCTTCTACCCCACCACCCTCTTCCGAGCCTATTCTCCATTTCCTAAAAGGCTCGCCACTACAGCCCACCTCTTTTACCCCTCCACGGACGATCCCCACTTCTATACTGGGATCGGTTCCACACACACTTTCTTCTCCTATGATGGACCCAGCGCTTATTGCTAAAGCACCTTACCCTAATCGGTTAAGGGCTAACACACCAAGTCCACAAATGGAGAAGATCACTGAGATGTTTAAACAGGTTAACATCAATATCCCTCTTCTAGATGCAATTCAACAAGTCCCTGCATATGCTAAAGTTCTTAAAGATTTTTGCCCTAGAAAGAGAAAGAAACAAATGCCCAAGAAGATATTCATGGCTAAGACAGTAGACACAGCTTTCCCCCAGCAATTACCGAGGAAACGTAAGGATCCTGGCTATCCTACTATTTCCATCTCTATTGGGGAGAAACACATTAACCGTGCTCTACTAGATCTTGGGGCAAGTGTTAACCTGCTTCCTTTCTCAGTTTATGAGCAGTTAGGAATCGGAGAGTTGAAACCATCTCCTTGCACTCTCCAGATGGCCGACCGATCAATCACCAGACCTAGGGGTGAACTAGAGGATGTGTTAATAAAAATCGGGGAATTTATCTTCCCTGTGGATTTTATTGTAATTGATACACAACCTGTAGCGAACTCACGGAATCAAATTCCGGTGATTTTAGGTCGCCCCTTTTTGGCCACTTCCAATGCTATCATCAATTGTCGTAACGGTTCCATGACCCTATCCTTCGGAAACAGGACAATTGAGATGAACATTTACAAGTTAGGAAGTGTATCCTCCGAACCTACTGTTCAGGTTTGTTCTGTCGACTTAATGGATGTCGACAGCAGCGAATTTAATGATCCTCCTGATACTGATCTTGACTCTTTTCATACGTTATTGTTTGACCCAACTATGTATCATACACATACGGACTCTTCCACCGAGATGTCCGGGTCAACAATTAACACTGATTATGAACTGTTTTTAGAGTCTGAAGATCACCCCGCACCTTGTGATGACATTATTCTTCGGGGTATAGATGAAACTTTCGAGGATATCTTCGCTGATGAACTCGCATTTCTAAATAACACGGGTGTTGAGATGAATCAGGTTCCACTCACTAAAATTGAACCTCCACCCCTTCTTCTGAAATGTAAAAAGAATGCGAGTTATCCATCACATACACTGCATCGTCTCTCCAAAATGAGACGCACACACATTCTCTTCCACCACTTACCTTTTCCCCACTTTTTCTTCCACCAACCCGAGCACTGCATTGATAAAATTTTTGAATGGTTGGTGTTGACATTCGGTCTTTGCAAAGCTTGGCATCGACCAATATTTTTTGACCCCCACTTGTGATTTTCAAAGTTTAACATTGCATAATTCAAGTTTGGGGGGGGGGTATATTTTCGGGCTCCTGAAAAGAAAATTTTTACAAACTTTTGAGCCAAAAATAAGTTTGGGGGAGGTTCTTCACTTAAATATTTTGCCCCCACTAATAAATTCCTCCCAAGCTTACAGGTTTTTCGAGATTTAGCAGATGGCAACAGTGAGGACACTGTTGAAAACAAGTTTGGGGGAGGTTTGTGCTTATTTTCGCATCATTTGCATATCATTTGCATAAGCACAAAACATTTTTGAAAACCTATAAAAGTTTAAAAATTTTCAAAACTATAAAAATATTTTTGTACATAAATAAGATAATAAAAGATTAGATAGTGAAAAATTACATCCATGAGATTGGAAAAATTTAAGAAAACTAAGAAAATTAGAAGTTTTCTTATACGAACTAGTAATAAGTAGTTATGAGCCGTTGTCCCAAGGGTTAGTAAGATGAAGGACGTCACTAATCTGAGGATAAAAATAAGTCTGAAAAATAGTTTCTATTCTGGAAGCCAAACATTTTGAACGTTGATACCCTGCTATTCGCACTTACACACGTCTTAAAGCCTGGGATAGTAGAGGATACCTTGAAATGCTCTTGTCTTAAAGCCGATGTATGAAGGAAATAAAAAATAAAAAAAAATGAATAAAGAAAATATAAAGTGGTGAGAAAAATGGACACTGGTTTTGTTATCACCAAAGGCAATAAAAAAATGTATAGCGAGGGTGCTTCTTCACCTAGTGCCCTAAGGCCAACTGGTCTGGGAGTCACTGCTATGTATGAGGTGGTGCAAGACGAGGAAAATACACCAAATAAGCAAACACATGAGTAATCGGTCGGTTAGTACCTCAAGAAGTATTAACGGTCGCATGAAAGTGTGTGAGCAATCTCATCTAAATATTCATTAATTAAAAAGTACTGAGGCTGACGGGCAAGAGTATGATAGCTTGAATTGAATTCTCCGGGTGTAGGGATGTCCTTTACACACACGCAGGGTGATATGATCGATGTTTGGAATAAAGATAGGAATAAACAATAAGACGATGTTTTATTGAGGGAGGACGTGATTTCTAACATCTTTTCATGACCATTAAGATAGGGCTCATGACAACCGAAAAGCTAGCTTAGTTGGAAACCCTAATTTTCAAGGCTTTTCTTTTACAATTCTCTTCTTTAAATGTAATATTCATGATCTTACTTTTATTATTGGATTTTGTGGGTGCAATCCGCTGAAAACCCTCAGGAGACAACACTCCTCCTACTAGGGACACCTAGAGGTTTAAAGGCTTGTTGCACGTGCTCAGTGCAATCGTGTTGCCTACGAAAGTGTGCTAGTTAGTTTTTCTCTTTCTTTATTTTCTCCTTCTCTCTTTTTAATAAAACATTCGCTCGAGACGATCGAAATTAAGTTTGGGGGTATTTGATCAGTCGAAAATATTGCATATTTTAACCGGCAATTTCCCTATCATCTGCATACAATTAGAAGTGTTCGACATTCATATTCTACATATTAGCAAATCGGTCGCAAAATATCAGATTACATGTATTCGACCTTAAAACCGGCATTTCTAGGGAAATTGACTGCATTGCATTACATAGCATAATTTCTATATCTTGCAACCTGTGTTTCGAAATCTGTGCAGGAAAAGAGAAGCTTGCTCGATCATTACATTGCTCGACCATTACAATTGCTCGTAAACTCATTGAATTCAGATCTGGTATCAACACAGAAGGGGAACTGCAAATCTAAATATCAGATGAAGCCACAATCAAAAGCCCAAGACCACTGAAGAATCCACAGAGCCCAAGCACAGTAACAAGCCGCGGAAGCGCGGCATTAAGTGTGTATATGCGGCGGATCCGCGGTGGGCCCAGGCGATCACCTCTCAAATTTTGCAGCACAATTCCTGTTTCAGTGGCTACAGCTCAGAAATGCATTCCAAGTTCCAGAATACTCTAGATACTTCCACCAGATCAGCAAACACCTAAACTAGCCTAATCATTCTAGAACTTTCCCTAAACCCTAGCTTAAACCCTAAGCTAACTCCTAACAAACTCCTTCTAGAAACTCTACAAACTTTGGGAGGAAAGTTCTAATTCAAACTTAAACCTAGGGTTTGGGAGTTCTATAAATAAGACCCTAAGCTCATCATTTAGAGAGGATTCAACCTTGGAAAGTTTAGAAAAATCAATCCCATTCTTCATCTCCTTCTTCCTCAAGTTTAGTGAGAGAGCTTGTAGGAAACCCTAACCCTAAATCCAACCACAATTCAAGATCTTGAGTGCAAGCCAAGCAAGATGCCTTCAACCCTTTATGAGCCGAGCCGATCTTCAATCGGGCAAGAGATCAAAGTAGATCCACGATCCACGGAGACGAGCGAAGCCGAGTCAACGATCGATTTCTTCTTCTTGTAGATTCTTGAAAGAATGTATTGAAATTGTTGATTAAATAAAAGGTGATATTCTTTTATCTTGTTTTCTTTAAATTCCGCATCATGTTATCTTTACAATTCTTGAATATTATCTTTGTGGTGATGTGTGAATAAAACTCCGCTCGTAAAGGAGTCGAGACGGTTGTAGAATGATGATGTAACAAAGCTTTAATCGATTCTTGATTCCTACGATGGTTTGTAAACCCTAGCTAGTTCAGAAACGACGACCCATTTCGTTTCGATGCTTTCTTGATTGACATCGTTCAAATGGGGGAGTTAGGATCGTTTCTTGAAATTGCTAGAGGCTAGAATGTGAATGATATCGACAACAGAACAAGGGATAAGATGAAACCCTAGTTTCACGAGAAAACCCTAACTCTTATCGATGATCATCGATCTAGTATCAATCCTTCGAAGGACAAGAACACGATATCTTTAGATTACATCACGTCTATCGATCCTATCGATTCCTACGAGCCTCTTTAGATTCTTGATTGTTGATTGGAAATATTATCAAAACAACCGATTCTTGATTGTTTATAGTTTCTTGATTCTTGCATAAAGAATAGTGACACTTGAATACAAATCATTCTTGAATCATGTTTTCTTTTATTGTTGCTTAACTTTTCATTTCAAACGTATCGAAATACAAGTGAATTGTGCAATCCCTGTGGACGATCCGCACTCATTCATTAACTACATCCGACACCGTAGTTTGATTGCGGTCAAATAGTTTTTGGTTGTGAAGTTCTTTACAAATTTCTCTATATACTACACAACGGGAAACGATCAATCAGGAGGCATGGCGCAGGATACTGATTAAGTTCAGTTGACGATACAGTCTAAGAAGTTTGGATTTGGAGTTCATTTATGAGCTAGGCCCATCAGATATCCAGACACATTCTAAGGCAGGTATTGCTCATTTCGGGAGATGGCTTTCTCCGCGAACTTGAGATATAGAGAGACATAGAAAGAAACATCACAGCGGATCCACTCACTGAGGCTATTCCTCGAACGCAATAGTTTCGCAACGAGCTTTGTGAGACTGACTAGTAGAGGAGTTGGGTGTTCGGTATCACACGGGCTGTGAGTATGCGACATCGCAATAATTAGCCTTGAGTGCAAGTGGGAGATTGTTGGAGATAGTGCCCTCAGAGTCAATTATTGGATCACAGGCACGTGATTGCAATGATTGAGGGAGGACCTATACCGGTAGGACAGTCTTACTCGAGATGATAGTATGCTATCTGGTTTATCTCTATCATCGTGTACTGCTTTAGGTGACCTTACAAGTCGCTATTACACGTTGATAGAGCCCCTAGGATTCTTGCTTGCACTACTACAAATAAGGGTTGCCCCTACGGATATCTGCGTAGGGGCGAAAAAATACCCCGTAGGTGCAAAGGCCGCAGGTGCAAGTTGAAGCCCTGAACTTGCCCTACGGGTAAATTCTTGCCCCTACGGATTTCTGTGTAGGTCCTGTTGCCCCTACGGAGTAATCCGTAGGGTAAATTTTTTTATATTATTTACGGTTTTTTTTAATATATTACATGTACCTACGGACATAACCGTAGGTCCATTTACTACCCCTACGGATATATACGTAGGTACCTATCCGTAGGGGCAAAATATCAGGAATCCTGATATGTTGCCCCTACGGATAACGCTGTAGGGGAGAGGCCATGGCCCCTATGGATATGTCCGTAGGGGCACTCCCAACCCCATGGTACTGAAATCAGGGGGAAATATCAGTTAATGCTGATATTTTGCCCCTACGGATATAGCCGTAGGGGCAACATGTGTACCTACGGATTAATCCGTAGTACATATTATCTGTATTTTTTTAAAAAAATGGGCTGCTTGATTTTTTCCCGCCCTGTGCACAATAATATATACATCAATCAAATATAAAATTAATCATCACACAACATATATCGCAGTATTCATAATCACATCTCACGCATATATATAATATACAAAAGAAACCCAAAAACTGAATATGATATAAATATAAACCAATATCAATATCGTTTCAAAATGTAGTACAATGTGTATGATATAAATAAATACATGTTTCAAAAAATAAGAACCAAAAAGGCTACCCTAGTTCGGTCCAGCTCCACCTCTGAATAACGATAGAATAACGTGCGCCTGCTCCTCGGTCAATAAACTCTGCAATTCGGCACGAGCGGGAGTCTGAGCGGCATGTGGAGCTGGCGATGTGGTCTGCGCAGCCGCCGTTGAGGTAGTCGCTTGCAGAGCCGCGGCTGCGGGAGTCTGAGTGGGTGGTGGAGCTACAGGAGCTGTCTGCGGAACCGCAGCCGATGTAGTGGTTTGCGGAGCCGCAGCCGAAGGAGATGCATGTGGAGGCTCGGCCGATGTACCCTGTCGCGTCTGGACCTAACGTGTGTAATAAGCGTGTAAGAACTGTGTATTATTCGAATTCGTATCATTATTAAGTTATTTCGAAACCCCGTTTGGATATCTAGTTTGTTGTTTATTTTAATTACATCTGTATGTATGATTAATCAAACTTAAGTCTAAAACCAAATAAGCTCAAGCTACGTACTAATTATGGATATGTTGATATCTATATACTATGATATGATATTTTACTATAAAGCAGTATACATACCAGCATCTCCTTCAACTCCTGAACGGTGGCCCTCAAGCTCTCCAGTTCCTGATGGACACGTCGGTCACTGGAGACGGAGGAAGTAACCGCCGGGATGGAGTCCAACCTCATATGGGCCCTGCTAGGGCCCAGTCCCCGGCCTCTCTCCCAACCTCCGTGGTGCCCTCCGTGTGCGGCGTCCAGAACTGGGGTCAGCAGCCTCGGATCGCTCTGTCCGGTAAAATCGATCCCCGAGGCCTGGGCCTGCTCAACCAACCGCTCCTACACCCACATTAAGCAGTAAAGTATAAGTATAAAATTTAAACTTGAACCTTCCAAAACTAAAATTTCAAATTTGGTTAGAAAAAATATTAACACTTACGTAGTACTCCTGGGTAGCGACGTCGGGATATCGAAGCTCGCCCGTGGCGGGATCTGTCGAGGTGCCGTGGACGGCAAGATATGCGGACAGCACGCTCGGTGTACCACCTGACGCCACGGTCCGAGATGTCTGCAATATTAGAAAGTAACTCTTAATATTAGAAATATTAGAAAATAACTCTTAATATTGCAGAATATCACAAAGGTCGGTCTATTGTAATTTACCAATAACTCCATGGCTCGAGTAATGTTCCTCGAGCTACCTGTGTAAGTGGGGCGACCCCTCTTCGCCGACTTCCTGTTCTCTGTATTCTGAGCGGCCTGTTTCTGCACAACGCATTAACATTTAGTTTTCTAATTAAGAAACACAAAGAAATAAATTATATCATAAATAATGAATTACATTTAAAATACATACCTGTTTGCGTTGGGAGTCGAAATAAGCGCACAATAGAGGCCATGTCTCTACGTCGACTCTCGCAAATGCCAGAGTAGATAGGAGGGCTGCTCCCTCTGCCTCGGGGGTCGCCATCCACAGGGAGTAGCAGTCGGCCTTCAGCTCATTCCTGTTGTATCGGACCTTGGCCTGCATGTTCTTCATCAGGCCATTGTACAGAGCATGAAGGTCGAGCACCCTCCCGGGGTGATCAGGGTCGGCTACAGGCTGAAAATCGTAATCCAACTGAAAATACAAAAAAACATTGTTATTAGATTGCACGTGTTAATAATAAATATATTGGATAGATCAAATGAAAATATATATTAATGCATACCCGAGCCTGATCAAAGAAGAGGGCGAATGAGCGCTGGTGCTGCTCGCCCCACTCAACGTGAAGTGGATAGTTCTTCACGAGCCGGCTCTCGTCCCCCAAATAACGGCCGAACCTCTCGGCATGAGGACCGGTATAGCGATAGTCAAGGGTAAAAAAAAGGGTGAATGCTGCCTCCCCCCTAGCTCTGTCAGGCCTCAGCCTATGGGACCGATTCGGGCCTCGAGTCCCCCTCTAGGGATGGGGAGGCCCTGCGTCTGCACGAAATATCAAGACAATCAAGAATAAGACATAGTTGTATTAAGAAATCAAGGTTAAACGAAAATTCAAGTGTGATATATACCTCCGGTGACTATCGTACGAGCCTAGGCCCGGGCAGCAGCACAAGCGGGACGATAGTTCCTCCGGTGAGGAACAACCGGGGTCCCGGATGCGGACGCATCCCCTCCAACTGGAAAATAAACATCGACGCTAAATTTCCATGAAGTTCATATTTATTCTATAGAGCATATGTAAAATGAATAAATATTTTAAATTTATTCATACTAACCTGCAGACGATGCGGAGGGTATGGAAGCGGCAGGAGTGGCCCCTGCCGAAGATGTGGACGCACCATCTATAATTAGACAATTAAAAATAGATTATATAAGTAATTGCAAAAAGAATGTGTAGATCAATAATATAACGTTCTAAATCAATATGCATGCACTATAGGATATATAAACATACCCGCAGGTGCGGTGGTGTCACCACCTACAGCTAGACAATAATAAAAATTGCTAAGTAAGAGCAAAAGGAATGTGTGTATTTATGATATAGCATTCTAAATCAATATACATACACTATATGATATATAAACATACCTGGAGGAGCGGGGGTGGCCTCTGTCCCAGATGTGGACGCATCACCAATAACTAGACAATCAAACATTGACAATATAAGTAATTTTGACATAAATAGGCATGAATATCTGTAATTTTACATTCAAAATGGATATGCGTGCAGTATACCTGGAGATGTGGCAAAATCCACACGGAAGGAGGCATCCGAAGGGGTCTCCGATCTGGGTGCAAGACCGGCCCTCTGAAGCTCCCTACGGAGCTCTCCGGGCGGGAGAACCGCTCTGCCTCTGCCTCTGCCGCGGCTGGAGCTCCTGCCACCCCTCGCTGCTCCCGACATCGTCATCAAATCTAGATAAACGGTTCGTGGACGCATTAGATAATCATTAAAAGTATTGACTATATATGTATAGAGCGTAAAATGTGAAGTAATAATATAACATTACTGATAACCTTTTTCGTTTCGTGGGCGCATTATACATATCTACTTGGATTTCATCGTCGATGTCATTTCTAACCCACGTAACTTCATGATCGGTCGAAGACAACCCGTCCTTCGCAACAGACGGTCGGAGCACTTTAAGCCTTCTCTCTTCTTCGTCCTCATCGCTGTCCTCGTATTCTGGGACATCGTACACATCTCTGGGTTTCCATCGGCATACAACACTCCATCCCGGATGCTTCAAACACTGTGAGTAGTATACTTGGAACGCTTGGTTCGGAAAGATAAACGGATCGTCCTGACCGTAAAATCGAAGTGTGTTCACACTGGTCAATCCATATTCATCTTTCCAAGTCCCAAGACTGCTACTCCACCTGTCCGTATCGGTTCGCGGATCGTACCAAGTACACTGGAATATATAAAAGGGTTCTGATCGTCCGGGATAGTGGATGCCGAGTATACAATTTAAGTACCCATAGTAAATCACACCGTCCGATCTTACCGTCGCAATCCCACTATTCTGATTGGTTCTAGATGTTTCTATGTCCTTAACTTCGAATTTGTATCCAAGGACACCAAATCCTTTGTAATATGCAACCTCCATACTAGGAAATTGAGCTAAACATCTTGAATCACTCTCAAATGATGCAGACAAGTTCGGATCGTGGATCTAACAAAACAAATTTTACGACAAATACATAACGATACAAGTTTAGATTAAAACTGATAGCAATAAAATGTTATTCGAATAACTTACATGATCTATGACCTAATCACAAAAATTATCCTGATGGTATTTTTCCAAACGTTCTTCGTTCCAATCAGGATGCCCCTCACTTACCTCGTTAAAATGAATTCTGTTTTCGACAAATAATTGTGACATTAATATTATATCATTTCATACACACACAAACACAGATATAACAATTAATCCAAAAGAACTTACTCTCTAATTTGTTCAAGACATGCGCAATTAAGCAAGATAAACCGGTATATCTTGTTGATAAACAAAGTGTCTACCCTCTGGTTTACCATATGGCCCGTCTTGAATTCTTCGTGGTCGGTTAAGCCTTGTCTCAATGTTCTCGTCCAGATAGCGGGAACAAAATGTGGTTGCTTTATCAAGAAGATAACCTTGCATGATAGAACCCTCTGGTCGATTTTTATTGCGTATATACTTCTTAAGAGTGTAGAGATACCTAATGAGAATATGTTGAAAAAATAAATACGGGCATACAGGACAACAATAAATTTATAAATTGCGCGAAACGAAAAATTACACGTACCTCTCGACGGGATACATCCATCGATATTGTACTGGTCCGGCTAACTTCGCCTCAGTTGCAAGATGAACCGTCAAGTGTATTATGATATCGAAGAATGACAGTGGGAAAATACGCTCAAACTTGCAAAGTATCAACGCAACAGAATTTTCTAGTTTATCCAGCGTCGCAACCTCCAGTGTTTTAGCACACAACTCCCTGAAAAAACAACATAGGTCGTTGATTACTAGACCAACCGAGTCGGGGAGAGAAGTCCTGAGGGCTAATGGAAGAAGGTGCTCCACGATAACATGGTGATCATGACTTTTCAGCCCAGCGATCTTGCCCTTCACAATTTTTATTTTCTTGCTGAATGATCCTGAGAAACCTGTGGGGACTTTCAAATCATGCAACACCTGCAGGAATCTTTTCTTCTCCGGTTGTGACATATGATAAGCGGCATTGGGAAGTACAAACTTGCCCGGTTTACCCGCTACCGGTCTAGGGTACAATTCACTTCTTATTCCCCACTCTTGTAGATCCATCCGAGCATTCATGCTGTCTTTCGATTTCCCGTCTTTACAAAGAAGCAAGTTAAGTATGTGCTCTGATACTCCCTTCTCTATATGCATGACGTCCAGACAATGACGCACTAAATTTGTAGACCAGTACGGAAGCTCGAAGAAAATGCTTAACTTGTTCCAATATTGTGGTTTGACCTGTTTCGTCGGATCCATCCCGAAGGTCACGTTATTGTAACCATCCTATTTAGCAGTCACGTCCTCTTCGGACAATGAGGATGGAGGTCCAAGAAGCTCTTGATGACCATCAAAGTGAACCGTATCTAACCTATAGGGGTGGTCTGGAGGCAGAAAACGTCGATGGCTGCAATAACAAACCTTCCTGCTAAAATTCAAGAATTTTGATGTTGTGTGTTCATAGCAATGATGACATGCTTTGTGACCATGTACGGACCAACCTGATAGCATTCCATACGCAGGAAAGTCATTAATTGTCCACATTAAAGCCGCACGCAGTATGAAGGTTGTATTTGTGTTTGAATCATATGTCTCTACACCATCAATGAACAAAGATTTCAACTCCTCGATCAGAGGTCGGAGATAGACGTCGATATTGTTCCCCGGTGAGTTTGGTCCGTCGATAAGAAGAGGCATCATAAAGTATGATTGGTCCATAGCCAACCAAGGCGACAGATTATAAATTATCATTACAACGGGCCATGTGCTGTGACTTCCAGCCATATAGTTGAATGGGCAGAAGCCATCAGTAGCCAGTCCGAGCCGGACATTATGAGGATCGCTACTGAATATTGCGTGCCTCCTATCGAAATCCTTCCATGCCGGTGAATCTCTTGGATGGCTCATTTTTCCATTTTCGCTTGGAGGAGCACGGTGATGCCAAATCATTGCCTCGGCTGTTTTCTTGCACCTGAATAGCTTCTGTAGCCTCTGTGTTATGGGAAAGTATCGTGCTATCTTCACAGGTATATCAGGCTTCTTATCAGAATCTTTCGGCTTATACTTGGCCTCTCCGCATGTTGGACACTCTTTCAAATCTGAATTCTCTTTCCGGTACAACACGCAATTTTTAGGACATGCTTGAATCTTCTCGCACTTTAGACCCAAATCAGACATCATCTTCTGGGCTTCGTACCAGCTTCGGGCACATTATTTCCCGGAGGCATAGAATCTTTCAAGAACGAAAGAAGCATTGTGAATGACTTGTTACTCCATCCATTTAGGCACTTAATCTGGAAAAGTTGGACGAACCATGAGAGGGTAGAATACTTCGCATTCTCATAAATTGGTTTCCTAGCATCATTCATGAAACTTTCATATTTATCCGCACGCGGTCCTTGACCGGAAGGAATGTCATCTTCGGTACGAATAGATTCACCTAGGGCAGCCTCTACCATATCCTCCATTTCTTCTGATGGAAATAAATTTCCATCTCCTGCCGCATTACCGAATTCTTCTTCTTCTCCTGCCGCATTATCGTGTTCTCCTTCTTCTTCTGCCGCAGTACTGCATTCTTCTTCTTCCCCGTGATATTTCCAAGTTGTATAAAGTCTAGTAAACCCATGTTTTACAATATGAAGCTCTGCCAATTCTACCTTCTGCCAGTACTTATTGCCACATCTATCGCACGGACAGAGAATCTTCTCTATTATGATCTTATTATGTGCGCGTGCAAATTTAAGGAAAGCAGCAACTCCGGCGACAAACTTAGGTTGCATACGTTGTTTCCAATCCACATACATCCAGTCCTTAACTCTGACGTACTCATGGGCCATGCTAGACTGTATAACATATAAATTGTAGGTTATGCTGACTATATTGAGAAATATAAGAACGGGATAGTTACTGACAAAGGAGAAAATCCGTGTATATGCTTTGTGTGTGCGTTTGTCGTTGAAAAGAATAAATTATCGCACGTATGTTAACCGATAGACGGGGACTAAATGGCGCTTTTAGTTTCATATATGAGTATCGATGGGAATATGAAGGTTTCATATTATCATATATTGGTTTTAACCCGAACATCTCGAATCGCTCTCTAATTATGCGTTTGTTGTGTATTCTTGTTGTATGTGTGTTCTCCGGCTGTCGGGGGTAGGCTTCTATCCCATTAAGAATGTATAGAGCGAACGCCCATCACTTGTGCTTTCAACCGTTTCGAGTAAATTTCGGCAGCACCTCCCCGCTGTTCTCCGAGTACACTGTAATAGAATAGATAATCATTTCAAAGCCGTGAAACAACGTTGAAATGAACATCTAATCTATCTTTGTACACGGAGAACCAGCGGAAAGGTACCGATGAAATATCTCGAAACGGATGAAAACACAAGTGAATGAAGGCGTTTGCTTTATACATTCTTAACTTTTCCACACGGGACAAATCTATGGGTTACCATACGATTGAATTTTCTCGTCGTGTAGACTATACGACGGTTGTTAGTATCGAGCTATACTGTCCGATATTTAACAACCTTCGTATAGTTCTAAGTCACGATGAGCTTCGCACGTATGTTAACCGATAGACAGGGACTAAGTGGCGCTTTTAGTTTCATATATGAGTATCGATGAGAATATGAAGGTTTCATTTTATCATCGAATATCATATATTGGTTTTAACCCGAACATCTCGAATCGCTCTCTAATTATGCGTTTGTTGTGTATTCTTGTTGTATGTGTGTGTTTCGGCTGTCGGGGGTAGGCTTCTATCCCATTAAGAATGTATAGAGCGAACGCCCATCACTTATGCTTTCAACCGTTTCGAGTAAATTTCGGCAGCACCTCCCCGCTGTTCTCCGAGTACACTGTAATAGAATAGATAATCATTTCAAAGCCGTGAAACAACGTTGAAATGAACATCTAATCTATCTTTGTACACGGAGAACCAGCGGAAAGGTACCGACGAAATATCTCAAAATGGATGAAAACACAAGTGAATGAAGGCGTTTGCTTTATACATTCTTAACTTGTCCACATGGGACAAATCTATCGGTTACCATACGATTGAATTTTCTCGTCGCGTAGACTATCCGACGGTTGTTAGTATCGAGCTATACTGTCCGATATTTAACAACCTTCGTATAGTTCTAGGTCACGACGAGCATCGCACGTATGTTAACCGATAGACGGGGACTAAGTGGCGCTTTTAGTTTCATATATGAGTATCGATGAGAATATGAAGGTTTCATATTATCATCGAATATCATATATTGGTTTTAACCCGAACATCTCGAATCGCTCTCTAATTATGCGTTTGTTATGTATTCTTGTTTTATGTGTGTGTTCCGGCTGTCGGGGGTAGGCTTCTATCCCATTAAGAATGTATAGAGCGAACGCCCATCACTTGTGCTTTCAACCGTTTCGAGTAAATTTCGGCAGCACCTCTCCGCTGTTCTCCGAGTACACTGTAATAGAATAGATAATCATTTCAAAGCCGTGAAATAACATTGAAATGAACATCTAATCTATCTTTGTACACGGAGAACCAGTG
Organism: Agapanthus africanus; assembly: GCA_030015575.1. Taxonomy (NCBI): domain Eukaryota; kingdom Viridiplantae; phylum Streptophyta; class Magnoliopsida; order Asparagales; family Amaryllidaceae; genus Agapanthus; species Agapanthus africanus. Next base: position 124,630,501 of record CM057343.1, read on the forward strand.
GAAAGGTACCGAAGAAATATCTCGAAACGGATGAAAACACAAGTGAATGAAGGCGTTTGCTTTATACATTCTTAACTTGTCCACACGGGACAAATCTATGGGTTGCCATACGATTGAATTTTCTCGTCGCGTAGACTATACGACGGTTGTTAGTATCGAGCTATACCGTCCGATATTTAACAATCTTTGTATAGTTCTAGGTCACGATGAGCATCGCACGTATGTTAACCGATAGACGGGGACTAAGTGGCGCTTTTAGTTTCATATATGAGTATCGATGAGAATATGAAGGTTTCATATTATCATCGAATATCATATATTGGTTATAACTTGAAAAACATGCCGTTGAAACAAATTATTGTTCTCCACCTTGCACTCTCTTAACAATGGTACATGCATTAAACATATAAGAGCTATCTATAACAACTCTAAAGTTTCACCTGTTGGGTTCAACAAAAAGGTTTTTGATATAAAAAACACAATCTTTCTCAATTTTTCCCTTGAATCGATGTGAAATTAATAGTGTCCATATGACACAATGGATATATTTTCTACACAAAAGGAAAAAGGCAAACAATAGTAAAGCAATTGTAATTCTATCAAGTATCCATACTGAAAAAGAATAATTAGCAAACTAAAAATTAATCACTAATGAAAAACAAACAAAAGTGCTTATTATTATACTTCAGAGGTTATAAGTGCTTGACCCCCATAGTACATAGGCTGTATCCGCAATTAACCCTTTTCTATATACTTGGGTGTATAGAATTTCTAAAAGTCACACACGGTTTTTCTAAATCCAATTCTTTCCTTTCACTACAAAACCCTTTATATTTTCTAATAGGTACCAAGAACTTTCAAAGTTTTTGGATATGCACAAAAAGAAAGCATCGCCAATAAGATTGACATAACCCAAATGACTTTGACCCATTACATATAAATGTCATGGTCTTTCAATATTTTTCAAACAAATACCATAGACTTTGTTTGTTACAAATAAATACCATGAAGTTTTAACGTTTTCACATAATTTCCATAGACTTTGTTGTTTACAAATACATACCATTGACTTCCAACGTTTTCCAGATAAATACCATGAACTTTGTTGTTTACAAATAAATACATGAACTTTCACCGTTTTTTAGATAAATCCCATAGACTTTCATAGACCTTTTTCTCATATAAAAACCATGGACTTTGTTATTCAGAAATAAACAGTATCGACTTTCACTATTTTCCAGACCAATCCCCTAAAATTTCACCTTTTTAACCCTAACCCAGCCCCAGCCGAACCCCAACCCAACACCAAACCCTAACCCGGCCTAACCCTAACCCTAACCCAGCCCCGGCCTAACCCCAACCCAACACCAAACCCTAACCCGGCCTAACCCTAACCCCAACCCAGCCCCAGCCGAACCCCAACCCCAACACCAAACCCCAACCGAACCCTAACCCTAACCCTAACCCCAACACCAGCCGAACCCCAACCGATCGAACCCGTACCCTAACCATAATCCTAACCCTAACCCCAACCGATACCTAATCCTAACCCTCATCGCTACCCTAACATCATTAAAATAATGTTTAACTAACCTGTAGGCTAGGCGGTGGAGGAGACGACGGAGACGCAATCGGCGACGACGAGGGCGGAACGGAGGGCGGTGGCGATGACGAGATCACTACAGGCGGTGGCGACGACGATTCGGCTTGGATTCGGCGACGACGAGATCACTGCAGGGCGGTGGCGACGACGATCCCTTGAATCAGTTTGGGGATTTGGATTCGCGCGAACGATAAAGAGGATAAGAAATAATCAGCGTAGGGATCGATCACTTAAATCCCTATTTATATGCCCCTACGGATATACCCGTAGGTGCTTGATTTGCGGCTCCGTAGGGGCAAACAACACTTTAAGATTTAATAATTTTTAAATAAATATGGAAGGACCGTAGAGGCAACCGTTTGGCCCTACGGATTAATCCGTAGGGCCAAACTTTATCTGCCCCTACGGATGTTGTTATCCGTAGGGGCAATCCCTTATTTTACTAGTGTTGACTACCAGCAGTATGAGGGCGATCATATACGTGAGAGCTGGAGTCTATAAGCACATCCTTAAAAGGTCCCTAGTCATGGGAGTTTCAAGACAGGGCATCGATACTCCAGAGTAGACTAGTGTATACAGTCGAGACCCCGACGAGGGGCGGTGGACGGTCTCACAAGCCACTGGTGTCAGTTGGTTCACCTAAGATGTATACATGTGCTCATTGGGTTATGAGTACACCAGACAGGACTCGCCGGGAACCTGCTAGTTGGTATTATACCTGACGTCAGATAGCAGTTCCCTGGTGACATGTGTACAGGTTAGTTCATCGACCTGAGATCGTCATTTGTCTCGTGTGAGTTCCCACTGTGCTTTGATTACTACCCTACCACGCTTAAAGGAGACGTGCAAACAGGTTTTAGTTGGGTACAATCCTGAGCCACATGGAGGCAGCGAGCGGATCTGCAGGGGTTCGTCTCTCCCGGTATTGGGGGTGAGGTCGCGCTGTGTCTAGGAGAGCCAGTACATGAAAAGTCCTTGGCCAAGGCAGGAGATTTACTGGTAGGTATTCCAGTAGTATCTCAGGGTGTTCTGGGCTACAGTCCGACATGACTTGTACCGCTATTGGGGGTCTGACTTTTACCAACCCCCTAGGCCCGCCATGCGATGCTCATAGACGAACGGACCGGACTGTACGAATATTTTCACTGACAGGCTCAGTAGGGTGTCAGGCTGAGTTCGCTCACAGATGTCCCTTTTTGTCAGTACCTGGTAGCCCGTTACCTATTGGTTAATACCTCTGACGTGCTAGTGGTTAAATCCACAACCAAAGTATTGACGAGTCTTTAGAGTCCCCCACAGACCAGTTTCTCAAGTTTCAAGCGAAACGCTGTAGAGGCCGTATGGAGATATGGCAGGGTTCGATCAGATACGTGCGGTATTGCACGGATCTTGATCGGACGGATTTTACTAGCCGGCTTTGGTTTAAGCCGTATCCTAGTATTAGACAGTATAGTTTTTTGTCTCTTTGCATTTGTGTTCAGTGGGAATACAAATGCAGGAATGTATATGCAGTCGCGGGGTTTTCCTGTAATTTATTACGGGATCAGTTTTCTGAAGTTGCCAGTTTGCATTCCGTTCCGGCCGGTTTTCTTTTGTTCCTTCGCGACCGGACTTTTCCGATGGAGGGGGTAATTTGAAATTATGCAAATTAATTATTGTGGAGGTTTTTTTTTGCATTTGTGCCTTCATAATCATGAGATTCCATTATGGTCTCATCATTTGCATTTATGAGATGGTGTTGTGAAAGGATTGATATGTGATTTGGTGTGACCATTTTTCTCTTCTATAATTCCTTCCTTGCATTTTTTGATTCATTGACCTCCACCATTCTTTGTAGGGGCCGGCCACATTATATGAGAGAGAGAGAGGTTCATTTGGTGGGTGATTTTTTATCATCTCATTTCCTTCTAAAAAATGAGAGCACCATTCTTCTTCCTCAAAGGTCTTTTTCTCCTCCTACACATAAATGGCAACTTCACTACCCCAAATGAGACAACGGTTTCTACACTACACCTACAGCATATCTTGGACGCGTCGGCTCGCCAACTTCGTGCCCGAGTTGCCTCGGTCTAGAGGTGGGAGCCCGTAAAAGAAATCGGCTACGTGGTGCCCTTTCCGACGAGGACGTGACGGACGGAGATTCCGCGGGAGATCGGAGTGGAGACGAAGACCGAAGGACACGGATCGCTTGGTATACTTCTCTACTCTTATTCTAGTTTGCTAGTAGCTAGGTTAATGGCCTGATCCAGGATAAAAGTGCGCGGTGGTGCCGGTTTGCTAGTTTGCAAAGTTTTTCGTTTCCGCGTTTCCGGCATCGGATCGACGGCCGGGGCGCCGCCGCGGACTTACACTGTGGTGATTGATTGGAGACCCAAACCAGAAACTAGAACCCGAAATACGGATTTATAAAACGATATCGGAAAAACTGTGATTCTGTAATTGTATTTGGAAATCTGCTATCACCCCGAGACTCCTAAAATTATTTTGGATTGACAGTGATACAAGCAGGAATCTAGGAACCATCACCCAAAACCCTAGCCCCTACCACCTCTTTCAAGCCGCAAATAAACTCTTTCTGGCCGCAATTTGCGGCCAGAGCAGGTGGAAATTGCCTCATTTTTGTTTTTGGGCCTTATCTCCAGTAAATTTGACCTTTGGTATATGCAACTTTGACTGATTCCATCCAGGGTAGAATCTGGGATCTTTTTCTTGTGTTGGCGCATGGTTTACGACTTGTTTTAGCATGGATTTTGGTATTTGGTGATTCGTTTCTGTCGGGTGGCGTTTGAACATCAACGACAAAGGGTTATTGGTCGTGTTTGCATGCGAGACTATAGGTTCTTACCTATGAAAGTAGCGTGTGCCGTTTTGGTTTCCGATATGATTTTCATATGCTTTTGCGATTGTGTTATCTTTGTAGGTGCCCCACGTGATGTCGAGGCATTGAAGATGAAGATGGCGACATCGGCATCGGCACACAAGAAGCAAGGTGAGTAAATTTATATCTATGGGGAGAAGTCGGATGGATGGCGTATAGCACCCCCGCAAATTCTTAAGAAATGATATGATATGATACTTGGGATGAGTCGATAAGATCGGGCATGATGCCGTAAGATAGTTAAGGTGTGACAGAGATAAGTCATGATGTTATAGCGGATCTTTGGACGACGATACCATGTGAATGGTGATATATATAGAATAGTTGACATGTGATCGAGATGTGAGATAAGATATGTTAAGATATTTATAATAGGTCGCATTGGGCGATGTATACTTCTTTATGATGATATGTGTTGATGACATCGGTTTATACGAGGCTGTAGATCAGTAGTCAGATCATGATTATATTGATGATATTAGTATTGTACTAGATGTAGATCAGTACCCCGGATTATGATCTTTGATAAAGAGGATACTAGATGAATAATGGGATGAATGTGATATTGACCCGTACCCAGATTTGGGGATACCGTACGACGGATTTACGTACGAGTTATATATTGATGATAGATCCGCACTCTTGACTTGGGGATGTCTTATTATAGATATTGTATCGGATGTGATACTATTGAGGCGGGTTCACCGACTAATATATATATATATATATATATATATATATATATCGACTCAGATGTTAGGCGATTTCCTTACCTTTAGTTTAGCCTGTTAGCTCAGCCCTAAAGTCTAGTGTAGTTGTTAGAATAGATTCGATTCCTACCTATTTCAAAAACTAAAGAATCGTGGGTATTTTAAAAGACAGGCCAAGGGATTCTACGGATATTTCAAAGGACGTATCTTTTCTTAAAAACACCGTACCCCTTATTTTCAAAACACCACGATTCGTGTCATTTCAAAAGGCACTACTGTATGACATATATTATGTTAAATGCAGATTAGTTATCATTTTATTTAGCTTTCAGCTCCCGTACATTATTGCTGTTCGCTCCGCATCGCATACTTATATTATGATTTCATATACCATTATTAATATCATGCTGTTAGGACACCAGCACCATTACCGATGATGCGTATGTTCCACGTACACTTACTTGCCGGCTCACACACATCATCACCGGCAATTGCCATGTCACGTACACTTTAGAGAATATTATTTCATTGACATAGCTTGTTAGCTAATAGTTTCGACATGATATTAGTGTACTTGCCTTATATGCCGTTTAGACATTGCAGTTATTACTTGCTACTTCATGCATATTGTTATTCACTGTTATGCCGCATTCATGGATTTTTATGCCTATAGTCACTGTTTTACGTGCTATTGATGATTTGGATTCGGATTTCCATTAGATTTCTTGGATTTGGGGGAAAACCGCAAAAACATATATAAACTTCTTCTCTCTCTCTTTTTAAAATGAAAAGTGCGGTTTTCCCGTGATGTATGAGTCGTTCACCATGGGTTTCAAGATTGCTGATGGATTTCGAGACCCGATTCGAGGAGTTGGATGAACCTTCTCGGGTACATGGTGGACCCGGTGCGGTACCCCGGGGCGAGAAGGTCGCATAAGATGGCGTTGAGCCTGGTAGGGGAGCACTACCGACCGGTGACTTCATTGTGATTCGACGGATATCCGGAGGATACCGATCGGAGTTGGGCCAGTCCGGATAGCCGGAGCCCCAGATATTGAGACATTGAGATATTGAGACATTGATGACATTGAGATATTGAGATATTGAGACTTGAGATTTGAGATATTGTGTCGATGCCGGACACTGATTTCCTGTTGATTTCACTGATGATATTTAAATTATTATACATAAATCTCACAGAGATAAGAAAAACAGTTTTCTCATTTGATACGTTTTGTTTTCATGCATTCATACCTCACCCATATGATATATTGCTACCTGAGGCACTGACACGAGCACATGGGATTACACCTGGTTAGATGTTTACCCTTGCCACCTTTTCATGCTCCAGACTGGTCATTTTAAGGATTATTTATATTGTGATCGTATGACCTATGATTGCGTTATTCATGCGATTTCTGCTCGTAGATGTTTTCTACTCACGAGTTGGCAACTCACCCCGTTGTGCACAGTTTTTTGCAGGTTTTGCCGTACAGGTTTCATTACGGCTTTTCTGGCACTACTTCCATTTCCGGGTGATTTGCTAGTAGGTGGGTTCACTTGTATCGTGACCATCATTATACTTTGTATATTATTATTCTGTTGTATTTAGAAGCTCCATCAACCAAACATGTATTTATTTCAGAGATAGAGACTAGTGATGTTTATTCTTTCGACCTTAGAGTCGCGCGTTGTATTTCTTTAGATTTCATACTGTTTGAGTTTCCTTTTCTGTTGTGATCCTCGCCCTTCGGCGTTGTATATTATATTGCCTGCGTGGTTATGACCGTCGATTGACGAAGAGCTAGCTCCCGCTTGGGGATGCCTTTATTCATTATATATGCTTTATCAGGTTTTGTACCCATTTGGGGTTTGTTTTTACAAAGGAAACTCTGCCGAAATTTTTAGAAAAGACTTGTAATTTCAAAAATGCATATTTCGGCGTATGTTGCAAACTACTTGATTTAAATTGGTTTTTCCTTCACTCTACTACTTTTCTTGGTTTGGATTTCTGGGTTTTCGGCTTACTTAGATTACGTACGCCTCGAGACGTTTCGTAGTTTAAGTGCCGGTCATGTTCCGTACTTTCGGGTCGTGACAACTAAAGTCCTTGATGAACCGTCTATAGAAACCGGCATGGCCAAGGAAGGCTCGGATGTCTCTGACGCTTTTGGGAGGAGGGAGATTGGAAATGACTTCAATTTTTGCTTTATCTACCTCAATGCGATTTTGCGAAATGATATGTCCTAGGACAATACTTTCGCGTACCATGAAATGGAACTTCTCCCAGTTTAAAGTGAGGTTATTATCCTTACACCGGGTAAGGACCGCGTCAAGATGTAGCAAACACTCATCAAAGGAATCGCCGAAAATGGAGAAATCATCCATTAAGATCTCTAAGAATTTTTTCACCATGCCTGAGAAGATTTCCATCATACACCGCTGGAAGATAGCGGGCGCATTGCATAACCCAAAGGGCATGCGGCGGTATGCAAACGTACCGAATGGACAGGTGAATGTGGTTTTGTCCTGGTTTTTTTCGACGATGGGAATCTGATTATAGCCGGAGTAACCATCCAGAAAGTAGTAGTACTCGTGTCCTGCTAATCGTTCAAGCATTTGGTCAATGAAAGGTAGCGGAAAGTGGTCTTTCTGCGTTACGGCGTTGAGTTTTCTATAATCGATGCATACTTGCCACCCAGTCTGGGTGTAAGTAGAGATTAACTCGTTCGCCTCATTGGTTATGACCGTTATGCCCGAATTCTTGGGGACAACGTGAATGGGGCTAACCCACTGACTATCAGAGATAGGATAAATGATACCACTATCCAGACACTTTATGATCTTGTAACATTTTGGAAAAATTAAGAATATTTAATTATAATTTTTATTATAAATAATGAAAATGATATTTTTACAAAAATGATATCGCTTATAAATTGGGTATCGGAATCATATCAGAAAAAATGTAATTATTTTGATAAATATGAATAAAGTGGGTGATATAAAGAAAATGATATTTTAATTATATTATCATGACATTTTATTTGTCATTAAGCTAATGATAGTTAACTAAAAGAATTATCATTTCATATCTTTTATATTATATGAATTTGGATTTTTCAATATGAAGGGTTATCTTTATTTTTACATTCCGTTAAAATTATGGTTGGTATAACATAAACTAGGTTATACCCTCATAACACCTTAACCTCACCACACTCTCCTCCCTCCACCTCCTCCTTGCATGAAACCCCACATCACTTCACGTGTGACACCCCCTCCTCCTTCCCTTTACACCACCACCTTGCACTTTACACCTCTTCCTTTCTCTACCACAAACCCTCACTCTTTTCCTTATCTCATCCCTTTGTTCAGTTCATAAGATCAGAAGTAAAAGAAAGGGAAGAGAAAGAAAACCTTAAGAACACAAAAAAGAAAATAAGAAAAGAGAGAAGAGAAGAAGAACAAGTCCTAAGGCTTCACCATCATCCTCTAGCTAGGACCTTGAGCTTGTGCATTTTACAGAAATCTTTTCCTGTAATCATGCTGTAGGTATAATCCTTGAACCCTGTATGATTTTTGTTCTGAAACTGTTTTTCATTAGAAATCGAATATCGTAATATCGTATTTTGATAAGTTTAGCCTCTGTTTGAATCTGCTCTAGTTTAAATGATAAATAGATTGATCAAACAATACCTGGACTTTATAATCTAGACCTAGGATTAACCATTGGAAAACGACCCATGAAGCTCGGATTTTGGCCGGCGACCATCACAGGAAATCCGATCTCGCCGGACCGTTAGGGGAATTGGGTGTTGTGGGTTTTTGGGTATATCTCTGTAGGAGTTTAGGTATGTTTGGTATGGTTTAAATAAGTTAGTTTTTCAGTGGGTTAAATCTGTAAGCTAATATCAGTTTAGGTGAAAATTTTTATATACGATATGTAGCATGTTTAGTGTTTATGATAATTTAACTACAGAAAGTGAATCTGGAACTAATAGTTATAATCACTAGAACAACTAGCAAGACCAAAAGTATAATGAGCCAACTAGAAGATTACACTTAAAACCTGAGCCCCAAACTCCCCACAAAATTCCGGCGACCCACCCCAAGAATCCGGCGACGTCGGCCCCCTTGTACCCTTTTGTGTTGGTTTTTCTTCTGTGACCTATTTTGGGTATTTGATAAGTCTCTGTATTGTTTGGGTTTTCTAAATATTTATACAATAAAATCTGGGAACGTTTTAGAAATGGTTTTATCAAATTTACGATACGGAGTTTTCGTATTTTGATATTGCAACTGAACTGTTGACGTTTATACGTTAACGACAGAATTTTGTTGTTATTTTTGGGTTAAGTGTGCTGTAGTTTCTAACTTACGGGCGTTTAGCTTGTTGTTTTAGTTTTCGATATGATATTTACATCAATGCGATTTAAATACGAATATATGTACGATTGAAGGATTCCGAGACGTGGTTGGCGATGTAGCAGAGTGGATTCAGCGAGCTTTTAAGTTGGTGAGTAGATTTACATCTACTGGGGAAGTCGGGTGGATGGCATATAGCACCCCCGCAACCTTACAAATAGTATTAAGATATCTAGTTAGTTTAGTATTTATTTAAGATATTTATATAGTATCGCATCTAGTATGTCTTTCAATTTCATACAGTTTCATGCATAGTTATACATGAGATATAGTGATACGATATAGATATGGTTGGTGGAATTGTACGAGGGATCATGCCATACTTGTGATGATACAGATACAGTGATACGATATGGATATGGTTTGATGGATTTGTATGAAGGATCACGCTAGATTTGAGATTATACAGATACAATGATATGATGAGATATAATACAAGGATTTATACGTATTGGAAAACTTTGTATGTCGAATAACGGCCAATTTATCCTTTGACTCGTAGAGTTAGATTATATTCTGTTTTAGGATGTAATACTTGTGTGAGCTATAGTCTGTTAAAAACTACGATTCGTTTGTCTTTTAAATACTAGGATGCGTGCCAGTTTCCAAAACAGATATCTATTTTAAATCTAGGGCAGCTTCCTTATTTCAAACTTAACGTTTCGATCATTTCTAAAAGATAATGGTATAGCTCATAGCAAGTAATTACAATAGTTACGTTTAGATTACTGTACATGTTTGCATTATATTATCCATATTATACGTTTTTACGTTACGCACACTCTGATAGAACACTGCACAAATACCAATGATTACCATGCTGCACAAGCACATAAATATATGTTACGCTACACCTCATTAGTACTGCCATGTCACTGTAGAACCGTACTGTTATATATGTACTACAATAAATAGGTTGTTACATCGTAGAACACTTGCACAAATACTAATGATTGCCATGTTGCACGAGCACAGACGCGCATGCTACACTACACATCATTAGTAATGCTATGACACAGTAGAATTGAAATCTATGTTTATGTGATATAATTACGTAGTCTTTTTTTATTCCTGTTGTAGATTGCGAATATTAATACTATAGATGCTGTATTTGATTTCCTTGGATTTTCTGGGTATTTTACTCCCGATGATATATATCGGTGGTATGGGACACTATTATATATGTATATATATAATATATCATCAATATAATCTATGCAAGTATTTTTATTCCTTACTTGATATTTTGATATGATGAGTTAAACGTCCACCATGAGTTTTGTGTTTTCTGATTCTGATTCCGACATGAGTGGGGGAGTTATACGACTTCAGACTTGTTATTATCCGGACTGAGTGAGGGAGCTATACAGTCGGATACATGGTGGACCCGGTTTGAGACCGAGGGGCAGGATAGCCGCATTATAGGCGGGGAGCCTAACGAGAATACTCGATTCCGGAGATAGAAATGAACACGACAGATATCCAGGGGATACCGACCGGGGTTCGAATGAGCACGGCAAATATCCAGGGGATACTTACCGGGGTTCGATTGGGCATAGCAGATATCCAGAGGATACTGATCGTAGCCAGGATATCGGGTGGAGATCATCTGTTGAGATGGTGTCGACGGTATCTGCATTTACGTGTCGATGATGGACATGAGAGATTTCGGATTTCGATGTCGATGCTGGACATATATATATGTATATATTGATATGATCATTATCATAATGTACACAGTTAGATATTATTTAGTGGATTCAACCAGGACTGATCCGAGGGATAGTACCTGCATATATTGGTGCAGACATTCATATATAAAAAGGGATTCAAATACGAACTATAGATTCATGATTTTGACTCATATGACATTGAGATATTTTACTTGGGATGCATGATAGTTAGTATTGCACATATGCAGATCATATAGTATATTGGTACTGATTATGATAGGACTATACTTATGACCTAGGTATCGTCATGCATTTCGATTTCTATCTTTAGATATACTTTTATTCACTGAGTTGGCAACTCATCCCCGTTGTGCCACAGTTTCTTGCAGGTTTTATCGCTTGGATTATCAGCGGCTTGGGCACACCTTCTTTTCGGGAATTGATTGGTAAGTGGGTTATTACTGTATCATACTCACTATTGATTATTTATATATTCTTGTATCTAGTGAAAACTCCATCAACTTAGAAGTGGTATATTATGGACTTAGAAGCAAGACTTAGAGTTTATATGAGGTGATGTCGTACTCTTTGGAGTCGATTGCTGATTTGGGTTGTTGGTTGCTCCATAGTTTGGACGTAGAGACTAGCTTCCGTTGGGATGCTATTTTATTATATTATATCGGGTTCTTATAAAAATGTAAAGGAGGTGATGTCAAGTTTCAAACCGTCATAATTACTTTTCAACATACTTAGTTAAATCTAGATGTTATTTTAAAATGATTTTATCGGATGATTATTTAAATCTCCTCTCCAATATTTTCAAAAAGGGTTTAGATTCCGGGTTTCGGCTTACTTGGATCGCGTCAATGTCTTTAGGTGTCACATGATTTAAGTGCCGGTCACGTGCCACATTTGGGTCGTGACAAAGTTGGTATCAGAGCGTTTGGTTTAACATTTGTTCGAGTCTAGGTTGACTATATGGAGTCTGGGCATACATTTTATTACCTGGGCTTGACTTTATAGGACTTAGACTTGACTTTGGGGGTCTTATACCCGAACTTTCGTTACATAGGATGACTTTTGTTGATGGAGTAGGTATTAAGTAGAGTGACGTACCGTACATATATTCTGCGGCATATTTACGATATGATACTCCGCCTAAGATACCTTAGGAATTATATCTTGAAATCTTCCATCTATTCCTTCTGTTGATCTATCTTCGTCAGTGCATGATTGATTGTTTCGATCACCATGTTTATGAGGGCCGAGAGGGCTGCAGTTAGAGATACGGTCAGGGCAGACTTGTCTGGGACAAGGACTGACTAGGGTGAATTTCCGATGATATAGAGACACGTCGTTTATTGATATTAATCGAGTTTTAATATTGAGGCGAGTTTTTTCGGGATCCGCACCAGATGGAAGAGTCATTGCTTGATATCAGCCAGACTTGAGGCTTGATGATTTTCCCTTCTCTGAAGATCGTGGTGTTGCGTTCTGTTTATATAGCGATAATAAACATTGTTGAGGTTATCAAGAGGTTGTTTCTAGAGTTCATGAAACTAAAGGTTGACGATGGTTACAAGTATAGATGGGTCAGCAGGATTCATAGGCATTCAGAGGTAGGATGGTTAGGACTTTTAATCCATTATGGGCCCCGAAACGAGATCGGTGAAAGTGATGTACTTCTACAGATGGATCTTGCTTAGACCAGATGCAAGTCGTTCGAGAAAGAGATCGTGCAGTAAGTTTTCCTCCAACAAATTGGGACGAGTCTTCGAAGGTGAGATTAGCCAGATTTCTCTACAGAGTATCAGAAGTGACGGATTCATGTTTCCGAGTTTGTAAGACTCCGAGTTTTGTCATAACCAAGTATGACTTTCAATTCGCGTGACTATGCAGATATGCTCCTTAAGTGATTGATACAGGAAATTTATGGAACAGGAGAATGGTGCGATGTTTAGAGGGTAGTTGTTCTTCACAGTTGATATCGAAGATTTGATGACGCATACGACAACACTTTCAGGAGGAAATTAAAAAGGGATGACAGTGGTTACCAATGAAAAGTGGATTCAGTAATGAGTACTAGTTCCGGGCAAGATGGATAAATGATTTTAGCATAAGACTCGATGGATTCTCTTCCAGGAGTTATAATAAATAAGATTTGATTTGGATTAATTGTTAGCACACAAGCAGAGGACAGAGATTTCCGTTATCAAACTGTTGCGTACAAGAGACTGAACCATTGATCAAGAAGGTATGATAGGATGTATCCGCAATAAGACGAATGGTGTCATTGCTCCTTACCGGACGATCGCATAAAGAAGCCATTGTATTAGAGATCTGCAAGAAGAACAAGAATTCAGAGGCAGAGAACGTTAGAACGCGGCAGACAGCAAGTAGAAATTCTTGCTATGCCAATCCCGGTGGTATAAACACCTTCCGACATTGAAAAGAATATAATTCGGCGTCCTTTAACTTCGATTTACGTATTTTTTTTATATACTCTAAAACATTAATTTTCAAACGTTAGAGGAAGGACAACTCGATGTCCGTGCTTTTTGTATTTTAAGGATTTGAGGATCAATTTATGTTTTGTGCACACCAGGTGCACTTGATGAGATTTCTAGGTACAGTACTTTCACTTTGACTTATACTTTGTGCACATCAGGTGCACTTGTTAAGATTTTAGTGCGAGGTGACTGCCCTCGATTGGAGTGTGTGTACACCAGATGCACTACACTGATTTTCCATGCACATCAGATGCACATGGTTAAGAATTTAGATATATATTCTAGGTATACTTGGTTTGATTTTGTGCACCCTGATGCACTTGGATTTGATTTTGTGCACCTCGATGCACTTGATATTATTTGTATAATTTATTCCATGCACAACGGATGCGGTGGATATCATTTCGTTCACGCCTGTTGCACTTAGTGCTATTTTGTTTTCATGCACACCATGATGTGTGGTTTGAGACTTACGTGCAAACACATTAGGGTTGATTTTGTTTTCATGCTTTGCACTTGATAGGATATGTTATAGATTTGATTTATATAAAAGAATTTTTTGCTTGGTTGGGTGCACTGATATTGCACTGCGATCATGGTATTGATTGTGTGTACTTAGGATACACAACGGTTTTCGTATTTGGCAAATTTTTGTCATAACTGGAGTAATTCTCATAGCAACCGTTAGAGTGACAGTTATGAAAGATTATATCTTATGAGTTTTCACGCACACGGTTGTGTTGTATGCATTTTAGCTCGTATGGGACTTTGGAGTCTTGCTATAACGATGAAATTTTCATGTTTTAAAGTTTGACCCAGGAAATTATTTTGAAATGAGTTGATTGGATTGAGAAAATGTTTTAAGAAAGAGTTTTAATTTAAATTCGGGGACCGAATTTCTTTAAGAGGGAGAGACTGTAACATTTTGGAAAAATTAAGAATATTTAATTATAATTTTTATTATAAATAATGAAAATGATATTTTTATAAAAATGATATCGCTTATAAATTGGGTATCGGAATCATATCCGAAAAAATGTAATTATTTTGATAAATATGAATAAAGTGGGTGATATCAAGAAAATGATATTTTAATTATATTATCATGACATTTTATTTGTCATTAAGCTAATGATAGTTAACTAATAGAATTATCATTTTATATCTTTTATGTTATATGAATTTGGATTTTTCAATATGAAGGGTTATCTTTATTTTTACATTCCTTTAAAATTATGGTTGGTATAGCATAAGCTAGGTTATACCCTCATAACACCTTAACCTCACCACACTCCCCTCCCTCCACCTCCTCCTTGCATGAAACCCCACCTCACTTCAATTGTGACTCCTCCTCTTTCTTCCCTTTACACCACCACCTTGCACTTTTTACCTCCTCCTTTCTCTACCACAAACCCTCACTCTTTTCCTTATCTCACCCCTTTGTTCAGTTCATAAGATCAGATGTATAAGAAAGGGAAGAGAAAGAAAACCTTAAGAACACACAAAAGAAAATAAGAAATGAGAGAAGAGAAGAAGAACAAGTGCTAAGGCTTCACCATCACCCTCTAGCTAGGACCTTGAACTTATGCATCTTAGAGGAAGCTTTTCCAGTAATCTTGCTGTAGGTATAATCCTTGAACCCTGTATGATTTTGGTTTCGAAACTGTTTTACATTAGAAATCGAATATCGTAATATCGTATTTTGATAAGTTTAGCCTTTGTTTGAATCTTCTCTAGTTTAAATGATAAATAGATTGATCAAACAGTACCTAGACTTTATAATCTAGACCTAGGATTAACCTTAGGAAAATGACCCATGAAGATCGCATTTTGGCCGGCGACCATCACAGGAAATCTGATCTTGCCGGATCGTTAGGGGAATTGGGTGTTGTGGGTTTTTGGGTATATCTCTGTAGGTGTTTAGGTATGTTTGGTATTGTTTAAATAAGATAGTTTTTCAGTGGGTTAAATCTTTAAGCTAATATCAGTTTAAAAGAAAAATTATATATACATGTATCATGTTTAGTGTTTGTGATAATTTAACTACAGAAAGTGATTCTGGAACTAATTGGTATAATCACTAGAACAACTAGCAAGACCAAAAGTATAATGAGCCAACTAGAAGATTACACTTAAAACTTGGGCCCCAAACTTCCCACAAAATTCCGGCGACCCACCCTAAGAATCCGGCGACACCGGCCCCCTTTACCCTTTTGTGTTGGTTTTTCTTCTGTGGCCTATTTTGGGTATTTGATAAGTCTCTGTATTGTTTGGGTTGTTTAAATATTTATACAATAAAATCTGGGAACATTTTAGAAATGGTTTTATCAAATTTCAGATATTTACGATACGGAGTTTTCGTATTTTGATGTTGCAGCTGAACCGTTGACGTTTATACGTTAACGACAGAATTTTGTTGTTATTTTTAGGTTAAGTGTGCTGTAGGTTCTAACCTACGGGCGTTTAGCTTGTTGTTTTAGTTTTCGATATGATATTTACATCAATGCGATTTAAATACAAATATAGGTACGATTCGAGAATTCCGAGACGGAGTTGGCGATATAGCAGTGTGGATTCAGCGAGCTTTAAGGTTAGTGAGTAGATTTACATTTACTGGGGAAGTCGGGTGGATGGCGTATAGCACCCCCACAACCTTACAAATAGTATTATGATATCTAGTTAGTTTAGTATTTATTCAAGATATTTATATAGTATCGCATCTAGTATGTCCTTCAATTTCATACAGTTTCATGTATAGTTATAGATGAGATATAGTGATACGATATGGATATGGTTGGTGGAATTGTACGAGGAATCATACCATACTTGTGATGATACAGATACAGTGATACGATATGGATATGGTTTGATGGATTTGTATGAAGGATCACGCTAGACTAGAGATGATACAGATACAGTGATATGATGAGATATAATACAAGGATTTATACGTATTGGAAATGTTGAACTTTGTATGTCGAATAACGACCAATTATCCTTTGACTCGTAGAGTTAGATTATATTCTGTTTTAGGATGTAATACTTGTGTGAGCTATAGTCTGTTAAAAACTACGATTCGTTTGTCTTTTAAATACTAGGATGCGTGCCAGTTTCTAAAACGGATATCTATTTTAAATCTAGGGCAGCTTCTTTATTTCAAACTTAACGTTTCGATCATTTCTAAAAGATAATGGTATAGCTCATAGCAAGTAATTACAATAGTTACGTTTAGATTACTGTACATGTTTGCATTATATTATCCATATTATACGTTTTTGCGTTACGCACACTCTGATAGAACCCTGCACAAATACCAATGATTACCATGCTGCACAAGCACGTAAATATATGTTACACTATACCTCATTGGTACTGCCATGTCACTGTAGAACCGTACTGTTATATATGTACTATAATAAATAGGTTGTTACACCATTGAACATTTGCACAAATACTAATGATTGTCATGTTGCATGAGTACAGATGCGCATGCTAAACTACACATCATTAGTAATGCCATGACACAGTAGAATTGAAATCTATGTTTATGTGATATAATTACGTAGTCTTTTTTTATTCCTGTTGTAGATTGCGAATATTAGTATTATAGATGCTGTATTTGATTTCCTTGGATTTTCTGGGTATTTTACTCCTGATGATATATATCGGTGCTATGGGACACTGTTATATATGTATATATATATATAATATTATCAATATAATCTATGCAAGTATTTTTATTCCTTACTTGATATTTTGATATGATGAGTTAAACGTCCACCATGAGTTTTGTGTATTCTGATTCTGATTCCGACCCGAGTGGGGGAGCTATACGGCTTCGGACTTGTTATTTTCCGGACTGAGTGGGGGAGCTATACAGTCGGATACTTGGTGGACCCGGTTCAAGACCGAGGGGCAGGATAGCCGCATTATAGGCGGGGAGCCTAACGAGGATACTCGATTCCGGAGATAGAAATGAACACGGCAGATATCCAGGGGATACTGACCTGGGTTTGAATGAGCACGGCAGATATCCAGGGGATACTGACCGGGGTTCGATTGGGCACGGCAGATATCCAGAGGATACTGACCGGGGTTCGATTGGGCACGGCAGACATCTAGGGGATACTGATCGTAGCCAGGATATCGGGTGGCGATCATCTGTTGAGATGGTGTCGACGGTATCTGCATTTACGTGTCGATGATGGACACGAGAGATTTCGGATTTCGATGTCGATGCTGGACATCTATATATATATTGTTATGATCATTATCATGAGGTACACAGTTAGATATTATTTAATGGATTCAACTAGGACTGATCCGAGAGACAGTACCTGCATATATTGGGACAGACATTCATATACAAAAAAGGATCCAAATACGAACTACAGATTCATGATTTTGACTCATATGACATTGAGACATTTTACTTGGGATTGCATGATAGTTAGTATTGCACATATGCAGATCATATAGTATATTGGTACTAATTATGATAGGACTATACTTATGACCTAGGTATCGTCATGCATTTCGATTTCTACCTTTAGATGTACTTTTATTCACTGAGTTGGCAACTCATACTCGTTGTGCCACAGTTTCTTGCAAGTTTCATCGCTTGGATTAGCAGCGGCTTGGGCATACCTTCTTTTCGGGAATTGATTGGTAAGTGTGTTATTATTGTATCATACCCACTCTTGATTATTTATATATTCTTGTATCTAGTGGAAACTCCATCAACTTAGAAGTGGTATATTATGGACTTAGAAGTAAGACTTAGAATTTATGTGAGGTGATGTCGTACTCTTTGGAGCCGATTGCTGATATGGGTTGTTGGTTGCTATATCATTTGGACGTGGAGACTAGCTTTCGTTGGGATGCTATTTTATTATGTTATATCGGGTTCTTATAAAAATGTAATGGAGGTGATGTCAATTTTCAAACCGTCATAAATGCTTTTCAACATACATAGTTAAATCTAGATGTTATTTTAAAGTGATTTTATCGGATGATTATTTAAACCTCCCCTCCAATATTTTCAAACAGGGTTTAGATTCTGGATTTCGGCTTACTTTGATCGCGTCGATGTTTTTAGATGTCACGTGATTTAAGTGCCGGTTACGTGCAACATTTGTGTCGTGACATATCTCCTTTTTTATTGCCTCCTTCAAGACTGGGTTGAGTCGCCTTTGTGGATCCCTGGCTGGTTTGGCATCATGCATCATATGAATATGATGTTCAACGATCAGGGGACTAATCCCCTTGATGTCCGCCATTGACCAGCCAAAAGCTTACCGATTGCTGTGCAAGACCGTAAGAAGAGCTTTCTATTGCTCTGGAGCTAGAGAAGCCGAGATGATAATAGGGAGGGTCTCGTTCTCACCCAAGTAAGCGTACTTAAGATGAGACGGCAATAGCTTAAATTCGAGCGTTGGCGGTGAAACGATTGAAGGCAAGATTGGTGAAAAGGTCTCGAACTCAAACGATTCCAGCAGAGGTTCAAAATGAGTGTAAGCGACTGAGTTGGATGGTTCAGCTAACTCATCCGGAAATTCAAAGGATTCAAACTCGGGTGGTGACTGGCCAAGATCGTTCGAGAAAGTGAAACACTCGTAATCACAGTCGGGCGCAGAAGCAGCAGCAGGTTCGAAGAGGAACGCACCAGTGGCGTCAAGATTGCTATGATCGAACAAAAACTCCTCGAATTCACAGTCCTCCGAGGTAATCTCCTGGATCGAACAAACATCTAGTATATGAGCATTAGGTTCAGAGAGCTGATTCCCCAACCTGAAAATGTTGAGTTCAATTGTCATGTTTCAAAAAGATAGGTTCATCGAACCATTTCGATAATTGATCACTGCATTAGAGGTTGTAAGGAATGGATGACCGAGTATCCCTGGAATTTGATTCCGGGGGTCAGCTACAGGTTGTGTGTCTAAGACAATGAAGTCAACGGGGAATATGAAGTCCCCAACCTTTATTAACATATTCTCTAGCTCACCCCTAGGGTGGGTGATAGATCGATCGGCAATTTGGTGAGTACAATATGTGGGTTTCAGCTCTCCTACACCTAGTTGCTCATATACAGAGTACGGAAGTAGGATAATACTGGCACCAAGATCCAAAAGTGCGCGGTTGATGTTCTTATCCCCAAGGGTAATTGAAATCGTAGGATAGCCAGGGTCCTTCCGTTTTTGAGGTAAAGCTTGGGTAAGAGCATCACTCACAGCACTAGCTAAGAAAACTTTCTTGGGTACCTGAGATTTCCTCTTTTTCGTGCACAAGTCCTTCAAGATTTTTGCGTAGGAAGGGGCTTGTTGGACATCATCTAAAAGAGGAATGTTGATGTTAACCGGCTTAAACAACTCTAGAATCTTCTCCATTTATGGATTTTGTTTATTGGACCTCAACCGGTTTGGAAATGGAACGTTTTTAAAATTGGTTGAGTCCAATGCTTGTGGAGGAGATTGTGGAGTTGGAACGGATCCCCAAGCTGGAGTTTTCGTGGAGTGAGAAGTGGGTCCGTTCAGAGAAGAAGAAGAAGAAGAGCCTTTTGAAGAAGGGAGAGTATGCTCAGAAGACGAAGAGGAAGAAGAAGAAGCGGCCGGGGTGTCATCATCTATCCGTATCCCAATGTTGTTGTGCAGCATCCTTCCAGATCTCAATGTAGTCACGACACTCACATTATGGATCTGTTGTTCAAGAGCAACATGTACATTATGTGGGTGACCAGGATTTGGGAGTGATTGAGATGGAAGCTTCCCCTTCTCTCGCTCGCTTAAGGCCGCATTCAGCTGTGTTATCTGGGCTTCGATGGTTTTGATGCTTTGCCCGTGGACGGCAGTGTGTTGCACCAAAGACTGAATGGAAGTCTGGATGTTGGCGGTGGATTGAGTCGATTGCTTTAAAAATGCCTCCAGACTCTGTTCTAGCGAGGAAACCTTATCGTTGTTTGACGGAACAAAGTTGTTTTGAGGAAAAGAATTGTTGGGTGCAAAGTTGTTCGTCGGATTTTGAAAAGGTTGGGGTTGGAAGGGCTGTTGATATTGATGTTGTGTTTGTTGCTGGGCTTGTTGTTGAAGAGGAGGAGGCCTCTGGAAGTTGTTGTGGCCTTGGAATTGATGCTGGTTCTGATTCCAGATGAAATTGGGATGGTTCCTCCAACCGGGATTGTAGGTGGAAGAGTATGGATCATTTCTTGGTCTTTGCTGAAAGGCAGCATTGACCTGATCCTGTCCTTGAGAAGGGGGGTTGTAAGGACACTCTTCGGTCAAATGGGATGGATCAGAACAACAAGCGCAGATGTTACGAGGGGAAGGAGAAGGAGACGAGAATTTTCTTTCAATTGCTTCCAATTTCCGTATGATTGCTGCCATCTCGGCATTCATTGCAATTGAGATATCAAGTTGATGAATGCCTGCCGTAGACTGGCCTGGAGAAATGGAAGAAGAAGAAGAAGAAGTACTCGGTCTGGTGCTCTCCCACTAAAGCGTCTGTTCCGCAAGATCGTCGAAGAATTCCCAAGCTTCCTCGTCAGATTTGGATAGGAAGTGGTCTTGACAAATGGTTTCCAACAACTGCTTCGTTGCTGGGTTCGGGCCTTCGTATAAGGTTTGGAAAAGTTGTCATCTCTCAATACCGTGATGAGGGCACTGGACCAGAAGGTCCTTGTATCGGTCAAAGGACTTCCAAAAAGGTTCGGTAGGAAGCTGGGAGAATTGGTTGATTTCGTTTCGGATTCTCGCAGTTTTGTGATTTGGGTAGAAATTTTTCAAAAACGCTTTTAAAACTCATCCCAACTGGTTATGGAATGCGATGCGGTGCTATACAGCCACTTCTCAGCAAGGTCACACAGAGTGAAAGGAATAACTCGTAGCCGTATAGTATCGTCGGACAGTTGGGTTGTCTTCATCATTGCATAGACGTTCTGAAATTTGTTGATGAAGATATAGGCATCTTTGGATTCCAGCCCATGAAATTTGGGCAACATGTTGATGAAGTGGGGCTTAATTTCGAAATTATCCCCATTAGCCGGCGGAAGTGAAAAACAGGTAGGAAGTGCAGAGTGGGTAGGATAGAAACGATCCCGGAGCGCGATTCGCTGTGGCGCTACAACAGGAGGTGGTTGCGGGTTATTCGCACCCAGATGAGGTAGAATCAGTCCCGGGGGAGGTAAAGGGATGTTAGGAGGAAATCCTGACATCTCAGAAGAAGAATTTGGTGAAGGTGAAGGTGAAAATGTATGAACAGAATTCTGGTCAACGTCGGAGTTGGCCGGCAAAGGTAAGGGTGATAAAGGGGTGGAGGAAGTTTGGATGTTGGAGTCGATCGTGTAGTCCGTAGAGACTAACAAAACGCGGACTAAACGGGCATTAGGGTCCCTAGTCCAAGCGGACATACACTAAACGAGTTTAGTGTAGTCAAAGCGTAGAATGTGAGGGTAAGAAAACGAAAGTGGAGAAAAATTGGGTGATGGTGGTAAAAATGGCAGATTTGTGTTTGTTTCAAAAGAATGGGAAAATGACAATATAGTTCAACAAACACAATCACAAATGCACAGTCACAAATGCATAATTAACACCTAGACTAGGGTCCTCTAAGTCTACTAGACTGTCACGCCCCGCTTCCCAAAATACGGAAAACGAGTGATGACTAGGCCAGCCATGCTCCTACGGTCAAGGAATAATCCCGCCATAGTCATACTTCGGCTTCTAGCATTACATGGTAATCAGTAAAATGCAATACGAGTAAAGAGAATGCAGTCACTAAAACTATCAGGTATAAAGGAAACTGAGCTCAATGGAAGTAAGTAAAAGTCAACTAATCAGGAATATCAATGTAGAAATGTAGGTGGTTCACTAGTCTGGATCTTCACGGTCTTCTCGAGGTCAGGCGAATCCACCTCTATCACTGAGCATGCATACTCAGGTCGTCAGAGCGACACAATAGCAATATAATAATAATGACATGAAACAGGCAAATAAGGTAATAACAGTGAAAGTAAAATGCGGATAATCACTATGTCACTAAATGATGCAAAGTATGATTTGTGTCGCTATCAGTCTCTAAGTCATGTTTGAAATCGAATAGTGGAAAGGAGGATCATGTTTAACGGGAGTCTCGTACATACCCGAGACAACGGCCCACATGCCCAGGACATAACCCTGTCAACCGGATCGCTAGATCCTACCTAATATATATAAGAGTCGCTGTTCGAATGATCATCCTCTAAAACACGGTCCTCGCTAAGTATGATTCTCTTTCCACTTCGATTTTCCCTTTTTCCCCAGCTTTACACTATTGATGATTATGATTTAGTCGTGTACATATATGCACCAATAACACGGTTTTGTTACTGTTCACTGTATTATTCACTGTCACGAATCATTCACTTTCCATTGGCGTACTTGACACTCCTAAACCAATACCATTCACGCACGATAATGCAATGTCCACTGAATAATATCGCGCACTATCACTATGTATATGGCAATTGGGTAAGGTATGTATATTCATGCAGTTAACAAGTCATGTATAATATGAACTATTATGCACTTCATGAGCTTACAAAAATTGCAGTAATTCATATGTTCAGAATTTAGCAAAATGATACAAAGAAGGTAACAAGTAGACTTAGTCTTCAGTTCAGAAAAATTTGTTTCAGTGCAATCTGATTTCTGGAATTCGAGTTACAGCCATTTCAATTTAAGTGCTTGCTGCAGGAAATTCAGTTTCTGAACTGAACGTCCGTTTCGCGGCACAATTTTCACCTAGATGGGATCAGAATTTAGCGATGCTACAGTTGAATGAAATTTAGGGTTTTCAATAGGGTTTTCAATGCATTAGAAGGATTCTCAATCGCGTCTCTACGTCAGAAATTATGCACTGTTCAACATTAGGGTATCAGTTCTGTTTCTGTTTGGGACTACTAGACGTCCTGTTCTTTTAAATTGCAGTTTAATTAGCAAACGACGGTAAAAAGGGGTGAAATCAGTTCCGTTATTTATCTAACAGATTCATCTTCAATAAAGTGTAGGGTTCTGCAACATACAAGTTCAGGCAGCAAGGTAGTGAGCATTACGAGACAGAAAACAACAACCAGAGCTGCTCTGGACTGCAGTCCAGAGCCGCTCTCCGAACCAATTCTTGTCATAATTTCAGTACAGAAACAATTAAAAACTTATGTAAGGTTCCAGGTCGTTGAGTAGGCTTCGATTTGAGCCCTCGAACGCATCATTTCAATGTGTAAGCAATTAATTATGATTTTAACAAGTTTCAGGTGCAGGAAATATTCAGTTTTAACGGGTGTAATTGGGGGTGGTCGTTTAAGCCAGTAACAGTCATATTTTTCAGTCAAATTTCACCACAATGTTCAGTGCCACACGGGCCAGCATATGCAATCGAATTCTGTCTGTTTAATGGAATATTTTCGTTCGGGTTTTGCATCAAGCACTTGTGTCATATAGGTTTCCACGAATCGTAAACATGGGATTAATAGTATTTTGAATTATAACAGTATAATCTAATATGTAGCTAGTAGGGTACTTGCCTGGAGACGCTTTGGCGACGCACGGCAATGGCAATGGCATGAACGCACGATGAACGGCATGGTTTGGATTCGCGGCCTCGGCTCGCGTTTCGGGTTCGTCGTCGGAGTTGCCCGGGGATGGCTCATGATCACTGGAAGCGGAGTGTGGTGCTGGGAAGTTCCTGTGAGTGTGCTGGGGTCGGTGATGGTCGGCGGTGGTCGCTCCGGCGATGGCACAGAAGGGATTCGGAGCTTGGTGGTTTGGGTTTGTGAGAGAGAGAGAGAGGTAGTGGGGGCTCGGGTTTGGAGGGAGGAGCGATGGAGGCAAGACAAGGAGAGTCGTCGTCGTCGTCGTCGGGGATGAGCGGGGTGCAGGGGCTCGAGACAGGGAGTTTTGGAGAGAGGTGAAGTGGGGAAGATGAGAGAACGAGAGTGATGAGGGAGAGAGAAGAAAGGAGTTTGAGGAGCTCAAGGGGTCGTGGTCGAGGTCGTGGGCACGCATTCGAGGCGTCGGCGACATGGGCGACGTGGAGGCGACGCGAGTTCACGCAGAAGAAGGAATGAGCGGGAAAAGAATGAAGTGGGGAAGAGAAGAGGAGTGGAGTGGGTCGGTTTTGGTGTGTTGGGTGCGGGTAAGGGATTAGAACACGGGCCGGAGGGGGAATTATTTGTGAGGGCTTGGAGTTGGGCTGGGCCGGGGATAGGGAATTTAATTAGTTTTAGTTTATATATATTTTCTGTTGGGCTGGGTTTTAGTATAAATATTTTTTTTTGGTTTTGGATTGATTTTAATTGGTTTAGAAAAACAAATACTACAACCCAAGCAAATAATCTTCACACAAAATAATAATACGGGAAAAATGGGATAACATTCGGGGACTTGGGAAATGTAGGAAAAATTCATATATGGGAACGGGGATTTACATCATATCCCCTTTACAAAAATTTCATCCTCGAAATTTAAAAAGGAGGCAACGAAACAAAAGTACTAAACAAAGAGATGTGGAAAAAGTGCACGGATATCTTCCTCTCGCTCCCAGGCTGATTCTCCTGGGGAATGACCGCCCCAAGACACTCGGACTAACGGAATGACCTTGTTCTTCAGCACTTTCTCCATGCGGTCGAGGATGGTGGTGGGCTGCTCCTCGTATGATACATCGGTACCCAAAACTAACTCCGAATAGTCCAGAACGTGGCTCTCATCCCGAACATAACACCGCAACTGAGACACGTGGAAGGTATTGTGCACACCAGCTAGCGATGGAGGCAAGAAAAGTCGATAGGCCACCTCTCCTACTCGCTCTAGAACCTCAAAAGGTCCGATGAAGCGGGGACTGAACTTCCCGCGACGTCCAAACCTGATAACTCCACGGGTAGGGGAAATCTTCAGGAACACGTGATCTCCGACTTCAAACTCTAGTGCCCTTCTCCTCGTATCTGCCCAACTCTTCTGTCGATCCTAAGCCGTCTTAATGCGCTGCCTGATCATTTGGACCTTGTCGACTGTCTGAACAATGAGCTCGGGACCCAGTAATCTTCGCTCTCCCACATCATCCCAACAAACTGGGGATCGACACTTCCGCCCGTAAAGTGCTTCGAAAGGGGCCATCTGGATGCTAGCCTGATAACTGTTGTTATAAGAAAACTCGACTAGATGCAGATGATCTTCCCAGGAACCCTGAAAATCCAATATGCAAGCCATCAACATATCCTCGAGCGTCTGAATCGTACGCTCGGATTGTCCGCCCGTCTGCGGGTGATAAGCTGTACTGAACTTGAGGCGGGTACCCAAACTCTCCTGTAAGCTCCTCCAGAAGTGCGAAACAAATCTGGTGTCTCGATTTGATACAATGCTGACCGGAACTCCGTGAAGCCACACTATCTCCTGCATGTATCTCTCTGCTAGTGACTCTGTTAACTGTCCCACTCGGAATGGTAAGAAGTGTGCAGCTTTCGTGAGGCAGTCGACGATGACTCAAATGGCGTTGTTGCCTCTAGGGCTCCGTGGTAATGTGCTCTCACTTCCATTCTTGTATCGGAAGCGGTTGTAATAGTCCTGCTGTCCTCTGATGTTCTGTCTCCACCTGCTGGCATAACAAGCATCAGGATACGAACCGCGCAATTTCTCTCTTCATCCCGTTCCACCAAAAATGCTGCTTTAGATCTCGATACATCTTTGTACCTCCCGGATGCACAGAATAAGCTAAGCTATGTGCCTCAGCCAGTACCTCTTCTCGAACATCCCCTTAGGTACGCAGAGTCTGCTACCGAATCTCAGAGAGCCATCTTCATGTATGATTAAGTCCGTTCTCAGCCCGTCTTCTACTTGCGCTCTGAACTTTTGCAATCGAGGATCATCCTCTTGTGCAGCCTTGATGCGATCCACAAGGGAAGACTGCACCTGTAGTTGCCAGAATTGACTGAGTGCGCTCGGTTTGACGACCTCAAGCTCGAGTCTCTGAAAATCCTCAATGATGCTCCTCTGACTGGTCAACATCATGACCGTTGGCTTGGGACTGAGAGTATCTGGTACAACATTTACTTTCCCCGGGTGATACTGAAGGTCCAAGTCGTAATCTGCCTTCAGTTCTAGCAATCGGCGCTGCCTCATGTTTAGTTCTTTCTGAGTGAAAATGTACTTCAGACTTTTGTGATCCGTGCACACCTCCACTTTCTCGCCCAACAGATAGTGCCTCCAAATCTTCAACGCAAAAACCACCACAGCTAACTCCAAGTCATGCGTAGGATAGTTTTTCTCGTGATTTCTCAGCTGTCGAGAGGCGTAAGCAACCACTCGACCGTGCTGCATCAGAACACAGCCTAATCCCTTCCCGGAGGTATCATTGTGTATCACCAAACCACCGGAATCATCTGGTACTGTAAGAATAAGCGCCGTGGTTAACTTCTACTTCAGTGTCTCAAATGCCTAGGTACACTCCTCTGTCCATGCAAACGGTACACCCTTCCGTGTCAGCCTCGTCAACGGTTCAGCGATTCTTGAAAAGTCTTGGACGAACCTCCGATAATATCCCGCCAATCCCAAAAAGCTTCTGATCTCGGCCACTGACTCCGACGTTGGCCAATCTCTGACAGATTCTATCTTTGCCGTGTCTACTGAGATGCCTTCGCCCGAAACAATGTGTCCAAAGAACTGAACCTTCACGAGCCAGAATTCACACTTGCTCAATTTCGCATACAGCTTCTCTTCCCGAAGAATTTTTAAAACCGTGCGTAAATGCTCGACATGTCCCTCCTGGATCTTCGAGTAGACAAGTATGTCGTCGATAAATACAACGACAAACGTGTCCAAGTACTTTGCAAACACTCTGTTTATCAAGTCCATGAATATTGCTGGAGCATTGGTAACACCGAACGGCATCACGAGGAATTCATAATGTCCGTATTGGGTCCTGAAAGCCGTCTTGCATATATCCTTAGCCGCTACTCTGATCTGATGGTAGCCAGAACGGAGATCCAACTTCGAAAATACCTTAGCCCCACTTAACTGATCGAAAAGGTCGTCGATGCGTGGAATTGGGTACTTGTTCGTTATTGCGACTTTGTTCAGCTCCCGATAATCCATACACATCCGCAGCGATCCATCTTTCTTCTTCACTAACAGAACTGGTGCACCCCACGGTGAAACGCTCGGCCGGATAAATCCCTTCTCTAGGAGTTCTTCAATCTGCTTCTTCAATTCTGCCAACTCAGCCGGTGCCATTCTGTACGGGGCCTTGGAAACCGGTACTGTACCTGGTGTCAAATCGATCGAGAATTCTAAGACGTGTGGAGGTGGTAAACCTGGTAAATCTTCAAGAAACACGTCCAAAAAGTCCCGAACAATCTCTGGGGCTGGGCTCTCATCAATCTCCATAGTTGTCAGCTCCTTTGGCCTGACTCTATACTTGGCTGGCTCCAAAGATTCGCTCCCACCTTCGAAAATAAACTCCGGGTGATTGGGAATGCGGAAGATCACATTCCTTGCTCGGCAATCAATAACTGCATGGAAGGTACTCATCCAATCCATCCCGAGAATTACGTCATAGCTGCCTGCTCCGAGTCCTCTTCTGGATCCTCTTCCATAGGGTTTTCCTCAGGGTCTTCCTCTTCAGGATCTTCATCGGGTTCCTCCTCTACCGCATTTCCCTGTGGATTCTCTTCTATTGGGTCCTCTTCATCGATAGAGTCATTAATCATATTGATCTCTGGAGCTACCACATCGATTCCCTCGTCCTCGTATTCGCCGTCGTTGAATATGACCTGTGGACCAAATAACCTCGTCATCTGAACTCGCTAACATACAGTTGAAAGAAACGCAGGACCGAGTGTCCTCCTCAAGAAGCGGTGTTTCCCCATGGTTGGCCATGGCCAGAAAAGTAAGGGTCATGATCATATAGTGGAACACGAAGGAAAATAACGATTAATGATGCAGACATGAGGAAAAGATCAGGTAGATAAGATTCAAAACATGAGCTTGAGTGGTGATGCACAGGTAGTATATGGAAGTGACAATAAGGAAACCAAGTATGATTCAAGGGATCCCTAAATTGAACTGCAATTTTATTCTAAACTCGACTCTCTGATACCAACAAAACCATGTCACGTCCCGCTTCCCAAAATACGGAAAACGAGGGATGACTAGGCCAGCCATGCTCCTACGGTCAAGGAATAATCCCGCCGTAGTCACACTTAGGCTTCTAGCTGTTAGTTATATGTATGCCCTAGAGGCCATTACTATACATAGGATGTATATTGTAGTGGATGCTTTGACATATATACGGAGGACTTTCTTGCTCGACATGATAGTATGCTATCTGGTTGATCTTTACCTTAACGTGTACACTGATTGTCTCTCTGTTACATGTTGGTAAAGCCCTTAGGATGTGTACTTGACTACCTGGACTATGAAACGGATCATACTAGTGGGGACATGGTAGTCCATAAGTACAACCTTCAAGGTCCCTAGTCGTGGGTGTATCGAGATAGGGCATCGATATACCAGAGTAGACTAGCGTATACCTTCTCGACCCATACAGATGGGCGATGGATGATCCCATATCCATTGGTATTTGACATCAGAGATGATATACGGGTGCTCAGTAGAGACTGGGTACACTGGACGGACTCGCCGAGAACTCCCAGATGGTATTATACCTTAAGTCAGATGGCTGTTCTCTGGTGACACTGGTACAGAGTAGTCTGTTGACATCGTCATAGAGTCTTGTGTGATTCCCACTGTGCTTTGATTTCCACCTTACCACGTCCAAGAGGGCATGCAAAACGGTGGTTTTTGGGTACAGTCCCGAATCACATGGAGGCAATGAGCGATAGGAGGGGATTCGTCTCTCCCGGTATAGGGAGTTGATGTTGCGCTGTGTTCGATTGGCTATAACCGGAAATCCCTAGCCAGGGTTGCTGAGATTTACTGGTAAGTGTTACCAGTAGTTTCTTGAACTGTTATAGACCTCATATCGACACGACTTATCGAGCTATTATGGTCTGACGTTTACCACCCCTAGGCGAGATATACGACATATCAGACGACGAGACCGGACTGTACGGTAAGTGTTACTGGTTGGATTCACAGGAGTGTGAGCGGGCTTGCTCGTCGATCTTCGGATCGCTCAATACCCGAGCGGCCGTTACGTTTAGCAGACCGCTTGCGGCTTGTGGGTGTTTGATATGATCATCACCTGCTGCCGGCGTATTGACGAGTCTTTAGAGTCCTACACAGAGGTTTCATGGCTCAAGCGAAACGAAATAGGAGCGCATATGAGATATGTGCGGGACCGAGAATAATGCGTGTATGTGATACCGTATTCTATTCTCGCAATTTGTATCATCGAACAGTTATATATGATATAACCAGGTTACCGAATCAAGTGTTGATTCGATACATTGATACACATGATACTAGTCGGTTATATGCGACATGACCGGATCATTGAATCAAGTGTTGATTTAATGATTTAATGTATAACTATATATTTAATATATTACTTTATATTAACTAGTATTGGTTCACTCAAGATTGATTTTCTCACTTGAAATGCACAAGTTGTATATGTGATATATTTTTGTGCACTTGTTTGTATCATGTTTGATGATACATGCAAACTTAGGTTTGTGTAAGACTTAAACCATGTTTAGTCAATGGTTAGGGTTTCATTTCACTTATTTATTTATTCATTTGTTTTTGGCAAATAGAAATGGTGACTTTCTTTTGTTGTTTTGCTTGAAGCTTCATGAAGCTTTTCTAGCATCTTTGAAAAGTCTACCATTTTTGTTTTGTCCTTAACCCTAACCATTCAACTAAACCCTAGTTCATTCTCTACACTAAACCATGGTTGCAAATATGATAAGGATCACTTATTTTCTATTTTTCATTATTCTTATCATATTCTTTTTCTTCTTCTTCTTCTTCAACAAGAAGAAAGCTTGCTACCATTAATGGCAACATGAGAAAAAGAGTGAGAAATCCAATTCTAAAGTGAACCCACTTCCTATTTCTTCATCCTCTACCACTTGCCATGTAGTATAGGGTGTTTTCTTCACAAGTTTCATGACTTTGTGAAGTTGGAGCTTGATCTTGAGTTGCCTCGACGTAGATCATTTTCGGCATCGATGTCGACGACCTAGCCCGATCATTTTTTCGACGAAACCATAGCTAGAGTCCGGGATCCGATGATCGCAGCGGAGGGACATCATCACGGAGATAAGGAAGTGGAGGACCGGATCTACAAAGGTTGTATTTCCATTCACTTAGTAGTTAAGTTGTAAACTTGCTTGCATGTTTCGCCTAATATCTAGTTAACGATCTATTTTAGGGTTTCTCGGCACCGGAAAATTTTGAAATTGGCATGATTGATGCCTTGTGAGACCTCATTAGTGTGCCTAGGAACCCTACAGTGGTATCAGAGCCTAGCTAGAGCCTTAGGCGATGCGTAGACGATGTTAGAAACCCGAACGAACCCGAAACCCTAATCCGAAACCCTTCTCTGTACATTTTTAGAAATCGGGGATTTTTGAGAATTAAAAATATGCAGAAAAATCAGAAGGCTTTTTTATGAAATACTGTGAAGCACGTGCTCCTGATTCAACCAAAGCGCGGCGGAACCGCGGCACGAGCATGGCTCGTGCGGCGGTTCCGCGGCCATATAGTCACTTCAGCATTTGAAATTTGCACAGTAATTCCTATCTATTAGTGCTGTATTTTCTGGGAATTTTTAACTTCTACTCAAGAGTTGACTTTTCTGGGTTGTATTGGGGACTCGGTGTTTCGATCGGGAAGTTTAACTTCGTCTGTGTTTTTCCGGATAATTTTAGAAAATCTTGAAAAATTCGACCGGATATACATACCCAATTTTTCCCCTGTTGGGAAATTTTCAAGTGTTGGATCTTTCCGTAGTTTAATGACGTTCTAAGTAGTGCAAGTAACGTGATGGTCCCTCTAGAAGACAACAAACCTTAACTCGATTATGTGACCGTCTTGAACTGCCCTTTGAACCGTAGAGTTTGGGGCAGTACGGCATGCCACATGTGAGGCGTTGGCTTGACCCTTCTACGGCTGGACCGTTGGTACTGTGGCACGAAGTGAATGTTCTTAAACTTATTTCATGTGTTGAGCTGTTTCGGGAAAACTTGGGTGTTTAACTGTTCGATCGGAAAGTTTAACATTTTCTGTTTATCTGGAAGGTGATACAATACTTGGAATCCACAAGTAGTTATGAGATAACTGATTTGGATATTATAAACATAGCAGTTTAGTCCCACTTGATCGGTTGCCACGGAATTTTGATGTGATCAAAAGTCCGTCGCAATCGCGTAGTGTACACGGATACTCGCCGGGTAAACTTAATAGACAGCTACACCCCATAGCCCCGACCAAGTGACTGTAGGAGAACCCCGTCGCCGAAAGCATCCGTTCGGGTGCTCGCGGCAGCGGTGTTCCGCCTTAGTGCACTTCGTCGACGGTATCAGGGGTGCGGCCGTCTACTAAAGTTTGCGACGAGCATTCGATCAGTTTTCCGGGAATCTTGTTGAATTGCCTGACTTGATATTGAAAAGAGTTTTCGATTTTGAGACTAAAATGTGGAGTTTATAATTGTTAGGTATGTGATGTCTAAGGAATTCATTTGATTAGGCATGCGATGTCTAAAGAAGTTGCGGATTCCAACTGTTGTAGTTTTACACTTTCTTTTCTGTGACCGTAAGTGTAATATGTGATATCGCCGGTTTCGTTGCTATATGTCAACGACAATTGGGATACGTATGTTTACTTACGTTGATGACATGTGATGTTATGTGTTACTGGATATGTTATATTGGATCGTCATGTTTGAATAGCCGGGGTTTTTTTTTATGTGAGATGAGTGTTTTTCATTTTCATTCATGTAAAAACTTGTTTGTAATATTCTTTTATTGGGGCACTTCCAGGTTGCGAAAGATGTCACCATTTGTATATTATTTACTTTTCCGCAATAGGATAGACCCAAGGAGGAGGGCACAAGTAACCGGGCTCTGGAGTCCAGAGGGAGACCAACTCAAGGAGTCGAGTTCGGGTCTCCTAACTCTAGAATTGGTAGGGTTGCTTGCCGCTCTCGTAGGGGTCGAAGGGTGTGGGTTTGGCTATTCATCGCGATCGTGGAATCCATGTTTTATACTGGCTCGTATTGAAAACACGGACGTCCTAGTATATCCAATGTTTCATATGATTCTTCTGCTGCGATATCTGTGATGTGATCATGTGATGTTCTATGATAGATACTATATATAGTATATATGATATATTATATAGATGTTACTTATGTTTTACACCCGTGCTAGCCCTGCCCCGCTCTGCCGTTAGTCACCTAACCTAACGGTGCACGAGGGGACATCGAGGCGAATGCCGATGGCATAAGTGTACGTCATATTTATCTGTGATGTTTAGGTACTTAAATGATGGGACTTCATTAATATGATTAATGAAAGTAAAAGAAACCTAAAGATGTTGTAGAATCGAATTTCAAAATAAAACAGGTAGCTACAGTTCTTGCTTTGCACAGCGGTATATATGATATATCCTGCACCTTATTCGATGAGGAAAGGGCCGACGATCCCTTCACCGGGAGTGACCCCTTTCGCAATAACTGGCAGATGCTACACACTCGGTTTGTCTTTTGATTGCTTCTTTAGTTTCTGCTTTGCACAGTGATATATATGATATATCCCGCACCTCATTCGACGAGGAAAGGGCCGACGATCTCTTCACAGGGAGTGACCCCTTTAGCAAAACTAGAAAAGCCTCAAAAACACTCCATTTCAAAATCATTTGATTCTACAACGATATCAAGTTCATTACGCAATAGGTTTTCTTAAAAACCTATCGTAGCCATCCGTCATTTCAGATAAGTACTAGTTAGTATTCGTGCTACGTTTGTTGACTATGTTAAGGCGTAGTATGCGGTAGCTGATTAGTGCTTATCTGTATAAGCATATGATGCGATTGGATTAGGGTAGTCGTGCGACTTTGTTGACTATGTTAAGGGTCGTGCGGGTGGGTTTAATTCAATCGGGAAATGACAGGTTGAACTTAACTAGCACTTATGATTTGTTGACTATGTTAAGGTCATATAGCTGCTAGGGGCAAAATATTATCGGGAATTTCAAGTGTTGAAATTGGCAATGAGATTGCATACCTTCTATGAGATAGTTGGATCCCGATACCCGCTGCGAGTAAGAGTTACTCCTGGGAGAGTTTTACACATTACAATTAGCCGATCAAGTAGGTGTCTAGAAAGGTGTCAACGGGGTTACGCCTTTGGGAAAACGAGGTTTACATTAATTAGGTTCGTGCGAAAGCACGGGGGACCTCCCTCAAAGTACCGACACTGGCCTGGCTGAAAGATTGGTGAACTTGTAACGTGTAATTAATCCCGGCTAGTCTTTCCTTTTAGGGTTTGAAGGAAGATTTGATAAAAAACAGTGGGTGCCATCCTGATTAGATAAAATAATAACCAATC
Source organism: Agapanthus africanus (assembly GCA_030015575.1). Lineage (NCBI taxonomy): Eukaryota > Viridiplantae > Streptophyta > Magnoliopsida > Asparagales > Amaryllidaceae > Agapanthus > Agapanthus africanus. Next base: position 124,664,838 of record CM057343.1, read on the forward strand.
TGATCTTGCAAGAGCGCACGCAGAGTGTTTTCTTCTCTCTCTCTCCAGGTAGCGACCATATCACGCCTTAATCAAGATAATAATACGGATTATTGACCGAACCCGCTTGTTATACTGAGCTGGGGAACATTGGTCCCGCTCCAACTTATAATTGTTATAAGACCGAGCAGGAAATTGGGGATTACCAGAATTCCCATCCTGCCCAAACGAAGAAAGTGCATGCTGATGCATCATCTTCGGGTGTGTTCATTACAAAGAACTGTTTCTCAGTGTCCTCTACATCCTAGGTATTAGATACCAGATCAGGATCCCGTAAATGTAATCCGTTACATGGGCTATGAAAGATAGAGAACTGAGAACGGGTGATAAGTTTCATGAGACAAAAAACGGGGCAAGTGTTGCAGCCAAGTCTGTTGGTCACTGTCACCCTGTATTACAAATGCATTGATTCTGAACAAATGTTATTAGATACCGAACCTGATATACAATATCATATCAGTCTCTTTATTCGTAAAGAAAGGATATAATTTTGTATTCTTGGATTATGTTTTGAACATTTCCTATATCAAAAGTTGATCGGTTCAGGCACGTTATCTAAAAGCATTGATGTTCTAAATCAAACTACAGTTCTTAATATACAGAACACACACAAGAGGAAGAGTTCAGAAATGAACAAATCCTTCTTGAGGTATTGTAGACTAGGTCATATCAATGCGACCCGACTAGCTAAGTTGCACATAGATGCATATTTAAATATGTTTGAATTTACATCTTGTGAAAACTTGCCGGTCATGTCACAAAGATAAGATGAACACAGCTCTGTTTATTGGAAACAGAGAAAGAGTTAATGAACTCTTGGGATGATACATGTTGATGTATGTAGGTCCCCTGTCTACACATGCCAAGACCGGTTCTTTGTATTTCATTACATTCTCTGATAATCTCTCAAGATTCAGACATATGTTCCTGTTGAAACACAAGTCCGAACCTTTTGAGATATTCACAGAATATAAGTTAGAAGTAGAGAACCAAAACGGGTATAAGTATTATGTCCTTTGATGTGATCAAGGAGGAGAATACTTGAGCACGGAATTCCTGGACTATTCTAAAGGAGAATGAGATTCTCTCTCGGCATTACTCCTCCGAATACACCATAGCACGATGGTATATCGGGGCGGAGCAATCACACCCTATATGATAAGGTGTGCTCTATGATGAGTACTACTGAGTTACTTATTTCCTTTTGGGGGTTATGCACTTGAGAAGCTGCATACCTATTGAATTAGGTTCGAATCAGATCATTGCCTACCACTTCATATGTGATATGGAAAGGGAAGAGCCCATATCTTAAGTTGGTTAAGATTTGGGGTTGTCCAGCCTATGTCTGAAAGCAAAATCCGGACAAGCTCGAGGCAAGATCTGTTATGTAGAACTGGAAATGTTCCAGCTATACAAACTGCAGCTGATGATTTGATAGAACCAAAGGATTCAGTAGATTCCAATGAACCTCTTCCTCTCCGCCGATCTATTAGGGTTCCTCACCCACCTGAGAGTTACTTCGGTTTCTCTATGACAATGGAAGCGAGGAATGCATCATGAGATGATGACCCAACTAGTTTCGAGCTGGCCATCAGGAGTGAGACTCTGTAAGAATGGCTGGATGCTTAGTGATCTGAGATAGAATCCATGTACACCAACAAAGTATGGACTTTAGTTGCTATATCTGAAGGGTTAAATCCCCATCAGGAGAAAGTATATCTTGAGAAGATTACTTGGTGTAGATGGAAATGTTGAGACTTTCAAAGCTAGACTTGTTGAAGTTTTTCGTCATCGACCAGGCGTGGATAATGATGAAACCTTTTCAAGTAGCTATGCTTAAGTCCATCCAGATCCTACTTACCACGGCTACATACCATGACTACGATATCTGGCGGTTGGGTGTCATGACTGCTTTTCTAAATGATGTTTTGGAAGAGAGCGTCTATAAGTACACAGCCAGAGGGCCTCGTAGACAGTGGGAGCAGCGGAAACGTGTGAATGATGTTTTATGTGATAAAACAGGCATCGCGGAGTTGGAACATCTGTTTTGATGAGTTAGTCAAAGAGTTTGACATCATCAAAATGGTAGATGAACCTTGTATATACAAAAAGGTAGTAGAGAGTATGGTGGTGATCCTCGTAGAGTACGTAGAAGACATACTCTTGATAGGGAAGTAGTTTCCTATGCTACGCTCGATCAATCTCCGCTTATCACAATGATTCTCCATATAGGATCATAATGATACCTACTAAATCCTGGGTTTTGGATCTATGAGATAGATCTAATTGGATGTTAGGATACTCACTAGTTGTAGTGAGATGGTATCAGTTGATCCTGGGGAGAATCACTGGAATGTTTCCAGGGTGATAAGGACGACTGAATGTCAGTCACAGGCATTGTCTTTACCCTTGGTAAAGGGACGGTATGTTAGAAGAGTTCCAAGCTTGATACCGTGGCTTACTAGACGATAAAGGCTGGATACATCGCTACATAAGATGCTACCAAAGAGACAGTCTGGATGTATATTAGTTCATGAGATGAACTTCGTTCCTACCATTGTGAGACAATGGAGTTGTGGCTTATGCCTAGGAACGTCCGTCCCATCAGTGATCCAGACATATTCTAAGGCAGTGTCACCTGATCGTGGAGATGGTTGATCTCCAGGGGATCAAGGTTAGGAGAGCAGACTCAGAGGACAACACGGAGGATCCACTCACAAAGGCCTTTTCCCAGAGAGAGACTTTTATGGGATGGTTGAGTATGAGATACTACAACCACTGCTATCAGATGGCCCTAGTGCAAGTGGGAGATTGTTAGTTATATGTATGCCCTAGAGGCCATTACTATACATAGGATGTATATTGTAGTGGATGCTTGGACATATATAGGGAGGACTTTCTTGCTCGACATGATAGTATGCTATCTGGTTGATCTTTACCTTAACGTGTACACTGATTGTCTCTCTGTTACATGTTGGTAAAGCTCTTAGGATGTGTACTTGACTACCTGGACTATGATGCGGATCATACTAGTGGGGACATGGTAGTCCATAAGTACATCCTTCAAGGTCCCTAGTCGTGGGTGTATCGAGACAGGGCATCGATATACCAGAGTAGACTAGCGTATACCTTCTCGACCCATACAGATGGGCGATGGATGATACCATATCCATTGGTGTTTGACATCAGAGATGATATACGGGTGCTCAGTAGAGACTGGGTACACTGGACGGACTCGCCGAGAACTCCCAGATGGTATTATACCTTACGTTAGATGGCAGTTCTCTGGTGACACTGGTACAGAGTAGTCTGTTGACCCGAGATCGTCATAGAGTCTTGTGTGATTCCCACTGTGCTTTGATTTCCACCTTACCATGTCCAAGAGGGCGTGCAAAATGGTGGTTTTTGGGTACAGTCCCGAATCACATGGAGGAATGAGCGATAGGAGGGGATTCGTCTCTCCCGGTATAGGGAGTTGATGTTGCGCTGTGTTCGATTGGCTATAACCGGAAATCCCTGGCCAGGGTTGCTGAGATTTACTGGTAAGTGTTACCGGTAGTTTCTCGAACTGTTATAGACCTCATATCGACACGACTTATCGAGCTATTGGGGTCTGACGTTTACCACCCCTAGGCGAGATATGCGACATATCAGACGACGAGACCGGACTGTACGGTAAGTGTTACTGGTTGGATTCACAGGAGTGTGAGCGGGCTTGCTCGTCGATCTTCTGATCGCTCAATACCCGGGTGGCCGTTACGTTTAGCAGACCGCTTACGGCTTGTGGGTGTTTGATATGATCATCACCTGCTGCCGGCGTATTGACGAGTCTTTAGAGTCCTACACAGAGGTTTCCTGGCTCAAGCGAAACGAAATAAGAGCACATATGAGATATGTGCGGGACCGAGAATAATGCGTGTATGTGATACCTTATTCTATTCTTGTGATTTGTATCATCGAACGGTTATATATGATATAACCAGGTTACCGAATCAAGTGTTGATTCGATACATTGATACACTTGATACTAGTCGGTTATATGCGATATGACCGGATCATTGAATCAAGTGTTGATTTAATGATTTAATATATAATTATATATTTGATATATTATTTTACATTAACTAGTATTGGTTCACTCAAGATTGATTTTCTCACTTGAAATGCACAAGTTGTATATGTGATATATTTTTGTGCACTTATTTGTATCATGTTTGATGATACATGCAAACTTGGGTTTGTGTAAGACTTAAACCATGTTTAGTGAATGGTTAGGGTTTCATTTCACTTATTTATTTATTCATTTGTTTTTGGCAAATAGAAATGGTGATTTTCTTTTGTTGTTTTGCTTGAAGCTTCATGAAGCTTTCCTAGCATCTTTGAAAAGTCTACCATTTTTGTTTTGTCCTTAACCCTAACCATTCAACTAAACCCTAGTTCATTCTCTACACTAAACCATGGTTGAAAATATGATAAGGATCACTTATCTTCTATTTTCATTATTCTTATCATATTCTTTTTCTTCTTCTTCTTCTTCTTCAACAAGAAGAAAGCTTGCTACCATTAATGGCAACATGAGAAAAAGAGTGAGAAATCCAATTCTAAAGTGAACCCACTTCCTATTTCTTCATCCTCTACCACTTGCTATGTAGTATAGGGTGTTTTCTTCATAAGTTTCATGACTTGGTGAAGTTGGAGCTTGATCTTGAGTTGCCTCGACGTAGATCATCTTCGGCATCGATGTCGACGACCTAGCCCGATCATTTCTTCGACGAAACCATAGCTAGAGTCCGGGATCCGATGATCGCAGCGGAGGGACATCATCACGGAGCTAAGGAAGTGGAGGACCGGATCTACAAAGGTTGTATTTCCATTCACTTAGTAGTTAAGTTGTTAACTTGCTTGCATGTTTCGCCTAATATCTAGTTAACGATCTATATTAGGGTTTCTCGGCACCGGAAAATTTTGAAATTGGCATGATTGATGCCTTGTGAGACCTCATTAGTGTGCCTAGGAACCCTACACTAGCATTACATGGTAATCAGTAAAATGTAATACGGGTAAAGAGAATGCAGTCACTAAAACTATCAGGTATAAAGGAAACTGAGCTCAATGGAAGTAAGTAAAAGGCAACTAACCAGGAATATCAATGTAGAAATGTAGCTGGTTCACTAGTCTGGATCTTCACGGTCTTCTCGAGGTTAGGAGAATCCACCTCTATCACTGAGCATGCATACTCAGGTCGTCAGAGCGACATAATAGCAATATAATAATAATGACATGAAATAGGCAAATAAGGTAATAACAGTGAAAGTAAAATATGGATAATCATTATGTCACTAAATGATGCAAAGTATGATCTGTGTCCCTATCAGTCTCTAAGTCTTGTTTGAAATCGAATAGTGGAAAGGAGGATCATGTTTAACGGGAGTCTCGTACATACCCGAGACAACGGCCCACACGCTCGGAACATAACCCTGTCAGCCGGATCGCTAGATCCTACATAATATATATAAGAGTCGCTGTTCGAATGATCATCCTCTAAAACACGGTCCTCGCTAAATACGATGCTCTTTCCACTTCGATTTTCCCTTTCCCCCCAGCTTTACACTGTTGATGATTATGATTTAGTCGTGTACAAGTATGCACCAATAACACGGTTTTGTCACTGTTCACTGTATTATTCACTGTCACGAATCATTCACTTTTCCATTGGCGTACTTGACACTCTTAAACCAATACCATTCACGCATGATAATGCAATGTCCACTGAATAATAACGCGCACTATCAGTATGTACATGGTAATTGGGTAAGGTATGTATATTCATGCAGTTAACAAGTCATGTGTAATATGAACTATTATGCACTTCATGAGCTTACAAAAACTGCAGTAATTCATATGTTCAGAATTTAGCGAAATGATACAAAGACAGTAACAATTAAAGTTAGTCGTCAGTTCAGCAAAATTTGTTTCAGTGCAATCGGATTTCAGGAATTCATGTTACAGCCATTTCAATTTAAGTGCTCGCTGTAGGAAATTCAGTTTCTGAACTGAACGTCCGTTTCGCGGCACAATTTCACCCAGTTGGGATCATAATTTAGCGATGCTACAGTTGAATGAAATTTAGGGTTTTCAATACGGTTTTCAACGCACCAGACAAATTCTCAATCGCGTCTCTACGTCAGAAATTATACACTGTTCAACACTAGGGTATCAGTTCTGTTTTTGTTTGGGACTGCTAGACGTCCTGTTCTTTTAAATTGCAGTTTAAATAGTAAACGATGGTAAAAAGGGGTGAAATCACTTCCGTTATTTATCTAACAGATTCATCTTCAATAAAGTGTAGGGTTCCGCAACATACAAGTTCAGGAAGCAAGGTAGTGAGCATTACGAGACAGAAAACAACAACCATAGCTGCTCTGGACTGCAGTCCAGAGCTGCTCTCCGAACCAATTCTCGTCATAATTTCAGTATAGAAACAATTATAAACATATATAGGGTTCCAGGTCGTCGAGTCGGATTCGATTTTAGCCCTCGAACACATCATTTCAATGTGTAAGCAATTAATTATGATTTTAACAAGTTTCAGGTGCAGGAAATATTCAGCTTTAACGGGTGTAATTGGGGGTGATCGTTTAAGCCAGTAACAGTCATATTTTTCAGTCAAATTTCACCACAATATTCATTGTCACACGGGCCAGTATATGCAACTAAATTCCGTCAGTTTAATGGAATATTTTCTTTCGGGTTTTGCATCAAGCACTTGTGTCATATAGGTTTCCACGAATCGTAAACATGGGATTAATAGGATTTTGAATTATAACAGTATAATTTAGCATGTAGCAAGTAGGGTACTTGCCTGGAGACGCTTTGGCGACGCACGGAAGTGGCAACGGCACGAACGTGCGACGAATGGCACGGTTTGGATTCGCGGCCTCGGCTCGTGTTTCGGGTTCGTCGTCGGAGTTGCCCAGGGATGGCTCGTGATCACTGGAAGCGGAGTGTGGTGCTGAGAAGTTCCTGTGAGTGCGCTGGGGTTGGTGATGGTCTGCGGTGGTCGCTCCGGTGATGGCGCAGCGGGGGTTCGGAGCTTGGTGGTTTGGGTTTGTGAGAGTGAGAGAGGTAGTGGGGCTCGGGTTTGGAAAGAGGAGCGAGGGAGGAAAGACGGGGATCGTCGTCGTCGTTGTCATCGTCGTCGTCGGGGATGAGCGGGGTGCAGGGGATCGAGGCTGGGAGTTTTGGAGAGAGGTGAAGTGGGGAAGACGAGAGAACGAGAGTGATGAGGGAGAGAGAAGAAAGGAGTTTGAGGAGCTCGAGGGGTCGTGGTAGAGGTCGTGGGCACGCAGTCAAGGCGTCGGTGACATGGGCGACGTGGGGGCGACGTGCGTTCGCGCAGAAGACGGAATGAGCGGGAAAAGAATGAAGTGGGGAAGAGAAGAGGAGTGGAGCGGGTCGGGTTTGGTGTGTTGGGTGCGGGTAAGGGATTAGGACACAGGCCGAAGGTGGAATTATTTGTGAGGGCTTGGAGTTGGGCCGGGCCGGGGATAGGGAATTTAATTAGTTTTAGTTTATATATATTTTCTGTTGGGGTGGGTTTTAGCATAAATATTTTGTTTTGGTTTTGGATTGATTTTAATTGGTTTAGAAAAACAAATACTACAACCCAAGCAACTAATCTTCACACAAAATTATAATACGGGAAAAATGGGATAACATTCGGGGACTTGGGAAATGTAGAAAAAATTCATAGATGGGAACGGGGATTTACATAGACCTGCTCTTAACTGTTCTAAAGCGACAAACTGTGAGATAACCCTCAAATCGCCTCTTCAGAGCCAGTTGTGACCAGGTAAGCACAAGTGAGGTAAGGAGGGTTCTGCTCATGAATCACCGTGAGACGGGCCTTTTAAAATCACCTTCTCACTTGTCTAGCCTAGGCACCACAAAAGTCATGTTTAGATAAACGACCGAATGCCCACAATCTTCCTTTGTCCTATTGAGCACGACAAGTCCTTAGTTGGCTGAGTCTAGATACTTTTTATTAAGCTTGAGGTGACACTTATGCAATTTAGTGATTTCCGGGGTCTTAGGAAGTGTGATAAAATCCCCACTTAATCAGGATTGGTGTCAGAGCCCCTTAAGTCCGTATTAAATGATGCAATGCGCAAATCAACAAAATTTTGTTTTCAAACAATCAATTCGTTTTTTACTTTAAATGTGGCGCTGCAACAAATACGGTTAGTCTTTTCTTTATCTTTTTGCGGCGATGTTGCTAAGAATCCTGCAAAAACAAGGATATTGGAGCGTCGGGTTTGAGAAGAGGAAGTGTTTAGAGAAATACGTACAAAAAGTGTCGAGTTTAAGAAAACTCGTGTCGATATTGCCTCCGAGAGGTCGAATGGTTCACTTGCGTGGGTCCAACTACCCGGATCTTTGGCACAAAGTGTTCACTCCCCTTGTACTTGAAAATGCCCCCTTGTTCCGCACGATCGCTGCTCACAATCCGTCAAATCTGCAGATGTCGGAAAAATACGGATATTTGAGCCAAAAAGCGGTATGGATAGCCAAAATTCTAAACACAAATAATTAAGAAAATCAAACAATAAAAATTCGATGCAATTAGAACACTGAAAGCAACACAAAATACCAAAAGTGGAAATGTCCCCACCAGGCCGGCGAGATCAGATTTTCATGGTGTGTCGCCGGTTTTTTTGTGTGGGAATGGGCTAAAATTTTGTGTGTTTCCTTAGTGAAATAATGTCATTCTATTTTTATTACTTGATTTTTTCTTTACACCTCAGAGTGTTAGCAGATTACAAATCCAGAGAAGAAAAAGAATATTTGTGTATTTGGGTTGGTTTTGAAAAAGAATGGTTTTATCCGTTTGAATGTGTTAGAAAGTTAATTTTTATACAAAATATGCACAAATTAATCCGAGATTATAAGTATAAAAACGTTACCGTCTCCCCGGCAACGGCGCCATTTGATTGTTACGTTTTTGCCGTGTCGTATTTTAGAAAGAGTTTAGAAATTACCACAATCAAAATGGTGTCACGTGTAGCGAGCCGCGATGAGCACGGATCGTCCGCAGGGAGATGGTAAGTTTTTAGGCTTATATTAACGAGTTAACAATGTATTTTGATTTGTTGATTAAACTAAATGTCGCAACAAGGATATGTATAATAAAAGGACTTGTTAAGGGTAGTAATAGGTTAGCTTGTATGAACGTGAAGTTTGCCGAATCCTTATAGACCCAACTTTGGTATTGACACTAAACAATAGGTAACAACGCGGATTAGGGAACTTAAAATACGGTATTTGCGGCATTTCGCTAAATCCGTTTTCGTTGTCCCTTGTCCTTCCATTGTTATCTCTTGATTCTAGCCTCTGGCAAACCACTAGCAATCCGGTCACGATTAGGAACTATCGGGATAGGATAGGATGCCTAGCGGAGCAGAATTGTGAGTAATTTGCACGGAGTTTCAATTGCAAAGTTTAAGGTTTTTAGCAAATAACATCTTCAAATACAATCTAACCATATTCCTCCCTTAACAAGTACAGCGACTACTCATACATATTTACAAGGTAAAAATAAGAAAAAGGGAAAAGAGTAAGGAACATAATGAAAAATACGAGAAAAGAAAGAAAAAGAGAGAACCAATGAATCCAAGTGTGAATATCTCTAAGTGTTCGTAACCCCGGTGAAGTGTAAAATCCGAACACAAAACTTTAAGGTTGCAATCTTACTTAAGAGGTTGCAAGATCAAAGTAAAGTGAGAATTTCACAAGTTCAAATATGTAAACATAGAACAAGACATGGTAGTCAAAAATGAAAACTTTTTATTGAATCACAAACAAGTTACACTAATCTTGAAGTCAAGAACCTAAATCTTAAGCTTGCAATGTTCAATGAAGAAGTTGCAAGGTCAAGGCAAAGGGGAAAGAGCTCAAGAATTACAAAGGAAAGTAAGCTTACAAATTACAAGAGTTTTGATACAAAACTAAAACAAAAGGTGTCCCATTCCTCATGCCTCTGGTCTGTATTTATAGGCTCAAAAACTGAATAAATAAACAATAAAAATGAGCTGATGTGGCATCAAGGGGGGCCCACAGAAAGATGGAGCCAATCAGAGGAGGTAGAGCCGGCGAGCTCGGCTAGGGGAGGAGTGGGGCCGGCCAGTTTTTAGGGGAAGTTCCTCGAACTTCGTGTGATGGTTAGTGTTGTTTCCAGCATCACTTTGGTGTAGATTATTTTCTCTGGTTTGATCTTATTTGCAGTTTGGGTTTTGGAGGGAAACTTGAATCTTTAAAATCAACACATATCTTGTAGCATTTAATGCATGTCACACTCATGACCACTTGTGTCTTGGGCAGCCCCCTAGGTCCTAGTGCACACTTGTGTACAACTTGTATTGTGTTGGTCCATATAGATAAAAAGTCTGTATACAAGCATGTTGCAAAAGGAAACTTTTAAAATATCGGTCGGTTTGCGGTTCTGGTTGCAGTGTTGGCTCGCAAATGATATATCCATGATTTTGAATGTATTTCCAGTATTTTGTCACGGATACTTGTATTCTATATTACCGAGCAAACAATGGTTAATAGTACCGATATATACAAAAAATACATAATGAATGATCGGTATTAAAATGCAAAATTCTGGTATGAACACCTAGCATGTAAAGACTTATCAGTATAAGTATCGAACTGTTGAGTTACAAGTCAGGTTTCATCATTGATTTCCCCTTACCCTCAAGGTTATGTGTTCAAGTCAGGTATTGATAATGCAAGTTTAAAGCCAACACAGGATCAAGCAGGTACATCTTTTGTCTATGTAGACAACATGTTACATCCGTCAGGACATCAAGTCAGGATTGTTGGCATTAGTAACAAGATCAGGGTACAAGTCAAGTAGTGTGTCAGGACATGTCATGTAGTGCATATGTATCAAATGGACACCAAATGTGAAATTGTAAACGATAATGGGATCACGGTAAATAGTGCTGATGTGAAGATGCATATGTGAATATCTGTAATAACCAATATATATATATATATAAATATATATATGTATTGTTAGATATAGTGCCCTCAGAATCAATTATTGGATCACAGGCACGTGATTGCAATGATTGAGGGAGGACCTATACCGGTAGGACAGTCTTACTCAAGATGATAGTATGATATCTGGTTTATCTTTATCATCGTGTACTGTTTTAGGTGATCTTACAGGTCACTATTGCACGTTGATAGAGCCCTTAGGATTCTTGCTTGACTGCCAGCAGTATGATGGCGATCATATACGTGGGAGCTGGGATCTATAAGCACATCCTTAAAGTGGTCCCTAGTCGTGGGAGTTTCAAGGCTGCGCATCGATACTCCATTAGTAGACTAGTGTATACAGTCGAGACCCCGACGAGGGGCGGTGGCCGGTCTCACAAGCCATTGGTGTCAGTTAGATCACCTAAGATGTATACAGGTGCTCATTGGGTTATGAGTACACCGGACATGGCTCGCCGGGAACATGCTAGTTGGTATTATACCTGACGTCAGATAGCAGTTCCCTGGTGACATGTGTACAGGTTAGTTCATCGATCTGAGATCGTCATTTGTCTCGTGTGAGTTCCCACTGTGCTTTGATTACTACGCTACCACGGATCAAAGGAGTCGTGCAAACAGGTTTTAGTTGGGTACAGTCCCGAGCCACATGGAGGCAGTGAGCGGATTGGCACGGGTTTCGTCTCTCCCGGTATTGGGGGTGAGATCACGCTGTGTCTAGGAGAGCCATTACACGAAGTCCATGGCCAAGGCAGGAGATCTACTGATAGGTATTCCAGTAGTATCTCAGGGTGTTCTGGGCTACACTCCGACACGACTTGTACCGCTTTTGGGGATCTGACTTTTACCAACCCGTAGGCCCGACATGCGATGCTTATAGACGAACGGAACCGACTGTACGGATATTGTCACTGACAGGCTCAGTAGGGTGTTAGGATGAGTTCGCTCATCGACCTCCCTTTTGGTCAATACTTGGTAGTCTGTTACGTACAGCTAGTACCTCTGACGTGCTAGTGGTTAAATCCACAGCCAAAGTATTGATGAGTCTTTAGAGTCCCCAAAGACAGTTATCAAGTTTCGGGAGAAACGTTGTCGAGGCCGTATGATATATGGCAGGGTCCGATCATATACGTGCAGTAGTGCACGGATTATGATCGGGTAGATCATACAAGTGGGCTTTGGTTTAAACCGGATCCTAGTATTAGATTTGTTGGATTACTTTAGTCTCATCGCATTCGCATTCAGTCGGAATGCGGATGCAGGTATGTATATACAGGTGAGGGGTATCCTTGTGATCCGTCATGAGTTTACTTTAGATGTTGCCGTATCTTTTTATTGTTGTAAACATTTGGGTTAATGTTTACATATGGAAATTATGAGCTAGAAATCATGATGAGGTGCATTTATTGTGACACATGCAAACCTAGTGACTCATGGTCTCTTTTATTGTGCATATGTCCCATTTGGTGATGGATTTGTAAGTTGAAATTAGAGGAAGAGAGAGAAGGGCAGCCATATCCCTTTGGGTTTGCTCTTGTATTATTAATTCTTACTCTCATTTTTCATACAACACAAGAAAGAAAAATACCTCTTCTTCTTCTTCCTTCTCTAGCTCATAACCTCCATTTATGGCTTCATCTTCAATCTCCATCCATGCAATGGATGCAAGAGACAAAGTTGTCACAAACATTCTCTACTTCGCCTTGGACACGTCGGCTAGCGAACTTCGTGCCCGAGTTGCTTCGGATGAAGTGGGAGCCCGTAAAAAGACTCGAAGATGTGGTGTCCTTTCCGATGAGGAGATCGAGACCGGAGATGCCGCGAGGAGCTTGGGATGGTGGCCAAAGACCGAAGGACACGGATCGATCGGTATAGTTTTCCAACCCTTTCTCTAGTTGCTAGTTGTAGGTTAATGGTTCGATCCGGGATTTATAGTATACGATAGCACCGGTTTCTAGTTTGAAAAAGTTTTTGTTTCCGCATTTTGGCCTCAGACAGACGGCCGGGGCGTTACCGTAGACTTACATATATATGATTCACATTAGAAAGAACGTTGTTCTAATATAACAGTAATATGATATAATGAGGTTCCGGCATGCAACTAGATATGCAATTGACAGTATGGATACGAACGGATATCGAAAAACGGTAAAACTATAGCATTGGATGCATAATTAAAATACATGTATTATTTTTATTCATATGGATATAAATATATTGATATAGCATGTAGCAAGATAAACTTGCCTGATCGGATCTCACAACGGGATACATACGCCATGTTCGACGTAGGATAAACGTCGTGATACAACTACGCACGTACAAGACTGGACCTGGCTACATAAAGACTTGACCACGCTGGATGGTGACAATGACTGGGTTGCCCAAATCGTCAGCGACGTACGCGACTCCAGCGATGGTCAAGAACTAAGAAGCAAGAAAGAAAGAAGAAAGAAAAGAGAAGAAGGAGATGGAGGGAATGGGTTGTGGTATTGACTTGGGGTCTCTGAGGAAGAGGAAACGAGGGGGTGACAACGGCGCGAAGGGCAGTTGTCGACGTCAAAGGCAGAGGGGTTTCTTGGGTTGGTTCGGTGCTCGGGTTTGTAGTGTCGGGGTTTGTGGTGTCGGGGGTTTGCAGGGAGGTGAAAAGAAGAGTGATGGATGAGGATGACGGCGGCGAGGTGAGGTCGACGAGGTGGTGAGGTGATCGGCGGTGATGGTTCAGGCATCGGGTTATGGTTTTCGGGTGATGGGTTCTCGAGGTCTGCAGTGGGTTGTGAGCTCGGGAATGGAGAAGAGGGATGATAGGAGGTAGTGATGAGGGTGGTGGCGATGGGGTGAAGGTCTTCGACGATAAGAGGTTGACGGCGAGGTTGGGTGGTTTTCTTGGGTTGCTCGGGTTTGTTTGTAGGTGTAGGAGGAGAGAGGAAGAAGAAGGGATGATGACGAGGATGAGGAGGTGATGAAGGTGAGGTTGAGACGATCGTAAAGAGGTCGGCGACTAGGGCTTGGATTTTGAGTGTGGGTTCTCGCGGAGATAGAGGAGGAAGAATGAAAGAGAGGTATTTACAAAAAATTTAATTTGGATAAATATATTTTATATATATATGGGAGGGAGATGGAGTGAGTAGAGAGAGAGGGAGAGGAGAGAGAGAGATGGATATATAAAATATTTATTAGTTATTAATATATATATATATATACACACACACATGCGTGCGTGATTTTAAAACTGTTAGGTTTTTAAAATATTTTAATATATATTCTAGGTTTTTATTGCTAATACAAAAATACTCTTAAAAATCCCCGGATCACTTCTAAAAATCTAGTTTTAAAATACGGATAATATAGGTATCAGCCAACGCCATAATGCGATGGCCGGTTAAATAAAATGCATACCCCTAAGAACGGATATACGTAAATACACGTAGCAATCCAAACGAGTCCGTTTCATCAAACTGGACATGAACACGATGTCTGGATGCAACCATAGGGTATGTGGTATGATACAGGCCATGCTAGATATTAAAAAATATTATTTGACTATAATTTATATTATTTAAAAATATATGCAGATATTAAAATATGATACATGTATATATCAAATCTAAATATGCACGGATCCTCCGTACTGGTAAAGATATAACGTAATCTTGAACCATAATGGGTTTCAAATATGCGGGTCAGGTCGGATATAACTGAAAGTGTTTGTTAGCGCCACCACTGGGTTTTACTAGCATCAAGCATGCCAATTTAAAAAAATTCGAAGTGCTAATCAACACTAAACTAGATCTTAAACTAGATAATTAGGGTTTTAAGCATGATATCAAAAACTATACTAAGAGAAAAATGCTACAACTTTTGTAGACCATGTCCTTCTCTTCTCAAGCTCTATATAATAGTCCACGCGACTCCACTAGGATCCACTTGAAGTTGGATCGATCTTCCTTTGCGATCATCATGCCGAAGATGATCCACCTGAAGCTCCGCTGATCCAAGCTATCTCTTCACTAAACTCTTTAGTGAAGTAAACACACTACACCAAAGTACTAATTTTGTGTAGGATGGTGAAGTAGGGGTGTTGTTTTTTCACTAGGGTTCGCTCAAGCTCAAGGGTTCACAACTCATGTGAGGGATTGAGCTTGGAGGTGGAGATGAAGAAGATGGAGAGCTAGAGAGAAGAACTCATCAAATGAGCTCAAGTGAAGAAGAATGAACAAGTGTTCAAGCATCAAGTGAAAAAGGAAGTGAAAAATGGCTTATATCTTTTTTTCAATAATTGAAGCATCCATTTTAAAACTATAATCAAATGGAACCATGCTTCAATAGTGAGTCAAGACCAATATAATAATCATCAAAGCCATGCTTCTCCCATTCCATAAAAAGTCTCCCCATTTTCCACCTTATTTTCTATTTTCCAAAAAAATAGAAAATTCAACCATGCTTCTTAACACACACACACACATATCAAATATATATATATATATATATATATATATATATATATACATACATACATACATACATACATACATACATACATATATTAATATATATATTAAGAAAATAATTAGTAAGCAAATAATATTAGTTAATATATAATTATATCAAATATAATATGTATCAAATTATTAAATCAACACTTGGTTTAATAATCCGGTTATATCACATACAACCGACTAATATCATTTATGTGTATATCATATTATCAAATCAATACTTGATTCAATAATCTGGTTATATCACATATAACCTAACCAATAACAAATAACCGCCAGATTAGAATACGGTATCACATACTCGTATTTAATCTGGCCCCCTCACATATCAGCATATGCGCCCTACTTCGTTTCGCCTGAACTAGGAAACTTCTGTGTGGGACTCTAAAGACTCGTCAATACGCCAGCAGTATGTAATGATCACATCAGTTACCTACAAGCCGTCAGCGGTACTAGCTGGACATAACGGCTACACAGGTATTGAGCGATTAGAAGATCAACAAGCAAGCTTGTCCAAACTCCTATGAAACCTATAAGTAATACTTACCTTACAGTCTGGTCTTTTCGTCTAATATGTCGCAAATCGAGTCTGGGGATGGAATCGTCAGACCCCAATAACTTGATAAGTCATGCCTGTTGGATATAGTGCTCTCAAAGTCAAATATTGGATCGCAGACACGTGATTGCAATGATTGGGGGAGGACCTATACCAGTAGGGAAGTCTTACTCGAGATGACAGTATGCTATCTGGTTTGTCTTTATCATCGTGTACATGGTTTAGGTGATATTACAGATCACTATTACACGTTGATAGAGCCCTTAGAATTCTTACTTGACTACCAGCAGTATGATGGTGATCATATACGTGAGAGTTGGGTAGTCTATAAGCACATCCTTAAAGTGTCCCTAGTCGTGGGAGTTTCGAGACTGGGCATCGATACTCCGATAGTAGACTAGTGTAAACGATCGAGACCCCGATGAGGGGCGGTGGCTGGTCTCACAAGCCATTGGAGTCAGTTGGTTCACCTAAGACGTATACAGGTGCTCATTGGGTTATAAGTACACCGGACGGACTTACCGGGAAAATGCTAGTTGGTGATATACCCAGCATCAGATAGCAGTTCCCTGGTGACATGTGTACATGTTAGTCTATCGACTTGAGATCGTCATTTGTCTCGTGTGAGTTCCCACTGTGCTTTGATTGCTACCCTACCACGGCTCAAAGGAGGCGTGCAAACATGTTTTAGTTGGGTACAGTCCCGAGCCACATGGAGGCAGTGAGCAGATCGGCAGGGGAATCGTCTCTCCAGGTATTGGGGGTTAGATCGCGCTGTGTTTAGGAGAGCCATTACACGAAGTCCTTGGCCAAGGCAAGTAAGATTTACTGGTAGGTATTCCAGTAGTATCTCAGGGTGTTATGGGCTACACTCCGACACGACTTGTACCGCTTTTGGGGGTCTGACATTTACCAGCCCCCTAGGCCCGACATGCGATGCTCATAGATGAACGGACCGGACTGTACGGATATTGTCACTGGCAGGCTCAGTAAGGGTTTCTGGATGAGTTCGCTCATCAGCCTCCCTTTTTGGTCAATATATGGGTAGCCGTTACGTACAGCTAGTACCACCGACGTGCTTGTGGTTAAACCCACTGCCAGCGTATTGACGAGTCTTTAGAGCCCCCCATAGAAAGTTTCCTAAGTTCGGGCGAAACGTTGAGGAAGCCATATGGTATTATGGCTGGGTTCGATCATATACGTACACTTATGCACGGATCATGATCGGACGGATCATACTAGTGGGCTTTGGATTAAGCCGGATCCTAGTATTAGATTTGTTGGATTACTTTCGTCTCATTGCATTCCCATTCAGTCGGAATGCGGATGCAGGTTTGTATATACAGGTGAGGGGTACCCTTGTGATCCGTCACGAGTTTACTTTAGATGTTGCTATTCCCTTTTTGGATTAAACATTTTGGTTTAAATTCTTTGTTGTGGAAATTATGAGTGGAAATCATCATGAAGAGCAATTAATGAGGCATCTGCATGGGTGATGACTCATGATCTTATTTTTTCTGCTATGTCATCATTTGTGATTAATTATTTGGTTGAAATGATGTATGGAGATAGAATGGACAGCCACAAGTAGTGGGGTTGGTCTTGAGATTTAGTTCTAGTGCTCTCATTTTTTATTCTAACACAATAATAAGTCTAGCTCTTCTTCTTCTTCCTTCTCTAGCTCATAAGTTTCATCCATGGCTTCATCTTCAACCTGTATCCATACAATCTCATGAGTTGAGAATCAATGGATGTTTAGAGATAAAGTTATCACACACATTATCTACTTCACCTTGGACATGTCGGCTAGCAAATTTCATGTCCGAGTTGCTTCGATTTGAAGCGGGAGCCCGTTAAAAGACTTCATGATGTGGTGCCCTTTTCGACGAGGAGATCGGAGATCGAAGATGCCACGAGGAGCTAGGGACGGTGGTTAAAGACCGAAAGACACAGATCGATCGGTATCGCCATTCTAATTTCTTGTAGATTGCTAGTTTAGCGTTAATGGTACGATCCGGGTGAAAGTCTGCGTTAGCGCCAGTGTCATAAAAGTTTTTGTTTCCGCGTTTGGTCTCGGATTGACGGCCGGGGCGCTACCGTAGACTTACATGGTATCAGAGCCACACAATTAACCCTTTACTAGCTTGTTCTATGTTGTTTAAAACATCGATCGAATGAAATTTCCAAAACCGCGTTTCCACTTTATGCTGTTTCTGTCGAAATTTTTTTGTCGTCGAAAAATTATTTTGAGTATGTCAGAAAATCATCCAGGCGTTTTTAAGACTACTGTAGAAATTTGGTAAACTGATACCAAAAGAACGCCGTGGAACCGCGGCATAACCCACGTTTTGGCCGTGGTTCCGCCGCCGTTTTGGGGCTTCAGTGCACCATTTTTTCTTCAGGTTGTCTTTATTGTGGAATTGTGGTTTCTGGAGTATTTTGTTAGGACCCAGATTTGTTTGAGTACTGGATTTGTACTTGGGGCCCACTTCGGGAAATTTTGTCGATCGAAATTTTAAATATGTTATTTCACAGTACTTACATTAGTATCTGCGACCGTGAATGTCATTCGAACGGTAAATCTTGTCTAATTGCTATAG
Source organism: Agapanthus africanus (assembly GCA_030015575.1). NCBI lineage: Eukaryota > Viridiplantae > Streptophyta > Magnoliopsida > Asparagales > Amaryllidaceae > Agapanthus > Agapanthus africanus. Next base: position 124,683,593 of record CM057343.1, read on the forward strand.
TCCTTTTAGATGAGTTTGCGAACGTGACAGACGTTGATGTTCTGTGTTGTGCTGTGATGTTGCGGATTTGTCGTGGTGGATAGCTTGGGTGCAATATTAGTACTGTTTTGTTTTATTTGTACATTTGATATCGTAGGGCGAGCGTCCGACATGTGGACTACCGTCACTGCTTGTTTATATATTATTCTTTTGGGGCACGACCGGGTTGAGCTCGATATCACCGTTGTACATATTTTCTTTTCTGTATTAGGATTACCCCGCGGTGGGGTGCACGGATAGCCGGGTTCTGGAGGGCAACATGCCTGCTTCTCATAGCTTTGAGACGGAGGGGGCTTCACTCTAGAATTGGCGGGCTATTCGCTGCACTCGTAGGGGTACAGGTTGACCCAAGGAGTGGTGCTCAAGTTACCGGATTCCATGATGTGCTGGGTAGTCCATTCACTTTGCTGAAGGGGCTGCCTCGCTTTAGGTTTTGGCGGGTAACTTACCGCACTCGTAGGGGTCTAGGTTTTCATTGCACAAGCTATCCACACGACCAGGGGAACGTTGGGTTTCACTTGTGGCTCAAAGGAAACCGGGGCTCCTAGATTATCTGTATTGTTCTGTGATACTTATTATTTTACTGTGATGTTGCATTTATCACGCCTGGAGTGATTATTATATATTGATATATATACTAGTAGATGTTGTATATTTTTTACACCCGCGCTAGTCCAGCCCCCGCTCTGTCGTTAGTTAATTAATCTAACAGGTGATGACGGGACCCAGTGGCGAATGCGGATGGCATATACGTACATCATATTTTCGTTCTTTTTGGTGTGATTAATTGATGGGACTGCATTGATTCTGATCAATGCAAGGAAAACAAAGCTGTTTGATGTTGTTGGAACAATTTTCAAAAAGTTGTTATTACAAGGACGTTCACTTTTGTTTTGCACAGTGGTATTCGGTTATGAATATCCAGCACCTCATTCTGCGAGGCAAGGGCCGACATCCCTTCATTGGGAGTGACCCCTTGGACAGAAGTTTGCGTCAGGGTAATAACTTCACTATAGTCGATAATTTTTTCTTTACATTATGGTATTCAGTTTGGAATATCCTGCACCTCATTCTACGGGAAAAGAGCCGAGATCCTTTCACTGGGAGTGACCTCTTTAGCAAAGGTTTTCGCCACTATATATTTGTAAAAAGCTATCCGGTTCCTTAAACGATATCAAGATCATTACGTTAAAGGTTTTTCGCCAAAAACCATTCGTAGCCCTCCGTCATTTCAGACGGGTAGCACTTAGTATTCATGCTATGTGTGTTGGCCTTCGTCAAGACATAGTGAATGGTAGCTATTTGTTACTTTTCTGTTGCATAGATAGATGCGTTGGTTTGGGACAGTCGTACTGCTATTTTGGCCTTCGTCAAGTGTATGTACGGGTGGGTTCAAATTAACCTGGATGATGACGGGTAGAACTTGACATGTGACTTACGATATGTTGGCCTTCGTCAAGATCATAAGAGCATAGGGTAAAAATCACATCGAGAGTTTCTAAAGAAACTGAAACTTTCCAGGCATGTGCATACCTTCTGGAGTGTAATAACGTGAGTGGATTCCGTCACGTTATCATGCGATGATAGTTGGATCCCGCTCCCACTGATGAGTTGGTTTACTCCTCGGGTGATCCCAACTAATTCTTCTTTCATGTTTGGAGGAGAATTTGAAGATACAGTGGGAGACATCCTGATTAGATAAATTGATGACCATTCTGATCTAGGTTAGAGTGCACGCGGAGTGTCTCTTTTCTCTCTCTCTTTGATAGCGACCATGGCCCGACCCTAGACTATGACTCAGTGACCAAGTTAACCGAACCTTCTTAAAACACTGACTTTTGGATTGTCTGAGTTGCATACATCATTTCCACTCCTTCTTTTACCCTTTGCATTTCTCCAGAACACCCCGTATCATTACGAACATCCACTTCCATTGGATAAATCTATCGTATGGTTATATATGAACTCGAAAGAACTTGTTCCAAATTCGAGGATGGATTCTGGTTCTGAAGAGATTGAATATGATTATTCAGTTGTTTTTTTCTTTTTACCATCTCTCAGGTTATGAGGGCTCCTAGGATTAGGAGAGAGTACACCTATTGCGCTTATTGGATAGTCTTCTTCCATACCATAGGTAGGTGCCAACAGATAGGGAATGAAGAAATCCAATTAGCCTAAGTGTGGTGTGCAGGAGGTAATAAGTAAAGACAAATAAAGGGATTAGAAAGAGGGCAAAGTAAATTGCGACTGCGATCATTCACGACCAAACCACGTATTTCATCGCCACTCCTACTTCACCTTCGTATTTCTCCCGAACACTCTGTGTCACTACGAAGATCCACAATTATTGGATACTCCATCATATGGTAACTCGATGGAACTTGTTCCAGTTCGGGGATGGATTCTGATTCAGGAGAAATAGGAATAAGGTTTATTCAGTTGTCTTTTATCTTTACCTTCTCTCAGGTTGCGAGTACTCCTAGGATTAGAAGAGTACACCTGTTATGCTTATTGGATAGTCTTCTTCCAAACCATAGGCTGGTGCCGAACGGTAGGGACGGAAGAAAACCACTTAGCCTAAAGGGGTGTACAGAAGGTAATGAGTAAAGACAAATAAAGGGATTTGGAGAGATGGCAAGGAAATATACAATGACAGTCATGAATCTGATAATGGAAGAGGAATTACTAGGAATATCCAGATACCCCTTCGAAACATTTTCATATTTCAGTTTCACTGTGCATTGTTAATAGAAAACTGATTTCCCAATTAAACCTTGCTCCAGGGTATGAATTTACCAGGTATGATTCTCACATCTGTATGGTTTTACAGATGTTGAGTGGGAGTAAGTTATTGGGAATTAGGTGATCATCCTCATTATATCGGAATTCGTTGTAATTGGTGATATTTGAGGAAATCGTCTGGGTACAGTCTTCAACCTACAACACACAGAGTTTGACTTTTTAAACTCGGGGGACTTATATAAAGTGTTGTCCAGTGTCTATTAGGACAGAGGGGTTGTTCCTCGTACTATATTCTGTTTACTTGTGACTTCTCCAGTTTTATACAAGTGTTTCGTAGAAATACAAGGTCTAATTTTTGAGAAGTTATGGGTACAAGAATAAAGTAGAGAATCACGTATTGCAAGTATCAGGATTCTTCAAGGTGATCGAAGATGTACATACTGTTGGATATAGTGCCCTCAGAGTCAATTATTGGATCACAGGCACGTGATTCCAATGATTGAGGGAGGACCTATGCCGGTAGGACAGTCTTACTCAAGATGATAGTATGCTATCTGGTTTATCTTTATCATCGTGTACTGCTTTAGGTGACCTTACAGGTCACTATTGCGCGTTGATAGAGCCCTTAGGATTCTTCCTTGACGGCCAGCAGTATGGTGGCGATCATATACGTGGGAGCTGGGGTCTATAAGCACATCCTTAAAGTGGTCCCTAGTCGTGGGAGTTTCAAGACTGCTCATCGATACTCCATTAGTAGACTAGTGTATACAGTCGAGACCCCGACGAGGGGCGGTGGCCGGTCTCACAAGCCATTGGTGTCAGTTAGATCACCTAAGATGTATACAGGTGCTCATTGGGTTATGAGTACACCGGACAGGACTCGCCGGGAACATGCTAGTTGGTATTATACCTGATGTCAGATAGCAGTTCCCTGGTGACATGTGTACAGGTTAGTTCATGGACCTGAGATCGTCATTTGTCTCGTGTGAGTTCCCACTGTGCTTTGATTACTACCCTACCACGGATCAAAGGAGTCGTGCAAACAGGTTTTAGTTGGGTACAGTCCCGAGCCACATGGAGGCAGTGAGCGGATTGGCAGGGGTTTCTTCTCTCCCGGTATTGGGGGTGAGATCGCGCTGTGTCTAGGAGAGCCATTACACGAAGTCCTTGGCCAAGGCAGGAGATCTACTGGTAGGTATTCTAGTAGTATCTCAGGGTGTTCTGGGCTACACTCCGACACGACTTGTACCGCTTTTGGGGGTCTGACTTTTACCAACCCCCTAGGCCCGACATGCGATGCTCATAAACGAACGGACCGGACTGTATGGATATTGTCACTGACAGGTTCAGTAGGGTGTCAGGATGAGTTCGCTCATCGACCTCCCTTTTGGTCAATACCTGGTAGCCCGTTACGTACGGCTAATACCTCTGACGTGCTAGTGGTTAAATCCACAGCCAAAGTATTGACGTGTCTTTAGAGTCCCCCACAGACAGTTTCTCAAGTTTCGGGCGAAACGCTGTAGAGGCCGTATGGATTTATGGCAGGGTTCGAACGTACGCATGCACTTATGCACGTGTTATGGTTCGGACGGTTAATACTAGCGGGCTTTGGTTTAAGCCGGATCCTAGTATTATACAGTGTGGATTTTGTCTCATTGCATTTGTATTCGGTCGGAATACAAATGCGGGTATGTATATACAGTCGCGGGGTTTTCCTGTAATTTATTACGGGATCGCTTTTTTGAAGTTGCCAGTTTGCATTCCGTTTCGGCCATTTTCCTTTCTTTCTTTCTTTGGCTGAATTTTCAATGGAGGGGATTATTTGCAAATATGCAAATTAGCAAAATGGAGGGTGTTTTTTTGTGGTGGAGGATTCATGATGGTTCGAGCATCCTTTGACTTCTTTTTTGTTCATCATTACTTGCTTTATGGAGTTGGGATTGGTGATGGGTTCTTGATGAGACTTTGGTGTGACATTCTTCATGATTATCACCCATTCTCTTTCTTGCATGATTTTTCCTCCCTCCTCCATTATCATGGCCGGCCACACAATGAGAGGGGGCTGTCCAAATTTTGGGGTGGGATTAGTATCTCATTTGCTTGGACAAAAATGATATAGCTCCATCTCAAAGTTCATCTCCTTCACCTCCGCTCCAAAAATGGCAACTTCATTAACCGTTGAGACATAGCGTTCTACATTCAGTCTACAGCAATCATGGACACGTCGGCTTGCCAACTTCATGTCCGAGTTGCGTCGGTTTAGAGGTGGGAGCCCGTAAAAAGACTCGGTGATGTGGTGCCCTTTCCGACGAGGAGATCGAGACCGGAGATGCCGCGGGGAGATCGGGATGGTGGCCGAAGATCGAAGGACACGGATCGCTCGGTATAGCTCTCTACCCTTTCTCCAGTTAGTTAGTAGTAGGTTAATGGTCCGATCCGGATTTATAGTCCGCGGTAGCGCCGGTTTCTAGTTTGAAAAAGTTTTTGTTTTCCGCATTTTGGCCTCGTACAGACGGCTGGGGCGCTACCGTAGACTTACATGGTATCAGAGCCAGGCCATTAACCATTTCTAGCTTGCTCTAACGTGTTTAGAACTCGATCGAACGAAATTTCCAAAAACCACAATTTCAAAAGCATCAGTTTTTGTCGATTCTGTTTTGTTGTCAAAAAATTATTTGGTATATTGCAGAAATATGTGCAGGCTTTTTCAAGAGAACTGAAGAAATTTGGTTGGCTGATTTCACTATAGAGCGGCGGATCCGCGGCCATATCAACGTTTAGGCCGCGGATCCGCCGCCGTACTGTAGCCACAGTGCACCAAATTTCTTCAGTAGTTCTCTGTGTTGGAATTGGGGTTTTTGGTATATTTAGTTTGGGCCCAGATTTATTTTGAGTGCTATAGTTGTGCATGGGGCCCACTTCGGGAATTTTTGTCGATCGAAAATTTTAAACATGTTAGTTCACAGTATTTACATTATATCTGCGACCGTGAATGTCATTTGATCGGTAAATCCTGTCTAATTGCTATAGTTCTTTTAGACGGATTTGCGAACGTGACATTCACGTTGATGTTTTATGTTGTGCTATGATGTTGCGGATTTGTCGTGGTGGATAGCCTGAATGCAATGTTAGTACAGTTTGGTTGTATTTGCACATTTGATATTGCGGGGCGAGCATCCGACATGTGGACTGCCGTCACTGCCTGTTTGTATATTATTCTTTTGGGGCACGACCGGGCTGAGGTCGATGTACCCGTTGTATATATTTTACTTTCTGTACTAGGATTACCCCGCGGTGGGGTGCACGGATAGCCGGGTTTTAGAGGGAAACGGGCCCGCATCTCATGGCGTTGAGATGGAGGGGGCTTCACTCAAGAATTGGCGGGCTATTCGCCGCACTCGTAGGGGGTAATGGTTGACCCAAGGAGGGGTGCCCAAGTTACCGGATTCCGTGAAGTGCTGGATGGTCTATTCACGTTGCTGAAGGGGGCTGCCTCGCTTCAGGTTTTGGTGGGTAACTTGCCGCGCCCGTAGGGGTCTAGGATTTCATTGCACAGGCTATCCACACGACCAGGGGAACGTCGGGTTTTAGTAGCAGCTCTATGAAACCCGGGGATCCCAGATATCTGTATTGTTCTGTGATGCTTATTACATTTCTGTGATGTTGCATTTTATCACGCCTTGAGCGATTACTATATATTGATATATATATACTAGTAGATGTTGTATATGTTTTGCATCCGCGCTAGTCCAGTCCCCGCTCTGTCGTTAGTTAAGTAACCCAACGGGTGATGACGGGACCCAGTGGCGAATGCGGATGGCATATACGTACATCGTATTTTCGTTCTTTATTGGTGTGATCAATTGATGGGACTGCATTGATTCGGATCAATGCAAGCTAAACAAACCTATTCTGATGTTGTTGGAACATTTTTCAAAAGGCTGTTATTGCAAAGACGTTCTCTTTTGTTTTGCACAGTGGTATTCGGTTATGAATATCCAGCACCTCAGTCGACGAGGCAAGGGCCGAGATCCTTTCACCGGGAGTGACCCCTTGGACAGAATTTTGCGTCAGGGCAATAACTTCACTATAGTCGATTACTTTTGCTTTGCATCGTGGTATTCAGTTGGAATATCCTGCACCTCATTCTACGGGGAAAGAGCCGAGATCCCTTCACCGAGAGTGACCTCTTTAGCAAAGGTTTTCGCCACTATATTTTTATAAAAAGCTATCCGGTTCCTTCAACGATATCAAGTTCATTACGTTAATGGTTTTTCGCCAAAAACCATTCGTAGCCCTCCGTCATTTCAGACGGGTAGCACGTAGTATTCATGCTATGTTTGTTGACCTTCGTCAAGGCATAGTGAATGGTAGCTGCTTGTTACTTTTCTGCTGCATAGATAGATGCGTTGGTTTGGGACAGTCGTATAGCCTTGTTGACCTTCGTCAAGGGCTTGTACGGGTGGGTTCAAATTAACCTGGACAATGACGGGTAGAACTTGACGTGTGACTTATGATTTGTTGACCTTCGTCAAGGTCATAAGAGCATAGGGTTAAAATCACATCGGGAGTTTCTAAAGAAACTGAAACTTGCCAGATATGCGCATACCTTCTGGAGTGTGATAATGTGAGTGGATTCTATCACGTTATCATGCAATGATAGTTGGATCCCGATTCCCACTGATGAGTTAGTTTACTACTCCGGTGATCCCGACTAATTCTTCTTTTAGGTTTGGAGGAGAATTTGACGTTACAGTGGGAGGTTTCCTGATTAGATAAAGTGATAACCATTCTGATCTAGGTTAGAGTGCACGCTGAGTGTTTCTTTTCTCTCTCTCTTTGGTAGCGACCATGGCCCGACCCTTGACTATGACTCAGTGACCAAAATTAACCGAACCTTCTTAAACACTGGCTTTTGGATTGTCAGAGTTGCATACCTCATTGCCACTCCTACTTTTACCCTTTTCTCCAGAACACCCCGTATTACTACGAACGTCCACTTCCATTGGATAAAACCATCGTATGGTTATATACGAACTCGAAGGAACTTGTTCCAGATTCGAGGATGGTTTCCGGTTCTGGAGAAAACGAATATGACTATTCAGTGGTCTTTTCCTTTTACCTTCTCTCAGGTTGTGAGTGCTCCTTGGATTAGGACAGTACACCTATTACGCTAATTGGATAGTCTTCATCCAAACCATAGGCAGGTGCCGAACGGTAGGGAATGAAGAAAACCAATTAGCCTAACGATGGTGTACAGAAGGTAATAAGTTAAGAAAAATAAAGGGGTTAGAAAGAGAGCAAAGTAAATTGCGACTGCTATTCACGACCAAAACCAAGTATTTCATCGCCACTCCTACTTCACCTTTGTATTTCTCCAGAACAATCCGTATCACTACGAAGATCCACAGTTATTTAGATACTCCATCGTATGGTTATATACGAACTCGAAGGGAACTTGTTCCAGTTCGGGGATGGATTCTGGTTCAGGAGAAATAGGAATAAGGTTTATTCAGTTGTCGTTTATCTTTACCTTCTCTCGGGTTGCGAGTGCTCCTAGGATTAGGACAGTACACCCATTATGCTTATTGGATAGTCTTCTTCCAAACCATAGGCTGGTGCCGAAAGGTAGGGAAGGAAGAAAACCATTTAAGCCTAAAGGGGGTGTACAGAAGGTAACGACTAAAGAAATATAAAGGGATTTGGAGAGATGGCAAAGAAATATACGGTTACAGTTATGAATCTGGATAATGGAAGAGGCATTAATAGGAATACCCGGATACCCCTTCGAAACATTTACATATTTCAGTTTCACTGTGTACTATTAAAAGAAAACTGATTTCCCAATTAGACACTTGCTCCGGGTATGTATTTACCAGGTATGAATCTTTCATCTGTATTGTTTTACAGATGGTGAGTGGGAGTAAGTTATTGGGAATTGGGTGATTATCCTCATTATATCGGGATTCGTTGTAATTGGTGATATTTGAGGAAATCGCCTGGGCTGTTTGCCGGACGGCAGATATTTGGTTTTGAATATCCGTTGTTATGCACCAATTTCAAATTGATATATCTGTACGTTTATTTTCATAAAGTGAGATATAACTTTTTGAAATTATGTCGGTGACATTTACCTATATCAGTGAATGGTTAGGTAAAGAGGAATAAACAACGGTGTAATTCTTCTTAACCATAAGTACAGTTTTCAATCTACGACACACAGGGAATGAGTTGTTGGACTCAGGGACATATACAGAGTATTGTATGTTGTCCAGTGTCCATTAGGACAGAGGGGTTGGTACTCGTACCGTATTCTGTTTACTTGTGAATTCTCTAGTTCTTAGACATGTGCTTCGTAGAAACACAAGGTCTATGTTTTGAGAAGTTATAGGTATAAGAATAGAGTAGAGAACCAGGTGTTGCAAGTATCGGGATTCATAAACATGATCGAAGATGTAGATACTTATGTATGGTATTCAGATGATAGTAATGGTTTTAAGAAAACTTGCTTCTTTTTCAGGTTACTCATATATGGATGCATTCCTAAGTTGAGTAACGCTGATCGGCCTCCTTCCATTTAGTTGACATGCACTGGAGATAGCTGCATGATTTGAATCTGGTTCCAATTAAATCAGTGCCTCTGTTTCTGTATTGGATATAGAACGGTTCATATCTTAACGATGTTAAGGTACGGGGAGTTGTCCGGCTTATGGTTAAAACCAGACTCTGGATAACTCAAGGCACGTTTCCGTAATGGTTGTTTGTGGGTTGACCCGGGCTATGACGAGGGTTGACTTTCTACCATCTGGAAGATCAATAGTGATATTGTTCTAGACTCGCCACAGTTTTAATAAAAATGGATTTTTTTCAGAAAACTGTAGTGGGAGTATAGTAGAACTGGAAGTGATTCCAGAACCACAAACGATTACTGAAAATTTGATAAGAACCTAAAGATTCAATCTGGTTTGACATTCCAATTGCCACTCCGCAGATATGGTGGGTAACCTCAGGCACTCGAGACGTACTTCGGTATGCTCAAGGACGGTGACAGGGAGGTTCTTGTTTACCCAGACTTGACACTACAGTTGTTCCAGAGTATGAGACCTGGCAGGAAGATGAGTATAGCGTCGTTTTGAACTGGCTTTAGAAGCGTACGTGTATATGACTCTGCCAGAGGGTTGTCACAGTCAGTGGGAGCAGCGGAAGCTTGGTGGACAAGTAGCTTATGTCTATTGTTGGACTAAAGCAGGTATAGCGGAGATAGATCATCTATTTCTGATGTGACAGTCATAGGTTTGACTTAATCAGAATAGGGGATGGATTTGTTAAGAAGGTAGTAGGGTGTGATGTCCTGGTATTTGGATGACATACACAGAGTAGGAAGTGAAATTCCTATACTACGATCGGTTATACATTGGTCGTCACACAGTGGTTTCTCCACAAAGGACATGGATATTACATTAGATATTCTTGTTACTAGATTTATGGTTTTAGATCTAGATTTGGGTAGTATCCCAATCTGGGTACTTAGACAGTATTCTAAAGGTTTTTTAGAATGGACGACTCCTGGCATGGTAGTATACCTGCAGGTGATGGAGTCACCCTCTCTAAAGGTGTCTTACAGGCTAAAGGGGAGAGGGATGCGCATGATTGGCAGATCACTTGCTTAGGCAATTGAGTCAATCATGAGATGTCAAGTACTACACCAGATATTGTTTTTGCACGAGCTGCAATAAGTTGATATTGATCCAATCCTGGAGAAACGATCGGAAGCAGTTTTAGAACATAAGTGGATGTTCTAGGGATATGATAACGACAGCCTCATTCGGGAGACAATTATCATTCCAGGCTTCCAAGGTGACCTGGATGACAGAGTGACTGTCAGAGTTATAGTTTTCCCTCTGACGAGGGGCAGTATTTTGGATAGGTGGTCCAAGGGGATACTGAGGGAGGTATGGCGCAGGATACTGATTAAGTTCAGTTGTTGATACAGTCTAAGAAATTTGGATTTGGAGTTCATTTATGAACTAGGTCCCATCAGATATCCAGACATATTCTAAGACAGGTATTGCTCATTTCGGGAGATGGTTTTCTCCGCGAACTTAAGATAAAGAGAGACACAGAAAGAAACATCAGAGCGGATCCACTCACTGAGGTTATTCCTCGAACGCAATAGTTTCGTAAACGGGTTTTGTGAGACTAGATTAGTAGAGGAGTTGGGTGTTCGGTATCACACGGGCTGTGAGTATGCGATATCGCAATAATTAGCCTTGAGTGCAAGTGGGAGATTGTTGGATATAGTGCCCCCAGAGTCAATTATTGGATCACAGGCACATGATTACAATGATTGAGGGAGGACCTATGCCGGTAGGACTGTCTTACTCAAGATGATAGTATGCTATCTGATTTATCTTTATCATCGTGTACTGCTTTAGGTGACCTTACAGGTCACTATTGCGCGTTGATAGAGCCCTTAGGATTCTTTCTTGACGGTCAGCAGTATGATGGCGATCATATACGTGGGAGCTGGGGTCTATAAGCACATCCTTAAAAGGTCCCTAGTCGTGGGAGTTTTCGAGACAGGGCATCGATACTCTAGAGTAGACTAGTGTATACAGTCGAGACCCCGACGAGGGGCGGTGGCCGGTCTCACAAGCCACTGGTGTAAGTTGGTTCACCTAAGATGTATACATATGCTCATTGGGTTACGAGTACACCGGACAGGACTCGCCGGGAACATGCTAGTTGGTTTTATACCTGACGTCAGATAGCAGTTCCCTGGTGACATGTGTACAGGTTAGTTCATGGACCTGAGATCGTCATTTGTCTCGTGTGAGTTCCCACTGTACTTTGATTACTACCCTACCACGGCTCAAAGGAGTCGTGCAAACAGGTTTTAGTTGGGTACAGTCCCGAGCCACATGGAGGCAGTGAGCGGATCTGCAGGGGTTCGTCTCTCCCGGTATTGGGGGTGAGGTCGCGCTGTGTCATGGAGAGCCATTACACGAAGTCCTTGGCCAAGGCAGGAGATCTACTGGTAGGTATTCTAGTAGTATCTCAGGGTGTTCTGGGCTACACTCCGACACGACTTGTACCGCTTTTGAGTGTCTGACTTTTTCCAACCCCCTAGGCCCGACATGCGATGCTCATAGACGAACGGACCGGAATGTACGGATATTGTCACTGACAGGCTCAGTAGGGTGTCAGGAAGAGTTCGCTCATCGACTTCCCTTTTGGTCAATACCTGGTAGCCCGTTACGTACGGCTAATATCTCTGACGTGCTAGTGGTTAAATCCACAGCCAAAGTATTGACGAGTCTTTAGAGTCCCCCACAGACAGTTTCTCAAGTTTTGGGCGAAACGCTGTAGAGGCCGTATGGATTTATGGCAGGGTTTGAACGTACGCGTGCACTTGTGCACGTGTTATGGTTCGGACGGATAATACTAGCGGGCTTTGGTTTAAGCCGGATCCTAGTATTATACAGTGTGGATTTTATCTCATTGCATTTGTATTCGGTCGGAATACAAATGCGGGTATGTATATACAGTCGCGGGGTTTTCCTGTAATTTATTACCGGATCGCTTTTTTGAAGTTGCCAGTTTGCTTTCCGTTTCGGCCATTTTCCTTTCTTTCTTTCTTTGGCTGAATTTTCCATAGAGGGGCTTATTTGCAAATGTGCAAATTAGCAAAATGGAGGGTGTTTTTTTGTGGTGGAGGGTTCAAGATGGTTCTAGCATCCTTTGACTTCTTTTTTGTTCATCATTACTTTCTTTATGGAGATGGGATTGGTGATGGGTTCTTGATGAGACTTTGGTGTGACATTCTTCATGATTATCACCCATTCTCTTTCTTGCATGATTTTTTCTCCCTCCTCCATTATCATGGCCGGCCACACAATGAGAGGGGGCTGTCCAAATTTTGGGGTGGGATTAGTATCTCATTTTCTTGCACAAAAATGATATAGCTCCATCTCAAAGTTCATCTTCTTCACCTCCACTCTCAAAATGGCAACTTCATTAACCGTTGAGACATAGCGTTCTACACTCAGTCTACAGAAATCATGGACATGTTGGCTTGCCAACTTCGTGTCCGAGTTGCCTCGGTTCAGAGGTGGGAGCCCGTAAAAAGACTCGGTGATGTGGTGCCCTTTCCGACGAGGAGATCGAGACCGGAGATGCCGCGTGGAGATCGGGATGGTGGTCGAAGACCGAAGGACACGGATCGCTCGGTATAGCTCTCTACCCTTTCTCCAGTTAGTTAGTAGTAGGTTAATGGTCCGATCCGGGTTTATAGTGCTCGGTAGCGCAGGTTTCTAGTTTGAAAAAGTTTTTGTTTTCCGCATTTTGGCCTCGTACAGACAGCCGAGGCGCTACCGTAGACTTACAAATACTTGTGTATGGTATTCAGTTGATAGTAATGGTTTTGAGAAACTTATTTCTCTTTCACGTTATTCATAATTGGATGCATTCCTATGTTGAGTAATGCTGATCGGCCTCTCTCCATTTAGTTGACATGTACTGGAGATAGCTGCATGATTTTAATCTGGTTCCAATTAAATCAGTGCCTCTGTTTCTGTATTGTATATAGAATGGATCATATCTTAACGATGTTAAGGTATATGAAGTTGTCCGGCTTATGCTTAAAATCAGACTTTGGATAACTCATGGCACATTTCTGTATTGGCTGTTTGTGGGTTAACCCGAGTTATGACGAGGGTTGACTTTCTACCATCTGGAAGATCGATAGTGATATTGTTCTTGACTTACCACAGTTTTAGTAAAATGAATTTTTTCAGAAAACAGTAGTGGGAGTATGGTAGAACTGAAAGTGATTCCAGAACCGCAAACGATTACTGAAAATTTAATAGGACCTAAAGATTCAATCAGGATTGACATTCCATTCGCCACTCCATTGATATGGTGGGTAACCTCATGCACCCGAGAGGTACTTCGGTAGCCTCATGGACGGTGACAGGGAGGTTCTTGTTTACCAAGACTTGCCATTATTGTTGTTCCAGACTATGAGACCCGGCAGGAGGATGAGTATAACGTCATTCTAAACTAGATTTAGAAGTGAACGTGTATATAACTCTGCCAGAGGGTTATTGTAGTCAGTGGGAGCAGTGGAAACACAATGGACAAGTAGCTTATATCTATTTATAGACTGAAGCAGATATAGCGGAGAAAGATCGTCTATTTTTTATGTGACAGTCATGGGCTTTGACTTCATCAGAATAGGGGACGGATCTTTTAAGAAGGTAGTAGGGTGTGATGTCCTGGTATTTGGATGACATACGCAGTGTAGGACGTGTTATTCCTATACAACGGTCAGTTGTACTTTGGTTGTCACACAGTGGTTTCTCCACATAGGATATGGATAAAATATCAGGCATTCTGGTTACTAGATCTATGGTTTTAGATCTAGATTTGGGAAGTGTCCCAATCAGGGTGCTTATACAGTATTCTAAAGATGTTTTAGAATGGATGACTCCTGGCATGATGGTGTACCTGCAGGTGATGGAGTCACCCTCTCTGAAGGTGTCTTACAGACTAAAGGGGAGAGGGATGTACATGATTGACATATCACTTGCTTAGGCATTTGAGTCAATCATGAGATGTCAAGTACCACACCAGATGTTGTTTTTGCACTAGATGCAATCAGTTGATATATTGATCCAATCCTGGAGAAACGTTCGGAAACAGTTTTAGAACATAAGTTAATGTTCTAGGGATATGATAACAACAGCCTCCTTTAGGAGACAGTTATCATTCCAGGCTTCCAAGGTGACCTGGATGACAGAGTGACTGTCAGAGTTATAGTTTTCCCACTGACAAGGGGCAGTTATTTGGACAGGTGGTCCAAGCGGATACTGAGGGAGGTGTGGCGCAAGATACTGATTAGGTTCAGTTGACGATACAGTCTAAGAAGTTTGGATTTGGAGTTCATTTATGAACTAGGTCCCATAAGATATCCAGAAATATTCTAAGACAGGTATTACTCAATTCGGGAGATGGCTTTCTTCGCGAACTTGAGATAAAGAGAGACATAGAAAGAAATATCAGAGCGGATCCACTGGCGGAGGCTATTTCTCGAACACAATAGTTTCATAAACAAGCTTTATGAGGCTGATCTGTAGAGGAGTTGGGTGTTCGGTATCACACGAGCTGTAAGTATGCGACATCGCAATAATTTTCCTTGAGTGCAAGTGGGAGATTGTTGGATATAGTGCCCTCAAAATCAATTATTGGATTGCTGGCATGTGATTGCAATGATTGAGGGAGGACCTATACTGGTAGGACAGTCTTACTCGAGATGATAGTATGCTATCTGGTTTGTCTTTATCATCGTGTACATACTTTAGGTGATATTACAGATCACTATTACACATTGATAGAGCCCTTAGGATTCTTGCTTGACTACCAGCAGTATGATGGCGATCATATACGTGAGAGTTGGGTAGTCTATAAGCACATCCTTAAAGTGTCCCTAGTCGTGGAAGTTTCGAGACTGGGCATCGATACTCTGATAGAAGACTAGTGTATACGATCGATACCCTGACGAGGGCGGTGGCCGGTCTCATAAGCCATTGGTGTTAGTTGGTTCACCTAAGACGTATACAGGTGCTCATTAGGTTATGAGTACACCGGACGGACTCGTCGGGAACATGCTAGTTGGTGATATACCTAGCGTCAGATAGCAGTTCCCTGGTGACATGTGTACAGGTTAGTCTATCGACCTGAGATCGTCATTTGTTTCTTATGAGTTCCCATTGTGCTTTGATTACTACCCTACCACGGCTCAAAGGAGTCATGCAAACAGGTTTTAGTTGGATACAGTCCCGAGCCACATGGAGGCAGTGAGCAGATCGGCAGGGGATTCATCTCTCCCGGTATTGGGGGTGAGTTCACGCTGTGTTTAGGAGTGCCATTACACGAAGTCCATGGCCAAGACAAGTGAGATTTAGTGGTAGGTATTCCAGTAGTATCTCAGGGTGTTTTGGGCTACACTCCGACATGACTTGTACCGCTTTTGGGGGTCTGACGTTTACCAGCCCCCTAGGCCCGTCATATGATGCTCATAGACGAACGGACCGAACTGTACAGATATTGTCACTGACAGGCTCAGTAAGGGTTTCTGGATGAGTTCGCTCATCAGCCTCCTTTTTTGGTCAATACATAGGTAGCCGTTACGTACAGCTAATACCACTGACGTGGTTGTGGTTAAACCCACTGCCAGCGTATTGACAAGTCTTTAGAGTCCCCCACAGAAAGTTTTCTAAGTTCGGGCGAAATGTTGTAGAGGCCGTATGGTATTATGGCAGGGTTCGATCATATACGTACATTTATGCACGGATCATGATCGGACGGATCATACTAGTGGGCTTTGGTTTAAGCCGGATCCTAGTATTAGATTTGTTTGATTACTTTCGTCTCATTGCATTCGCATTCAGTCGGAATGCGGATGCAGGTATGTATATACAGGTGAGGGGTATCCTTGTGATCCATCATGAGTTTACTTTAGATGTTGCCATTCTCTTTTTGGATTAAACATTTTGGTTTAAATGTTTTGTGGTGGAAATTGTGAGTGGAAATCATCATGAAGAGCAATTAATGTGGCATGTGCATGGGTGATGACTCATGGTCTTATTTTTTGTGCTATGTCAATATTTGTGATTGATTATTGTGTTGAAATGATGTATGGAGAGAGAATGGACAGCCACAAGTAGTGGGGTTGGTCTTGAGATTTAGTTCTCGTGCTCTCATTTTTGATTCCAAAACAATAATAAGTCTAGCTCTTCTTCTTCTTCCTTCTCTAGCTCATAAGTTTCTTCCATGGCTTCATCTTCAACCTCCATCCATACAATCTCATGAGTTGAGAATTAATGGATGTTTAGAGACAAAGTTATCACACATATTATCTAATTCACCTTGGACATGTCGGCTAGCAAACTTCATGTCCGAGTTGCTTCGGTTTGAAGCGGGAGCCCGTAAAAAAACTTCTTGATGTTGTGCCCTTTTCGATGAGGAGACCGGAGATCGGAGATGCCGCGAGGAGCTAAGGACGGTGGCTAAAGACCGAAGGATACAGATTGATCGGTATAGCCATTCTAACTTCTTGTAGATTGCTAGTTTAGCGTTAATAGTACGATCCGGGTGAAAGTCCGCGTTAGCGCCGGTTTCATAAAAGTTTTTGTTTCCGCGTTTGGCCTCGAATTGACGGCCAGGGCGCTACCATAGACTTACAATGCTGATGTGTGGTCTATAACGGTACAAGAAACTACTGATAACTCTTACCAGTAATTCTTATCAACAGCCCTGGCTAGGGACTTCCTGTTATAGCCAATCGAGCATAGCGCAACATTAAATCCCTATACCGGGAGAGACGAAACCCCTCCTATCGCTCATTGCCTCCATGTGACTCGGGACTGTACCCAAAATCCACCTGTTTGCACGACTCCTTTGAGCCGAGGTAGGAAGGAAATCAAAGTACAGTGGGAACCACATAAGACTCTATGCCGATCTCGGGTCTACAGACTAATCTGTACCAGTGTCACCAGAGAATTGCTATCTGACGATCGGTATAGTACCATCTAAGAGTTCTCGGCGTGTCCTGTTCTGTGTACCCATTCTCTAATGAGCAGCTGTGTACAATCTTTGATGTCAAACAACAATGGTTATGGGATCAAACATCGCCCCATACAAGGTCAAGAAATATATACACTAGTCTACTCTGGAATATTGATGCCCCGTCTTGATATTCACTCGACTAGGAACAATTGAAGGATGTGCTTGTGGACTACCCAGGTTCCAGTAGTATGATCCGCATCATTGTCACGTCCCACACTCAAACACAGATGGTATTTTCCGGTTTGGCCGAAACCGCACGGTTTTGTCTATTTGAATGAACCAGACTCAAGAAAGGGGCTACTTCCCAGTAGGTCTCCCATCCCAGAATTTCACTAGCTCACGCACGCTTAACTACAGAGTTCTTCAAACTCTGGAGTTCCGATTCATCCAAAAGGCGCCTTCATGTTATAGGAGTGGTATCATTCCATTTATAGTTCTGATCGTGTCCTCTTTCGGAATGGAATTCGATACTCCACATTGTTCTACAGTGGGTCCGCATGTGTAACCGTATCGTTTACATCCCTACCTTGATACCGGATAACATCTCACTTCTCACGAGGTAGGTGGTATTCATCCCTAACGCCACCAGGGGTATTACATTCCCCCCACTTAGAACAATGGTTCGTCCTCGAACCACAGACCTACTTTTGTGGGACCGGCTCTGATACCAACTTTTTCACGACCCAGAAAAAGGCACGTGACTGACACTTGAATTAGGTGAAGTCTATAGGACCACACCTAATACAAGTAAGCCAAAAGCCCAGAAATCTAAACCTTTTCCTTTAGGGAAAATAGTGGAGGTGCAGTTTTGAAATAAGGTTACTGAAATCCAGTTCTTTCTATAAAACATAGGTACTAGTATACGAAAACACAGTGTTCATATGTAACTTAAAAACATTTTCGTCATTGAAAATTTGGGCATCACCTCTTTTGTTAAACTCAACCCGAAAACGGTACAAACAAAATAATATAAGGCATCCCCAAGCGGGAGCTAGCTCTTCGCTAATTGGCGGAAACAACCACGCAAGTAATGTGTTAGTTATATATATGCTCTAGAGGCCATTACTGTTCATGTGATGTATATTGTAGTGGATGCTTGGATATATATAGGGAAGACTTTCTTGCTCGACATGATAGTTTGCTATCTGGTTGCACTTTATCTTAACATGTACACTTATTGTCTCTCTATTACATGTTGATAAAGCCCTTAGGATAAGTACTTGACTACAAGGATTATGATGCGGATCATACTACTGGGGACAGGGTAGTCGGTAAGTACATCCTTCAAATGTTCCTAGTCATGGGAGTATCGAGATAGGGCATCGATACTCCAGAGTAGACTAGCGTATGCGCTTCTCGACCCATATGATGGGCGATGGATGATCCCATATCCATTGGTGTTTGATGTTAGAGAAGGTATACGGGTGCTTAGTGGAGACTGGGTACACTGAACGGACTCGCCGAGAACTCCTAGATGGTATTATACCTATCGTCAGATAGCAGTTCTTTGGTGATACTGGTACAAGTTAGTCTGTCGACCCGAGATCGTCATAGATTCTTGTGTGATTCCCACTGTGCTTTGATTTTCATCATACCACGGTCAAAAGATCGTGCAAAAAGGTGGTTTTAGGTACAGTCCCGAGTCACATGGAGGCAATGAGCGATAGGAGGGGATTCATCTCTCCCGGTATTGGGAGTTGGTGTTGCGTAATGCTCGATTGGCCATAACAGGAAATCCCTGGCCAGGGTTGCTGAGATCTACTGGTAAGTGTTATCAGTAGTTTCTCGAACCGTTATGGACCTTGCATCGGCATGACTTATCAGGCTATTGCGGTCTGACGTTATATCACCCTAGGCTATGATATGCGACATATCTGACGAAGAGACCCGACCGAACGGTAGTGTTACTGATTGGATTCGCAGGAGTATGAGCAGGCTTACTTGTTGATCTTCTGATCGCTCAATACCGGGGTGGCCGTTACGTTTAGCAGACCACTTGCGGCTTATGGGTGTTTGATATGATCATCACCAACTGCTGGCGTATTGACGAGTCTTTAGAGTCCTACATAGAGGTTTCCTGGTTCATGTGAAATGGAGTAGGAGCACATATGTGATATGTGCGGGACCGAGATTAATGCGCGTATGTGATACCGCATTCTATTCTCGCGACTTGTGACATTGGTCGGTTATATGTGATATAGCCGGGTTATCGGATCAAGTGTTGAATCGATAAGTTGTTGCATTTGATATTAGTCGGTTATATGAGATATAGACGGATTATTAAATCAAGTGTTGATTTAATAATTTAATGTAGAATTATATATTTGATATATTAAATTACATTAACTAATATTATCTCACTTGAGCATTACTTTTTCTCACTTGATGATACATTAATATATATGAGATATATGTTAATTGTATTGTTTTATTTTGTTCACAAATAATATATATGTGATATATATCATTGTGACATTCTAGGTTATACATGCAACAAGGGTGTATGAGACTCACACCATGCTAGGGTTAATGTTAGGGTTTAATATTTATTATTAAGTAATTAAACATCGTTTGGAATTAGTCATGGTTGAGCTTTGAGGAAGCTAGTAGATCCTTTGACTTAGTCCACTTGTTTGGTTTTACTTAAGATATTTATTATCCTAACTTTCACCCTTAGTCATGGTTTAGTCTCTACAAGGGTTAAGGCATGGCATATACTCACCATGGTTGCATTTGTAACCTCATGAGATTTTTCTCTTCATCACTTCAACTTCATCTTCTTCTTCCTCTTGAAGCTTTCTAGCTACATAAAAAGTGATGAAAAATAGTGAGAGAAAAAAAATCAAAAGAGAGCCCACTTCCTATTTCATCATCCCCTACTATTAGCCATTTAGTTTAGGGTGTTTGCTTCACTAATCTACCATTAGTGAAGAGATAACATGAGCTTGAGTCTCCTCGATGTAGATCATCTTCGGCCTCAAAGACTTCGAGCAAGTTTGCATCTTTCACCTTATAGAGCCTCTCAAGAGTTTGGGAGATCATAACTTGCAGCGAAGGGACTTCTGCACGGAGCATTTGAAGTGAAGGGCCGGTCTACAAAGGTTGTATTCCTTCATTCACTTAGATGTAAAGTGTTTACATTTGTGTTTCGTATGATTCTCTAGTTAAACATCCTATGTTTTGGGCTCGTTAGCGCGGCAAAATTTTGATTTGGCATGGTCGATGCCGCCTAAAACCCTGCTGTTGTGCTTGGGAACCCAGCCGTGGTCTCAGAGCCTAGCTAGAGAATTACACGATGTTTGTTGGATTACGAAACCGAAACGAATCCAAAACTTGAAACCCTTGAACCTAGTTTCTGTCGAATTTGAAAAGTGCTCTAAAATTTTTTAAACAACTGCAGAATGTTATATATGATATAACATGAACACCAACAAAATTTGGCGCAATTTTGACCTGAAATGGCCGGCCACATCATCATAATTTCCGAGCTCACCGAGTGAACCGTGGGATTTTAGCTTCGAATTTTGGTATTGTTCCAGTTTCTGGGTTTTGGGGTTTCAGGTGTTGCTAGTTTTTGCTAAAATATCATGTGATGTTAATTTTCTGCATAGGCATATCGGACTGTTTCGTATTCGTAATTCTAATCTCTGTTTTGGGTATATTAAACGGTGATAAAAAGTTCGAACGGATATCAATAACCCACTTTTTCCCTTGCTGGAAATTTTCCAAGTGTTGGAATTTCCTTTGTTTAAAATATTCGGAAAATCATGAGGTGAATCTGTGGACCCTCTAGAAGAACGAAACCCTAACACGATTCTGTGACCGTCGGAACCACCACTAAACCCAAGGGTCTGTGGTAGTTGTGCCATAAGTGAGGCATTGGTTGACCCTTCTACGGCTGGTTCATAAGTGCTATGGCATGTTCTGGGTGCTTTTTTAGACTCCGCTCAAGTGTTGAGTTTGTTGGGAAATTTTGGGTATTTGTTTATTCGATTGGAAAGTTCAACATCGTTTAATTATCTGAGATTGTGATACAATAATTGGAATTAATTTAGTTGCGTGCAAGTTTAACATTTCAGTCTCGGGTGAAATCGGGAATCTTGTTGAATTACCCGACTTCTTTTGAAAAGTGTTTTCATAGTTGAGAACTAAATGTAAGTTTTGCATTGTTAGGCATGAAATCCAAAATATGTGATATTCCAGGTTCATGATGTCTAAGGGCAGTGACGATTCCAATTGTTGTAGTTTTTCACTTTTTTTTCTGCGATCGTAAGTGTAAAATGTGGTGTATCGCCGGTTTCGTTGCTATACATCAACGACAATTGGGATACGCATATTTACTTATCTTGATGACATATGATGTTATATGTTGCTGTGATATGTTATATTGGATCGTCGTGTTTTGAATAGCCGGGTTTTTTTTACGTGAGATGAGAGTTTTTCATTTTCATTCATGTAAAAGCTTATATGTAATATTCTTTTATTGGGGCACTTCCGGGTTGAGGATGATGTCACCATTGATGTATATTATTTACTTTTCCGCATTTTGATAGACCCAAGGCGGGGAGCATAAGTAACCGTGTTCTAGGGTCGTGTAGGAGACCATCTCGAGGAGTCGAGACCGGGTCTCCTAACTCTAGAATTGGGAGGGTTTCTTGCCGCTCTCATAGGGGTCTAGGGATGTGGGTTTGGCTATTCATCGCGACCGTGGAATCCGTGTTTTATACTGATTTTAATTAAAACACGGAATTCCTAATATATCCAATATTTCATATGTGTTCTTCTGCTGCTGATATTTTGTGATGTGTTCACTTGATATGTTCTGAGACGGATGCTTTTATTATATATATGATATATAATGACTATTGTTGCTTTCGTTTCTTCTGTGATGCTTGGGGAGCGTAATATGATGGGAGTTCATTAATGAGATTAATGAAATAAAAGAAACCTACAAGATATTATAGAAACTTGTTTTAAAAACTGGTAGCTCTAGTTCTTGCTTTACATAGCGGTATTCCTTCTAGAATATCCAGCACCTTATTCGATAAGGAAAGAGCCGAGATCCCTTCACCGGGAGTGACCACTTTAGAAAAACTGGCAGATGCTACAACCCACTCGGTTTGTTTTTTGATTGCTTCTATAGTTTTTGCTTTGCATAGTGGTATTTGTGAAATATCCTGCACCTCATTCGATGAGGAAAGAGCCGAGATCCCTTCACCAGGAGTGACCACTTTAGCAAAACTATTAAAAGCCTAAAAAACACTCCTTTTCAAAATCACTTGATTCTACAATGATATCAAGTTCATTATGCAAAGGGTTTTCTTAAAAACCTGTCGTAGCCCTCCGTCATTTCAGATAAGTAATATTTAGTATTCGTGCTATAATTGTTGGCTTTCGTCAAGGCGTAGTGTGCGCTAGCTGATTAATGCTTATCTTCTTAAGCATGTGATGCGATTGGATTAGGGTAGTCGTATGACTTTGTTGGCTTTCGTCAAGGGTCGTGCGGGTGGGTTTAATTCAATCATGAAATGTACGGGTTGAACTTGACTAGTGGACTATGGTTTGTTGGCTTTCGTCAAGGTCATAGGACGCTAGGGCAAAAATATTATCGGGAATTTCAAGTGTTAAAATTTGCAATAAGATTGCATATCTTGTATGAGATAGTTGGATCCCGATACCCACTGCCAGTAAGAGTTACTCCTGGGAGAGTTTTGCACATTACAATTAGCCGATCAAGTAGGTGTCTAGAAAGGTGTTAACGGGCGAAGTTTATTTTAATTAGGTCCGTGCGAAAGCACGGGGAACCACCCTCAAATTACCGACATTGGACTGGCCGAAAGATTGGCGAATTTGTAGGGTGTAATTAATTCCGGCTAGTCTTACCTTTTAGGGTTTGAAGGAAGATTTGATAAAAACAGTGGGATCCATCCTGATTAGATAAACTAATAACCAATCTGATGTTTCGCTCCTAAAACTCGCTGCACTCCTTATCGTGAGAAAATGAGAAATGCCAGCTATATGAGATAAGATCTTGCAAGAGCGAATGCAAAGTGTTTTTCTTCTCTCTCTCTCTCCTAATAGCGACCATGTCACGCCTTAATCAAGATAATAATATGGATGCATTGACCGAACCTGCTTATTATACCGATCTAGGGAACGTAGGTTCCTCTCTATCTTATAATTGTTATAAGTCCGAGCAGAAAATAGAGGAATATCCGGATTCCCATGTCACCCAACTGAGGAATAAGCATGTTGATGCATATTCTTCGGGTGTATTCATTACCAAGAACTGTTTCTCAGTATCCTCTACGTCCTGAGTATGTGATACCGGATCAGGATCCTGCATATGTAATATGTTACATGGGCTGCAGATAGGTAGAGAACTGAGAATGTGTGATATATCTCTAAGTGTAGAGAATGGTGCAAGTGTTGCAGCCAAATCAGTTGGTAAATATCACCTTGTATTAGTACATTGATTATGAACGAATGTTATTACATACCGAACATGATATACAGCATTACATCGTTTTCTTTAATGAGTTAAAGAAGAATATAATTCTGTATTAGAGGATAATGTTGTGAACATTTTCCTGAATCAAGAATTGATTGGATCAGGCACGTTATATAATAGCATATACATTCTAAAGCAAACCACAGTTCAAAGTATATAGAACACACACAAGAGGAGTAGTTCAGAAATGAACGAATCCTTCTTGTGGCATTGTATACTAGATCATATCAATGCGACACGACCAGCTAAGTTACATAAGGATGAATATGAGAATCTGTTCAAATTTTTATCTTATGCTACTTGCCAGTCTTGTCTCAAAGGTAAAATGACCAATACTCCGTTTACTAGAAACAGAGAAAGGGTTACTGAACTCTGGGGACAAATACATGATGATGTATACGGTCCTATGTCTACAAATGCCAGGGTTTGTTTTTTGTACTTCATTACATTCATCAACGATCTCTCAAGATTCGGACATGTGTTCATGTTGAAACACAAGTCTGAAACTTCTGAGAAATTCAAGGAATATAAGCTTGAAGTTAAGAACCAGACGGGTTGAAGTATTAAAGTCCTTAGAAATGATCAAGGAGGCGAATACTTGGGCATGGAGTTCCCAGATTTTCTAAAAGGGGAATGAGATTCTCTCTCATCTTACTCCATCGTATAGACCACAGCACAACGGTGTATCAGGGTGGAGGTATCGCGCCCTATGAGATATGGTACGCTCTATGATGAATATTGCTGAGTTGCTTGTTTCTTTTTGGAGTTATACACTTGAGAAGCTGCATACCTATTGAATGGGGTTCCATCCAAATTACTGCCTACTACTCTATATGAGATATGGAATGGAAAGAGACCATGTCTTAAACGAGTTAAGATATGGTGTTGTCCGGCCTATGTTGAAAAGCAAAATCCGGACAAGCTCGAGGCATGGTGAGTTCTATATAAGTTTGTTAGGATATCCTAAACATCTGCGAGGGAATATCTTCTACCTAACTGAGGAGCAAAAGGTGTTTTGTTTCTCAGCATGCCACCTTTTTAGAAAAGGAATTTCTTATGAACAAATTTGTGGTCATGATGTACAACTGGAAGGAGTTCCAGCTAGACAAACTAACAGCTGATGATTTGGTGAAACCAAAGGATTCAATAGTCTCCAACGAACTTCAGCCTCTCCGCGAATCTGGTAGGGTTCCTCATCTACTTGAGAGAAACTACGGTCTTCTCGGTGACAGTGGGAGCAATGTTTGCATCATGGTTGATGATGGCCCAACTACGTTCAGACAGGCCATCATGAGTGGGGACTCTATGAAACGGCTGGATGCTATGCGATCAAAGATGGAATCCATGTACACCAACAAAGTATGACTATGCATGTTGCACCAGAAAGAGTAAAACCCATTGGGAGCAAATGGATCTTGAGAAGATTCTTGGTATGGATGAAAAATTTGAGACTTTCAAAGCTATGCTTAAGTCCATCAGGATCAATGCGCGCATCGTGGAGTTGAAACATTTGTTTTTATATAGCTGTCAAAAGAGTTTGACTTCGTCAGAAAGGTAGATGAACTTTGTGTTAGTTGTATATATGCCCTAGAGGCCATTTTTGTACATATGATGTATATTATAGTGGATGCTTGGATATATATAGTGAGGACTTTCTTGCTCGATATGATAGTATGCTATCTGGTTTCACTTTATCATAACATGTTGACTTGTATTGGTTTACTGTCTTGCTCTCACATATTGATAAAGCCCTTAGGATATGTACTCGACTACTAGGACTATGATGAAGATCATACTAGTGGGGCCAGGGTAGTCAAAGAGTACATCCTATAACTGTTCCTAGTCGAGGGAGTATCGAGACAGGGCATCGATACTCCAGAGTAGACTAGCATATACGCATCTTGACCCATATGATGGGCGATGGATGATCCCATATCCATCGGTGTTTGACATCAAAGATACTGTACGGGTGCTCAGTTGAGACTGGGTACACTGAACGGACTCGCCGAGAACTCCTGTATGGTATTATACCTATCGTCACATAGCAGTTCTCCGGTGACACTGGTACAGGTTAGTCTGTAGACCCGAGATCGTCATAGTGTCTTCTGTGATTCCCACTGTGCTTTGATTTCCACCTTACCGCGTCTAAGAGGGCATGCAAAATGGTGGCTTTTGGGTACAGTCCCGAATCACATGGAGGCAATAAGCGATAGGAGGGGTTTCGTCTCTCCCGGTATTGGGAGTTGATGTTGCGCTGTGTTCGATTGGCTATAACTGGAAGTCCCTGGCCAGGGCTGATATGGAGATTTACTGGTAAGAGTTATCAGTAGTTTTTCGACCAGTTATGAGCCTCACATTGGCACGACTTATCGGTTACTGGGGTCTGACGTTTCACCCCGCTAGACTGGATATGCGACATATCAGACAAAGGGACCGGACTGTACGGGAGTGTTACTGATTGGATTCACAGGAGAATGTACAGGCTTGCTTGTTGATCTTCTAATCGCTCAATACCTGGGTGGCTGTTACGTTTAGCTAACCGCTTGCAGCTTGTGGGTGTTTGATATGATCATCACCTACTGCCGGCGTATTGACGATTCTTTAGAGTCCTTCACAGAGGTTTCCTTGCTTAGGCAAAACGGAGTAGGAGCACATATGAGATATGTGCAGGACCGAGAAGAATACGATATGAGATACCGTATTCTATTCTCGCGATATGTGATATCGGCCGCGTATATGTAATATAGCCGGGTCATCGGATCAAGTGTTGATTCGATGAAATTGTACTTGTTATATTAGTCGGTTATATGCAATATAGCCGGATTGTCGGATCAAAAGGTGATTCGATAATTTAATGTTTATTATATATGAGATATATTACATTACATTAACTAATATAAGCTCGCTTTATTAATTCATTTTCTCACTAGATAATACATTGATGTATATGCGATATATGTTAATTGTATTATTTTCTTTTGTTACAAAATATATTGTATATGTGATATATAATATTGTAACAAGTTAGGGTTACAAATGCGACAAAGATAAAGATTTTAAACCAAGTTAGGATTTGGATTTAGGTTAGCTTTTGGGTTAGCTTTTGGATGAGCTTTCATGAAGCTTCATGAAGGTTTGACTTTTGTCTTCATCCTTGATATTTTGTGTAGATATTCTTTAACCCAACCCAAACCCTTAACCTATGCTTTATTCTCTACAAGGGTTAAGCCACTCATTCTTAACCTATGGTTGCAATTGTAATCACAACAATAATTCATTATTCATCACAAAAGCTTTCTTCTTCTTCCTCCTCCTTGAAAAAGCTTTCTAGCTTTTTGTGTTATGATGATTTAAATGTGAGAAATTGAAAACAAAAGAGAGAAAAATTCCTACTTCATCATCGTCATCTATTCTAGCCACATAGATTAGGGTGTTCACTTCACTAATACTTTATTAGAGAAGTGAGAGCTTGGTTTTGAGATTCTTCAAGGTAGATCATCTTCAAAAAGGAAGACATCAAGTATGCATGGATCATTCGACTTGTGGAGCCTCTCTAGAGTCCGGGAGTTCATGGATCACGGCAAAGGGACTACAACTCGGAGCTTATGAAGCGAAGCAACGGACTACAAAGGTTGTAATCCCTCTCTCTTAGATGTAAAGTTGTTTACATGCAAAGTTAACCCTAAGTCTCTAGTTAAGATCTTGGTTAGGGTTTGTTTAGCACCCTAAAATTTCAATATGGCATGTGTGATGCCTTCCTAAACCTTGCTAAGGTGCTAAGCTAACCCAACAGTGGTATCAGAGCCAAGCTAGAGCATTAGGGATTGTCTAGACGAAATTAGAAGTCCGATCGAACCCCGAAACGACCCCTTTTTTGGAAATTTTTCAGAAAGTTGAATTTTTCCATGTTAAAAATACTCAGAAAATCATGTAGGGAATTATATGGACACACCTAAAGAACGAAACTCTAACTCGTCAATGTGACCACGGATCCACGGCCAAAACCTGGTTTTGGAGGTGGATCCGCGGCGCCACTTGAGAGGCTTGGGTCGGCCCTTCAGCTGTTAGTCCGTAGGTACTGTGGTATGTCTCTGGTTAATTTTAACTGTGCTCAAGTGTTGAGCTCTCTGGGAATTTTTTGGAATTCGTTGTATCTATCGAATTATCTAACTTCGTCTAGTAATCTGTGATGATTATGTGTTGCTGTGATATGTTGTATTGGATCGTCGTGTTTTGAATAGCCAGGGGTTTTATATGAGATGAGGGTTTTTATTTTCATTCATGTAAAATTCATTTGTATGTAATATTCTTTTATTGCGGCACATCTGGGTTGAGGATGATGTCACCATTGTATATTATTTACTTTTTCGCATTAGGACAGACCCAAGACGGAGAGCACAAGTAACCGTGTTCTAGGGTCCAATAGGGGGCCATCTCGAAGATTCTAGACCGGGTCTCCTAACTCTAGAATTGGCAGGGTTACTTGCCGCTCTCGTAGGGAGTCTAGGGATGTGGGTTTGGCTATTCATCGCGACTGTGGAATCCGTGTTTTATATAGGCTCAAAATAAAACACGGACGTCCAAGTATATCCAATATTTCATATGTTGACTTCTGCTGCAATGTTCTGTGATAAGATCATATTACTGCCAGAGACGAATGCTTATACTATATATATATATATCAATATATAAATATTATTGCTTTCGTTTCTTCTGTGATTCTTAGGAAGCTTAAATGATAGGATTTTATTAATGAGATTAATAAAAGAAAAGAAACCTAAAAGATATTGTAGAATCAAATTTTCAAAAAGGGTAGCTACAGTTTTTGCTTTGCATAGCGGTATTCCTTGTAGAATATCCAGCATCTTATTCGATAAGGAAAGAGCCGAGATCCCTTCACCGGGAGTGACCTCTTTAGAAAAACTGCCAGATGCTACAAACTCACGGTTTAGTTTTTGATTGCTTCTATAGTTCTTGCTTTGCATAGAGGTATTTATGAAATATCCTGCACCTTATTCGATGAGGAAAGAGCCGAGATCACTTCACCGGGAGTGACCTCTTTAGCGAAACTAGAAAAGCCTAAAAAACACTCCTTCTCAAAATCACTTGTTTCTACAACGATATCAAGTTCATTACTCAAAAGGTTTTTTGAAAAACCTGTCATAACCCTCCGTCATTTTAGGAAATAGAGTACTTTGTATTCGTGCTGCGTTTGTTGACCATAGTTAAGCCGCAGTGTACAGTAGCTGAGTGATGTTTTCCTATATAATATATGATGTAATTAATTAGGAAAGTCATATGACTTTGTTGACCATAGTTAAGGGTCATGTGGGTGGGTCTAATTAATCAAGAAATGATGGGTAGAACTTGGCTAGTGCTTATGATTTGTTGACCATAGTTAAGGTCATAAGTCACTAGGGGTAAAGGCATTATCGGGAATTTCAAGTGTTGAAATTTGCAATGAGATTGCATACCTTCTATCAGATAGTTAGATCCCGATACCCACTGTAAGTAAGAGTTACTCCTGGGAGAGTTTTACACATGACAAATTAGTCGATCAAGTAGGTGTCTAGAAAAGTGTTAACGGGGTTATTTCTCTGGGAAAACGAGCTTTATTTTAATTAGGTCCATGCGTAAGCACGGGGAACCTCCCTCAAAGTACCAACACTGATCTGGCTGAAAGATTGACGAAATTGTAGGGTGTAATTAATCCTAGCTAATCTTACCTTTTAGGGTTTGAAGGAAGATTTGATTAAAATAGTGGGAACCATCCTGATTAGATAAGATAATAACCAATCTAATCTTGCAAGAGCGCACACTAAAGTGTTTTCTTCTCTCTCTCTCCTGGTAGCGACCATATCAGGCCTTAATAAAGATAATAATATGGATGTATTGACCGAACTCGCTTGTTATACTGAGAAGGGGAACGTTGGTCCCGTTTTATCTTATAAATGTTATAAGACTGAGCAGGGAATAGGAGCATATCCGGATTCTTACGCAGCCCAAACGAAGAATAAACATGTTGATGCATCTTCTTCAGGTGTGTTAGTTATCGAGAACTGTTTCTCAGTTCACTCTACGTCCTTTGTATTAGATACCGGATCGGGATCCCATATATGTAATATGTTACATGGGCTATGAAAAGGTAGGGAACTGGGAGAGGGTGATCATTCCGTAAGGATTGGGAATGGTGCAAATGTTGCAGCCAAAACTGTTGGCGAATATCACCTTGTGTTGCCAAATGGTAATATATTGATTCTGAACGAATGCTATTACATTCCGAGCATGATATGCATTATTATATCAGTTTCTTTAATTAGTAAAGAAGGATGTAATCTTGTAGTACAGGATAATGTTATGAACATATTCCTGAATCAAAAGTTGATTGGATCAAGTTCGTTATTTAATGGCATATACGTTCTTAATCAAACAACAGTCCTTAATATACAAAACACACACAAGAGGAAGAGTTCAGAAATGAACGAATCCTTCTTGTGGCATTGTAGACTTGGTCACATCAATGCGACAGGACTTGCCAAATTGCATAAAGATGGATATTTGAATCCATTCGAATTTTCATCTTATGACACTTGCCAGTCATGTCTCAAAGGTAAGATGACCAAAACTCCGTTTAGTGGACACGGAGAAAGAGTTACAAAACTCTTAGGGCTGATACATAGTGATGTATGTGGTCCAATGTCTACACATGCCAGGAACGGTTACTCATACTTCATTACATTCACTGACGATCTATCAAAATACGGACATGTGTTCCTGTTGAAACACAAGTCTGAAGTTTTTGAGAAATTCAGAGAATATAAGAACGAATTAGTGAACCAAACGGGTAAAAGTATTAAAATCCTTCGATCTGATCGAGAAGGAGAATACTTGAGCAATGAGTTCGGGGATTATCTAAAAGAGAATGGGATTCTCTCTCAACTTACTCCTCCCTATACACCACAGCACAACGGCGTATCGGAGCGAAGGAATCGCACCCTATTTGATATGGTGCGCTCTATGATGAGCACCGCTGAGTTACCTATTTCCTTTTGGGGTTATGCGCTGGAGATGGCCGCATACCTATTGAATAGAGTTTCAACTAAATCAGTGCGTACCACACCATATGAGATTTGGAATGGGAAGAGACCATCTCTTAAACGAGTTAGGATATGGGGTTGTCCGGCCTATGTTGAAAAGAAAAATCCGGACAACCTCGAGGCAAGATCAGGTCTATGTAAGTTTGTAGGATATCCAAAAGATTCCTATGGATATATCTTCTACTACGGTGAGGAACAAAAGGTGTTTGTTTCTCAATATGCCACCTTTTTAGAAAAGGAATTTCTTGTAAAAGAAGTTAGTGGCGAAGAGGTAGAGATGGAAGAAGTTCCAGCAGCACAAATTACGACTGATGATTTATTAGAACCAGAGGATTCAGTAGTTCCCGAAGAACCTCAGCCGCTCCGCCGATCTAGTAGGGTTCTTTATCCACCTGAGAGATACTATGGTTTTCTCATCGATGGTGGGAGCGATGATTGCATCATGGAAGATGATGACCCAACTAGCTCTGAACAGGCCATCACGAGTGGTGACTCTGTGAAGTGGCTGGATGCAATGCGATCTGAGATGGAATCCATGTACACCAACAAAGTATGGACTTTGGAAGTTGCTCCTGAAGGGGTAAAACCCATTGGGAGCAAATGGATCTTTAAGAAGAAACTTGGTGTAGATGGAAAAGTTGAGACTTACAAAGCTAGACTTGTTGCAAATGGTTTTCGTCAACGACCAGGGGTGGATTATGACGAAACCTTTTCTCCAGTGGCTATGCCTAAGTCCATCCGGATCCTACTTGCCATTACTGCATTCTATGACTACGAAATCTGGCAAATGGATGTTAAGACCGTCTTTCTAAATGGTGATTTAGAAGAATGCGTATACATGACTCAGCCAGAGGGCTTCGTAGACAGTGGGAGCAGCGAAAAGGTGTGCAAGTTGCTTAAATCCATCTATGGGTTGAAACAAGTATCGCGGAGTTAGAACATATGTTTTGATGTGGTAGTCAAAGAGTTTGACTTCATCAAAAACATAGATGAACCTTGTATATAGAAGAAGGTGGCAGAGAGTAAGGTTGTCTTCCTTGTATTGTACATGGATGACATACTCTTGATAGGAAATGATGTTCCTATGCTGCACTCGGTCAAGCTCTTCTTATCACATAGATTCTCAATGAAAGATCTAGGTGATGCCTCCTGCATTTTAGGGATTAAGATCTATAGAGATAGAACTAGACGGATACCGGGATTGTCCCAATCCAGGTACATTGACACCATACTAAAGAGTTTTAGTATGGAAGAATCCAAGCCTGGGAACTTACCCACGATCTCTGGACTCACTCTCTCCAAAGAGATGTCTCCTAAGACTGATTTGGAGAGAGTTTGCATGCAAGGGATACCCTATGCTTCGGCAGTAGGCTCTATCATGTACGCGATGTGATTGTCGAGAAACTTATGCGTGCGTGCGCTTTTAAAAGATGAATCAAAGAATATTAACCGCAATCAAGAACGGCGTCGCTTGGTAGCTAGCCGGTTGAGTACGGGTAGGTCCACAGGGATTTTGTGTATTTTCTATTTGTTCTAACGAGTTAATTCCAATTGTGGTAGGGTTGATTATCATTAAAACTGAAATGAGTTTGATTAGAATTAAAACCTTGCTAGGGTTAGGTTTAGATTAAGTTTGGAAATTCAATATTTCTCACCGCTTTCTATGCCCTAATTAAGATCTATTTAGGTGTTAAGGTAATAATTAACAAAGGGGATTAGCACGATCGGGAAGAAACTAGGTTTCTTCTTCTAGGTCCTTGTCCGTCCTTTCTTAATTCTTACCCTAACCTCCATGGAAAACATACACAACCGGTCTTTTAAACTACGGTATCACCGCTACCTCTTGGGATAGGGTGCCGTAGTGAGCGGTGTGTGTATGTATGTATGGAGTCCTATAAAAAATGTATGATGGGTAAGAAAGGGGTGAGAGATTTTCTTCTCTCAAACCTTCCCTATTCCTAACCCTAACAAGTGAGGAACTACTCACTCATTAGAGAATTGATAAAAAGAGACATTTTTTTTTGTTTTTAATAACCTAATTATCTAATCTACGACAGATAAATAAAAGTGCTAAACTAGGGCAGATAAATAAAATTAACTAGGGCAGAAAGGAAAATTAACTAGGGCATAGAAAAGAAAGACTTACTTTATTTGATGCACTCTTCAAACATTTACAGCGAATAAAAATTCTGAAATAGATGAATAAAAAGAGGCATGCTCCAAAAAAGAGCTGTAGGGTTCCTATTTAAAGATTATAGAAACGCTAGGGTTACATCTGATCCCTATCTACATTTACAAAACAAGCCTGAGAAGCCTGGTCAAGGCACCGCCACCACCTACAAATTTTCACCGACACGTGTACTGTATGGCCGCGGATCCGCGGCCATATGCCTTGTTTGGCCGTGGATCCGCGGCCATATTGGAGGCTCTTTGGCTGAATTCTTCTGGTGTTCTTTCTGTTGCTTTTTACTTGGCTTTTCTTTACTTGGTTCTTTAGAATGTCTTCTAGTATCTTCCAGATTTCCACAGTGCATAGTGTCGTAGACTTTTACCGTTTGCTTCATGTTGAAGTCTTGAATCTTATGCTACCTTTGTGCAATTGAACTGTTTGCTGATCTTCGTTTGTTCCTCAAACTTTAGGCGGCATGATAAAGATTCTTCTGTTTGTTGGTCGCAGTCTCACTTTTGTAGCGTCTTTTCATCATTTTCACCGTTTTGTTCCGAGAACCTGTAACCTGCAACTATGTAGCAGACATGGATCAAAAACACATGTTTATTTGTAAAATGAATAAGAATGGGGAATATAATAATACAAAATTATGATATGAACAAATACCCCTAAACTTATCTTTTGCTCGTCCTCGAGCAAAACTAGTTTTATTCTCGAAAAAGACCTAACCTCACTTTCGTAGGGAAACGCGATTGCACTGAGCTCGTGCAACAAGCCATTAAACCTCTAGGTGTCCCTAGTAGGAGGAGTGTTGTCTCCTGAGGGTTTTCAGCGGATACTACCCACAAAATCCTATCAATTTGACCCATTGACTTTTATTCTTCAATTCGGTTTTCTAGCAAGAAATTCTATTATCTTCAACTCAGAAATTATCAATCCGTATTTTTCACGCTTCCTTATCATTTAACTTAAGATTGTATATATTCTGTAAATTCACTTAACTTTTAGCAACTTTTGAATTTTCCTTCTAAGGTTCCATCTCAACTTAGGAATTTTTATCATCTCTACTAAAAATACAAGTCCTATTTTTCATTCCTTTCTTTCATCCAAACCCCAATCATATACCCCTACGTGAGTGTATGTATCACCCCTACACTTGGAAATTCAATTCAAGCTCTTATACTCTTGTTCATTGTCCAAAGTACTTTTAGTTGGTGAATTTTTAGATGAAATTGCTCACACATCCTTCATGCGACCGCTAATACTTGTTGAGCTACTAACGACCGATTACAAAATATGTTTGCATATTAAGGCGTAATTCCTAGTCTTGTAACATCTAAGGCTTTAGCAGTGACTCCCAAACCAGTTGGTCTAAGGCACTAGGTGATAAAGCACCCTCGCTATATATTTTTTTTATTTATGCAGCCTTAAGTAATTACAAAACTAGTGTTCATTTTTTTTCTCTTTATTCACACTTGTATTTTTATTTTATTTTCCTTCATACTAAAGACTTTAGACAAGAGTATTTCAAGGTCTCCTCTACTATTCCAAGTTTCAAGGTTCGTGTTTGTGCAATTTGTAGGGTATATATTTTCAGAATTTAGACTTAAGTTTCGGAATTATTTTTCAGACTTATACTTTAATAAAAGTATCAATACTCTTCCCTTATTTTTGACTTAGCCCAAGAAGTGAACTCAAAATTTGCCTATTTCTAAGTAAACTACAAAAACATATATTTTCTACCGTTAAATTTTAAAAAAGGTTATTTTTAGGGTTTTTAATTTACTAAGTCTAGGATCTAGTTTTTCCGAACTAGTTAACCTTCTTGTCAAACTCAAGTCAATTCTGGCCAGAATTATTTTTTTTTAAAATTTTTAAAATTTTTAAAATTTTTCAGTTTTTATTTGATTTTTTTCTTTTTATATTTCTTTTTATTTTCATTTTTTTCATTTTTTACGATTTTTTATATAGATGCAATACAGAATTTAAACATGCAAAAGAAAAAGAAAAAATATATACAAAAATTTAAAAGAAATTTGCAATGCAAATGATAACTATTTACAACCACCAACTCCCCCAAACTTGCCAAAAGCAGTGCCCTCACTGCTCGGCCCCACGCTGCGCCCTTGAGCGTGAACGGGAACGCTCCTCCCTACCCAGCAGGGTTCGGATACCCTGCTCTACTTCAGTTAACCGCTGATCATGCTCCCTCGCTATCCCCCTCAACTCATCAATGCCCCTAACAGCTCTTCGCATCAAATTTGTATGTTCTAAAGGGGTAAGTTCTCCCTCGCTCACGGTTGAGCTGGAGCTAGGTGTGCGGGCGGGTACATGTTACGCCAGTTCAGTTCTTGACCACACAGCCGTCAATCGTGTATAGGACGTAGAAACGTTCTCAATGAGAGGCTTGACGGGTATGCCTTTAAGCATGTAAAATTCGAACTCCTCCACGGGGAGGAAATAGTGACACAGTTGTGTCACAAGCATGGGGTAAGGATAGTTTGCAGCTCTTTTTCCCGCACCAATTGAGTTCAATAAAACCGTGCACATGTCGAAACGAAGGTTTCTTGTCATCAGTGTGTGCACGATATGCAGTAAGGGTATGAAAAATGTGGTGTTGTGGGAACTACCAAAAATATTGTTTTGTGCCCACCGGCACAAAGTTAAAACATTGGCGAAAAGGGTTCTCGCTTGGATCCTCTTCCGCGGTTCCCTTGAGCAATCATTGCCCATTAAGGGCATGTAATCCTCAAACTGTAATGGTTGATCATGAGCGGGTATCCGAGGGATTAAGGTGACTTCACGTATGAAGTCCCTATCATTTATAATCACCCCACTGCAATTTTATAAAGCCAAATTGGGCGAGACACCCATCTTCCATGCACCAGTAAAAACGAGTGACTAATTCCGGAAGGGCGTATTCGTTTGGATGATTATATATCAAAAATTTCCAGTTCTACGTGCTATTTCATTCGCAAAATAACTTCCATACACCGCATGTGAAAAAATTTGTGAAAAGTCACGTTCTAGTTGCATATTGGGTGCCATCAGATAAGCTACAGATCTATAAAATTAAAAACAGAGAGGGTTTTAAGAGAACGAACCTCCCCTGAAAAAATCAGGGGTGAAGAAACGGGGGCACGGCGAAAGTGCGGCACGAAGGTGGCTCGTGCGGCGGAAGCGCGGCGATCTGGAGGTCCTTCTCTGGAAAAATTGAAGCGGCGGCGGCTAGGGTTTTTTAGAAGATGAAATTAAGGTTTGTGATCAGAGAGAGGGGTCGGGTTTATTTATATAGGGGGAAGTGTTGGCTAGTTGCAAATAAACCCTTCTAAAAAGAGGAAATTATTTGCAAATAAAAAAATTTATTTAATTTGGAAATTTACAAAAATACCAAACTTTTTTTTCAAATTTTTTTAATGTTATTTTGTATTTATAAAATTACAAATGATACATACCTCCAAACTTGTTTGAAACAATGTTTTGGCTAGTTGATCGAAAATTTGGGGGTAAATGGAGGAAGATCAGTCAGTATAAATCGGCTCCTACAAAAACAGGAGCTCCTCTGATGGGTCCGCAGTAAGGAATGGTTTGAGTCGATGTCCGTTTACTTTAAACAGTGTGCCCTCCTCCGGATTTTCTAGATCTACCGCACCGTGCGGATATACGGTGCGTACAAAAAATGGCCCTTTCCATCTAGATTTGAGCTTGCCGGGATGGAAGTGTAACCGAGTGTCATAAAGTAAAACCTGTTGACCAGGTTTGAAAGTTTTGCGCATAAGGTGTTTGTCATGGAGCACCTTCGTTAGGTTTTTAACAATTACCGCATTCTCATAGGTCTCATCCTGCAGCTCATCCAATTCATTCAATTGCAGCTTTCTATTGCTGCCCGCATCTCCCATGGATAAGTTCAACTCTTTGATCGCCCAAAATGTCTTGTGCTCAATTTCAACAGGAAGGTGGCAAGCCTTCCCATAAACAAGACGGTATGGAGACATGCCAAGATCGGTCTTGTAGGCAGTACGGAATGCCCATAATGCATCAATCAGTTTTGTTGACCAATTTTTACGGTTTTTAGAAACCGTTTTCTCCAAAATTTGTTTAATCTGCCGATTCGAAATCTCGGCTTGCCCACAAGTTTGGGGATGATATGGTGTTGGCAATTTATGAGTAATGGAGTATTTGCACATTAAGGACTTAAAAGTCCAATTACAGAAGTGAGATCCATTATCACTTATAATCGCTCGAGGATGGCCAAACTGAGAAAAGATGTTTTCTTTAAGAAATCGAACAACAACCTTGTTATCATTCGTTCGGCTGGGCACAGCCTCGACCCATTTTGACACATAGTCAACAGCCAATAGTATATACATATTCCCAAAGGAATTGGGAAATGGTCCCATGAAGTCTATTCCCCAAACATCAAAAATATCAACAACCAAAATTGGTTGGAGCGGCATTTCATTTCTCCGCGATATCCGGCCCAAGTGTTGGCACCGGGAGCATATCTTGCAGTATTCGTATCCATCTTTAAAGAGTTGTGGCCAGTTGAAACCACACTGCAAAATTTTTTCTGCTGTCTTCTTGGGGCCAAAATGCCCGCCACACGCTTGATCGTGGCAAAAAGACAGCACACTCTTAAACTCGTTTTCGGGGACACACCGACGAATGATTTGGTCGGAACAGTATTTAAAAAGATAAGGTTCATCCCAGTAAAAATGTTTTACTTGGGACAGGAATCGGAGTTTGTCCTGATTCGACCAATCTTTTGGTATCAGTCCGGTGGCCAAATAGTTTACTATATCAGCGAACAAAGGTTCACATGACACGGTTAAGAGTTGCTCATCGGGAAAAACATCTTTAATAGGAATTTCAAGTGTAGGCGAAGAAGGAAGTCGTGAAAGGTGGTCGGCGACTACGTTTTCACATCCTCTCTTGTCTCTTATAATAAGATCAAACTCTTGTAGCAAGAGAATCCAACGTATTAACCGAGATTTAGCATCCTTCTTCGCGAAAAGATGTCGAAGAGCTGAGTGGTCTGTGTAAACAATCACTGGAGAGCCGATTAAATAGGGCCTGAATTTTTCGAGTGCAAACACAACGGCTAAAAATTCTTTTTCTGTTGTTGTGTAATTCAATTGGGCCTCATTTAATGTTCGGCTAGCATAATAAATTACGTGCGGCGTCTTATTAATGTGTTGTCCAAGAACAACACCAATGGCGAAATCAGATGCATCGCACATAATTTCAAATGGATGCGTCCAGTCGGGAGATGAAAGAATGGGCGCAGAATTAAGTGAGTGTTTCAACGACTCGAACGCTTTCATGCAGGTTGAGTCAAAATCAAATGTGGTGTCTTTGGCCAATAAAAGAGTCAAGGGTCTAGCTATCTTGCTAAAATCCTTGATGAACCGTCTATAAAAACAAGCATGGCCAAGGAAGGCTCGGATGTCTTTGACGCATTTAGGAGGAGGAAGATTGGAAATGACTTCAATCTTGGCTTTATCAACCTCAATGCCATTTTGCGAGATGACATGTCCTAAGACAATACCCTCCCGTACTATAAAGTGGCATTTCTCCCAATTTAAAGTGAGCTTCTTATCCCTACAGCGGGTAAGAACTGCGTCTAAGTGTAGCAAACACTCATCGAAGGAGTCGCCGAAAATGGAGAAATCATCCCTAAAAATCTCCAAGAATTTCTCCACCATGTCTGAAAAGATCCCCATCATACACCGCTGGAAAGTAGCGGGTGCATTGCATAACCCGAAGGGCATGCGACGGTAAGCGAATGTACCGAAAGGACAAGTAAATGTGGTCTTGTCTTGATCCTTTTCGGCGATGGGATCTTGATTATAGCCGGAATAGCCATCCAAAAAGCAGTAAAATTCGTGCCCAGCCAATCGTTCTAGCATTTGATCAACAAAAGGTAACGGAAAGTGGTCTTTCCTTGTCGCGGCGTTGAGTTTTCTATAGTCGATGCAAACTCGCCACCCAGTTTGGGTGCGAGTATGTATTAACTCATTCGCCTCATTGGTTATGACCGTTATGTCCGATTTCTTTGGGACAACATGAATGGGGCTAACCCACTAGCTATCCGAGATAGGGTAAATGATACCACTACCAAGACATTTTACAATCTCCTTCTTGATAGCCTTTTTCATTATAGGGTTGAGGCGTCTCTATGGATCCCTTACTGGCTTGGCATCATCCATCATATGTATATGATATTCAACTATGAGGGGACTAATCCCCTTGATGTCCGCCATAGTCCAGCCAAAAGCTTACTGATTATTTTGTAAGACCATTAAAAGGGGTTTCTCTTGCTCGAGAGCTAGAGATGCAGAAATGATAACAGGAAGGGTCTCATTTTCACCTAGATAAGCGTATTTAAGGTGAGACGGCAAAAGTTTGAGTTCGAGTTTCGGTGGTGAAACAATTGAAGGTAACATTGCTGAAACTGTCTCGAACTTGAAGGATTCTAACAATGGTTCAAATCGAGTGTAAGCAACCGAGTCGGATGGTTCAACTAACTCATCCGAAAAATCAAAGGACTCAAACTCGGGTGGTGAGTTTTCAAAGTCGTCCAAAAAAGTGAAACACTCGTAATCGTTATCCGGTGTGAAAGCTATGTCAGATTCTAGGAGGAATGCACTAGAGGCGTCAAAACTGCTGTGATCGAATAGAAATTTTTCGAGCTCACAGTCCTCCTGCGTGATCTCGTGGATCAAGCAAACATCAAGTATACTAGCTTTAGGCTCGGAGGGCCGATTCTCCAACTTAAAAATGTTGAGTTCAATTGTCATATTCCCAAAAGATAGGTTCATCGAACCATTTCGACAAGTAATCACCGCATTAGAAGTCGCAAGGAATGGTCGACCGAGTATCACCGGAATTTAACTCCGGGGGTTAACTACAGGCTGTGTGTCCATAACAATGAAATCAACAAGGAAAATGAAGTCCCCTACTTTAATTAACACATCCTCTAACTCACCCCTAGGATGGGTGATGGATCGGTCGGCCATTTGGAGAGTACAATGTGTGGGTTTAAGCTCTCCAATGCCTAATTGTTCATATACTGAATAGGGTAGCAAATTAACACTAGCACCAAGATCTAAAAGTGCTCGATTGATGTTCTTATCCCCAATTGTTATTGAAATTGTAGTACAGCCGGGGTCCTTATGTTTTTGGGATAAAGGTTGGCTAAGAGCATCACTTACAGCACTAGCCACGAAAACTTTCTTTGGTACTTGTGACTTCCTCTTCTTGGTGCATAAGTCCTTTAAGATTTTAGCGTAAGAAGGGACTTGTCGGATTGCATCCAAGAGAGGTATGTTAATGCTAACCTGTTTGAATAACTCTACAATCTTCTCCATTTGTGGAGTTGGTTTATTGGATCTCAACCTGTTTGGAAATAGAACATTTGGAAAATTTGTTGA
This sequence comes from Agapanthus africanus, assembly GCA_030015575.1. Taxonomy (NCBI): domain Eukaryota; kingdom Viridiplantae; phylum Streptophyta; class Magnoliopsida; order Asparagales; family Amaryllidaceae; genus Agapanthus; species Agapanthus africanus. Next base: position 124,724,213 of record CM057343.1, read on the forward strand.
GTCCAATGTCTGTGGAGTAGTTTGCGGAGTTGGAACGGATCCCAGTGTTGGTGTGTTCGTGAAGTGAGATGTGGGTCCGTTCGAATTAGAAAAAGTAGAGCCTTGTGAAGAATGAAGAACAGGCTCTGACGAAGATGAAGATGAAGAAGAAGATGAGGAAGAAGAAGATGGAGAAGAAGCATCGGCAGGGGTGTCATCACTAATACCCACATTATTGTGCAACACTCTTCCAGATCTCAACGTGGTCACAACATTTACATTATGATTTTGTTGTTCATAAGCAACATGTGCGTTATGTGTGTGACCGAGATTTGGCAATGGTTGAGACAGAAGCTTTCCCTTTTCTCGTTTGCTTAACGCAGCATTTAGTTGTGCAATTTGGGCCTCGATTGATTTGATACTCTGATCATGTGAAGCACTGTTTTATACCAAAGATTGAATGGAAGTCTCCAACCTTGCTGCGGATTGTGTAGATTGTTTTAAAAACGCATCTAGACTTCGTTCTAGCGAGAAAACCTTATCGTTATTTGGCTGAACAAAATTATTTTGAGGATAAGATTTGTTGGGTAAAAAATTGTTCATTTGGTTTGGGTAAGGTTGGGGTTGGAAAGGGTGCTGGTATTGAGTTTTGTTGTGGTGCTTGTTGTTCTGGAGGAGGAGGCCTTTGAAAGTTGTTATTGCCTTGGAATTGTTGATTTTGATTCCAAGAAAAATTTTGGTGGCTCCTCCAACCAGGATTGTAAGTTGAAGAGTATGGATCATTTCTTTGTCTTTGCTAAAAGGCAGCATTGACTTGATCTTGTCCTTGAATAGGTGGATTGTAAGGACACTCTTCAGTAAGAAGGGATGGATCCGAACAACAAGCACAAACAGTGCGCGGGGGGTAAAGCAGGGGCAGGAGAAGGCGATGAGAATTTGCTCTCAATTGCTTCTAGCATTTTCGTAAGTGCGGCCATTTTGGCCTTCATTGCAATCGACATATCTAGTTGATGTATGCCTGCCGTAGACTGACATGATGAAGTAGATGAGGGGGTTTTAGTGCTTTCCCACTGAAGTGTTTGTTCAGCAAGATCGTCGAGAAATTGCCAAACTTCCTCGCTAGATTTTGTAAGAAAGTGACCTTAACAAATGTTTCTAACAACTGCTTAGTTGCTGGGTTCAATCGTTCGTATAATGTTTGGTAAAGTTGCTAATTCTCGATACCGTGGTGAGGGCATTGAACAAGTAGGTGTTTAAATCTTTCAAAACACTTCCAAAAAGGTTCGGAAGGAAGCTGGGAAAATTGAATAATTTCGTTGCGAATTCTCGCGGTCTTGTGGTGTGGGTAAATTTTTTAAAGAAAAGCCTTAACAAACTATTCCAATTTTTAATCGAGTGTGATGCTATGCTATATAACCATTTCTCGGCTAGGTCACATAAGGTGAATGGAATGACACATAGCCTTATAGCATCATCCGAAAGTTGTGTTGTCTTCATCATTGCGCAAACATTTTGGAATTTGTTTATGAAGATGTAGGCATCTTCGGATTCTAGCACGTGAAATTTGGGCAACATATTGATGAAGTGGGGTTTAATCTCAAAGTTATCCCCATTAGCCGGTGGAAGTGAAAGACAAGTAGGTAAAGCGGTGCGGATAGGGTAGAAAAGATCCTGGAGCGCGATTCGTTGGGGTGCTTCAACAGGTGGGTGTTGTGGGTTATTCGCACCTAATGGAGGTGGAATCAGTCCCGTGGGTAAGGGGTTGTTAGGATTGAATCCCGACATCTCCTTAGAAGACGAAGAATATGAAGGTGAAGGTAAAGAAGTGGAAGGAATTTCGACTTCAGAGTCGAAAGCGTTGTCAGTCGGCACTAACGAGACACGGACTAAACGGGCGCTGGTGTCCCTAGTCCAATTAGACATACACTAAAGAGGTGTAGTGTAGTAAAAAAAGGTGAAAACAGAAGGTGGGGGTAAGAAAACGTCAATGGAAGAAAGTGGGTGCAAGTTGGGTGCAATGGATTTCTTAGTGACAAGTGGCAAGTTTTTATAATAATTTTTTCGTTTTGTGTTTTTCTTATATGGAGCTTTTTGCAAAAAGATTTTCAATAGAAAGCTTAGACACACGTCCAAGAAATCACAATATGCACAATCAAGCCTAGATCTAGGGTCTCCTAGGTCATCTAGACTGCTCCTAACTGTTCCAAAGGGCAAGTTGGGAGGTCCTCAAATCGCCTCTTCACCGCCAATTGTGGCTAGGTAAGCACAAGTAAAGAAAGGAGGGATCCACTCATGAATCACCGTGAGACGGGCCTTTTAAAGTTACCTTTCCCCACTTGTCTAGCCTAGGCACCACAAAGTCTGGTTTAGATAAACGATCGATGCCTACAACTATTCTTTTGTCCTATTGAGCGCGACAGTCCTTAAGGCTGAGTCTAATTTTTTTTAATTAACTCGATGGTCAATGCAATATGCATTTTGTGATTTTTGGTGTCCTAGGTAGGGTAATGAAATCCCCACTCAATCTGGATTGGTGTTAAAGCCCCTTAAAGTCAGTTTTAAAGATGCAAAGCAGAAAAAACACAAACACTTGCCAAAAATTTTTTTTATTGCGGCGCAAAGAATCCTGCACAAGATCAAGTTATTGGAGAAGGGAGAGAAGTTTTTGTGCAATGAATCCTGCAGGAAATTTTTTTCCAGAGGAGATAAGGGGGTTACAGAGAAGAAAAGAAAGCTTACAGAGGGTTTTCCACGTGCTGACGTCACCACCAGACCGCGGATCCGCCGCCGAACCTTGCTTTTGACCGCGGTCCCGCGGTTGACTCGTTGACTCAGGCCTCCAAACTTCTTCTGTTTCTCTGTTCTGATTATCCTCTTCTTGTTCAGATCCGTTGTTTACTGTTTTGCTCTCTGGATTTTTCTAGATCTGAATTTGTTCGTCGATCTTGCACAATTCAAACGAAAACCCTTCAAAAAATAACAAGATGATAAAATTTTTATATTTTTATATTTTTCAGTTTTTATAATTTTTTAATTTTTATATTAACCCGAAATTACAAAAAGAAAATAACTACGCCATCCCCAGCAACGGCGCCATTTGATTGTCGAGAAACTTATGCGTGCGTGCGCTTTTAAAAGATGAATCAAAGAATATTAACCGCAATCAAGAACGGTGTTGCTTGGTAGCTAGCCGGTTGAGTACGGGTCGATCCACAGGGATTTTGTGTATTTTCTATTTGTTCTAACGAGTTAATTCCAATTGTGGTAGGATTGATTATCACTAAAACTAAAATGAGTTTTATTAGAATTAAAACCTTGCTATGGTTAGGTTTAGGTTAAATTTGGAAATTCAATATTTCTCACCGCTTTCTATGCCCTAATTAAGATCTATTTAGGTGTTAAGGTAATAATGTTGGAGATAGTGCCCTCAGAGTCAATTATTGGATCACAGGCACGTGATTGCAATGATTGAGGGAGGACCTATACCGTTAGAACATTCTTACTCAAGATGATAGTATGCTATCTGGTTTATCTTTATCATCGTGTACTACTTTAGGTGACCTTACAGATCACTATTGCGTGTTGATAGAGCCCTTAGGATTCTTTCTTGACAGCCAGCAGTATGAGGGCGATCATATATGTGGGAGCTGGGGTCTATAAGCACATCCTTAAAAGGTCCCTAATCGAGGGAGTTTCGAGACAGGGCATCGATACTCCAGAGTAGACTAGTGTATACAGTCGAGACCCCGACGTGGGGTGGTGGCCGGTCTCACAAGCCACTGGTGTCAGTTGGTTCACCTAAGATGTATATAGGTGCTCATTGGGTTATGAGTATACCAGACATGACTCACCGGGAACATGCTAGTTGGTCTTATACCAGACGTCAGATAGCAGTTCCCTGGTGACATGTGTACAGGTTAGTTCATCGACATAAGATCGTCATTTATCTCCTGTGAGTTCCCACTGTACTTTGATTACTACCCTACCACGCTCAAAGGAGACGTGCAAATAGGTTTTAGTTGGGTACAGTCCCGAGCCACATGGAGGCAGTGAGCGGATCTGCAGGGGTTCGTCTCTACCGGTATTGGGGGTGAGATCGCGCTGTGTCTAGGAGAGCCATTACACGAAGTTCTTGGCCAAGGCAGGAGATTTACTGGTAGGTATTCCAGTAGTATCTCAGGGTGTTCTGGGCTACACTCTGACATGACTTGTACCGCTTTTGGGGGTCTGACTTTTACCAACCCCCTAGGCCCGCCATGCGATGCTCATAGACGAACGGACCGGACTGTACGGATATTATCACTGACAGGCCCAGTAGGGTGTCAGGATGAGTTCGCTCACAGACGTCCCTTTTTGTCAATAGCTGGTAGCCCGTCACGTATGGCTAATACCTTTGACGTGCTAGTGGTTAAATCCACAGCCATAGTATTGACGAGTCTTTAGAGTCCCCCACAGACAGCTACTCAAGTTTCGGGCGAAACGCTGCAGAGGCCGTACGGAGATATGGCTGGGTTCGATCAGATACGTGCGGTATTGCACGGATCATGATCGGACGGATAATACTAGCGGGCTCTGGTTTAAGCCGGATCCTAGGATTGTATAGTATAGATTTTGTCTCATTGCATTTGTATTCGTTCGGAATACAAATGCGGGTATGTATATACAGTCGCGGGGTTTTCCTGTAATTTATTACGGGATCAGTTTTCTGAAGTTTCCAGTTTGCTTTCCGTTTCGGCCATTTTCCTTTGTTTTCTTTCCTTGGCTGAAAGTTGGTGGAGGAGGCTTATTTGCAAGCATGCAAATTTAATTTGTGGAGGGTGTTATTTGCATGTTGTAGTGTCATGATGGTTCCACCATGCATTGACTTCTTGCTTCAAGATTGGGCATCATCATTGCTTGACTTTTGGGTTATGATTAGTTTGTGGAGTGTTGGATTTGGTTGGTGATCATTTCTTCTCATTATCACACTCTCTCTTGCATTATTGATACACACCCCCTTAGACTTTTTCTCCCACCCTTCACCTCATGAGGCCGGCCATTCTCTATGCGGGCTGTCCAAAATTCTTGAGTGGGATTTTTGATCTCTTTTGGCTTGCAAAAATCCCATAGCTCCATCTCCAAAAGTTTAGTTCATATCCTCCATCAAATGGCAACTTCCTTAACCCCGAGAGACAAATAGATTCTACACTTCATTCTACAGCAATTCTTGGGCACGTCGGCTCGCCAACTTCGTGCCCGAGTTGCCTCGGTCCAGAGGTGGGAGCCCGTAAAAGAACCCGGCGATGTGGTGCCCTTACGACGAGGAGATGAAGACCGGAGATTCCGCAGGGAGATCGGGACGACGACGAGAAGACCGAAGGACATGGATCGCTCGGTATATCTCTCTACCCCTTCTCTAGTTAGCTAGGATTAGATTAATGGCCCGATCCGGGTTTATGGTCCGCGGTGGCGCCAGTTTAAAAGTTAAGAAAAATTTTTGTTTCCGCATTTTGGCCTCGGACAGACGGCCGGGGCGCCCTGTTTGTATATTATTCTTTTGGGGCACGACCGGGCTGAGGTCGATATACCCGTTGTATATTTTACTTTCTGTACTAGGATTACCCCAAGGTGGGGTGCATAGATAGCCGGTTTCTAGAGGGCAACGGACCCGCATCTCATGGCGTTGAGAGGGAGGGGGCTTCACTCTAGAATTGGCGGGCTATTCGCCGCACTCGTACGGGGTACAGGTTGACCCAGGAGGGGTGACCGAGTTACCGGATTCCGTGAAGTGCTGGGTGGTCCATTCACGTTGTTGAAGGGGGCTGCCTCGCTTCAGGTTTTGGTGGGTAACTTGCCGCGCCCGTAGGGGTCTAGGATTTCATTGCACAGGCTATCCACACGACCAGGGGAACGTCGGGTTTCAGTAGCGGCTCTATGAAACCCGGGGATCCCAGATATCTGTATTGTTCTGTGATGCTTATTACATTTCTGTGATGTTGCATTTTATCACGCCTTGAGCGAATATTATATATTGATATATATACTAGTAGATGTTGTATATGTTTTGCATCCGCGCTAGTCCAGTCCCCGCTCTGTAGTTAGTTAAGTAACCTAACGGGTGATGACGGGACCCAGTGGCGAATGCGGATGGCATATACGTACATCATTATTTTCGTTCTTTATTGGTGTGATCAATTGATGGGACTGCATTGATTCGGATCAATGCAAGCTAAACAAACCTATTCTGATGTTGTTGGAACATTTTTCAAAAAGCTGTTATTGCAAGGACGTTCTCTTTTGTTTTGCACAGTGGTATTCGGTTATGAATATCCAGCACCTCAGTCGACGAGGCAAGGGCCAAGATCCCTTCAACAGGAGTGACCCCTTGGGCAGAAGTTTGCGTCAGGGCAATAACTTCACTATAGCCGATTGCCTTTTGCTTTGCATCGTGGTATTCAGTTGGAATATCCTGCACCTCATTCTACGGGGAAAGAGCCGTGATCCCTTCACCGGGAGTGACCTCTTTAGCAAAGGTTTTCGCCACTATATTTTTATAAAAGGCTATGCAGTTCCTTCAACGATATCAAGTTCATTACGTTATAGGTTTTTCGCCAAAAACCAGCCGTAGCCCTCCGTCATTTCTTACGGGTATTATTTAGTATTCGTGCTGCGTTTGTTGACTCCGTCATGGCGTAGTGTATGGTAGCTAAGTGGTGCTTGTTTGTTGCATAAATGGGATTGGTTAGGACAGTCGTGTGGCCTTATTGACTCCGTCAAGGGCACCTACGGGTGGGTTTAATGCAATCAAGATAATAACGGGTTGAACTTGACTAGGACTCTTTGATTTGTTGACTCCGTCAAGGTCACTTGGGTCCTAGGGGTAAAAACTTATATCGGGAGTTTTAAAGAAACTGAAACTTGCCAGGCATGCGCATACCTTCTGGAGTGTGGACCCTTTGAGTGGATTCCGTCAAGATATCATACGATGATAGTTGGATCCTGATTCCCACTGATGAGTTGGTTTACTTCTCGGGTGATCCCGACTAATTCTTCTTTCAGGTTTGGAGAAGAATTTGAGGTTACAGTGGGAGGTTTCCAGATTAGATAAATTGGTAACCATTCTAATCTAGGTTAGAGTGCACGCTGAGTGTTTCTTTTCTTTCTCTCTTTGGCAGCGACCATGGCCCGACCCTTGACTATGACTCAGTGACCAAGTTAAACGAACCTTCTTAAAACACTGGCTTTTGGATTGTCAGAGTTGCATACCTCATTGCCACTCCTGCATTTACCCTTTTCTCCAGGACAGCCCGTATTACTACGAACGCCCACTTTCATTGGATAAAACCATCGTATGGTTATATACGAACTCGAAAGAATTTATTCGAGGATGGTTTCTGGTTCTGGAGAAAACGAATATGACTATTCAGTTATCTTTTCCATTTACCTTCTCTCAGGTTGCGAGTGCTCCTTGGATTAGGGGATAGTACACCCGTTATGCCTATTGGATAGTCTTCTTCCAAACCTTAGGCTGGTGCCGAACGGTAGGGAATGAAGAAAGCTGATTAGCCTAAGTGTGGTTTAAAGAAGGTAATAAGTTAAGCCAAATAAAGAGATTAGAAGGAGGGCAAAGTAAATTGTGACTGCTATTCACGACCAAACCAAGTATTTTATTACCACTCCCACTTCACCATTGTATTTCTCCGGAACACTCCGTATCACTACGAAGATCCACAGTTTATTGGATATTCCATCGTATGGTTATATACGAACTCGAAAGGAACTTGTTCCAGTTCGGGGTTGGATTCTGGTTCAGGAGAAATAGGAATAGGGTTTATTCAGGTGTCTTTTATCTTCACCTTCTCTCGCATTGCGAGTGCTCCTAGGATTAGGACAGTACACCCATTATGCTTATTAGATAGTCTTCTTCCAAACCATAGGCTGGTGCCGAACGGTAGGGAAGGAAGAAAACCATTTGGCCTGAAGGGGTGTACAGAAGGTAATGACTAAAGACATATGAAGGGATTTGGAGAGATGGCAAAGAAATATACGGTTATAGTTATGAATCTGGATAATGGAAGAGGCATTACTAGGAATACCCGGATACCCCTACGAAACATTTCAATGTTTCAGTTTCACCGTGTATTGTTAAAAGAAAAACGGTTTCCTAATTAGACACTTGCTCCAGGGTATGTATTTACCATGTATGATTCTCACATCTGTATGGTTTTACAGATGATGAGTGGGAGTAAGTTATTAGGAATTAGGTGATCATCCTCATTATATCGAAGATGTAGATACTTGTGAATGGTATTCAGTTGATAGTACTGATTAAGAGAACTTGCTTCTCTTTCAGGTTACTCATAATTGGAAGCACTCCTAAGTTGAGTAATGCTGATCGGCCTCTTTCCATTTAGTTGACATGCACTGGAGACAGTTGCATGATTTGAATCTGGTTCTAATTAAATTAGTGCCTATGTTTCTATATTGGATATAGAACGGTTCATATCTTAACGATGTTAAGGTACAGGGAGTTGTCCGGCTTATGCTTAAAACCAGACTCTGGATAACTCAAGGCACGTTTCTGTAATGGCTGTTTGTGGGTTGACCTGGGCTATGACGAGGGTTGATTTTCTACCATCTGGAAGATCAATAGTGATATTGTTCTAGACTCGCCACAGTTTTAATAAAAATGGATTTTTTCAGAAAACAGTAGTGGGAGTATGGTAGAACTGGAAGTGATTTCAGAACCGCAAACGATTACTGAAAATTTGATAAGAACCTAAAGATTCAATCTGACTTGACATTCCATTGGCCACTCCGCAGATAAGGTGGGTAACCTCAAGCACCCGAGAGGTACTCCGGTAGCCTCAAAGACGGTGACAGGGAGGTTCTTGTTTACCCAGACTTTCTATTGCTGTTGTTCCAGACTGTGAGACCCGGCAGGAGGATGAATATAGTGTCGTTCTAAACTGGCTTTAGAAGTGTACGTCTATATGACTCTGCCAGAGGGTTGTCGTAGTCAATGGGAGCAGCGGAAGCAATAGTGGACAGGTGGCTTATGTCTATTTATAGACTAAAGCAGATATAGCGGAGATAGATCATCTATTTCTGATGTGACAGTCATAGGTTTGACTTCATCAGAATAGGGGATGGATCTGTTAAGAAGGTAGTAGGGTGTGATATCCTGGTATTTGGAGGACATACACAGAGTAGGAAGTGATATTCCTATACTACGATCGGTTATATTTTGGTTGTCACACAGTGGTTTCTCCACATAAGACTTGGATATTATATCTAACATTCTGGTTACTAGATCTATGGTTTTAGATCTAGATTTGGGTAGTTTCCCAATCAGGGTACTTAGACAACATTCTAAAGGTGTTTTAGAATGGACGACTCCAGGCACGGTAGAGTACCTGCAGGTGGTGGAGTCACCCTCTCTAAAGGTGTCTAACAGACTAAACGGGAGAGGGACGTGCATGATTGGCAGATCGCTTGCTTAGGCAATTGAGTCAATCATGAGATGTCAAGTACTACACCAGATGTTGTTTTTGCACGAGATGCAATAAGTTGATATTGATCCAATCCTTGAGAAACATTAGGAAGCAGTTTTGGAACATAAGTGGATGTTCTAAGGATATAATAACGACAGCCTCATTCGGGAGACAGTTATCATTCCAGGCTTCCAAGGTGACCTGGAAGACAGAGAGACTGTCAGAGTTATAGTTTTCCCTCTGACGAGGGGCAGTATTTTGGATAGGTGATCCAAGCAGATACTGAGGGAGACATGGCGCAGGATACTGATTAAGTTCAGTTGACGATACAGTCTAAGAATTTTGGATTTGGAGTTCACTTATGAACTAGGTCCCATCAGATATCCAGACATATTCTAAGACAGGTATTGCTCATTTCGGGAGATGGCTTTCTCCGCGAACTTGAGATATAGAGAGTCATAGAAAGAAACATCAAAGCGGATCTACTCACTGAGGCTATTCCTCGAACGCAATAGTTTCGCAAACGGGTTTTGTAAGACTGATTAGTAGAGGAGTTGGGTGTTCGGTATCACACGGGCTGTGAGTATGCGATATCGCAATAATTAGCCTTGAGTGCAAGTGGGAGATTGTTGGAGATAGTGCCCTCAGAGTCAATTATTGGATCACAGGCACGTGATTGCAATGATTGAGGGAGGACCTATACCGTTAGAACAGTCTTACTCAAGATGATAGTATGCTATCTGGTTTATCTTTATCATCGTGTACTAGTTTAGGTGACCTTACAGATCACTATTGCGCGTTGATAGAGCCCTTAGGATTATTTCTTGACAGCCAGCAGTATGAGGGCGACCATAGACGTGGGAGCTGGGGTCTATAAGCACATCCTTAAATGGTCCCTAGTCGAGGGAGTTTCGAGACAGGGCATCGATACTCCAGTGTAGACTAGTGTATACAGTCGAGACCCCGACGAGGGGCGGTGGCCGGTCTCACAAGCCACTGGTGTCAGTTGGTTCACCTAAGATGTATACAGGTGCTCATTGGGTTATGAGTACACCGGACAGGACTCGCCGGGAACATGCTAGTTGGTATTATACCAGACGTCAGATAGCAGTTCCCTGGTGACATATGTATAGGTTAGTTCATCGACCTGAGATCGTCATTTGTCTCGTGTGAGTTCCTACTGTACTTTGATTACTACCCTACCACGCTCAAAGGAGACGTGCAAACAGGTTTTAGTTGGGTACAGTCCTGAGCCACATGGAGGCAGTGAGCGGATCTGCAGGGGTTCGTCTCTCCCGGTATTGGGGGTGAGGTCGCGCTGTATCTAGAAGAGCCATTACACGAAGTCCTAGGCCAAGGCAGGAGATTTACTGGTAGGTATTCCAGTAGTATCTCAGGGTGTTCTGGGCTACACTCCGACACGACTTGTACTGCTTTTGGGGGTCTGACTTTTACCAACCCCCTAGGCCCGCCATGCGATGCTCATAGACGAACGGACCGGACTGTATGGATATTGTCACTGATAGGCTCAGTAAGGTGTCAAGATGAGTTCGCTCACAGACGTCCCTTTTTGTCAATAGCCGGTAGCCCGTCACGTATGGCTAATCCCTTTGACGTGCTAGTGGTTAAATCCACAGCCATAGTATTGACGAGTCTTTAGAGTCCCCTACAGACAGCTACTCAAGTTTCGGGCGAAACGCTGTAGAGGCCGTATGGAGATATGGTAGGGTTCGATCAGATACGTGCGGTATTGCACGGATCATGATCGGACGAATAATACTAGCGGGTTTTGGTTTAAGCCGGATCCTAGTATTATACAGTGTAGATTTTGTCTCATTGCATTTGTATTCGGTCAGAATACAAATGCGGGTATGTATATACAATCGCGAGGTTTTCCTGTAATTTATTACGGGATCAGTTTTCTGAAGTTGCCAGTTTGCTTTCCGTTTCGGCCATTTTCCTTTGTTTTCTTTCCTTGGCTGAAAGTTGGTGGAGGAGGGCTTATTTGCAAGCATGCAAATTTGATTTGTGGAGGGTGTTATTAGCATGTTGTAGTGTCATGACGGTTCCACCATGCAAAAACTTCTTGCTTCATGATTGGGCATCATCATTGCTTGACTTTTGGGTTATGATTAGTTTGTGGAGTGTTGGATTTAGTTGGTGATCATTTCTTCTTATTATCACACTCTCTCTTGCATTATTGATACACACCCCTCTTGGACTTTTTCTCCCTCCCTTCACCTAATGAGGCCGGCCATTCTCTATGGGGGCTGTCCAAAATTCTTGAGTGGGATTTTTGATCTCTTTTGGCTTGCAAAAATCCCATAGCTCCATCTCCAAAAGGTTAGTTCATATCCTCCACCAAATGGCAACTTCCTTAACCCCGAGAGACAAATAGATTCTACACTTCATTCTACAGCAATTCTTGGGCACGTCGGCTCGCCAACTTCGTGCCCGAGTTGCCTCGGTCATGAGGTGGGAGCCCGTAAAAGAACCCGGCGATCTGGTTCCCCTTCCGACGAGGAGATGAAGACCGGAGATTCCGCAGGGAGATTGGGACGACGATGAGAAGACCGAAGGACACGGATCGCTCGGTATATCTCTCTACCCCTTCTCTAGTTAGCTAGGATTAGATTAATGGCCCGATCCGGGTTTATGGTCCGCGGTGGCGCCGGTTTAAAAGTGAAGAAAAATTTTTGTTTCCGCATTTTGGCCTTGGACAGACGGCCGGGGCACCGCCGTGGCCCAACAAATAATTAACAAAGGGGATTAGCACGATCGGGAAGAAACTAGGTTTATTCCTCTAGGTCCTTTTCCGTCCTTTCTTAATTCTTACCCTAATATCCATGGAAAACATACACAACCGGCCTTTTAAACTACGGTATCACCGCTATCTCTTGGGATAGGGTGCTGTAGTGAGCGGTGTGTGTATGTATGTATGGAGTCCTATAAAAAATGTATGATGGGCAAGAAACGGGTGAGAGATTTTCATCTCTTAAACGTTTCCTATTCCTAACCCTAAAAAGTGAGGAACTACTTACTCATTAGAGAATTGATAAAAAGAGACATTTTTTTGTTTGTTTTTAATAACCTAATTATCTAATCTACGCCAGATAAATAAAGTGCTAAACTAGGGCAGATAAATAAAATTAACTAAGGCAGAAAGGAAAATTAATTAAGGTATAGAAAAGAAGGACTTACTTTATTTGATGCACTCTTCAAACATTTACAGTGAAGAAAAATTCTGAAATAGATGAATAAAAAGTGGCATGCTCCAAAAAAGAGATGTAGGGTTCCTATTTATAGATTATAAAAACCCTAGGGTTACATCTGATCCCTATCTACATTTACAAAACTACCCTGAGAAGCCTGGTCAACGCACCGCCACCACCGACAAATTTGCACCGACACGTGTACTGTATGGCCGCGGATCCGCGGCCATATGCCTTGTTTGGCCGTGGATCCGCGGCCATATTGGAGGCTCTTTGGCTGAATTTTTCTGGTGTTCTTTATGTTGCTTTTTACTTGGCTTTTCTTCACTTGGTTCTTCAGAATGTCTTCTAATCCCTTCCAGATTTTCACAGTGCATAATGTCGTGGACTTTTACCGTTTACTTCATGTTGAAGTCTTGAATCTTGTGCTACCTTTGTGCAATCGAAATGTTTGCTGATCTCCGTTTGTTCCACAAACTTTAGGTGGCATGATAAAGATTCTTCTGTTTGTTGGTCGTAGTCTCACTTTTGTAGCGTTTTTTCATCATTTTCACTGTTTTGTTCCGAGAACCTGTAACCTGCAACTATGTAGCAGACATGGATCAAAAGCACCTGTTTATTTATAAAATGAATAAGAATGGGGAATATAATAATGCAAAATTATACAAGACCCGATGTAGCATACTCACTAAGTGTAGTGAGTAGGTATCAAGCAGATCCTGGAGAGAATCATTGGACAGTTGTGAAGAACATTCTCAAGTACTTGAGAAGGACCAAAGAGATGTTCTTGGTGTATGGTAACGGAGAACTCCAGGTGGAGTCTTTTACCGATTCGAGCTTCCAAAGTGATAAGGATGACTCTAAGTCGCACTCAGGATTTGTCTTTACCCTAAATGGATGGGCGGTTTGTTGGAAGAGTTCCAAAAAGGAAACCGTGGCAGAATCGACGATGGAGGCTGAATACATCGCTGCCAACGATGCTGCCAAAGATGCTGTCTGGATAAAGAAGTTCATCACAGAACTTGGTGTGGTTCCGTCCATTGAGCATCCAATACCTCAGTATTGTGATAACAAAGGAGCTGTGGCTTTAGCCAAGCAACCCAGGTCCCATCAGAAGTCCAGACATATTCTGTGGCTGTATCACCTGATCCAGGAGATAGTTGATCGCCGCGAGATCGAGGTCAGGAGAGTTGACACGAAGGACAACACTGCGGATCCACTCACGAAGGCCATTCCGCAGATACAATTTGAGAGACTCTTCGGGATGTTGGGTATGAGATACTACAACAGCTGGCCTTAATGCAAGTAGGAGATTGTTTGTTGTATATATGCCCTAGAGGCCAATGTTGCACATATGATGTATATTATAGTGGATGCTTGGATATATATAGTGAGGACTTGCTTGCTCGATATGATAGTATGCTATTTGGTTTAACTTTATCTTAACATGTTGACTTGTATTGGTTTACTGTCTTGCTCTCATATATTGATAAAGCCTTTATGATATGTACTCGACTACTAGGACTATGATGAAGATTATACTAGTGGGGCCAGGGTAGTCAAAGAGTACATCCTATAACTGTTCCTAGTCGAGGAAGTATCGAGACAGGACATCGATACTCCAGAGTAGACTAGCGTATACGCATCTTGACCCATATGATGGGAGATGGATGATCCCATATCCATCGGTGTTTGACATCAAAGATGGTGTACGGGTGCTCAGTGGAGACTGGGTACACTTAACGGACTCGACGAGAACTCCTGGATGGTATTATACCTATCGTCAGATAGCAGTTCTCCGGTGTCACTGGTACAGGTTAGTCTGTAGACCCGAGATCATCATAGAGTCTTGTGTGATTCCCACTGTGCTTTGATTTCCACCTTACCACGTCCAAGAGGGCGTGCAAAATGGTGGCTTTTAGGTACAGTCTCGAATCACATGGAGGTAATGAGCGATAGGAGGGGTTTCGTCTCTCCCGGTATTGGGAGTTGATGTTGCGCTGTGTTCGATTGGCTATAACTGGAAGTCCCTGGTCAGGGCTGATATGGAGATTTACTGGTAAGAGTTATCAGTAGTTTCTCGACCCGTTATGAGCCTCACATCGACACGACTTATCGGTTACTGGGTTCTGACGTTTTACCACCCCTAGACTGGATATGCGACATATCAGACAAAAAGACCGGACTGTACGGGAGTGTTACTGATTAGATTCACAGGAGAATGTACATGCTTGCTTGTTGATCTTCTGATCGCTCAATACCTGGGTGGCTGTTATGTTTAGCTGACCGCTTGCAGCTTGTGGGTGTTTGATATGATCATCACCTACTGCCGGCGTATTGATGATTCTTTAGAGTCCTACACAGAGGTTTCCTGGCTCTGGCAAAACGGAGTAGGAGCACATATGTGATATGTGCGGGACCGAGAATAAAACGATATGAGATACCGTATTGTATTCTCGCGATATGTGATATCGGCCGGTATATGTGATATAGCGGGGTCATCGGATCAAGTGTTGATTCGATGAAATTGTACATGTTATATTAGTCAGTTATATACAATATAGCCGGATTGTCGGATCAAGAGTTGATTCGATAATTTAATGTATATTATATATGAGATATATTATATTACATTAACTAATATAAGCTTGCTTTATTAATTCGTTTTCTCACTTGATAATACATTGATGTATATGCGATATATGTTAATTGTATTAATTTCTTTTGTTACAAAATATATTGTATATGTGATATATAATATTGTAACAAGTTAGGGTTACAAATGCAACAAAGATAAAGACTTTAAACCAAGTTAGGATTTGGATTTGGGTTAGCTTTTGGATGAGCTTTCATGAAGCTTCATGAAGGTTTGATTTTTGTCTTCATCCTTGATAATTTGTGTAGATATTCTTTAACCCAACCCAAACCCTTAACCTATGGTTTATTCTCTACAAGGGTTAAGCCACTCATTCTTAACCTATGGTTGCAATTGTAACCACAACAATAATTCATTATTCATCACAAAAGCTTTCTTATTCTTCTTCCTCTTTGAAAAAGCTTTTTAGCTTTTTGTGTTATGATGATTTAAAAGTGAGAAATTGATAACAAAAGAGAGCAAAATTCCTACTTCATCATCCTCATCTATTCTAGCCACTTAGATTAGGGTGTTCACTTCACTAATACTTGATTAGAGAAGTGAGAGCTTGGTTTTGAGATTCTTCAAGGTAGATCATCTTCGAAAAGGAAGACATCAAGCAAGCATGGATCATTCGACTTATGGAGCCTCTCTAGAGTCCGGGAGTTCATGGATCGCGGCGAAGGGACTACTACTCGGAGCTTATGAAGCGAAGGAATGGACTACAAAGGTTGTAATCCCTCTCTCTTAGATGTAAAGTTGTTTACATGCAAAGTTAACCCTAAGTCTCTAGTTAAGATCTTGGTTAGGGTTTATTTAACACTCCAAAATTTCAATATGGCATGTGTGATGCCTTCCTAAACCTTACTAAGGTGCTAAGCTAACCCAACACTTTGTATATACAAGAAGCTTGTAGAGAGTAAGGTTGCCCTCTACGTATTGTACGGAGATGATATACTCTTGATAGGAAATGGTATCCTATGCTACACTCGGTCAAGCTTCTCTTATCACGAGGATTCTCCATGGAAGATCTGGATGATACCTACTACATCTTGTGGATTATGATCTATGGTGATAGATCTAAGTGGATGTTGGGAGTGTCCCAAATCTAGGTACTTTAACACTATACTAAAGATGTTTAGTATGGAGGATTCTAAGCATGGTGGTTCATCCACTACCTCAGGAATCACTCTCTCCAAAAAGATGTCTTCCAAGACTGATTTGGAGAGAGCTCGCGTGCAAGGGATATCCTATACTTCGGCAGTAGGCTCTATCATGTATGCGATGTTATATACCAGACCAGGTGTAGATGACCCACTAGGTGTGTAGTGATCAGGAATCAATCGGATCTTGGGAGAATCACTGGACAACTGTGGAGGACATTCTTAAGTACTTGAGAAGCACTAAATGAATGTTCTTGGTTCGAGTTTCCAGGGTGATAAGGTCTACTGAAAGTCAGTCGCAGGCATTGTCTTTACCCTTATTAGAGGGTTGGTATGTTGGAAGAGTTCTAAGCTAGATACCGTGACATGCTAGACGATAAAGGCTAGATACATCACTACCAACGTTGCTACCAAAGAGCTTGTCTGGACATTTCTTATTCATGAGATGAACAAGGTTCCTACCATTGAACGTCAAATAACTGCTATTGTGACAACAATGGAATTATGGCGTTGGCCTAGGAACGCAGGTTCAATCAGCGTTCCAGACATATTCTGAGGACAGTATCACCTGATCAGGGAGATAGTTGATCTTCAAGGGATCGAGGTCAGGAGAGTTGACATGAAGGATAACACGGCGGATCAACTCACAAATGCCTTTCCCCAAAGAGACTTCTATAGGACGTTGAGTATGAGATACTTCAACAAATGGCCTTAGTGCAAGTAGAAGAATGTTAGTTATATGTATGCCCTAGAGGCCATTACTGTACATGTGATGTATATTGTAGTGGATGCTTGGACATATATAGGTAGGACTTTCTTGCTCGACATGATAGTATGCTATCTGGTTGTACTTTATCTTAACATGTACACTTATTGTCTCTATATTACATGTTGATAAAGCCCTTAGGATGAGTAC
Organism: Agapanthus africanus; assembly: GCA_030015575.1. NCBI lineage: Eukaryota > Viridiplantae > Streptophyta > Magnoliopsida > Asparagales > Amaryllidaceae > Agapanthus > Agapanthus africanus. Next base: position 124,741,591 of record CM057343.1, read on the forward strand.
TTGACTACCAGGATTATAATGCGGATCATACTAGTGGGGACAGTGTAGTCGATAAGTACATCCTTCAAATGTTCCTAGTCATGGAAGTATCGAGACAGGGCATCGATACTTCTAAGTAGACTAGCGTATGCGCTTCTCGACCCATGCGATTGGTGATGAATGATCCCATATCCATTGGTGTTTGACATTAGAGAAGGTATACGGGAGCTCAGTGGAGACTGGATACACTGAACGGACTCGCCGAGAACTCCCAGATGGTATTATACCTATCGTCAGATAGCAGTTTTCTAGTGACACTGGTACAGGTTAGTTTGTCGACCCGAGATCGTCATAGAGTCTTGTGTGATTCCCACTGTGATTTGATTTCCACCAAACCACGGTTAAGAGATCATGCAAAAAGATGGTTTTTAGGTACAGTCCCGAGTCATATGGAGGCAATGAGCGATAGGAGGGGATTCATCTCTCCCGGTATCGGGAGTTGATGTTGCGCTATGCTCGATTGGCCATAACAGGAAATCCCTGGCCAGGGTTGCTGAGATCTACTGGAAAGTGTTATCAGTAGTTTCTCGAACCGTTATGGACCTTGCATTGGCATGACTTATCAGGTGTTCAGTCGAAAATATTGCAATCTTTAACATAACAATTTACTCATTTTTCTAATCATCTAAGGATGTTTGTTATAAATAAAACATGTATTACAAGTTCGTATGGAAAATATCAAATACCATGTGTTATACATTATAATCATAATTTTGGAAGGAAATTATGTGTTTATTATTTCACGCATGATATTGTATATCTCCACATTCTCCGTTGAGATTTTTGTGCAGAAAATTATTTCAGGATAGATATCGGAATCACAAATTCGCTGACAAATTGCAGCAAATCAAAGAGTTAAATTCTGGCAGAGATTCAGAAGAGATAAAAAGATTCCAGACATCAAATATAAACCCAGAGATCAACACAAGAAGACAGAAGAATTTTGAACCCATACGCCCACCAAACGGCCGCGGATCCGCGGCCGGGTCAGGCCGATCCGCCGCGGACCCGAGGCCGAGTTAGGGCATCGGGTGACAAGTTCCTTCCAGTAGCTTCATTGCAACTACCTAGCTTGTTGAAGACACTCCATTATAACAACCTTGTTTTGGAAACTTCCTTACAACAGCCTAGCTTCTTGAGGAAGCTTGATAACTACCTTATTCTAAAAGTTTCCCTACAACTACCTAGCTTCTTGGGGAAGATTGACCTAGCTTCTAGTGGAAGATTGGTGGAGGGATATATAATGGACTCTTGTCTTCATTTTGAGGGGTTGAATAATTCATTACACAAGTTGAGTGACACAACTTGTAACTTAAATTCAAGATCAAGATCCAAAATCAAGAATTGTTGAGAATAACATCGAGCGATGACATTCAAGATCCTTTACGCGAAGCCGATCGTCATCAAGAGCACGTGATCCGCGATAGATCCAAAACTCATGGTGATCGAGCAAAGTGAAATTCGACGGAATAGTTACCTCTTCAAGTGAGCGATCGAGAGCAATTCTTGTAACCTCGGATTGAAGGAAATTGTAATTAGAAGTTGATTAATAAAGATGATCTTAACTTTTAATCTCGCTTTCTTTAAATTTTCGCATTATGAAATTTCTAATTGTTGATTCTTTCATTTTCATGATGCGTGAGTAAAATCTCCGCTTGCTAAGAATTCAAAGGAATTTGGTAGATCAAATGGTGAGAAAATCCTAAACTCATCTTAACTCTTATGAGAATTATGAACTTTAGGAAAAAGAATCGTCAACGACCAAATTTGGTGCGAGATCACCATTCTTGATAATTTCGTTACAATTTGGGATTAAATGATTGATGATTCTTTTTGCTAAAAGCTAGATTTGAATGGCGATCAATGAAAAGACAAAGGATAGTGAAGGAGAAACCCTAGTTTCTTAAAAAAGTTCCCTAATCTTCATTTATCGCCATCGTTCTGGCTATAATTCATCAATAGATAAAATGAGTCATTTTTTGTATTCATCATTGCTACTAATTCTTATTGAATCATACAAGCTATTCTTCAATTTTCTTGATAACTAAAATTGATCTAGGACACTTTCTTGATTACAAAATCTAAAACTCTTTCTTGATTTTTCTTGAAAATATTTCATCTAATAAATCTTGATTCATTTTCTTGAATTTTCTTTACTATTTTCTTTCGGCTCAACTAAAGCAAGAACGAATAAATACACGAATCTCAGTGGACGACCCATGCTCATTAACGAACTACATCTACCCCGTTATTGATTGGGGTTATAAATTCTTTGATTGTGATTATACTTTTCATTCAATCGGATTTTTCGAACCAATCAAATGGCACCGTTGCCGAGGATGAATGCGTAATTCGTTTGTTCTTGCTATTTAAGTTGAAATATTATTATTCCATCAAAATTTGAATCAAAATCGCATCGTGTGCTTAACGATTAGTGTTTGAATTTTTGCAAGGAAATCTGGAATCACTGCAGCAGGGAGAAAAATTTTCAGATTATTTCATCTAAGACAGAGGAGCAAAAGGAGCAGCAGTATAAAAAAAATCGTTCAAAGAACTGTTCATACGACCACGGAACCGCGGCAAAAAGCTACAATCCGCGGCGGAACCGCGGCTGTTTTGATGATTTAGGGATCCAGAATTCTATGGTATATTCTATACTTTCTTATCTCTTCTCTGATCTTGTCCAATAACACTTTTCTATAGGATTCTTTGCAAAAATTCGCTGCGCTTAAAAAAAATCTTGTTGCGTGTTTTGATATTGGTTGTTTTTGCATATTTTAATACGGAAATTAAGGGGCAAAGACCAAATTCAGATTAGGTGGGGATTTCATTACCCTCCCTAAGCCATAAAAATCACAAAACTAGCATCCACATCACCCATCATTAACTAAAAAATATCTAGACAAGACTCTAAGGACCGTCGTGCTCAATTAGGACAGAAGAAGGTCGTGGGTAATCTATTACTTATCTGCATTTCTTTTGTGGTGTCTAAGGCAAGTGGTTACTTAATTAGGCCCGCTACTTACGTAGAGGATACCTCCCACTTACCTGGCACTTACCTGTCCATAGGAGGGATAAAGAGGTAGTAGAGGATTTATCCTGCGATTTGTCTTCTAAAAGTCTAGGAGCGGTCTAGTGACTTGACCTAGATGACCGTAGATCTAAGGTTGATTGTGCATTTTTGTGTGATTTTTAAAAAAAAAAATCCTTCTTTTTCGAAAACAAACCAAAAACTAAAACACACCACCTTATCTAATTATCACAAACGCTGCCACTTGTGCTAAACCGTTTAGTGCATGCTCGGCTGGACACGGGATTCTCATGGCTGTCTTGTCCGCGTTTCTTCTATCGACTCCGAAGTCGGTATTTCTTCATCTTCTTTTTCCTCACCACATACCACATCCACCGAGATGGACGGTTCTCCATCAACTTTCAATAACACCACTCTGCCACCACCCGCAGGTGCGCAGAATCTAACGCGTATATCTCTCCAAGAGAGATGTTATCCTATACGTGGTCCTCTTTCTACCTGTCTTTCTATTCCACCAGCTAACGGGGATAATTTTGAAATCAAACCACATTATATCAATCTTTTACCTAAATTTCACGGTCTCGAGTCTGAAGACGCATACGTTTTTATTACCAAATTTGAAAACGTAAGTGCTATGTTGGGCACTTCACAATTTTCTGTGGATACTATGCGTTTACGTCTTCTCTCATTCACTTTATGCGATTTAGCAGAAAAATGGCTTTATAACACAGCTGCACACTCTATTTCAAACTGGGATGAATTCGTCGTAGCATTCCTTAAAAAATTTTATCCCAATCATAAGACCGCCCGTGTCCGTAGCGAAATCAATCAATTTACCCAGCTTCCCAATAAACAATTTTGGAAGTGTTTTAAACGGTTCAAGGATCTGTTAGTCTAATGTCCTCATCACGGAATCCATAGACGGGATCTATGCCGAATCATCTTTGAGGGCATTAATCCAATAACAAAGCAGATGCTTGAATCCACGTGTCAAGGCAATTTCATGTCTAAAGACGATGGTGAAGCTTGGAAATTTTTGGAAGATTTTGCCGAAAAAATGTTGCAATGGGAGAGTGTTAGTCAACAATCGTCTAGGGGAGGTATCCATCAACTTGATGTTTCTATAGCAGTCAAAGCTGAAATGGCAGCAATGCAAAAGAAACTTGAAAGTATGGAACACAAATTTTTATTAGCCTCACTAAACCAGGTCACACTCCCTAAAACCGTGTGTGGATGCTGTTCCGATCCATCCTATTTGACGGAAGAATGTCCTTTGAATTCTCAGTTTCAAGGTCAAGAACACACTAATGCAACATTTCAGCAAAGACCTAGAAATGATCCTTATTCTTCCATATATAATCCTGGTTGGAGGAATCACCCTAATATTTCCTCGAACCAACACCGAACACAAAATACGGTTCTAAACCAAAATAACTTTCTAAGGGTCCCTCCACAACAACAGCAACCAATACAACAGAGTCAGCACCCCTTTCAACCATAAAATTTTCAAAATCAGGCCAACACTTCTGCACCGTTTAATAATTCTTTGCAATTGGCTGGTACCGATAATTCCTCTTCACTCGAACGAACCTTGGATTTGTTTATGAAACATTCCATCCAAGTGTCGGCTGATATAAGGTCTTCTATCGATGATATAAAGAAGAACTCCGCCTCTCACGGTGAGAGTATTAAATCAATAGAAGCACAAATTGCACGATTAAATACCGAAATGAGTGCTAGAGAGAAAGGGAAACTTCCATCTCAACCCCTACCGAATTCTGGGCATTCACAACACTACAATGTGTATGCCATTACAACGTTGAGATTTGAAAAAGTGCTGAATAACCATGTCGGTGAACAGATTGATATTGATAATGATAAAATAATCAATGACACCCCGACTTCCACCTCCACTTCTGATCCTACTTCGTATAGTCAACCATCTTCTTCCGAGCCTATTCTTCGTTTTCCTCAAAGCTCGAACCCTTCTTTGAATCCATCTCAGACGATCCCCACTCCAATTCTGGGATCTGTACCACCCACACGGCCTTCTCCAATGTTGGACCCAGCTCTTATTGCTAAAACTTCTTATCCTAATAGGTTAAGGAAAAACAGACCAAGTCCACAAATGGAAAAAATTGTGGAAATTTTTAAACAGGTTAACATAAATATCCCTCTCCTAAATGCTATCCAACAATTTCCGTCCAATACTAAAATTCTTAAGGACTTGTGCACTAGGAAGAGAAAGACTCAAATGCTGAAAAAAGTTTTCATGTCGAGTAATGTAAACACTGCTTTTACCCAACAATTACCTAAGAAACGTAAGGACCCTGGTTGTCCTACAATTTATATTTTCATTGGGGGTAAAAATATTAACCGTGCTTTACTCGACCTTCGCGCTAGTGTTAACCTACTTCCATACTCTGTCTACGAGCAATTAGGGATTGGAGAGTTGAAACCTGCTCATTGTACTCTCCAGATGGCAGACCAATCTATCAACAAACCTAGGGGAGAGCTTGAGGATGTGTTGATAAAAGTCGGGGAATTTATATTCCCTGTGGACGTCATTGTTCTAGATACACAACCGGTAGAAAACCCACGGAACCAAATTCCGGTGATTCTCGGTCAATCTTTTTTGGCTACTTCCAACGCGATAATCAACTGTCAAAACGGCTCTATGAACCTATCCTTCGGGTAGATGTCAATTGAGCTTAACATTTACAAGTTGGGAAGTCAACCCTCCGAACCTTCTGCTCAAATATGTTCTGTCGAATTAATGGATATCGACAGCAGCGAATTTGAACAGTTTCTTGATACTGATCTAGACTCTTTCAATACCTTATTGTTTGACCTAGCTATTTGTTATAGACATACGGGCTCATCTATCTAGCTGTCCGGGTCAACATCTAACGCTAATTATGAACTTTTTATGGAGTCTGAGTATCATCCCGTTCTTTCTGATGAAATTATTCTTCAGGGTATCGATGAAAGCTTTAGAGAAATTTTCACCGATGAACTCGCATTTTTAATAGACACGGGAGTTGTGATGAATAAATTCAAAAACAAAGAAGTTGAACCAACACCCCTTCTTCTTGACAATTACGAGAATGCGAGTAATCCGTCATCATCATTGTGTCGTCTCTCTATATTGGGATGTAAACCCATTCTATTACACCACTTATCTCTTCCCCACTTCGTCCTGGCTCTATATAACATGTTCTTCCACCAACCGGTGCGTTACATTGATAAAATCTTTGAATGGTTGATATTAACTTTTGGTCTTTGCAAAACTTGGCATTGACCAATAACTTTACCCCCTCTTAAAATGTTTAATATTGTTTAACTCAAGTTTGGGGGGAGTATATTTTTGGCTCTTGAAAATAAAATTTGTACACAAAATTGTGAGCCAAAAATAAGTTTGGTGGAGATTTTCACGTCTCTATATTCTTGTCCCCGTTAATAACTTTTCCTCCCAAGTCTACAGAATTTTGAGATTTAAAAGATAACAACAGTGAGGACACTGCCATAAACAGGTTTGGGGGAGGTTTGTGCTTATTTACGCATCACTATGCATTACACTATGCACAAGCACAAAATTTTCAAAATTTTTTCTTCTATAATAAAAGATAAGAAAGTGAAAAATTATATTTAAAAGATTAGAAAAGTGTAAGAAAATCAAGAAAGTTAGATGTTTTCTTAAACGAAACTAGTAATAACTAGTTATGATCCGTTGTCCCAAAGGTTAGTAAGATGAAGGAAGTCACTAATCTGAGGATAAAAATAAGTCTGAAAAATAGTTCATATTCTGGAAGCCAAACATCTGAACGTTGATACCCTACTATACGTACATACGCACCTCATGAAACTCGGGATAGTAGAGGATACCTTGAAATGCTCTTGTCTAAAAGACAAAGTATGAAGATAATATAAATGAAAAATAAAAATATAAAATGGTGAAGAAAAATGAACATTGGTTTTGTAATCACCAAGGCAGCATAAAAAATATATAGCGAGGGTGCTTAATCACCTAGTGCCTTAGACCAACTGGTTTGCGAGTCACTGCTAAGTCTTAGGTATTGCAAGACGAGGAAATTGCTAATTACGCCTAATATGTTAGCACATTTAGTAATCGGTCGATTAGTACCTTAAGAAGTATTAACGGTCGCATGAAGAATGTGTGGGTAAATCCATCTAAAATATTCACCGACTAAAAAGTACTGAGGTAGATGGACAAGAGTATGATAGCTTGAATTGAATTGTCTGAGTGTAAGGATGTCATTTATACACACGTAGGGGTATATGATCGGTGTTTGGAAGAAAGGTAGGGATGAAGAATAAAGGCAATGTTTTATTGAGGGATGATGTGATTTCTAACATCTTTTCATGACTATTAAGATAGGGCTCATGAAAACCGAAAAGCTAGTGTAGTTGGAAACTCTGATTTTCAAAGTCTTTCTTTTATAATTCTTATCTTTATATGCAACTTTCATGGTCTTCCTTTTATTATAAGATTTTGTGGGTTGAAAACCCTCAGGAGACAACACTGCTCCTATTAGGGACACCTAGAGATTTAAAAGCTTGTTGCACATGCTCAGTCCAATCGTGTTGCCTACGAAAGTGTGCTAGTTAGTTTTTCTCTTTCTTTTTATTTTCTCCTTCTCTTGAATAAAAGAAGTTTGCTCGAGACGATCAAAGACAAGTGTGGGGGAATTTGTTCAGTCGAAAATATTGCAATTTTTAACATAACAATTTCCTCACTTTTCTAATCATCTAAGAAAGTTTGTTATAAATATAACATGTATTACAAGTTCGTATGGAAAATATCAAATACCATGTGTTATACATTTTAATCAACATTTTGGAAGGAAATTGTGTGTTTATTATTTCACGCATGATATTGTATATCTTAACATTCTCCATTGAGATTTTTACGCTGAAAATTATTTCAGGTCAGATATCAGAATCGCAAATTCACCGACAAAATGCAGCAAATCAAAGAGTTAAATTCTAGCAGAGATTCAGAAAAGATAAAAGGATTCCAGACATCAAATATAAACCTAGAGATCAACACAAGAAGATAGAAGAATTTTGAAGCCATAATCGTAGCAAACGGCCGCGGATCCGCGGCCGAGTCAGGCCGATCCGCCGTGGATCCGCGGCCGAGTTAGGGCATCAGGTGACAAGTTCCTTCCAGCAACTTCATTGCAACTACCTAGCTTGTTGAAGATGCTCTATTATAACAACCTTGTTAAGGAAACTTTCTTACAACAGCCTAGCTTCTTGAAGAAGCTTGATAACTGCCTTATTCTAGAAGTTTCCCTACAACTACCTAGCTTTTTAGGGAAGATTAACCTAGATTCTAGTGGAAGATTGGTGGAGGGATATATAAAGGACTCTAGTCTTCATTTTGAGGGGTTGAACATTTCATTACACAAGTTGAGTGAAACAAGTTGTAACTCCAATTCAAGATCAAGATCCAAAATCAAGAATCGTTGAGAACAACATCGAGCGATGACATTCAAGATCCTTTACGCGAAGCCGATCGTCATCAAGAGCACGTGATCCGCGATAGATCTAAAACTCACGGTGATTGAGCAAAGCGAAATTTGATGGAATAGTTGCCTCTTCAAGGGAGCGACCAAGAGCAATTCTTGTAAGTTCGGATTGAAGGAAAGTGTAATTAGAAGTTGATTAATAAAGGCGATCTTTACTTTTAATCTCGCTTTCCTTAAATTTTTGCATTATGAATTTTCTAATTGTTTATTCTTTCATTTTCATGATGCGTGAGTAAAATCTCCGCTTGCTAAGGATTTGAAGGAATTTTGTAGATCAAATGGTGTTGAAATCCTAAACTCATCTTAAGTCTTATGAGAATTATGAACTTTAGGAAAAAGAATTGTCAACGAACAAATTTGGAGTGAGATCACCGTTCTTGATAATTCTATTGCAATTTGGGATTAAATGATTGATGATTCGCTTTGCTAAAGGCTAGATTTGAATGGTGATCAATGAAAAGATAAGGGATAGTGAAGGAGAAACCCTAGTTTCTTCAAAAAGATCCCTAATCTTCATTCATCGCTATTGTTCTAGCTACAACTCATCAATAGATAAGATAAGTCATTTTTAGTATTCATCATTGCTACTAATTCCTATTGAATCCTACACGGTATTCTTTAGTTTTCTTGATAACTAAAATTGATCTTGGACACTTTCTTGATTACTAAATCTAAAACTCTTTTTTGATTTTTCTTGAAAATATTTCATCTAATAAATCTTGATTCATTTTCTTGAATTTTGTTTACTATTTTCTTTCGGCTCAACTAAAGCAAGAACGAATAAATACATGAATCTCAATGGACGACCTGTGCTCATTAACGAACTACATCTACACCGTTATTTATTGCGCTTATAAATTCTTTGATTGTGATTATACTTTTCATTCAATCGGATTTTTCGAACCAATAATCAGGCTATTGGGGTCTGACGTTATATCACCCCCAGGCGATGATATGCTACATATCTGACGAAGAGACCGGACTGTAGGTAGTGTTACTGATTAGATTCGCAGGAGTATGAGCAGGCTTGCTTGTTGATCTTCTGATTGTTCAATACCCAGGTGGCCGTTACGTTTAGCAGACCGCATGCGGCTTATGGATGTTTGATATGATCATCGCCTACTGCCGGCGTATTGATGAGGCTTTGGAGTCCTATATAGAGGTTTCCTGGTTCATGCTAAACGGAGTAGGAGCATATATGTGATATGTGCGGGACCGAGGTTAATGCGCGTTTGTGATTCCGCATTCTATTCTCGCAACTTATGACATTGGTCGGTTATATGTGATATAGTCGGGTTATCGGATCAAGTGTTGATTCGATAAGTTGTTGCATTTGATATTAGTCGGTTATATGAGATATAGCTGGATTATTAAATCAAATGTTGATTTAATAATTTAATGTAGAATTATATATTTGATATATTAAATTACATTAACTAATATTAGCTCACTTAAGCATTACATTTTCTCACTTGATGATATATTAATATATATGAGATATATGTTAATTGTATTGTTTTATTTTCTTTACAAATAATATATATGTGATATATATCATTGTGACATGCTAGGTTATACATGCAATAAGGGTGTATGAGACTCACACAATGCTATGGTTAATGTTAGGGTTTAATATTTATTATTAAGTAATTAAACATCATTTGGAATTAGTCATGGTTTATCTTTGAGGAAGCTAGCAGATCCTTTGACTTAGTCCACTTGTTTGTTTTTACATAAGATATTTATTAACCTAACCTTCACACTTAGCCATGGTTTAGTCTTTACAAGGGTTAAGGCATGACATATACTCACCATGGTTGCATTTCTAACCTCATGAGAATTTTCTCTTCATCACTTCAACTTCATCTTCTTCTTCCTCTTGAAGCTTTCTAGCTTCATAGAAAGTGATGAAAAATAGTGAGAAAAAAAATCAAAAGAGAGCCCACTTCCTATTTCATCATCCTCTACTATTAGCCATTTAATTTATGGTGTTTGCTTCACTAATCTACCATTAGTGAAGAGGTAGCATGAGCTTGAGTCTCCTCGACGTAGATCATCTTCGGCCTCGAAGAATTTGAGCAAGTTTGCATCTTTCACATTATGGAGCCTCTCAAGAGTTCGGGAGATCACAACTTGCACTGAAGGGACTTCTACACGGAGCATTTTAAGTGAAGGACCGGTCTACAAAGGTTGTATTCCCTCATTCACTTAGATGTAAAGTGTTTACATTTGTGTTTCGTATGATTCTCTAGTTAAACATCCTATGTTTTGGGCTCGTTAGCGCGGCAAAATTTTGATTTGGCATGGTCGATGCCGCCCGAAACACCGCTGCTATGCTTGGGAACCCAGCATATTGCAAATATACAACGCTGAAGGCGAGGATCAAAACTCACAATAAAGGTAAGGAAAGCATGCATCATCTAGAAAACCAGAAAACATCAATAAATACATGAGCGCGACTCTAAGGCCGAAGGAATATACAAACCAACGTCATCTAAGTCGACTAAATATACAAGTCTGGTTGATGGAGCTTAACTAGATACATCTGAGGAAATATACAATATATACTGGTGGTTGCGAAGCGAATGTATTCCACCTATCCAGCAATCACCCGAAGGAAAATGAAGTGCCAGCAAGCCGCTGCGAAACCTGTACGGCTAAACCTGCAAGAAACTGTGGCTCAACGGGGATGAGTTGCCAACTCGTGAGTAGAAGACATCACCAGATAGAAACCAAATGTATGACGATCTCCTAAGTCATACAATAATATACTAATACCGCAACATAGGTAACAGTATAACATAAGTGTGATATCAAAGTACTCGTGTCCGTGTCATGAGTAAAAATATATCACGTGTAACATGTAAGAATGCATCATCCAACATGTGTCCAGCAATGACACACAATCATGATAAAACCCGAGTGCCCAGAACCGACACTCAAAACATCATGAAGTCCGTGTCCTACAGCGACACATAAATCCTCAAATCTCGGGCTCTGTCAGTCTGGATCGGCCGATGGGCTCCGTCAGTCCGGATCGACCCATGATATCAAATCTCATGACTATGTCGGTATCCTTCGGATATCCGCCGCGCCCGATATCACCGGTAGGTAGTCTGCCCCTGCCAGGCTCATCGTCTACAAGTCTTCTTCTTGCCCCGGGGTACCATACCGGGTCCACCATGTATCCGAAACGGTTCATCTTACTTCTCGAATCGGGTCTCGAAAACCAACTCAATCAGGAGATGTAAATTCCTATTTCCATTCTAATAAAAATTTCCTGTTCTCTGATTTCCAGCAGTTTCTCTTCTTTTCCTTCATACTTCGAATTGGTTACTAAGCTTAATATTGATATTTTTCCAACCCCTAAGTTTTATTCAGCCCACTTCTGTTTATTTCTAAAGGGAATTTCTTTTTTTATATATAGCCCAGCCCTCACTATTTTCCCCAGCCCGTTACATTTAACCCCAGCCCGTTAGCATTCCTCAGCCCACATTTTTTTTAAAATTCCTTACTTTTCCCCGGCCCGGCCCTTTAAAATTCCCTCAGCCCACCCAATTTTTCTTTGGGGATTATTTATTTTTTTGGCCGGCCCACTTCCCCATCCTGCCTCCTCAAACCGACCCGACCCGACCGCCACTGTTCATCTCCTTTAAATTTTCCCCAACGGTAACCTCCCAAACTTACGCGCGCGACCCGCCTCCTCCGCCGTCGCTCACGCCCACGCCCACGCCCACGCAGTACCGTTGCCCTCACCCCCACGACGCGCTCCTCGCGTCTCCTTTATCTCCTTCCCACCTCGCTCACCCCCTCTTTTTCAGAATCCCTCATCTCTCTCCTTCACAAGAAACTCACCGAGCACAATTTTTCCTCACCTCGCCACCGGCGACGACCCTCGACAGCCCCCTCGGCAACCCTCGATCACTCCTCCACCAACCTCCTCCCTCCACGACTCCACACCCCCAACAACTCGAGACCCCCTGCACCCACACCTCTGCACACAGAAACCCATCACCCGACCGAGCTCGAGTCACCCCTGCACGCTTCCTCGACGCTGGCGACCCCCACCACGTCGTCGACCTCCACCTCCTCAGAATCATCACCCTCACCATAATTCCCTAGCCCCACTACTCAACCTTTCCCTCTCTTCAAAAATCACCCAAACCCATTTCCAAGCACTTCGCTGTTGCACTTCGCCGGAGCGCCGCCGTCGACCGTCGGCAACCCCAACACTTCTCAGGCGAACCACATAGCACCCCTTAAGCTTCCAGCGCGCACAAGACGACTCCGGGAAACTCCGACGCAAATTCCGTATCGCGAGCCAAGCTCGCGCATTTTCATCTTGCGGCGTACAACGCGCGTTCGTGACACCGTGCTGCCGTGCTACCCCGAGACTTTCTCCAGGCAAGTATTTACTTGCTTCATGCTAATTTAGTTGTGTTACAAACCTAAATAACACAGTTATTAAACTTACCGATTACCGATATATATCATGACCTAAGTGCTCGATGTTAGATCCCAATGGAAATGATTGTTTATTTTGACGGAGACTAATATTTTCTGTTGGCCCATCGGAAGATGAATATCGTGTGTGAATCTCGCTGGAAAATACGATCATTAGTGACAAAAATCGATACCCCCAAACATGCCGTTAAAACTAATATTTTCTCGTATCTGAAAATGAATAAATCACCATAAATTACATACATACTGGAATGATGCGTTCGAGGGCTTAAATCGAAGCCGACTCGACGAACTTTAACCCTATGTAGAATTTCAAAGATTTCTGTTCTTTAACCATGATGATAATTGGATCGGAATGCGACTCTGGACTGCAGTACAGAGCGTTTCTGATTATTGTGTTCTGTCCCAAGACCTGTATCACTGTGTTTCCTGAAGTCGTATGTTACGGAAATCTACAGTAGATTAAAGATAATTCTGTTAGCTAAATAAAACAGGTGGTTCCATTCTGATTCATCGCCGTTTGCTATTTTAAACTATATTTAAAAGGGCAGAACATATAACTGTCCAGAACAGATTCTGAAATGACACCCTGAGGTTAAACTGTGTATAACTTTCAACATATAGATGCGATTGAGGATCCGTCTGTTGAGTTGAATACTTTATCGAAAACCCTAAATTTCATTTTACTGTCACATCGCTAAATTTTGATCCCAACTGGGTGCAATTCGTGTCGCGAAACGGACGTTCAGTTCTGAAACTGAATTTCCAGCCGCGAGCACTTAAAATGAAACGGCCATATCTTGAAAACCGGAATCCCGATTGGACTGAAACAAATTTTGACGAATTGCTGACTGAGTGTTCTAATTATCTTACTTGTATAATTTTGCTACATTCTTACCTTATTAATTTATGCAAATTATTTTAGTTAGTGACATGCATGTTGATTCATAACATACAGAGCTTATTGGTAGCATACAATACATATATCATATCCTTGCCATATACTCAGTGTTACTGCGTGTGGACATTGCATTATCGTGCGTGATAGATGTTGGTTTAGGAGTGACAGTACACCAATGGAAAGTGAATATTCGTGACCGTGATTGATACAGTGAAAAGTGATGATACCGTGCCATTGGTATACTTGTACACAACTAGATCAATATCATAAATAGTGTAAACCTGGGGAAAAAGGGAAAATCAAAATGGAAAGAGTATCGTATTTAGCGGGACCGTGTTTAGAGGATGATCATTCGAACTGTGATACTGATACGTGTAGGATAGGATCTTGCGATCCGGCTGACAGGGTTATGTCCCGGGCATGTGGGCCGTTGTCTCGGGTATGTACGAGACTCCTGTTAAACATGATTCTCCTTCCACTATGTGATTTCAAACTTGACCTAGAGACCGATAGGGACACATAACATATTCTGCATCATATAGTGACATAGTGATTACTTACATTGTTCATACTCCAGTATTACCTGTTTCACCTTATTATAATAATATTGTTATTGTGTCGCTCTGACGACCTGAGTATGCATGCCCAGATTCCGCGGGAGGACCAGCACAGGAGACGGATCTACCCTTCGAGTTCACAGAGATATAGTCTGGTGTACTCCCAATCTTTACTGCTTTCCATAGAGTGATCTTGAGATTGAACTTGGTTAGTTATTGTTCTTATTATCTGTAATTTTGTGAACAATGGAATTTTAATGTAATAAATTAGTGATGTGATTCCTTTAATACTGTGCTTTATTTACTGATTACCATGTAGTGCTAGAAGCCGAAGTGTGACTACGGCGGGATAATCCCTTGACCGTAGGAGCATGGCTGGCCTAGTCATACATCGTATTCCGTATTTTGGGAAGCGCGGCGTGACATGGTTTAGTTGGTATCAGAGCCTGTGTTTAGTATCAAGGGATAACATTAACTATGCTGTATTATGTTATTCTTGTTTCACTACTCTTGATTTCCATCCTTGAATCTGATCCTAACCTTTTGAATCTTCCAGTGATATGACGTCCCCGAATGACCCCTCCTCGGACTCCAGCTCTCAGGACCGCATGGAAAGAATACTCAGTGCTCTGACCACTCTCGCAGAAGCTCAGGAGAGGAAGACAGATTTGCTTACTGAGGGACTCAGGGCGATTACCGCCGCAGGAGGACCCTCCGCACTCATTACTGCCCCCGAGGGCGCTACTCCACCAGCTTATCAGGCTAGAGCTGGTACCGTGTCAGACTTCCGACGGTTACACCCAGCCGCATTCACAGGGCTAGCTGAACCCCTTGAGGCTGAACAATGGCTGGTAAACATGGAGAATTTATTGACAGCCGCCAGGGTTCCAGAGGAAGACAGAGTGGACGAGATAAAGATTCAATTAGAAGACGAAGCCCGTACATGATGGTTGGTGGAAGAAAGCAGACTTGACGAGCCGATTGAATGGAACAAGTTTAAGGAGTGCTTCCTAGATCATTATTTTCCTCCCACAGCCAAGGCAGAAATGGAGGAAAGGTTTATTCTTTTGAAGCAAAATGGATGCCCAGTGGACGTTTATGCGGCAGAGTTCAACCGTCTGAGCCGCTTTGCTCCATACATGGTCAAATCAGAGGCCACCAGAGCCAGACGCTTCCTTCAGGGGTTAGATTTCGAGTTGCAGCAGTTGATTGCATCGTTGGATTTACAGACTTTCGCACAGGTACTCAACGCGGCGAGAGTTCAGGAACAATTGGTTAACAAGTTAAGAAGACCCCAGGTCGTTCCAGCACGTTCCCACGCGCCTTCTCGAGGAGCCATACCGGTTTACAGAGTAGGAACGACACAAATGAAGCGCCCGTTTGTACCACAGCATCGCCCCCAGAGACAGGGCGTAACTTGCGGCTATTGCGATAGAGGAGGACATACTCAGAAGGACTGTCGCCATGCCAAGGGACAGTGCTTGATTTGCGGTTCCAGTCAGCACAGGATTAACAGTTGCCCTGAGCGAGCAGAGATATAGGGAGGTTCTGGACCGTCACAGCAGAGGCTGCAGGAGCATAGGCAACCCTTTACAGGTCACGGTCAGGGACGGGCTTTCACCTTGACCGCCGAGCAGGCAGAGGCGTCAGGAGACGTGGATACAGGTACTCTACTCGTACATTCCTTGCCAGCTAGAGTACTATTTGATTCGGGAGCATCGCATTGTTTCTTGTCTGAGCACTTCACTAATACACACTCAATACCACATGAACCACTAACCAAAGGATGGGAAATTCATACGGTTAATGGCATTATTATATCTAGTCGAGAATGTAGATTATGCCCAGTTGTAGTGTGTGGCAGGGAATTCTATGCGAATTTCCTTCTGATCGGGACAGGCAGTTAGGACGCAATTCTCGGGATGGATTGGATGAGCACTTTCCATGCAGTTATCGATTGTCATGCAAGGAGGGTGATCTTCCGCATCCCCAATCATCCGGAGTTTATTTTTGAGGGCGGAAGTGAATCTTTGGAGCCAGCTAAGTATAGAGCCAAGCCCAAGGAACTGACCGCTATGGAGATTGATAAGAGCCCAGTCCCAGAAATTGTTCGGGACTTTCTGGATGTATTTCCCGAAGATCTACCAGGTCTACTACCTCCTCGAATTTTGGAGTTCTCGATCGATTTGATTCCAGGTACAGCCCCAGTATCCAGGGCCCCATATAGAATGGCACCAGTTGAGTTGGCGGAATTGAAGAAGCAGGTTGAAGAACTATTGGAGAAGGGATTTATTCGGCCAAGCGCTTCACCGTGGGGTGCACCAGTCCTGCTAGTAAAGAAGAAGGATGGATCGCTGCGAATGTGTATAGATTATCGGGAGCTGAACAAGGTCACAACAAAGAACAAGTACCCAATACCGCGCATTGACGACCTATTCGATCAGCTAAGTGGAGCTAAGGTATTCTCGAAGTTGGACCTTCGTTCTGGATATCATCAAATCAGAGTAGCAGCCGAGGATGTATGCAAGACGGCTTTCAGGACCCGATACGGACACTACGAGTTTCTTGTGATGCCGTTCGGTGTTACCAATGCCCCAGCAATATTCATGGACTTGATGAACAGAGTATTCGCAAAGTACTTGGACACGTTTGTCGTTGTGTTTATCGACGACATACTTGTCTACTCGAAGTCCCGGGAAGAGCATGCTGAGCATTTGCGCACGGTCCTACAAATTCTTCGGGTAGAGAAGCTATATGCGAAGCGGAGAAAGTGTGAATTCTGGCTCGACAAAGTTTAGTTTTTGGGACATATTGTTTCGGGCGAAGGCATCTCGGTGGACCCGGCGAAGATAGAATCTGTCAGAGATTGGCCAACGCCGAAGTCAGTGGCCGAGATCAGAAGCTTTCTGGGATTGGCAGGTTACTATCGGAGATTCCTCTAAGATTTCTCAAGCCACTGGTGTCAGTTGGTTCACCTAAGATGTATATAGGTGCTCATTGGGTTATGAGTATACCGGACAGGACTCGCCGGGAACATGCTAGTTGGTCTTATACCAGACGTCAGATAGCAGTTCCCTGGTGACATGTGTACAGGTTAGTTCATCGACATGAGATCGTCATTTATCTCCTGTGAGTTCCCACTGTAATTTGATTACTACCCTACCAAGCTCAAAGGAGACGTGCAAACAGGTTTTAGTTGGGTACAATCCCGAGCCACATGGAGGCAGTGAGCGGATCTGCAGGGGTTCGTCTCTACCGGTATTGGGGGTGAGATCGCGCTGTGTCTAGGAGAGCCATTACACGAAGTTCTTGGCCAAGGCAGGAGATTTACTGGTAGGTATTCCAGTAGTATCTCAGGGTGTTCTGGGCTACACTCTGACACGACTTGTACCGCTTTTGGGGGTCTGACTTTTACCAACCCCCTAGGCCCGCCATGCGATGCTCATAGACGAACGGACCGGACTGTACGGATATTGTCACTGACAGGCCCAGTAGGGTGTCAGGATGAGTTCGCTCACAGACGTCCCTTTTTGTCAATAGATGGCAGCCTGTCACGTATGGCTAATACCTTTGACGTGCTAGTGGTTAAATCCACAGCCATAGTATTGACGAGTCTTTAGAGTCCCCCACAGACAGCTACTCAAGTTTCGGGCAAAACGCTGCAGAGGCCGTATGGAGATATGGCAGGGTTCGATCAGATACGTGCAGTATTGCACGGATCATGATCGGACGGATAATACTAGCGGGCTTTGGTTTAAGCCGGATCCTAGTATTGTATAGTATAGATTTTGTCTCATTGCATTTGTATTCGTTCGGAATACAAATGCGGGTATGTATATACAGTCGTGGGGTTTTCCTGTAATTTATTACGGGATCAGTTTTCTGAAGTTTCCAGTTTGCTTTCCGTTTCGGCCATTTTCCTTTGTTTTCTTTCCTTGGCTGAAAGTTGGTGGAGGAGGCTTATTTGCAAGCATGCAAATTTGATTTGTGGAGGGTGTTATTTGCATGTTGTAGTGTCATGATGGTTCCACCATGCATTGACTTCTTGCTTCATGATTGGGCATCATCATTGCTTGACTTTTGGGTTATGATTAGTTTGTGGAGTGTTGGATTTGGTTGGTGATCATTTCTTCTCATTATCACACTCTCTCTTGCATTATTGATACACACCCCCTTGGACTTTTTCTCCCTCCCTTCACCTCATGAGGCTGGCCATTCTCTATGCGGGCTGTCCAAAATTCTTGAGTGGGATTTTTGATCTCTTTTGGCTTGCAAAAATCCCATAGCTCCATCTCCAAAAGTTTAGTTCATATCCTCCACCAAATGGCAACTTCCTTAACCCCGAGAGACAAATAGATTCTACACTTCATTCTACAGCAATTCTTGGGCACGTCGGCTCGCCAACTTCGTGCCCGAGTTGCCTCGGTCCAGAGGTGGGAGCCCGTAAAAGAATCCGGCGATGTGGTGCCCTTACGACGAGGAGATGAAGACCGGAGATTCCGCATGGAGATCGGGACGACGACGAGAAGACCGAAGGACATGGATCGCTCGGTATATCTCTCTACCCCTTCTCTAGTTAGCTAGGATTAGATTAATGGCCCGATCCGGGTTTATGGTCCGCGGTGGCGCCAGTTTAAAAGTTAAGAAAAATTTTTGTTTCCGCATTTTGGCCTCGGACAGACGGCCGAGGCGCCGCCGTGGCTCAACATGGTATCAGAGCCACGCCATTAACCTAGTCTAGCTTGCTCTAGTATGTTTAAAAGTTCGATCGAACAAATTTCCAAAAACCCCGATTTCAATTTGACAGTTTCTGTCGATTTTCAGTTGTGCTCAAAAAATTATTTGGTACATTGCATAAATATGTGCAGGCAATTTTATGAAAACTGAGAAAATTTGGCATGCTGATTTTATTGTAGGGCCGCGGATCCGCCGCCGTTCTATTGCCTCAGTGTACCAAATTTCTTCAGTAAGTCTCTGACTTGGAATTGGGGTTTATGGTATATTCAGTTTGGGCCCATATTTTTCTGAGTACTGGGTATTGTGCTTGGGGCCCACTTCGGGAAATTTAGTCGATTGAAAATTTTAAACATGTTAGTTCACAGTATTTACATTATATCTGCGACCGTGAATGTCATTTGATCGGTAAATCCTGTCTAACTGCTATAGACCTTTTAGACGGATTTGCGAATGTGACATTCACGTTGATGTTCTGTGTTGTGCTGTGATGTTGCGGATTGGTCGTGGGGGATAGCCTGGATGCAATGTTAGTACTGTTTTGGTATTTTTATGTACATTTGATATTGCGGGGAGAGCGTCCGACATGTGGACTGCCGTTACTGCCTGTTTGTATATTATTCTTTTGGGGCACGACCGGGCTGAGGTCGATGTACCCATTGTATATTTTACTTTCTGTACTAGGATTACCCTAAGGTGGGGTGCACAGATAGCCGGGTTCTAGAGGGAAACGGGCCCGCATCTCATGGCGTTGAGACGGAGGGGGCTTCACTCTAGAATTGGCGGGCTATTCGCCGCACTCGTAGGGGGTACAGGTTGACCCAGGAGGGGTGACCGAGTTACCGGATTCCGTGAAGTGCTGGGTGGTCCATTCACGTTGTTGAAGGAGGCTGCCTCGCTTCAGGTTTTGGTGGGTAACTTGCCGCGCCCGTAGGGGTCTAGGATTTCATTGCACAGGCTATCCACACGACCAGGGGAACGTCGGGTTCAGTAGCGGCTCTATGAAACCCGGGGATCCCAGATATCTGTATTGTTCTGTGATGCTTATTACATTTCTGTGATGTTGCATTTTATCACGCCTTGAGCGAATATTATATATTGATATATATACTAGTAGATGTTGTATATGTTTTGCATCCGCGCTAGTCCAGTCCCTGCTCTGTCGTTAGTTGAGTAACCTAACGGGTGATGACGGGACCCAGTGGCGAATGCGGATGGCATATACGTACATCATTATTTTCGTTCTTTATTAGTGTGATCAATTGATGGGACTGCATTGATTCGGATCAATGCAAGCTAAACAAACCTATTCTGATGTTGTTGGAACATTTTTCAAAAAGCTGTTATTGCAAGGACGTTCTCTTTTGTTTTGCACAGTGGTATTCGGTTATGAATATCCAGCACCTCAGTCGACGAGGCAAGGGCCGAGATCCCTTCAACAGGAGTGACCCCTTGGGCAGAAGTTTGCGTCAGGGCAATAACTTCACTATAGCCGATTGCCTTTTGCTTTGCATCGTGGTATTCAGTTGGAATATCCTGCACCTCATTCTACGGGGAAAGAGCCGTGATCCCTTCACCGGGAGTGACCTCTTTAGCAAAGGTTTTCGCCACTATATTTTTATAAAAGGCTATGCAGTTCCTTCAACGATATCAAGTTCATTACGTTATAGGTTTTTCGCCAAAAACCAGCCGTAGCCCTCCGTCATTTCTTACGGGTATTATTTAGTATTCGTGCTGCGTTTGTTGACTCCGTCAAGGCGTAGTGTATGGTAGCTAAGTGGTGCTTGTTTGTTGCATAAATGGGATTGGTTAGGACAGTCGTGCGGCCTTGTTGACTCCGTCAAGGGCACCTACGGGTGGGTTTAATGCAATCCAGATAATAACGGGTTGAACTTGACTAGGACTCTTTGATTTATTGACTCCGTCAAGGTCACTTAGGTCCTAGGGGTAAAAACTTATATCGGGAGTTTTAAAGAAACTGAAACTTGCCAGGCATGCGCATACCTTCTGGAGTGTGGACCCTTTGAGTGGATTCTGTCAAGATATCATACGATGATAGTTGGATCCCGATTCCCACTGATGAGTTGGTTTACTCCTCGGGTGATCCTGACTAATTCTTCTTTCAGGTTTGGAGAAGAATTTGAGGTTACAGTGGGAGGTTTCGAGATTAGATAAATTGGTAACCATTCTGATCTAGGTTAGAGTGCACGCTGAGTGTTTCTTTTCTCTCTCTCTTTGGCAGCGACCATGGCCCGACCCTTGACTATGACTCAGTGACCAAGTTAAACGAACCTTCTTAAAACACTGGCTTTTGGATTGTCAGAGTTGCATACCTCATTGCCACTCCTACATTTACCCTTTTCTCCAGGACAGCCCGTATTACTACGAACGTCCACTTTCATTGGATAAAACCATCGTATGGTTATATACGAACTCGAAAGAATTTATTCGAGGATGGTTTCTGGTTCTGGAGAAAACGAATAGGACTATTCAGTTATCTTTTCCTTTTACCTTCTCTCAGGTTGCGAGTTGTCCTTGGATTAGGGGATAGTACACCCGTTATGCCTATTGGATAGTCTTCTTCCAAACCTTAGGCTAGTGCCGAACGGTAAGGAATGAAGAAAGCCGATTAGCCTAAGTGTGGTGTAAAGAAGGTAATAAGTTAAGACAAATAAAGGGATTAGAAGGAGGGCAAAGTAAATTGCGACTGCTATTCACGACCAAACCAAGTATTTTATTACCACTCCCACTTCACCATTGTATTTCTCCGGAACACTCCGTATCACTACGAAGATCCACAGTTTATTGGATATTCCATCGTATGGTTATATACGAACTCGAAAGGAACTTGTTCCAGTTCGGGGTTGGATTCTGGTTCAGGAGAAATAGGAATAGGGTTTATTCAGGTGTCTTTTATCTTCACCTTCTCTCGCATTGCGAGTGCTCCTAGGATTAGGACAGTACACCCATTATGCTTATTGGATAGTCTTCTTCCAAACCATAGGCTGGTGCCGAACGGTAGGGAAGGAAGAAAACCATTTGGCCTGAAGGGGTGTACAGAAGGTAATGACTAAAGACATATGAAGGGATTTGGAGAGATGGCAAAGAAATATACGGTTACAGTTGTGAATCTGGATAATGGAAGAGGCGTTACTAGGAATACCCGGATACCCCTACGAAACATTTCAATGTTTCAGTTTCACCGTGTATTGTTAAAAGAAAAATGATTTCCCAATTAGACACTTGCTCCATGGTATGTATTTACCATGTATGATTCTCACATCTGTATGGTTTTACAGATGATGAGTGGGAGTAAGTTATTGGGAATTAGGTGATCATCCTCATTATATCGAAGATGTAGATACTTGTGAATGGTATTCAGTTGATAGTAATGATTAAGAGAACTTGCTTCTCTTTCAGGTTACACATAATTGGAAGCACTCCTAAGTTGAGTAATGCTGATCGGCCTCTTTCCATTTAGTTGACATACACTGGAGACAGTTGCATGATTTGAATCTGGTTCCAATTAAATTAGTGCCTCTGTTTCTATATTGGATATAAAACGGTTCATATCTTAACGATGTTAAGGTACAGGGAGTTGTCCGACTTATGCTTAAAACCAGACTCTGGATAACTCAAGGCACGTTTCTGTAATGGCTGTTTGTGGGTTGACCTGGGCTATGACGAGGGTTGATTTTCTACCATCTGGAAGATCAATAGTGATATTGTTCTAGACTCGCCACAGTTTTAATAAAAATGGATTTTTTCAGAAAACAGTAGTAGGAGTATGGTAGAACTGGAAGTGATTTCAGAACCGCAAACGATTACTGAAAATTTGATAAGAACCTAAAGATTCAATCTGACTTGACATTCCATTGGCCACTCCGCAGATAAGGTGGGTAACCTCAAGCACCCGAGAGGTACTCCGGTAGCCTCAAGGACGGTGACAGGGAGGTTCTTGTTTACCCAGACTTTCCATTGCTGTTGTTCCAGACTGTGAGACCCGGCAGGAGGATGAATATAGTGTCGTTCTAAACTGGCTTTAGAAGTGTACGTCTATATGACTCTGCCAGAGGGTTGTCGTAGTCAATGGGAGCAGCGGAAGCAATAGTGGACAGGTGGCTTATGTCTATTTATAGACTAAAGCAGATATAGCGGAGATACATCATCTATTTCTGATGTGACAGTCATAGGTTTGACTTCATCAGAATAGGGGATGGATCTGTTAAGAAGGTAGTAGGGTGTGATGTCCTGGTATTTGGATGACATACACAGAGTAGGAAGTGATATTCCTATACTACGATCGGTTATATTTTAGTTGTCACACAGTGGTTTCTCCACATAAGACTTGGATATTATATCTAACATTCTGGTTACTAGATCTATGGTTTTAGATCTAGATTTGGGTAGTTTCCCAATCAGGGTACTTAGACAACATTCTAAAGGTGTTTTAGAATGGACGACTCCAGGCACGGTAGAGTACCTGCAGGTGGTGGAGTCACCCTCTCTAAAGGTGTCTAACAGACTAAACGGGAGAGGGATGTGCATGATTGGCAGATCACTTGCTTAGGCAATTGAGTCAATCATGAGATGTCAAGTACTACACCAGATGTTGTTTTTGCACGAGATGCAATAAGTTGATATTGATCCAATCCTTAAGAAACATTAGGAAGCAGTTTTGGAACATAAGTGGATGTTCTAAGGATATAATAACGACAGCCTCATTCGGGAGACAGTTATCATTCCAGGCTTCCAAGGTGACCTGGATGACAGAGAGGCTGTCAGAGTTATAGTTTTCCCTCTGACGAGGGGCAGTATTTTGGATAGGTGATCCAAGCAGATACTGAGGGAGGCATGGCGCAGGATACTGATTAAGTTCAGCTGACGATACAGTCTAAGAATTTTGGATTTGGAGTTCATTTATGAACTAGGTCCCATCAGATATCCAGACATATTCTAAGACAGGTATTGCTCATTTCAGGAGATGGCTTTCTCCGCGAACTTGAGATATAGAGAGTCATAGAAAGAAACATCAAAGTGGATCTACTCACTGAGGCTATTCCTCGAACGCAATAGTTTCGCAAACGGGTTTTGTAAGACTGATTAGTAGAGGAGTTGGGTGTTCGGTATCACACGGGCTGTGAGTATGCGATATCACAATAATTAGCCTTGAGTGCAAGTGGGAGATTGTTGGAGATAGTGCCCTCAGAGTCAATTATTGGATCACAGGCACGTGATTGCAATGATTGAGGGAGGACCTATACCGTTAGAACAGTCTTACTCAAGATGATAGTATACTATCTGGTTTATCTTTATCATCGTGTACTAGTTTAGGTGACCTTACAGATCACTATTGCGCGTTGATAGAGCCCTTAGGATTATTTCTTGACAGCCAGCAGTATGAGGGCGATCATAGACGTGGGAGCTGGGGTCTATAAGCACATCCTTAAATGGTCCCTAGTCGAGGGAGTTTCGAGACAGGGCATCGATACTCCAGAGTAGACTAGTGTATACAGTCGAGACCCCGACGAGGGGTGGTGGCCGGTCTCACAAGCCACTGGTGTCAGTTGGTTCACCTAAGATGTATACAGGTGCTCATTGGGTTATGAGTACACCGGACAGGACTCGCCGGGAACATGCTAGTTGGTATTATACCAGACGTCAGATAGCAGTTCCCTGGTGACATATGTACAGGTTAGTTCATCGACCTGAGATCGTCATTTGTCTCGTGTGAGTTCCTACAGTACTTTGATTACTAGCCTAACACGCTCAAAGGAGACGTGCAAACAGGTTTTAGTTGGGTACAGTCCTGAGCCACATGGAGGCAGTGACCGGATCTGCAGGGGTTCGTCTCTCCCGGTATTGGGGGTGAGGTCGCGCTGTATCTAGGAGAGCCATTACACGAAGTCCTAGGCCAAGGCAGGAGATTTACTGGTAGGTATTCCAGTAGTATCTCAGGGTGTTCTGGGCTACACTCCGACACGACTTGTACCGCTTTTGGGGGTCTGACTTTTACCAACCCCCTAGGCCCGCCATGCGATGCTCATAGACGAACGGACAGGACTGTATAGATATTGTCACTGATAGGCTCAGTAAGGTGTGAGGATGAGTTCGCTCACAGACGTCCCTTTTTGTCAATAGCTGGTAGCCCGTCATGTATGGCTAATCTCTTTGACGTGCTAGTGGTTAAACCACAGCCATAGTATTGACGAGTCTTTAGAGTCCCCCACAGACAGCTACTCAAGTTTCGGGCGAAACCCTGTAGAGGCCGTATGGAGATATGGCAGGGTTCGATCAGATACGTGCGGTATTGCACGGATCATGATCGAACGGATAATACTAGCGGGTTTTGGTTTAAGCCGGATCCTAGTATTGTACACTGTAGATTTTGTCTCATTGCATTTGTATTCGATCGGAATACAAATGCGGGTATGTATATACAGTCGCGGGGTTTTTCCTGTAATTTATTACGGGATCAGTTTTCTGAAGTTGCCAGTTTGCTTTCCGTTTCGGCCATTTTCCTTTGTTTTCTTTCCTTGGCTGAAAGTTGGTGGAGGAGGGCTTATTTGCAAGCATGCAAATTTGATTTGTGGAGGGTATTATTAGCATGTTGTAGTGTCATGACGGTTCCACCATGCAAAAACTTCTTGCTTCATGATTGGGCATCATCATTGCTTGACTTTTGGGTTATGATTAGTTTGTGGAGTGTTGGATTTGGTTGGTGATCATTTCTTCTCATTATCACACTCTCTCTTGCATTATTGATACACACCCTTCTTGGACTTTTTCTCCCTCCCTTCACCTCATGAGGCCGGCCATTCTCTATGGGGGCTGTCCAAAATTCTTGAGTGGGATTTTTGATCTCTTTTGTCTTGCAAAAATCCCATAGCTCCATCTCCAAAAGGTTAGTTCATATCCTCCACCAAATGGCAACTTCCTTAACGCCGAGAGACAAATAGATTCTACACTTCATTCTACAGCAATTCTTGGGCACGTCGGCTCGCCAACTTCGTGCCCGAGTTGCCTCGGTCCAGAGGTGGGAGCCCGTAAAAGAACCCGGCGATCTGGTGCCCTTCCGACGAGGAGATGAAGACCGGAGATTCCGCAGGGAGATCGGGACGACGATGAGAAGACCGAAGGACACGGATCGCTCGGTATATCTCTCTACCCCTTCTCTAGTTAGCTAGGATTAGATTAATGGCCCGATCCGGGTTTATGGACCGCGGTGGCGCCGGTTTAAAAGTGAAGAAAAATTTTTGTTTCCGCATTTTGGCCTTGGACAGACGGCCGGGGCACCGCCGTGGCCCAACAAATAATTAACAAAGGGGATTAGCACGATCGGGAAGAAACTAGGTTTATTCCTCTAGGTCCTTTTCCGTCCTTTCTTAATTCTTACCCTAATCTCCATGGAAAACATACACAACCGGCCTTTTAAACTACGGTATCACCGCTATCTCTTGGGATAGGGTGCCGTAGTGAGCGGTGTGTGTACGTATGTATGGAGTCCTATAAAAAATGTATGATGGGCAAGAAACGGGTGAGAGATTTTCATCTCTTAAACCTTCCCTATTCCTAACCCTAACAAGTGAGGAACTACTTACTCATTAGAGAATTGATAAAAAGAGACATTTTTTTGTTTGTTTTTAATAACCTAATTATCTAATCTACGCCAGATAAATAAAGTGCTAAACTAGGGCAGATAAATAAAATTAACTAAGGCAGAAAGGAAAATTAATTAAGGTATAGAAAAGAAGGACTTACTTTATTTGATGCACTCTTCAAACATTTACAGCGAAGAAAAATTCTGAAATAGATGAATAAAAAGTGGCATGCTCCAAAAAAGAGATGTAGGGTTCCTATTTATAGATTATAAAAACCCTAGGGTTACATCTGATCCCTATCTACATTTACAAAACTACCCTGAGAAGCCTGGTCAACGCACCGCCACCACCGACAAATTTGCAACGACACGTGTACTGTATGGCCGCGGATCCGCGGCCATATGCCTTGTTTGGCCGTGGATCCGCGGCCATATTGGAGGCTCTTTGGCTGAATTTTTCTGGTGTTCTTTATGTTGCTTTTTACTTGGCTTTTCTTCACTTGGTTCTTCAGAATGTCTTCTACTCTCTTCCAGATTTTCACAGTGCATAATGTCGTGGACTTTTACCGTTTACTTCATGTTGAAGTCTTGAATCTTGTGCTACCTTTGTGCAATCGAAATGTTTGCTGATCTCCGTTTGTTCCACAAACTTTAGGTGGCATGATAAAAATTCTTCTGTTTGTTGGTCGTAGTCTCACTTTTGTAGCGTTTTTTCATCATTTTCACTGTTTTGTTCCGAGAACCTGTAACCTGCAACTATGTAGCAGACATGGATCAAAAGCACCTGTTTATTTATAAAATGAATAAGAATGGGGAATATAATAATGCAAAATTATACAAGACCCGATGTAGCATACTCACTAAGTGTAGTGAGTAGGTATCAAGCAGATCCTGGAGAGAATCATTTGACAGTTGTGAAGAACATTCTCAAGTACTTGAGAAGGACCAAAGAGATGTTCTTGGTGTATGGTAACGGAGAACTCCAGGTGGAGTCCTTTACCGATTCGAGCTTCCAAAGTGATAAGGATGACTCTAAGTCGCACTCAGGATTTGTCTTTACCCTTAATGGATGGGCGGTTTGTTGGAAGAGTTCCAAAAAGGAAACCGTGGCAGAATCGACGATGGAGGCTGAATACATCGCTGCCAACGATGCTGCCAAAGATGCTGTCTGGATAAAGAAGTTCATCACAGAACTTGGTGTGGTTCCGTCCATTGAGCATCCAATACCTCAGTATTATGATAACAAAGGAGCTGTGGCTTAAGCCAAGCAACCCAGGTCCCATCAGAAGTCCAGACATATTCTGTGGCGGTATCACCTGATCCAGGAGATAGTTGATCGCCGCGAGATCGAGGTCAGGAGAGTTGACAAGAAGGACAACACTGCGGATCCACTCACGAAGGCCATTCCTCAAATACAATTTGAGAGACTCTTCGGGATGTTGGGTATGAGATACTACAACAGCTGGCCTTAATGCAAGTAGGAGATTGTTTGTTGTATATATGCCCTAGAGGCCAATGTTGCACATATGATGTATATTATAGTGGATGCTTGGATATATATAGCGAGGACTTTCTTGCTCGATATGATAGTATGCTATTTGGTTTAACTTTATCTTAACATGTTGACTTGTATTAGTTTACTGTCTTGCTCTCACATATTGATAAAGCCCTTATGATATGTACTCGACTTCTAGGACTATGATTAAGATTATACTAGTGGGGCCAGGGTAGTCAAAGAGTACATCCTATAACTGTTCCTAGTCGAGGAAGTATCGAGACAGGACATCGATACTCCAGAGTAGACTAGCGTATACGCATCTTGACCCATATGATGGGCGATGGATGATCCCATATCCATCGGTGTTTGACATCAAAGATGGTGTACGGGTGCTCAGTGGAGACTGGGTACACTTAACGGACTCGACGAGAACTCCTGGATGGTATTATACCTATCGTCAGATAGCAGTTCTCCGGTGTCACTGGTACAGGTTAGTCTGTAGACCCGAGATCATCATAGAGTCTTGTGTGATTCCCACTGTGCTTTGATTTCCACCTTACCACGTCCAAGAGGGCGTGCAAAACGGTGGCTTTTAGGTACAGTCTCGAATCACATGGAGGTAATGAGCGATAGGAGGGGTTTCGTCTCTCCCGGTATTGGGAGTTGATGTTGCGCTGTGTTCGATTGGCTATAACTGGAAGTCCCTGGTCAGGGCTGATATGGAGATTTACTGGTAAGAGTTATCAGTAGTTTCTCGACCCGTTATGAGCCTCACATCGACACGACTTATCGGTTACTGGGTTCTGACGTTTTACCACCCCTAGACTGGATATGCGACATATCAGACAAAAAGACCGGACTGTACGGGAGTGTTACTGATTAGATTCACAGGAGAATGTACATGCTTTCTTGTTGATCTTCTGATCGCTCAATACCTGGGTGGCTGTTATGTTTAGCTGACCGCTTGCAGCTTGTGGGTGTTTGATATGATCATCACCTACTGCCGGCGTATTGATGATTCTTTAGAGTCCTACACAGAGGTTTCCTGGCTCAGGCAAAACGGAGTAGAAGCACATATGTGATATGTGCGGGACCGAGAATAAAACGATATGAGATACCGTATTGTATTCTCGCGATATGTGATATCGGCCGGTATATGTGATATAGCGGGGTCATCGGATCAAGTGTTGATTCGATGAAATTGTACATGTTATATTAGTCAGTTATATGCAATATAGCCGGATTGTCGGATCAAGAGTTGATTCGATAATTTAATGTATATTATATATGAGATATATTATATTACATTAACTAATATAAGCTTGCTTTATTAATTCGTTTTCTCACTTGATAATACATTGATGTATATGCGATATATGTTAATTGTATTAATTTCTTTTGTTACAAAATATATTGTATATGTGATATATAATATTATAACAAGTTAGGGTTACAAATGCAACAAAGATAAAGACTTTAAACCAAGTTAGGATTTGGATTTGGGTTAGCTTTTGGATGAGCTTTCATGAAGCTTCATGAAGGTTTGATTTTTGTCTTCACCCTTAATATTTTGTGTAGATATTCTTTAACCCAACCCAAACCCTTAACCTATGGTTTATTCTCTACAAGGGTTAAGCCACTCATTCTTAACCTATGGTTGCAATTGTAACCACAACAATAATTCATTATTCATCACAAAAGCTTTCTTATTCTTCTTCCTCTTTGAAAAAGCTTTTTAGCTTTTTGTGTTATGATGATTTAAAAGTGAGAAATTGATAACAAAAGAGAGCAAAATTCCTACTTCATCATCATCATCTATTCTAGCCACTTAGATTAGGGTGTTCACTTCACTAATACTTGATTAGAGAAGTGAGAGCTTGGTTTTGAGATTCTTCAAGGTAGATCATCTTCGAAAAGGAAGACATCAAGCAAGCATGGATCATTCGACTTATGGAGCCTCTCTAGAGTCCGGGAGTTCATGGATCGCGGCGAAGGGACTACTACTCGGAGCTTATGAAGCGAAGGAATGGACTACAAAGGTTGTAATCCCTCTCTCTTAGATGTAAAGTTGTTTACATGCAAAGTTAACCCTAAGTCTCTAGTTAAGATCTTGGTTAGGGTTTATTTAACACTCCAAAATTTCAATATGGCATGTGTGATGCCTTCCTAAACCTTGCTAAGGTGCTAAGCTAACCCAACACTTTGTATATACAAGAAGGTTGTAGAGAGTAAGGTTGCCCTCTACGTATTGTATGGAGATGACATACTCTTGATAGGAAATGGTATCCTATGCTACACTCGGTCAAGCTTCTCTTATCACGAGGATTCTCGATGGAAGATCTGAATTGGAAGATCTGAATGATACCTACTACATCTTGTGGATTATGATCTATGGTGATAGATCTAAGTGGATGTTGGGAGTGTCCTAAATCTAGGTACTTTAACACTATACTAAAGATGTTTAGTATGGAGGATTCTAAGCATGGTGGTTCATCCACTACCTCAGGAATCACTCTCTCCAAAAAGATGTCTTCCAAGACTGATTTGGAGAGAGCTCGCGTGCAAGGGATATCCTATACTTCGGCAGTAGGCTCTATCATGTATGCGATGTTATATACCAGACCAGGTGTAGATGACCCACTAGGTGTGTAGTGATCAGGAATCAATCGGATCTTGGGAGAATCACTGGACAACTGTGGAGGACATTCTTAAGTACTTGAGAAGCACTAAATGAATGTTCTTGGTTCGAGTTTCCAGAGTGATAAGGTCTACTGAAAGTCAGTCACAGGCATTGTCTTTACCCTTATTAGAGGGATGGTATGTTGGAAGAGTTCCAAGCTAGATACCGTGACATGCTAGACGATAAAGGCTAGATACATCACTACCAACGTTGCTACCAAAGAGCTTGTCTGGACATTTCTTATTCATGAGATGAACAAGGTTCCTACCATTGAACGTCAAATAACTGCTATTGTGACAACAATGGAATTATGGCATTGGCCTAGGAACGCAGGTTCAATCAGCGTTCCAGACATATTCTGAGGACAGTATCACCTGATCAGGGAGATAGTTGATCTTCAAGGGATCGAGGTCAGGAGAGTTGACATGAAGGATAACACGGCGGATCAACTCACAAATGCCTTTCCCCAAAGAGACTTCTATAGGACGTTGAGTATGAGATACTTCAACAAATGGCCTTAGTGCAAGTAGAAGAATGTTAGTTATATGTATACCCTAGAGGCCATTACTGTACATGTGATGTATATTGTAGTGGATGCTTGGACATATATAAACTTTCTTGCTCGACATGATAGTATGCTATCTGGTTGCACTTTATCTTAACATGTACACTTATTGTCTCTATATTACATGTTGATAAAGCCCTTAGGATGAGTACTTGACTACCAAGATTATAATGCGGATCATATTAGTGGGGACAGTGTAGTCGATAAGTACATCCTTCAAATGTTCCTAGTCATGGAAGTATCGAGACAGGGCATCGATACTTCTAAGTAGACTAGCGTATGCGCTTCTCGACCCATGTGATTGGTGATGAATGATCCCATATCCATTGGTGTTTGACATTAGAGAAGGTATACGGGAGCTCAGTGGAGACTGGATACACTGAACGGACTCGCCGAGAACTCCCAGATGGTATTATACCTATCGTCAGATAGCAGTTTTCTAGTGACACTGGTACAGGTTAGTTTGTCGACCCGAGATCGTCATAGAGACTTGTGTGATTCCCACTGTGATTTGATTTCCACCAAACCACGGTTAAGAGATCATGCAAAAAGATGGTTTTTAGGTACAGTCCCGAGTCATATGGAGGCAATGAGCGATAGGAGGGGATTCATCTCTCCCGGTATCGGGAGTTGATGTTGCGCTATGCTCGATTGGCCATAACAGGAAATCCCTGGCCAGGGTTGCTGAGATCTACTGGTAAGTGTTATCAGTAGTTTCTCGAACCGTTATGGACCTTGCATTGGCATGACTTATCAGGTGTTCAGTCGAAAATATTGCAATCTTTAACATAACAATTTACTCATTTTTCTAATCATCTAAGGATGTTTGTTATAAATAAAACATGTATTACAAGTTCGTATGGAAAATATCAAATACCATGTGTTATACATTATAATCAAAATTTTGGAAGGAAATTATGTGTTTATTATTTCACGCATGATATTGTATATCTCCACATTCTCCGTTGAGATTTTTGTGCAGAAAATTATTTCAGGATAGATATCGGAATCACAAATTCGCTGACAAATTGCAGCAAATCAAAGAGTTAAATTCTGGCAGAGATTCAGAAGAGATAAAAAGATTCCAGACATCAAATATAAACCCAGAGATCAACACAAGAAGACAGAAGAATTTTGAACCCATACGCCCACCAAACGGCCGCGGATCCGCGGCCGGGTCAGGCCGATCCGCCGCGGACCCGCGGCCGAGTCAGGCCGATCCGCCGCGGACCCGAGGCCGAGTTAGGGCATCGGATGACAAGTTCCTTCCAGTAGCTTCATTGCAACTACCTAGCTTGTTGAAGACACTCCATTATAACAACCTTGTTTTGGAAACTTCCTTACAACAGCCTAGCTTCTTGAGGAAGCTTGATAACTACCTTATTCTAAAAGTTTCCCTACAACTACCTAGCTTCTTGGGGAAGATTGACCTAGCTTCTAGTGGAAGATTGGTGGAGGGCTATATAATGAACTCTTGTCTTCATTTTGAGGGGTTGAATAATTCATTACACAAGTTGAGTGACACAACTTGTAACTTAAATTCAAGATCGAGATCCAAAATCAAGAATTGTTGAGAACAACATCGAGCGATGACATTCAAGATCCTTTACGCGAAGCCGATCGTCATCAAGAGCACGTGATCCGCGATAGATCCAAAACTCATGGTGATCGAGCAAAGTGAAATTCGACGGAATAGTTACCTCTTCAAGTGAGCGATCGAGAGCAATTCTTGTAACCTCGGATTGAAGGAAATTGTAATTAGAAGTTGATTAATAAAGATGATCTTAACTTTTAATCTCGCTTTCTTTAAATTTTCGCATTATGAAATTTCTAATTGTTGATTCTTTCATTTTCATGATGCGTGAGTAAAATCTCCGCTTGCTAAAAATTCAAAGGAATTTGGTAGATCAAATGGTGAGAAAATCCTAAACTCATCTTAACTCTTATAAGAATTATGAACTTTAGGAAAAAGAATCGTCAACGACCAAATTTGGTGCGAGATCACCATTCTTGATAATTTCGTTACAATTTGGGATTAAATGATTGATGATTCTCTTTGCTAAAAGCTAGATTTGAATGGCGATCAATGAAAAGACAAAGGATAGTGAAGGAGAAACCCTAGTTTCTTAAAAAAGTTCCCTAATCTTCATTTATCGCCATCGTTCCGGCTATAATTCATCAATAGATAAAATGAGTCATTTTTAGTATTCATCATTGCTACTAATTCTTATTGAATCATACGAGCTATTCTTCAATTTTCTTGATAACTAAAATTGATCTAGGACACTTTCTTGATTACAAAATCTAAAACTCTTTCTTGATTTTTCTTGAAAATATTTCATCTAATAAATCTTGATTCATTTTCTTGAATTTTCTTTACTATTTTCTTTCGGCTCAACTAAAGCAAGAACGAATAAATACACGAATCTCAGTGGACGACCCATGCTCATTAACGAACTACATCTACCCCGTTATTGATTGGGGTTTTAAATTCTTTGATTGTGATTATACTTTTCATTCAATCGGATTTTTCGAACCAATCAAATGGCACCGTTGCCGAGGATGAATGCGTAATTCGTTTGTTCTTGCTATTTAAGTTGAAATATTATTATTCCATCAAAATTTGAATCAAAATCGCATCGTGTGCTTAACGATTAGTGTTTGAATTTTTGCAAGGAAATCTGGAATCACTGCAGCAGGGAGAAAAATTTTCAGATTATTTCATCTAAGACAGAGGAGCAAAAGGAGTAGCAGTATAAAAAAATCGTTCAAAGAACTGTTCATACGACCACGGAACCGCGGCAAAAAGCTACAATTCGCGGCGGAACCGCGGCTGTTTTGATGATTTAGGGATCCAGAATTCTATGGTATATTCTATACTTTCTTATCTCTTCTCTGATCTAGTCCAATAACACTTTTCTATAGGATTCTTTGCAAAAATTCGCCGCGCTTAAAAAAAATCTTGTTGCGTGTTTTGATATTGGTTGTTTTTGCATATTTTAATACGGAAATTAAGGGGCAAAGACCAAATTCAGATTAGGTGGAGATTTCATTACCCTCCCTAAGCCATAAAAATCACAAAACTAGCATCCACATCACCCATCATTAACTAAAAAATATCTAGACAAGACTCTAAGGACCGTCGTGCTCAATTAGGACAGAAGAAGGTCGTGGGTAATCTATTACTTATCTGCATTTCTTTTGTGGTGTCTAAGGCAAGTGGTTACTTAATTAGGCCCGCTACTTACGTAGAGGATACCTCCCACTTACCTGGCACTTACCTGTCCATAGGAGGGATAAAGAGGTAGTAGAGGATTTATCCTGCGATTTGTCTTCTAAAAGTCTAGGAGCGGTCTAGTGACTTGACCTAGATGACCGTAGATCTAAGGTTGATTGTGCATTTTTGTGTGATTTTTTAAAAAAAAAATCCTTCTTTTTCGAAAACAAACCAAAAACTAAAACACACCACCTTATCTAATTATCACAAACGCTGCCACTTGTGCTAAACCGTTTAGTGCATGCTCGGCTGGACACGGGATTCTCATGGCTGTCTTGTCCGCGTGTCTTCTATCGACTCCGAAGTCGGTATTTCTTCATCTTCTTTTTCCTCACCACATTCCACATCCACCGAGATGGACGGTTCTCCATCAACTTTCAATAACACCACTCTGCCACCACCCGCAGGTGCGCAGAATCTAACGCGTATATCTCTCCAAGAGAGATGTTATCCTATACGTGGTCCTCTTTCTACCTGTCTTTCTATTCCACCAGCTAACGGGGATAATTTTGAAATCAAACCACATTATATCAATCTTTTACCTAAATTTCACGGTCTCGAGTCTGAAGACGCATACGTTTTTATTACCAAATTTGAAAACGTATGTGCTATGTTGGGCACTTCACAATTTTCTGTGGATACTATGCGTTTACGTCTTCTCTCATTCACTTTATGCGATTTAGCAGAAAAATGGCTTTATAACACAGCTGCACACTCTATTTCAAACTGGGATGAATTCGTCGTAGCATTCCTTAAAAAAATTTATCCCAATCATAAGACCGCCCGTGTCCGTAGAGAAATCAATCAATTTACCTAGCTTCCCAATAAACAATTTTGGAAGTGTTTTAAACGGTTCAAGGATCTGTTAGTCCAATGTCCTCATCACGGAATCCATAGACGGGATCTGTGCCGAATCATCTATGAGGGCATTAATCCAATAACAAAGCAGATGCTTGAATCCACGTGTCAAGGCAATTTCATATCTAAAGAGGATGGTGAAGCTTGGAAATTTTTGGAAGATTTTGCAGAAAAAATGTTGCAATGGGAGAGTGTTAGTCAACAATCGTCTAGGGGAGGTATCCATCAACTTGATGTTTCTATAGCAGTCAAAGCTGAAATGGCAGCAATGCAAAAGAAACTTGAAAGTATGGAACACAAATTTTTATTAGCCTCACTAAACCAGGTCACACTCCCTAAAACCGTGTGTGGATGCTGTTCCGATCCATCCTATTTGACGGAAGAATGTCCTTTGAATTCTCAGTTTCAAGGTCAAGAACACACTAATGCAACATTTCAGCAAAGACCTAGAAATGATCCTTATTCTTCCATATATAATCATGGTTGGAGGAATCACCCTAATATTTCCTCGAACCAATACCGAACACAAAATACGGTTCTAAACCAAAATAACTTTCTAAGGGTCCCTCCATAACAACAGTAACCAATACAACTGAGTCAGCACCCCTTTCAACCACAAAATTTTCAAAATCCGGCCAACACTTCTGCACCGTTTAATAATTCTTTGCAATTGGCTGGTACCGATAATTCCTCTTCACTCGAACGAACCTTGGATTTGTTTATGAAACATTCCATCCAAGTGTCGGCTGATATAAGGTCTTCTATCGATGATATAAAGAAGAACTCCGCCTCTCACGGTGAGAGTATTAAATCAATAGAAGCACAAATTGCACGATTAAATACCGAAATGAGTGCTAGAGAGAAAGGGAAACTTCCATCTCAACCCCTACCGAATTCTGGGCATTCACAACACTACAATGTGTGTGCCATTACAACGTTGAGATCTGGAAAAGTACTGCCATGTCGGTGAACAGATTGATATTGATAATGATAAAATAATCAATGACACCCCGACTTCCACCTCCACTTCTGATCCTACTTCGTATAGTCAACCATCTTCTTCCGAGCCTATTCTTCGTTTTCCCCAAAGCTCGAACCCTTCTTTGAGTCCATCTCAGACGATCCCCACTCCAATTCTGGGATCTGTACCACCCACACGGCCTTCTCCAATGTTGGACCCAGCTCTTATTGCTAAAACTTCTTATCCTAATAGGTTAAGGAAAAACAGACCAAGTCCACAAATGGAAAAAATTGTGGAAATTTTTAAACAGGTTAACATAAATATCCCTCTCCTAAATGCTATCCAACAATTTCCGTCCTATACTAAAATTCTTAAGGACTTGTGCACTAGGAAGAGAAAGACTCAAATGCTGAAAAAAGTTTTCATGTCGAGTAATGTAAACACTGCTTTTACCCAACAATTACCTAAGAAACGTAAGGACCCTGGTTGTCCTACAATTTATATTTTCATTGGGGGTAAAAATATTAACCGTGCTTTACTCGACCTTGGCGCTAGTGTTAACCTACTTCCATACTCTGTCTACGAGCAGTTAGGGATTGGAGAGTTGAAACCTGCTCATTGTACTCTCCAGATGGCAGACCGATCTATCAACAAACCTAGGGGAGAGCTTGAAGATGTGTTGATAAAAGTCGGGGAATTTATATTCCCTGTGGACGTCATTGTTCTAGATACACAACCGGTAGAAAACCCACGGAACTAAATTCCGGTGATTCTCGGTCAACCTTTTTTGGCTACTTCCAACGCTATAATCAATTGTCAAAACGGCTCTATGAACCTATCCTTCGGGTAGATGTCAATTGAGCTTAACATTTACAAGTTGGGAAGTCAACCCTCCGAACCTTCTGCTCAAATATGTTCTGTCGAATTAATGGATATCGACAGCAGCGAATTTGAACAGTTTCATGATACTGATCTAGACTCTTTCAATACGTTATTGTTTGACCTAGCTATTTGTTATAGACATACGGACTCATCTATCTAGCTGTCCGGGTCAACATCTAACGCTAATTATGAACTTTTTATGGAGTCTGAGTATCATCCCGTTCTTTCTGATGAAATTATTCTTCAGGGTATCGATGAAAGCTTTAGAGAAATTTTCGCTGATGAACTCGCATTTTTAATAGACACGGGAGTTGTGATGAATAAATTCAAAAACAAAGAAGTTGAACCAACACCCCTTCTTCTTGACAATTACGAGAATGCGAGTAATCCGTCATCATCATTGTGTCGTCTCTCTATATTGGGATGTAAACCCATTCTATTACACCACTTATCTCTTCCCCACTTCGTCCTGGCTCTATATAACATGTTCTTCCACCAACCGGTGCGTTATATTGATAAAATGTTTGAATGGTTGATATTAACTTTTGGTCTTTGCAAAACTTGGCATTGACCAATAACTTTACCCCCTCTTAAAATGTTTAATATTGTTTAACTCAAGTTTGGGGGGAGTATATTTTTGGCTCTTGAAAATAAAATTTGTACACAATATTGTGAGCCAAAAATAAGTTTGGGGGAGATTTTCACGTCTCTATATTCTTGTCCCCGTTAATAACTTTTCCTCCCAAGTCTACAGGATTTTGAGATTTAAAAGATAACAACAGTGAGGACACTGCCATAAACAGGTTTGGGGGAGATTTGTGCTTATTTACGCATCACTTTGCATTACACTATGCACAAGCACAAAATTTTCAAAATTTTTTCTTCTATAATAAAAGATAAGAAAGTGAAAAATTATATTTAAAAGATTAGAAAAGTCTAAGAAAATCAAGAAAGTTAGATGTTTTCTTAGACGAAACTAGTAATAAGTAGTTATGATCCGTTGTCCCAAAGGTTAGTAAGATGAAGGAAGTCACTAATCTGAGGATAAAAATAAGTCTGAAAATAGTTCATATTCTGGAAGCCAAACATCTGAACGTTGATACCCTACTATACGCACGTACACACCTCATGAAACTCGGGATTGTAGAGGATACCTTGAAATGCTCTTGTCTAAAAGACAAAGTATGAAGATAATATAAATGAAAAATAAAAATATAAAATTGTGAAGAAAAATGAACATTGGTTTTGTAATCACCAAGGCAGCATAAAAAATATATAGCGAGGGTGCTTAATCACCTAGTGCCTTAGACCAACTGGTTTGCGAGTCACTGCTAAGTCTTAGGTATTACAAGGCGAGGAAATTGCTAATTACGCCTAATATGTTAGCACATTTAGTAATCGGTCGATTAGTACCTTAAGAAGTATTAACGGTCGCATGAAGAATGTGTGGGTAATTCCATCTAAAATATTCACCGACTAAAAAGTACTGAGGTAGATGGACAAGAGTATGATAACTTGAATTGAATTGTCTGAGTGTAAGGATGTCATTTATACACACGTAGGGGTATATGATCGGTGTTTGGAAGAAAGGTAGGGATGAAGAATAAAGGCAATGTTTTATTGAGGGATGATGTGATTTCTAACATCTTTTCATGACTATTAAGATAGGTCTCATGACAACCGAAAAGGTAGTGTAGTTGGAAACTCTGATTTTCAAAGTCTTTCTTTTATAATTCTTATCTTTATATGCAACTTTCACGGTCTTCCTTTTATTATAAGATTTTGTGGGTTCAATCCGCTGAAAACCCTCAAGAGACAACACTGCTCCTATTAGGAACACCTAGAGATTTAAAAGCTTGTTGCACATGCTCAGTGCAATCGTGTTGCCTACGAAAGTGTGCTAGTTAGTTTTTCTCTTTCTTTTTATTTTATCCTTCTCTTGAATAAAAGAAGTTTGCTCGAGACGATCAAAGTCAAGTGTGGGGGAATTTGTTCAGTCGAAAATATTGCAATTTTTAACATAACAATTTCCTCACTTTTCTAATCATCTAAGAATGTTTGTTATAAATATAACATGTATTACAAGTTCGTATGGAAAATATCAAATACCATGTGTTATACATTTTAATCAACATTTTGGAAGGAAATTGTGTGTTTATTATTTCACGCATGATATTGTATATCTTAACATGCTCCATTGAGATTTTTACGCTGAAAATTATTTCAGGTCAGATATCAGAATCGCAAATTCACCGACAAAATGCAGCAAATCAAAGAGTTAAATTCTAGCAGAGATTCAGAAAAGATAAGAGGATTCCAGACATCAAATATAAACCTAGAGATCAACACAAGAAGATAGAAGAATTTTGAAGCCATAATCCTAGCAAACGGTCGCGGATCAGCGGACGAGTCAGGCCGATCCGCCGTGGATCCACGGCCGAGTTAGGGCATCAGGTGACAAGTTCCTTCCAGCAACTTCATTGCAACTACCTAGCTTGTTGAAGATGCTCCATTATAACAACCTTGTTCTGGAAACTTTCTTACAACAGCCTAGCTTCTTGAGGACGCTTGATAACTGCCTTATTCTAGAAGTTTCCCTACAACTACCTAGCTTTTTAGGGAAGATTAACCTAGATTCTAGTGGAAGATTGGTGGAGGGATATATAAAGGACTCTAGTCTTCATTTTGAGGGGTTGAACAATTCATTACACAAGTTGAGTGAAACAAGTTGTAACTCCAATTCAAGATCAAGATCCAAAATCAAGAATCGTTGAGAACAACATCGAGCGATGACATTCAAGATCCTTTACGCGAAGCCGATCGTCATCAAGAGCACGTGATCCGCGATAGATCTAAAACTCACGGTGATTGAGCAAAGCGAAATTTGATGGAATAGTTGCCTCTTCAAGGGAGCGACCAAGAGCAATTCTTGTAAGTTCGGATTGAAGGAAAGTGTAATTAGAAGTTGATTAATAAAGGCGATCTTTACTTTTAATCTCGCTTTCCTTAAATTTTTGCATTATGAATTTTCTAATTGTTTATTCTTTCATTTTCATGATGCGTGAGTAAAATCTCCGCTTGTTAAGGATTTGAAGGAATTTTGTAGATCAAATGGTGTTGAAATCCTAAACTCATCTTAAGTCTTATGAGAATTATGAACTTTAGGAAAAGGAATTGTCAACGAACAAATTTGGAGTGAGATCACCGTTCTTGATAATTTCATTGCAATTTGGGATTAAATGATTGATGATTCGCTTTGCTAAAGGCTAGATTTGAATGGTGATCAATGAAAAGACAAGGGATAGTGAAGGAGAAACCCTAGTTTCTTCAAAAAGATCCCTAATCTTCATTCATCGCTATTGTTCTAGCTACAACTCATCAATAGATAAGATAAGTCATTTTTAGTATTCATCATTGCTACTAATTCCTATTGAATCC
This sequence comes from Agapanthus africanus, assembly GCA_030015575.1. Classification (NCBI taxonomy): domain Eukaryota; kingdom Viridiplantae; phylum Streptophyta; class Magnoliopsida; order Asparagales; family Amaryllidaceae; genus Agapanthus; species Agapanthus africanus. Next base: position 124,782,631 of record CM057343.1, read on the forward strand.
TACACGGTATTCTTTTATTTTCTTGATAACTAAAATTGATCTTGGACACTTTCTTGATTACTAAATCTAAAACTCTTTCTTGATTTTTCTTGAAAATATTTCATCTAATAAATCTTGATTCATTTTCTTGAATTTTGTTTACTATTTTCTTTCGGCTCAACTAAAGCAAGAACGAATAAATACATGAATCTCAATGGACGACCTGTGCTCATTAACGAACTACATCTACACCGTTATTTATTGTGCTTATAAATTCTTTGATTGTGATTATACTTTTCATTCAATCGGATTTTTCGAACCAATCATCAGGCTATTGGGGTCTGACGTTATATCACCCCCAGGCGATGATATGCTACATATCTGACGAAGAGACCGGACTGTAGGTAGTGTTACTGATTAGATTCGCAGGAGTATGAGCAGGCTTGCTTGTTGATCTTCTGATTGTTCAATACCTGGGTGGCCGTTACGTTTAGCAGACCGCTTGCGGCTTATGGATGTTTGATAAGATCATCGCCTACTGCCGGCGTATTGATGAGGCTTTGGAGTCCTATATAGAGGTTTCCAGGTTCATGCTAAACGGAGTAGGAGCATATATGTGATATGTGCGGGACCGAGATTAATGCGCGTTTGTGATTCCGCATTCTATTCTCGCAACTTATGACATTGGTCGGTTATATGTGATATAGCCGGGTTATCGGATCAAGTGTTGATTCGATAAGTTGTTGCATTTGATATTAGTCGGTTATATGAGATATAGCTGGATTATTAAATCAAATGTTGATTTAATAATTTAATGTAGAATTATATATTTGATATATTAAATTACATTAACTAATATTAGCTCACTTAAGCATTACATTTTCTCACTTGATGATATATTAATATATATGAGATATATGTTAATTGTATTGTTTTATTTTCTTTACAAATAATATATATGTAATATATATCATTGTGACATGTTAGGTTATACATGCAATAAGGGTGTATGAGACTCACACAATGCTATGATTAATGTTAGGGTTTAATATTTATTATTAAGTAATTAAACATCATTTGGAATTAGTCATGGTTTAGCTTTGAGGAAGCTAGCAGATCCTTTGACTTAGTCCACTTGTTTGTTTTTACATAAGATATTTATTAACCTAACCTTCACACTTAGCCATGGTTTAGTCTTTACAAGGGTTAAGGCATGACATATACTCACCATGGTTGCATTTCTAACCTCATGAGAATTTTCTCTTCATCACTTCAACTTCATCTTCTTCTTCCTCTTGAAGCTTTCTAGCTTCATAGAAAGTGATGAAAAATAGTGAGAAAAAAAATCAAAAGAGAGCCCACTTCCTATTTCATCATCCTCTACTATTAGCCATTTAGTTTATGGTGTTTGCTTCACTAATCTACCATTAGTGAAGATGTAGCATGAGCTTGAGTCTCCTCGACGTAGATCATCTTCGGCCTTGAAGAATTTGAGCAAGTTTGTATCTTTCACATTGTGGAGCCTCTCAAGAGTTCGGGAGATCACAACTTGCACTGAAGGGACTTCTACACGGAGCATTTTAAGTGAAGGACCGGTCTACAAAGGTTGTATTCCCTCATTCACTTAGATGTAAAGTGTTTACATTTGTGTTTCGTATGATTCTCTAGTTAAACATCCTATGTTTTGGGCTCGTTAGCGCGGCAAAATTTTGATTTAGCATGGTCGATGCCGCCCGAAACCCCGCTGCTATGCTTGGGAACCCAGCATATTGCAAATATACAACGCCGAAGGCGAGGATCAAAACTCACAATAAAGGTAAGGAAAGCATGCATCATCTAGAAAACCAGAAAACATCAATAAATACATGAGCGCGACTCTAAAGCCGAAAGAATATACAAACCAACGTCATCTAAGTCGACTAAATATACAAGTCTGGTTGATGGAGCTTAACTAGATACATCTGAGGAAATATACAATATATACTGGTGGTTGCGAAGCGAATGTATTCCACCTATCCAGCAATCACCCGAAGGAAAATGAAGTGCCAGCAAGCCGCTGCGAAACCTGTACGGCTAAACCTGCAAGAAACTGTGGCACAACGGGGATGAGTTGCCAACTCGTGAGTAGAAGACATCACCGGATAGAAACCAAATGTATGACGATCTCCTAAGTCATACAATAATATACTAATACCGCAACATAGGTAACAGTATAACATAAGTGTGATATCAAAGTACTTGTGTCCGTGTCATGAGTAAAAATATATCACGTGTAACATGTAAGAATGCAACATCCAACATGTGTCCAGCAATGACACACAATCATGATAAAACCCGAGTGCCCAGAACCGACACTCAAAACATCATGAAGTCCGTGTCCCACAGCGACACATAAATCCTCAAATCTCGGGCTCTGTCAGTCTGGATCGGCCTATGGGCTCCGTCAGTCCGGATCGACCCATGATATCAAATCTCATGACTACGTCGGTATCCTTCGGATATCCGCCGCGCCCGATATCACCGGTAGGTAGTCTGGCCCTGCCAGGCTCATCGTCTACAAGTCTTCTTCTTGCCCCGGGGTACCATACCGGGTCCACCATGTACCCGAAACGGTTCATCTTACTTCTCGAATCGGGTCTCGAAAACCAACTCAATCAGGAGATGTAAATCCCCGTTTCCATTCTAATAAAAATTTCCTGTTCTCTGATTTCCAGCAGTTTCTCTTCTTTTCCTTCATACTTCGAATTGGTTACTAAGCTTAATATTGATATTTTTCCAACCCCTAAGTTTTATTCAGCCCACTTCTGTTTATTTCTAAAGGGAATTTCTTTTTTTTATATATAGCCCAGCCCTCACTATTTTCCCCAGCCCGTTACATTTAACCCCAGCGCGTTAGCATTCCTCAGCCCACATTTTTTTTTAAATTCCTTACTTTTCCCCGGCCCGTCCCCTTAAAATTCCCTCAGCCCACCCAATTTTTCTTTGGGGATTATTTATTTTTTTGGCCGGCCCACTTCCCCATCCTGCCTCCTCAAACCGACCCGACCTGACCGCCACTGTTCATCTCCTTCAAATTTCCCCCAACGGTAACCTCCCAAACTTACGCGCGCGACCCGCCTCCTCCGCCGTCGCTCACGCCTACGCCCACGCAGTACCGTTGCCCTCACCCCCATGACGCGCTCCTCGCGTCTCCCTTATCTCCTTCCCACCTCGCTCACCCCCTCTTTTTCAGAATCCCTCATCTCTCTCCCTCACAAGAAACTCACCGAGCACAATTTTTCCTCACCTCGCCACCGGCGACGACCCTCGACAGCCCCCTCGGCAACCCTCGATCACTCCTCCACCAATCTCCTCCCTCCACGACTCCATACCCCCACCAACTCGAGACCCCCTGCACCCACACTTCTGCACACAGAAACCCATCACCCGACCGAGCTCGAGTCACCCCTGCACGCTTCCTCGACGCCGGCGACCCCCACCACGTCGTCGACCTCCACCTCCTCAGAATCATCACCCTCACCATAATTCCCTAGCCCCACTGCTCAACCTTTCCCTCTCTTCAAAAATCACCCAAACCCATTTCCAAGCACTTCGCTGTTGCACTTTGCCGGAGCGCCGCCGTCGACCGTCGGCAACCCCAACACTTCCCAGGTGAACCACATAGCACCCCTTAAGCTTCCAGCGCGCACAAGACGACTCCGGGAAACTCCGACACAAATTCCGTATCGCGAGCCAAGCTCGCGCATTTTCATCTTGCGGCGTACAACGCGCGTTCGTGACACCGTGCTGCCGTGCTACCCCGAGACTTTCTCCAGGCAAGTATTTACTTGCTTCATGCTAATTTAGTTGTGTTACAAACCTAAATCACATAGTTATTAAACTTACCGATTACCGATATATATCATGACCTAAGTGCTCGATGTTAGATCCCAATGGAAATGATTGTTCATTTTGACGGAGACTGATATTTTCTGTTGGCCCATCGGAAGATGAATATCGTGTGTGAATCTCGCTGGAAAATACGATCATTAGTGACAAAAATCGATACCCCCAAACATGCCGTTAAAACTAATATTTTCTCGTATCTGAAAATGAATAAATCACCATAAATTACATACATACTGGAATGATGCTTTCGAGGGCTTAAATCGAAGCCGACTCGACGAACTTTAACCCTATGTAGAATTTTAAAGATTTCTGTTCTGTAACCATGATGATAATTGGATCGGAATGCGACTCTGGACTGCAGTACAGAGCGTTTCTGATTATTGTGTTCTGTCCCAAGACCTGTATCACTGTGTTTCCTGAAGTCGTATGTTACGGAAATCTACAGTAGATTAAAGATAATTCTGTTAGATAAATAAAACAGCTGGTTCCATTCCGATTCATCGCCGTTTGCTATTTTAAACTATATTTAAAAGGGCAGAACATATAACTGTCCAGAACAGATTCTGAAATGACACCCTGAGGTTAAACTGTGTATAACTTTCAACGTATAGATGCGATTGAGGATCCGTATGTTGCGTTGAATACTTTATCGAAAACCCTAAATTTCATTTAACTGTGACATCGCTAAATTCTGAGCCCAACTGGGTACAATTCGTGTCGCGAAACGGACGTTCAGTTCTGAAACTGAATTTCCAGCCGCGAGCACTTAAAATGAAACAACCATATCTTGAAAACCGGAATCCCGATTGGACTGAAACAAATTTTGACGAATTGCTGACTGAGTGTTCTAATTATCTTACTTGTATAATTTTGCCACATTCTTACCTTATTAATTTATGCAAATTATTTTAGTTAGTGACATGCATGTTGATTCATAACATACAGAGCTTATTGGTAGCATACAATACATATATCATATCCTTGCCATATACTCAGTGTTACTGCGTGTGGACATTGCATTATCGTGCGTGATAGATGTTGGTTTAGGAGTGACGGTACACCAATGGAAAGTGAATATTCGTGACCGTGATTGATACAGTGAAAAGTGATGATACCGTGCCATTGGAATACTTGTACACAACTAGATCAATATCATTAATAGTGTAAACCTGGGGAAAAAGGGGAAATCAAAGTGGAAAGAGTATCGTATTTAGCGGGACCGTGTTTAGAGGATGATCATTCGAACTGTGATACTGATACGTGTAGGATAGGATCTTGCGATCCGGCTGACAGGGTTATGTCCCGGGCATGTGGGCCGTTGTCTCGGGTATGTACGAGACTCCTGTTAAACATGATCCTCCTTCCACTATGTGATTTCAAACTTGACCTAGAGACCGATAGGGACACATAACATATTCTGCATCATATAGTGACATGGTGATTACTTACATTGTTCATACTCCAGTATTACCTGTTTCACCTTATTATAATAATATTGTTATTGTGTCGCTCTGACGACCTGAGTATGCATGCTCAGATTCCGCGGGAGGACCAGCACAGGAGACGGATCTACCCTTTGAGTTCACAGAGATATAGTCTGGTGTACTCCCAATCTTTACTGCTTTCCATAGAGTGATCGTGAGATTGAACTTGGTTAGTTATTGTTCTTATTATCTGTAATTTTGAGAACAATGGAATTTTAATGTAATAAATTAGTGATGTGATTCCTTTAATACTGTGCTTTATTTATTGATTACCATGTAGTGCTAGAAGCCGAAGTGTGACTACGACGGGATAATCCCTTGACCGTAGGAGCATGGCTGGCCTAGTCATACATCGTATTCCGTATTTTGGGAAGCGCGGCGTGACATGGTTTAGTTGGTATCAGAGCCTGTGTTTAGTATCAAGGGATAACATTAACTATGCTGTATTATGTTATTCTTGTTTCACTACTCTTGATTTCCATCCTTGAATCTGATCCTAACCTTTTGAATCTTCCAGTGATATGACGTCCCCGAACGACCCCTCCTCGGACTCCAGCTCTCAGGACCGCACAGAAAGAATACTCAGTGCACTGACCACTCTCGCAGAAGCTCAGGAGAGGAAGACAGATTTGCTTGCTGAGGGATTCAGGGCGATTACCGCCGCAGGAGGACCCTCCGCACTCATTACTGCCTCCGAGGGCGCTACTCCACCAGCTTATCAGGCTAGAGCTGGTACCGTATCAGACTTCCGACGGTTACACCCAGCCGCATTCACAGGGCTAGCTGAACCTTTTGAGGCTGAACAATGGCTGGTAAACATGGAGAATTTATTGACAGCCGCCAGGGTTCCAGAGGAAGATAGAGTGGACGTGATAAAGATTCAATTAGAAGACGAAGCCCGTACATGGTGGTCGGTGGAAGAAAGCAGACTTGACGAGCCGATTGAATGGAACAAGTTTAAGGAGTGCTTCCTAGATCATTATTTTCCTCCCACAGCCAAGGCAGAAATGGAGGAAAGGTTTATTCTTTTGAAGCAAAATGGATGCCCAGTGGACGTTTATGCGGCAGAGTTCAACCGTCTGAGCCGCTTTGCTCCATACATGGTTAAATCAGAGGCCACCAGAGCCAGACGCTTCCTTCAGGGGTTAGATTCCGAGTTGCAGCAGTTGATTGCATCGTTGGATTCACAGACTTTCGCACAGGTACTCAACGCGGCGAGAGTTCAGGAACAATTGGTTAACAAGTTCAGAAGACCCCAGTCGTTCCAGCACGTACCCACGCGCCTTCTCGAGGAGCCATACCGGTTTACAGAGCAGGAACGACACAAATGAAGCGCCCGTTTGTACCACAGCATCGCCCCCAGAGACAGGGCGTAACTTGCGGCTATTGCGGTAGAGAAGGACATACTCAGAAGGACTGTCGCCATGCCAAGGGACAGTGCTTGATTTGCGGTTCCAGTCAGCACAGGATTAATAGTTGCCCTGAGCGAGTAGAGATACAGGGAGGTTCTGGACCGTCACAGCAGAGGCTGCAGGAGCAGAGGCAACCCTTCACAGGTCACGGTCAGGGACGGGCTTTCACCTTGACCGCCGAGCAGGCAGAGGCGTCAGGAGACGTGGTTACAGGTACTCTACTCGTACATTCCTTGCCAGCTAGAGTACTATTTGATTCGGGAGCATCGCATTGTTTCTTGTCTGAGCACTTCACTAATACACACTCAATACCACATGAACCACTAACCAAGGGATGGGAAATTCATACGGGTAATGGCATTATTATATCTAGTCGAGAATGTAGATTATGCCCAGTTGTAGTGTGTGGCAGGGAATTCTATGCGAATTTCCTTCTGATCGGGACAGGCAGTTAGGACGCAATTCTCGGGATGGATTGGATGAGCACTTTCCATGCAGTTATCGATTGTCGTGCAAGGAGGGTGATCTTCCGCATCCCCAATCATCCTGAGTTTATTTTTGAGGGCGGAAATGAATCTTTGGAGCCAGCTAAGTATAGAGCCAAGCCCAAGGAACTGACAGCTATGGAGATTGATAAGAGCCCAGTCCTAGAAATTGTTTGGGACTTTCTGGATGTATTTCCCGAAGATCTACCAGGTCTACCACCTTCTCGAATTTTGGAGTTCTCGATCGATTTGATTCCAGGTACAGCCCCAGTATCCAGGGCCCCATACAGAATGGCACCAGTTGAGTTGGCGGAATTGAAGAAGCAGGTTGAAGAACTATTGGAGAAGGGATTTATTCGGCCAAGCGCTTCTCCGTGGGGTGCACCAGTCCTGCTAGTAAAGAAGAATGATGGATCGCTGCGAATGTGTATAGATTATCGGGAGCTGAACAAGGTCACAACAAAGAACAAGTACCCAATACCGCGCATTGACGACCTATTCGATCAGCTAAGTGGAGCTAAGGTATTCTCGAAGTTGGACCTTCGTTCTGGATATCATCAAATCAGAGTAGCAGCCGAGGATGTATGCAAGACGGCTTTCAGGACCCGATACGGACACTACGAGTTTCTTGTGATGCCGTTCGGTGTTACCAATGCCCCAGCAATATTCATGGACTTGATGAACAGAGTATTCGCAAAGTACTTGGACACGTTTGTCGTTGTGTTTATCGACGACATACTTGTCTACTCGAAGACCCGGGAAGAGCATGCTGAGCATTTGTGCACGGTCCTACAAATTCTTCGGGAAGAGAAGCTATATGCGAAGCTGAGCAAGTGTGAATTCTGGCTCGACAAAGTTTAGTTTTTGGGACATATTGTTTCGGGCGAAGGCATCTCGGTGGACCCGGCGAAGATAGAATCTGTCAGAGATTGGCCAACGCCGAAGTCAGTGGCCGAGATCAGAAGCTTTCTGGGATTGGCAGGTTACTATCGGAGATTCGTCCAAGATTTCTCAAGAATCGCGGAACCATTGACGAGGCTGACACGGAAGGACGTGCCGTTTACATGGACAGAGGAATGCACTCAGGCATTCGACACACTAAAGCAGAAGTTAACCGCGGCGCCTATTCTTACTGTACCAGATGATTCCGGTGGTTTGGTGATACACAGTGATGCCTCAGGGAAGGGATTAGGCTGTGTCCTAATGCAGCACGGCCGAGTGGTTGCTTACGCCTCTCGACAACTGAGGAACCACGAGAAGAACTACCCTACACATGACTTGGAGTTAGCCGCGGTAGTCTTTGCGTTGAAGATTTGGAGGCACTATCTATTGGGTGAGAAAGTGGAGGTGTATACAGATCACAAAAGTTTGAAGTATGTTTTCACCCAGAAGGAACTAAATATGAGGCAGCGCCGATGGCTAGAGCTAATGGCAGATTATGACTTGGACCTTCAGTATCACCCGGGGAAGGTCAATGTTGTACCAGTTGCGCTCAGTCGCAAACCAGCAGTCATGATGTTGACCGATCAGAGGAGCATTACTGAGGATTTCCAGAGACTTGAACTTGAGGTCGTTACGCCGAACACACTCAGTCAATTTTGGCAACTACAGGTGCAATCTTCCCTGGTGGATCGCATCAAGATTGCACAAGCGGATGATCCTTGATTACAAAAGTTCAGAGAACAAGTGGAAGCTAGACTGAGAACGGATTTGATTATACATGAGGATGGCTCTCTGAGATTCGGTAGCAGACTCTGCGTACCTAAAGGAGATGTTCGAGAAGAAGTTTTGGCTGAAGCACACAGTTCAGCTTATTCTGTGCATCCAGGAGGTACAAAAATGTATCAGGATCTAAAGCAGCACTTTTGGTGGAACGGAATGAAGCGGGAAATTGCGAGGTTCGATCCAGATGCTTGGTATGTCAGCAGGTGAAGGCGGAACATCAGAGGACAGCAGGATTATTACAACCATTGGCAATACCTGAATGGAAGTGGGAGCACATTACTATGGATTTTGTGACGGCCTTACCACGGAGCCCTAGAGGCAATAACGCTATTTGGGTTATCGTCGACCGCCTCACAAAAGCTGCACACTTCCTACCTTTCCGAGTGGGACAGTCGACAGAATCACTGGCAGAAAGATATATGCAGGAGATTGTGCGACTTCACGGTGTTCCAGTCAGCATTGTGTCAGACCGGGACACGAGATTCTTGTCGCACTTTTGGAAGAGCTTACAGGAGAGTTTGGGAACCCGCCTTAAATTCAGCACAGCTTATCACCCACAGACGGATGGACAATCCGAGCGTACGATTCAGACGCTCGAGGATATGTTGAGAGCCTGTATGTTGGACTTTCAGGGTTCTTGGGAGGACTATCTGCATCTAGTCGAGTTCTCTTACAACAATAGTTATCAAGCTAGTATTCAGATGGCTCCTTTTGAAGCACTATACGGGCGGAAGTGTCGATCCCCAGTATGTTGGGATGATGTGGGAGAACGAAGACTACTGGGCCTCGAACTCATTGTTCAGACAGTCGACAAGGTCCAGATGATCAGGCAGCGTATTAAGACGGCTCAGGATCGACAAAAGATTTGGGCAGATACCAGCAGAAGGGCACTTGAGTTCGAAGTCGGAGATCATGTGTTCTTGAAGATTTCCCCTACTCGCGGAGTTATCAGGTTCGGAAGTCGGGGAAAGCTTAGTCCCCGTTTTATCGGACCTTTTGAGGTGCTATAGCGAGTAGGAGAGGTGGCCTATCGACTCGCCTTGCCTCCATCGCTAGCTGGTGTGCACAATACCTTCCACGTGTCACAGTTGCGGCGTTATGTTCGGGACGAGAGCCATGTCCTGGACCATTCAGAACTAGTCTTGGGAACCGATCTGTCATACGAGGAGCAACCCACTACCATTCTCGACCACAGAGAGAAAGTGCTGAAGAATAAGGTCATTCCGTTAGTCCGAGTGTCTTGGGGCGGTCGTTCTCCAGGAGAATCCACCTGGGAGCGGGAGGAAGATATCCGTGATCGTTATCCACATCTCTTTGTTTAGCACATTGTATTCTTGCCTTCATGTCAAATTTCGAGGACGAAATTTCTGTTAAGGGGGGTATGATGTAAATCCCCGTTTCCATTCTAATAAAAATTTCCTGTTCTCTGATTTCCAGTAGTTTCTCTTCTTTTCCTTCATACTTCGAATTGGTTACTAAGCTTAATATTGATATTTTTCCAACCCCTAAGTTTTATTCAGCCCACTTCTGTTTATTTCTAAAAGGAATTTCTTTTTTTTATATATAGCCCAGCCCTCACTATTTTCCCCAGCCCGTTACATTTAACCCCAGCCCGTTAGCATTCCTCAGCCCACATTTTTTTTTAAATTCCTTACTTTTCCCCGGCCCGTCCCCTTAAAATTCCCTCAGCCCACCCAATTTTTCTTTGGGGATTATTTATTTTTTTGGCCGGCCCACTTCCCTATCCTGCCTCCTCAAATCGACCCGACCCGACCGCCACTGTTCATCTCCTTCAAATTTCCCCCAACGGTAACCTCCCAAACTTACACGCGCAACCCGCTTCCTCCGCCGTCGCTCACGCCCACGCCCACGCAGTACCGTTGCCCTCACCCCCACAACGCGCTCCTCGCGTCTCCCTTATCTCCTTCCCACCTCGCTCACCCCCTCTTTTTCAGAATCCCTCATCTCTCTCCCTTACAAGAAACTCACTGAGCACAATTTTTCCTCACCTCGCCACCGGCGATGACCCTCGACAGCCCCCTCGGCAACCCTCGATCACTCCTCCACCAACCTCCTCCCTCCACGACTCCACACCCCCACCAACTCGAGACCCCCTGCACCCACACCTCTGCACACAGAAACCCATCACCCGACCGAGCTCGAGTCACCCCTGCACGCCTCCTCGACGCCGGCGACCCCCACCACGTCGTCGACCTCCACCTCCTCAGAATCATCACCCTCACCATAATTCCCTAGCCCCACTGCTCAACCTTTCCCTCTCTTCAAAAATCACCTAAACCCATTTCCAAGCACTTCGCTGTTGCACTTCGCCGGAGCGCCGCCGTCGACCGTCGGCAACCCCAACACTTCTCAGGCGAACCACAGAGCACCCCCTAAGCTTCCAGCGTGCACAAGACGACTCCGGGAAACTCCGACGCAAATTCCGTATCGCGAGCCAAGCTCGCGCATTTTCATCTTGCGGCGTACAACGCGCGTTCGTGACACCGTGCTGCCGTGCTACCCCGAGACTTTCTCCAGGCAAGTATTTACTTGCTTCATGCTAATTTAGTTGTGTTACAAACCTAAATCACATAGTTATTAAACTTACCGATTACCGATATATATCATGACCTAAGTGCTCGATGTTAGATCCCTATGGAAATGATTGTTTATTTTGACGGAGACTGATATTTTCTATTGGCCCATCGGAAGATGAATATCGTGTGTGAATCTCGCTGGAAAATACGATCATTAGTGACAAAAATCGATACCCCCAAACATGTCGTTAAAACTAATATTTTCTCGTATCTGAAAATGAATAAATCACCATAAATTACTTACATACTGGAATGATGCGTTCGAGGGCTTAAATCGAAGCCGACTCGACGAACTTTAACCCTATGTAGAATTTCAAAGATTTCTGTTCTGTAACCGTGATGATAATTGGATAGGAATGCGACTCTGGACTGCAGAACAGAGCGTTTCTGATTATTGTGTTCTGTCCCAAGACCTGTATCACTGTGTTTCCTGAAGTCGTATGTTACGGAACTCTACAGTAGATTAAAGATAATTCTGTTAGCTAAATAAAACAGGTGGTTCCATTCTGATTCATCGCCGTTTGCTATTTTAAATTATATTTAAAAAGGGCAGAACATATAACTGTCCAGAACAGATTCTGAAATGACACCCTGAGGTTAAACTGTGTATAACTTTCAACGTATAGATGCGATTGAGGATCCGTCTGTTGCGTTGAATACTTTATCTAAAACCCTAAATTTCATTTAACTGTGAGATCGCTTAATTCTGAGACCAACTGGGTGCAATTCGTGTCGCGAAACGGACGTTCAGTTCTGAAACTGAATTTCCAGCCGCGAGCACTTCAAATGAAATAGCCATATCTTGAAAACTGGAATCCCAATTGGACTGAAACAAATTTCGACGAATTGCTGACTGAATGTTCTAATTATCTTACTTGTATCATTTTGCTAAATTCTTACCATATTAATTTATGCAAGTTAGTGACATGCATGTTGATTCATAACATACAGAGCTTATTGGTAGCATACAATACATATATCATATCCTTGCCATATACTCAGTGTTAGTGCGTGTGGACATTGCATTATCGTGCATGATAGATGTTGGTTTAGGAGTGACGGTACACCAATGGAAAGTGAATATTCTTGACCGTGATTGATACACTGAAAAGTGATGATACCGTGCCATTGGTATACTTGTACACAACTAGATCAATATCATAAATAGTGTAAACCTGGGAAAAAAGGGGAAATCAAAGTGGAAAGAGTATAGTATTTAGCGGGACCGTGTTTAGAGGATGATCATTCGAACTGTGATACTGATACGTGTAGGATAGGATCTTGTGATCCGGCTGACAGGGTTATGTCCCGGGCATGTGGGCCGTTGTCTCGGGTATGTATGAAACTCCTGTTAAACATGATCCTCCTTCCACTATGTGATTTCAAACTTGACCTAGAGACCGATAGGGACACATAACATATTCTGCATCATATAGTGACATAGTGATTACTTACATTGTTCATACTCCAGTATTACCTGTTTCACCTTATTATAATAATATTGTTATTGTGTCGCTCTGACGACCTGAGTATGCATGCTCAGATTCCGCGGGAGGACCAGCACAGGAGACGGATCTACCTTTCGAGTTCACAGAGATATAGTCTGCTGTACTCCCAATCTTTACTGCTTTCCATAGAGTGATCGTGAGATTGAACTTGGTTAGTTATTGTTCTTATTATCTGTAATTTTGTGAACAATGGAATTTTAATGTAATAAATTAGTGACGTGATTCCTTTAACACTGTGCTTTATTTACTGATTACCATGTAGTGTTAGAAGCCGAAGTGTGACTACGGCGGGATAATCCCTTGACCGTAGGAGCATGGCTGGCCTAGTCATACCTCGTATTCCGTATTTTGGGAAGCGGGGCGTGACAGGAAAACTCACGGTGGACGCAATATACATCATATCACGAGAAAACTGCAACTGGCATTTTTTTAAAATGATAATGAGTTTATAAAATCCTTGCGGTTTTCCCCCAAATCCAGAAATCTCATGGAAAATCCAAAATCCCGAAATTAAGAGTTAATAAGCATTGAATATCGGCATAAAGCCCACAATATTGCATGACAGAATGAATTTATAAATGCATGGGGTATCTATGTAAGGAATGCAATATCTAAACTAGCATATGAGAGCAATCATACTAATAATCTATTGAAACTACGAGCTAGCAGGTTATATCAATGAATTAACGTTTCCTAATGTAATATTTCAGAAAATATAAAATATTATTTATGGAATTTAATATTAAAATAATATATTTCGTAAAAACTACCGATTTGCGAATTTTGGGTTTTCGTAAAATGGTATAAATATAAATTATTGGAATTGTGTGAGTATAGTTTTTGGCCAAAATTCTTATGTTGCATTTCATTTTCCCTACATGAATTTCGTGAGCCTTCTTTTGTGAGTCATGCTTGGAGTGTGGGTGAGTAACTCATGCTTTTCATTAATGGGCTTTTGGATTGTGTAGGATATTTGGTTTTGTGAGTGCGATATTTTGGTGTTGATATTTTGTGTGTGGGATTTCTTGTTGGTTGGCCTTTTTTTTCTAGTGTTGATTAATCACTTCTTGCTTACACTCACCTCTTCAATTCCTACACTCACCACTTCAAAGCTTAACCTCACCACTCACCAATCAAAGATATTCCCAGAGAGCCATTCTCGAATTGAAGCAGCCTAATTTTTGCTTCACATAATTTTCCAGTGAGCAATTTTCGTGAATGGCCGAGCACTTTATTTCCTCAAGTAAAATTTCATGCTTCACACTTCCCATTGGCAACTTCAATTTTCCTCCACCAAAATCCTTGGGTGCCTTGAGACAAAATATTCACACACCATCTCTACTTCATCTTGGGTATCTAGGCTAGCAAACTGGATGCCCGAGTTGCTTCGGTTTAGAAGCGGGAGCCGTAAATAGAATCCTCGACGTGTGTCCTTTTCGATGAGCGTGAACGGAGAGCGAACTTCGTCGAGGCAGCCGCAACATGCTAAGGACTGAGATTGAAGACCAAAGGATACGGATCGATCGGTATAATTTCTTAAACCACCATACAGGTTACTAGTATAGGGTTATTGGTACGATTGGGGTTTTAGGCTTGGTGGTTTTCATGAATAGCGACCCTAGTTAGGCTTTTGGCTATGTTTTCCTGTATTGGGATTCTTGGTTTTGAGACTTGATATTGTATTTGGTCGTTGGACGTTTGTATGTCAACAATGAGAGTTGTTTGGTTGTTTTGCATGCGTAGGCTATAGGTTCTAACCTATGAGCGTACCACGTGCCGTATTTGGATTTCAGAACTTCATGTTAATAGCTTTGCGATTTCATATTGATTGTAGGTACATTCGCGTGGATTCCGAGACGACGAAGCACATCAACTACGCCTGAACGAGGAGTTCCACAGGTGAGTAGATTTATATCTACGGGGGAAGTCGGGTGGAGGGCGTATAGCCCCCCGAAAATTTATGAATGGAGACCGATATATATACATAGAATACAGTAGGAGAAACCTACTTTTGAAAACTATAGATGTGGTTAAAAAGATAGTTAGAGGCGATATTAATGATTTAGTGTGTGTGTGTGTATATATATATATATATATATATATATCAAGATATGAGATGAAAGCTATAGGGACATAACTCTTGGACATGATATGATAGAAATGATGTCTCGAATTGATCTAAGGATATGAAAAGTGAATGTGAATCACGAATGTATAGATATGTAGTTGCACGAGTTTAAGTATGAGATTTGGAGTAGCGTGAGATGAGATTCATATGATAGTATGCATTTGTAAAATGACTTGATGGGAGAGATTGATGCGATGAAAAGAATATATGATGAGATATGATGACTTGGTTGATATGTCGTTATATGGATACGAGTCGATAAAAGATAGTTGATACCTTGCCGGTCTCCTGATACGAGATTGGTATGGATGTGACCTGAGAGATAGGTATATATAGATGGATAATGATATGCATAATGAGTGATATGCCGTACGAGACTTAGATCAGTACTCCCGTTGTTGTATAGGTTGATTGAATCCCTAATTGTTTAATGCCGTCGTACGATGGATTACTGTACGTGATGAGTTTTACTTGTTAATTGATCTATACCCTTGATTAGAGGATGCCGTACGATGTGTTGTACCGTACGTGATGTTGTGAGGCTGGATGTCGATTGATAGATTCACCGACTCGGATATATTGTAGACACGTATACCTTGTAGCGTTTTGCTTACGATGTACCTTATGCTGCGCTCATGATATTCGCATTGCATTACATATACCTAAGCTAGTACACCTACATGATTATCGATGATGCGTATGTTACACCTACACAGATTGGCTGGCTTACACACCTTCATCATCAATAATTGCTATGTTACTACACAGTAGAATTTCTACATCATGCTATGATATACTTTCTATGTTCATATCATTGTTCCATGTTGCATGATATACGGATATACTTACATTCTGTTATATGTCGCATACATTATACTTTATGATTTTACGCATTGAGATGTGCTGTTTTCATGAGATTTTGGATTTGAGAACCGTGGTTATGTTTCAAAGGAAGTATGTATTGTTTTAAAAATAGGTTTCTATTGATATGATATTTCAATGCGTCCACCATGTGTTTTCTCGGTTCTGAGATTGATATGTGAGACCCAAGGCGAGGAGTGGATGAGGCCGTTTGCAGGTACATGGTGGACCCGGTATGGTATCCCGGGGCAAGAAAGGTATGGCGATGGATTAGCCGATGAGCCTGGCAGGGGAGGTGCACTGCCTACCGGTGATAGTATTTAGACTCGGCAAATATCTGTAGGATACCGACCGGAGTTATGAGATGAGATTGGCCGATTCGTACTGCCGGAGCCCGCGGGCCGATCCAGCAGACGGAGCCTATGGTTTCATGATGTTGCGAGTGTTGATGTCGGACACTCAGGTTCCATGAGACTTACAGATTTGAGGGCCGATCTGAGGATGACGTGCCTGAGATATATGAGGATTTACGTGTCGATGTTGGACACGGGTTTCATGATCTTTCGAGTGTCGATGTTGGACACTCAGGTCCCATGATTTTAATGTGTCGCGAGGGACACACGTTGATTTATATACTCATATTTACCTGCATATGGTTTCATGATATTTACATGCATGTTGTTGTTGTGTCATTGGTTGACACGTAGATGAGATCCACATGCATACAGGCATTTGATTATTTGGTTGGATGAGATCCACTTGCTGATAGGCATTGATTATGTTGTTGGCACATATGCAGATACGGTCACCCTAGATATCATAGTATTACCTTTATGATATAGTTGACCTAGGAATCGTTGTTTATTTCGATTTCTACCTGATGATGTTTTCTACTCACGAGTTGGCAACTCACCTCCATTGTGCCACAGTTCATCCAGGTTAACCACCTGGATTAATAGCGGCATCGCTGGCATACAGGTGCATTCGGATGATTTGCTTGGTAGGTGGTACATGTTGGATTGTGCCACTCTTGTATTATTATTACTATTGTATCTAGTCAACTTCATCAAATCAGAAACTAGTATTTGTATAAGTGCAGACTTAGCAAGACTTGT
The DNA here is from genome assembly GCA_030015575.1 of Agapanthus africanus. Taxonomy (NCBI): domain Eukaryota; kingdom Viridiplantae; phylum Streptophyta; class Magnoliopsida; order Asparagales; family Amaryllidaceae; genus Agapanthus; species Agapanthus africanus. The sequence goes on from CM057343.1 coordinate 124,799,813, forward strand.
GGTCGCGAGATTTAGAGCGATGGGTTTTATTTTCGTTTGGTGGGTTTGATGTCTTGCTTTACATTATTTCGTTGTGTTGATCTTCGCCGTTGGGCGTCGTATACTTGTTTATGACTTTCGTGGTTATGAATCCACCGGTTGGCGAAGAGCTAGCTCCCGCTTGGGGATGTCTTTTCTATTATCATGTATTTGTGGTTTTGGATCAAAATATACAAAGGAGGTGCTGCCCAAATTTTTCAAAAGACAAAACATGATTTATTATACCTTTATTTCAAATCTTCACCTCTTTTAATTCTTAAAAAGGTTTAGATTTCTGGGTTTCAGCTTACTTGAATTTCGTTACGCCTTTAGACGCTGTGTGATTTAAGTGCTGGTCACGAGCTATTATTTCGAGTCTAGGTTTGACTGTGTGGAGTCTGGGGCGTAAATTATTTCGTTGCATAGGCTTGACCTTACGGAACTTAGACTTGAACAGGAGGGGGTATTAGACCCGAACTTTCATTACATAGGCTGACCCTGATTGATGGAGTAGGTAGCTTGAGTTGAGTGACGTACCTTACATATGTTCCGTGGCATATTTACGATACGATACTCCACTTAAGTGACCTTAGGATGTACATATCTTGAGTCTTGTGATTTTCTTCGTTCCCTTGATTATACATCCATTTGAGATCCTTGATTCTATTTATTTCCATGATCATACTCTCACTGATTCTGTTCCTCCTTATGATCATGTATTCATTCTGGATCTACTGATTCATTTCATCCCTTTGATCTATTTTCTTCGATACATGATTGATGTTCCTGTCACCATGGTTTGAGCGCAGTTTGAGCTGCTGCTTGTGATGCGGTCAGGGCGAGCTCGTTGTGGACGAGGATTGACTATCATGTTTTCTGGTGACATAGGAACGTACCGATTTTGTGCTTGTGTTGTGACCTCTCGTTGAGACTAGTGTTCGGATTTGCACCGGATGATCGGGCCATTGTTAGAGTCTGCCTGTTGTGAGAAGACTATTGATGTACAGCATACCTTAGAGATTGTAATATCATCTACTGTGCAGATAGATGACCCAGCTATTGTTGAGATTGATGTGATGTCGCTTCCAGAGCTTACGAGCTGAGATCGCTGGAGCTTCCAGGCAAAGATGCGACAGGTGATAGCTAGTCTATCTTGAGTTGAGAGACGAAGTGATTCATCCGATTTGATGCATCGACGCTGGTCTAGTTGAGTTGAAGATTTCCAGAGTGGAGAATCTTATTCAGATCTAGAGTAGATCGATCCAGAGATGACGTTGTTCATTGGATGCTCCGATAGGAGATCAGTAAAGTGGACCAGCTTTAGATACAGGATCTCTCCCAGATGCTTTGTGAGTTGATCGAGAACAGACGAGTATTGAGTATTCCTCCGATGATTGGAACGAGTTCCTGAGGATGTGTTCGGCTAGATATCTTCTAGAGAGTGATGAAGATACCGAGTTCACGATTTCGATTCCGTGTGAGAGATTTCAGATTGACTGTAGCCGAGAACAATTACAATACGGAGATAGCATGACGTGACGTCGAAGTGAGCGATAATAAAGACGAGTGAAATAAGTGGTTTGTGCGAGATGCTGACGAGCTGTTGTTACTCCCCATTGAGATTAGAGATCATGTAAGTTTACGGTAGTGTCCCGGCCATCAATCTGACGCCAAATGCAGAGTAAAAACTTTTACAAAACTGGCGCTATCGTAACCCTAAAACTCGGATCGTTTTATTAACCGTAAACTAGTATACTACAAAGATGTTAGAATGGCTATACCGATTGATTCGTGTCTTTCGGTCTTTAGCCACCATCCTTAGCTTGTTGCGGCGTCTCCGATCTTGATCTTCTCGTCGAGGTAGCACCACATCAAGGATTCTTTATACGGGCTCCCGCTTCAAGCCGAAGCAACTCGAAAATGAAGTTTGCTAGCTGACATGTCCAAGATTGAAGTAGAGAGAAGTGTGAATACTTTGTCTCAATACACCCTAGGATTCTCATCACATGAGAGGTGTAGGGTGGAGGTTGAAGAAGATGTAAAGAGTTGAAGAGTGTGAGCTCATGAATTATCAAGAGAGCAAAAAACCAAAACCCAAAAACTTGCCTTGGCTGCCCTCTAATGTTTGGGTGATATATATTGAGGTTTTGTGATGTAAAAACAAAGAAAAGATCACACAAAAACATCTCCACAAAGCCCTCATAATATCTCACCCAAAACAAACTCTATTAATTCTATCATTACTCACTAGATGACTCATTACCACGAGTCATTAGTGAACATGCTAGAAATAATGAGTCACAAATAATGAGTCACACTTTCCAAATCCAATAATCATTTAAACCAAAATGATTAACCAAAATGAAATGCATCTTCTAAAGTAATCTCGTAACGGATTACGAGAATACCCCTCATCTGTAAATACATAACTGCATCCGTATTCCGACTGAATACGAATACTACGAGACAAAAGTATTCCAACACAATATAATACCAGGATCTAGCTTAAACCAAAGCCCACTAGTATTATCCGTCCGAATCATGACACGTGCACAAGTGCACGTGTATGTTCGAACCCTGCCATAAAACTATACAGCCTCTACAACGTTTCGCCCAAACATGTGAAACTATCTGTGGGGGACTCTAAAGACTTGTCAATACGCTGGCAGTGGGTTTAACCACAAGCACGTCAGTGGCACTAGCTGTGCGTAACGGCTGTCCAGGTATTGAGCAAAAGGGAGTCCGATCAGCGAATTCATCCTGAAACCCTACTGAGCCTATCAGTTACAATATCTGTACAGTCCGGTCCGTTCATCTATGAGTGTCGCATATCGGGCCTAGGGGGCTGGCAAACGTCAGACCCCCAATAGCGGTATAAGTCGTGTCAGAGTGTAGCCCAGAACACCTTGAGATACTTCTGGAGTACCTACCAGTAAATCTCGCTTGCCTTGGCTAGAGACTTTGTGTAATGGCTCTCCAGACACAGCACGATCTCACCCCCAATACCGGGAGAGACGAATCCCCTGCCAATCTGCTCACTGCCTCCATGTGGCTCTGGACTGTAACCAACTAAAACCTGTTTGCACGACTCCTTTGAGCCGTGGTAAGGTAATAATCAAAGCACAGTAGGAACTCACATGAGACAAATGACTATCTCAAGTCGATGAACTAACCTGTACACATGTCACCAGGGAACTGCTATCTGACGACATGTATAATACCAACTAGCAGGTTCCCGGCAAGTCCTGTCCGATGTAATCATAACCCAATGAGCACCTGTATACATCTTAGGTGAACAAACTGACACCAATGGCTTGTGAGACCGGCTACCGCCCCTCGTCGGGGTCTCGACTGTATACACTAGTTTACTCCGGAGTATCGATTCCCTGTCTCGAAACTCCCACGACTAGGGACAACTTTTAACGATGTGCTTATAGACTACCCAATTCTCACGTATATGATCACCATCATACTATTGGTAGTCAAGAAAGAATCCTATGGGCTCTATCAATATGTAATAGTGATCTGTAATGTCACCTAAACCAGTACACGATGATAAAGATAAACCAGATAGCATACTATCATCTCGAGTAAGGCTGTCCTACCGGTATAGGTCCTCCCTCAATCATTGCAATCACGTGCATGCGATCCAATAATTGACTTTGAGGGCACCATATCCAACAATCTCCCATTTGCACTTAAGGCTAATTATTGCGATGTCGTATACTCACAACCCGTGTGATACTGAACATCCAACTCCTCTACTAATCAGTTTCACAAAGTTCGTTTGTAAAACTATTATGTTTGAGAAATAGACTCAGTGAGTGGATCGGCCCTGATGTTTCTTTCTATGTCTCTCTTAATCTCAAGTTCGCGGAGAAAGCCATCTCCCGAGTTGAGCAATACCTGTCTTAGAATATGTCTGGATATCTGATGGGACCTAGTTCATAAATGAACTATAAATCCAAACTTCTTAGACTGTATCAACAACTGAACTTAATCAGTATCCTGCACCATGCCTCTCTCAGTATCCGCTTAGACCACCTGTCCAAACTACTGCCCCTCGTCAGAGGGAAAACTATAACTCTGACAATCACTCTATCATCTATGTCACCTTGGAAGCGTGGAATGATAACCGTCTCCTGAAAGAGGCTGCCGTTATCAAATCCCTAGAACATCCACTTATGTTCTAAAACTGCTTCCGAACGTTTCTCCAGGATTTGATTAATATCAACTTATTGCAGCTAGTGCAAAAACATCTGGTGTGGTACTTGACATCTCATGATTGACTTAATTACCTAAGCAAGTGATATGTCAATCATGCACATCCCTCTCCACTTTAGTCTGTAAGACACCTTTAGAGAGGGTGACTTCATCACCTGCAGGTACACCACCATGCCAGGAGTCGTCCATTCTAAAATACCTTTAAAATACTAAGTACCCTGATTGGGAAACTACACAAATCTAGATCTAAAACAATATATCTAGTAACCAGAATGTCTGATATTATATCCATATCCTATATAGTGAATGTAGGGTTCCTAGGCACACTCATGAGGTCTACAACTGATCAACCATGCCAAAATCAAAAATTTATGTGCCGAGAAACCCTAAACAAGGTCGATAACTAGAGGTAAGGCGAAACTACAAGCAAGTTAACAACTTAACTACAAGTGAAAGTGGCTACAACCTTTGTAGATCCGGTCCTCCACCTCTTTAGCTCCGTGATGACGTCCCTCCGCTGTGACCATTGGGATCCTGGACTCTAGTGTTGGTTTCATCGGAGAAATGATCGGGCTAGGTCGTTGACTTCGATGCCGAACATGATCTACGTCGAGGCGACTCTAACTCGAGCTCCATCTTCACTAGGTCATGAAACTTGTGAAGAAAACTCCCCATACAACATGGCAAGTGGTAGATGATGAAGAAATAGGAAGTGGGTTCACTTTGGATTTGGATTTCTCACTTGATTTCATCACTTAGAATTTTCTAGCAAGCTTTTCTTTTCTTCATGAAAAAGAAGAAGAAGAAGAAGAAAGAAAAAGAATTAATGAATAATATCAAAATAGAAAATCAAGTGATGCTTTTCATAATCCAACCATGGGTGAAGTAAACTAATGTAGAGAGTAAACTAGGGTTTAGGTAATGGTTAGGTTAAAGAGTCAAAACAAAAATGGTTAGACTTTTCAAAGATGCATGAATCAACATGAAGCTTCTAGCATGAAAAAAGAAAAAAGCACCATTTTTGTTTTAACAAAACATAATAAATAAAGCAAATGAAACCCTAACCATTAACTAAACATGGTGTATAGCATACACACACCCAAGTTTGCATGTATCATTAAACATGATACAAACCAGTGCACAAAAATATATCATATATACAACTTGTGCAAATCAAGTGAGAAAATCAATCTTAAGTGAACAATACTAGTCAATGTAAAGTAATATATCTAATATATAATTATACATTAAATCACTAAATCAACACTTGATTTAATGATCCGGTCATATTGCATATAACCGACTAATATCAAGTGCATCATCATATCGAATCAACATTTGATTCGGTAACCCGGCTATATCTTATATAACCGTCCGAAGATACAAATCGCGAGAATAGAATTCAGTATCACATACTGGTATTATTCTCGGTCCCGCACATATCTCATATGCGCTCCTATTTCGTTTCGCTTGAGCCAGGAAACCTCTGTGTAGGACTCTAAAGACTCGTCAATACGCCGGCAGTAGGTGATGATCATATCAAACACCCACAAGCCGCAAGCGGTCTGCTAAACGTAACGGCCACCCGGGTATTGAGCGATCAGAAGATCAACGAGCAAGCCCGCTCACACTCCTGTGAATCCAACCAGAAACACTTACCGTACAGTCCGGTCTGTTCGTTTGATATGTCGCATATCTCGCCTAGGGGTGGTAAACGTTAGACCTCAGTAGCTTGATAAGTCATGCCGATGTAAGGTCCATAACAAGCGTGAGACTACTGATAACTCTTACCAGTAAATCACTGCAACCCTGGCCAGGGATTTCCAGTTATAGCCAGTCGAGCATAGCGCAACATCAACCCCCAATACCGGGAGAGACGAATCCCCTCCTATCGCTCATTGCCTCCATGTGAATCGGGACTGTACCCAAAAACCACCTGTTTGCACGACTCAATAGAGCCGTGGTAGGGTGGAAATCAAAGCACAGTGGGAGACACACAAGACTCTATGACGATCTTGGGTCAACAGACTAAGCTGTACCAGTGTCACCAGAGAACTGCTATCTGACGTGAGGTATAATACCAACTGGAAGTTCTCGGCGAGTCCGTTCAGTGTACCCAGTCTCCACTGGGCACCCGTATACCATCTCTGATGTCATACACCAATGGATATGGGATCATCCATCGCCCATCACATGGGTCGAGAAGATATACGCTAGTCTACTCTGGAATATCGATGCCCCGTCTCTATATTCCCACGACCAGGAACATTGAAGGATGTACTCATAGACTACCCAGGCCCCACTAGTATGATCTACATCATAGTCCTGGAAGTCGAGCACACATCCTAAGGGCTTTATCAACATGTAATAGAGAGACAGCAAGTATACATGTTAAAATAAAGAGCAACCAGATAGCCTACTATCATGTCGAGCAAGAAAGTCTTACCTATATATGTCCCAGCATCCACTACAATATACATCCAATGTACAGTAATGGCCTCTAGGGCATACATATAACTAACAATCTCCCACTTGCACTAGGGCCATCTGTAGCAGTGGTTGCAGTATCTAATACTCAACCATCCCAGATAAGTCTCTGTCTGGGAAAAAGCCTTTGTGAGTGGATCCGCCGTGTTGTCCTCTGAGTCTACTCTCCTAACCTCGATCACCCTGGAGATCAACTATCTCCATGATCAGGTGATGCTACCTCAGAATATGTCTGGGTCACTGATGGGACTAGGGTTCCTGGGACAAAGCCACACTTCCATTGTCATACAATGGTAGGAACCTAGTTCATCTCATGAACCAATATACACCTAAACTTCCTCTTTGGTAGTATCTTTAATAGCGATGTTACCAGCCTTTATCGTCTAGTTTGCTACGGTATCTAGGTTGGAACTCTTCCAACATACCGTCCCTCCACTGAGGGTAAAGACAATGCCTGCGACTGACATTCAGTCGTTCTTATCACCCTGGAACTTTTCCAGTGATTCTCCCCAGGATCGATTGATACCATCTCACTATATCTAGTGAGAATCCTAATATCCATTTAGATTTATCTCATAGATATAAAATCTAGGATTTAGGAGGTATCACATAGATCCTATATGGAGAATCCTTGTGATAAGCGGAGATTGACCGTGCGTTGTATAGGAAACTCTTTTCCTATCAAGAGTATGTCATCCACGTACTCTACGAGGATCATTACCATACTCCCTACTACCTTTTTGTATATACAAGGTTCATCTACCATTTTGATGAAGTCAAACTATTTGACTACTACATCAAAATAGATGTTCCAACTCCGCGATACCTACTTTATCCTTCAAAGCAACTTGCACACGTTTCCGATGCTCCCACAATTTACGAAGCCCTCTGGCTGTGTTCTTATAGACGTTCTCTTCTAAATTATTATTTAGAAAAGTAGTCATGGCACCCAACCACCAGATATCGTAGTCATGGTATGTAGCAATGGCAAGTAGGATCCGGATGGATTTAAGCATAGCCACTGGAACAGGTTTCATCATTATCCACGCCTGGTCGATGACGAAAAAACTTTAACAAGTCTAGCTTTGAAAGTCTCAACTTTTCCATCTACACCAAGTAATCTTCTCAAGATATACTTTCTCCTGATGGGGATTTAACCCTTCAGATATAGCATCTAAAGTCTATACTTTGTTGGTGTACAAGGATTCCATCTCAGATCGCTAAGCATCCAGCCATTCTTATGGAGTCCCCACTCTTCATGGCCAGCTCGAAACTAGTTGGGCCATCATCTCATGATGCAATCCTCGCTCCCACTGTCATTGAGAAACCGAAGTATCTCTCAGGCGGATGAGGAACCCTGCTAGATCGGCGGAGAGGCTGAGGTTTGTCGGAATCTATTGAATCCTTTGGTTCTACCAAATTATCAGCTGCAGTTTGTTTAGCTGGAACCTTTCCGGTTCTACAGAACTGACCTTGCCTCGATCTTGTCCAGATTTTGCTTTTGACATAGGCCGGACAATCCCAAATCTTAACTTATTTAAGAGATAGGCTCTTCCCACACCATATCTTATATGGAGTGGTAGGCACTGATTTGATTTGAACCTAATTCAATAGGTATGCAGCTTCTCAAGTGCATAACCCCCTAAAAGGAAACATGTAACTCAGTAATACTCATCATAGAGCACACCATATCCAATATGGTGCTATTGCTCCGCCCCGATACGCCTACGTGCTGTGGTGTATACGGAGGAGTAATGCTGAGAGAGAATCTCATTCTCCTTTAGAATAGTCCAAGAATTCCATGCATAAGTATTCTCCTCCCTGATCTCATCATAGGACATAATACTTATACCTGTATTTTGGTTCTCTACTTCTAACTTATATTCTGTGATTATTTCAAAAGTTTCGGACTTATGTCTCAACAGGAACATATGACTGAATCTTGAGAGATCATCAGAGAATGTAATGAAGTACAAAGAACCGGTCCTGGCATGTGTAGACAGGGGACCTTACATACATCATCATGTATCAGTCCCAAGAGTTTACTAACTCTTTCTCTGTTTCCAATAAACAGAGCTATGGTCATCTAATCTTTGTGACATGACTGGCAAGTTTCAGAAGAGGTAAAATCAAACTGATTTAAATATGCATCTAAAATGTAACTTTAGCTAGTCGGGTCACATTGATATGACCTAGTCTACAATGCCTCAAGAAGGATCCGTTCATTTCTGAACTCTTCCTCTTGTGTGTGTTCTATATACTAAGAACTGTAGTTTGATTTAGAACGTCAATGCTTTTAGATAACGTGCCTGAACTGATCAACTTTTGAAATAGGAAATGTTCAAAATATTATCCAACAATACAAAATTTTATCATTTCATTACTAATAAAGAGACTGATATGATTTTGTATGTCAGGTTCGGTATCTAATAACATTTGTTCAGAATCAATGTATTTGTAATACAGGGTGACAGTGACCAACAGACTTGGCTGCAACACTTGCACCGTTTTCTGTCTCATGAAACTTATCACCCGTTCTCAGTTCTCTACCTTTTTGTAGCCCATGTAACGGATTACATTTGCGGGATCCTTATCCGGTATCTAATACCTAGGACGTAGAGGATACTGAGAAACAGTTCTTTATAATGAACACACCCGAAGGAGATGCATCATATGCACTTTCTTCGTTTGGGCGGCATGGGAATCCTGGTATTCCCCTATTTCATGCTCGGTCTTATAACAATTATAAGTTGGAGCGGGACCAACGTTCCCCAGCTTAGTATAACAAGCGGGTTCGGTCAATACATCCATATTATTATCTTGATTAATGCATGATATGGTCGCTACCTCGAGAGAGAGAGAAGAAAACACTCTGCGTGCGCTCTTGCAAGATTAGATTGGTTATATATTTTATCTAATCAAGATGGCTCCCACTGTTTTTATCAAATCTTCCTTCAAACCCTAAAAGGAAAGACTAGACGGGATTAATTACACTCTACAAGTTCGCCAATCTTTCAGCCAGGCCAGTGTCGGTACTTTGAGGGAGGTTCCCCGTGCTTTCGCACGGACCTAATTAAAGTAAATCTCGTTTTTCCAGGGGCGTAACCCTGTTGACACCTTTCTAGACACCTACTTGATCGGCTAATTGTAAAGTGCAAAACTCTCCCAGGAGTAACAATTACTCGCAGTGGGTATCGGGATCCAACTATCATATAGAAGGTATGCAATCTCATTGCAAATTTCAATACTTGAAACTCCCGATAAAGGTTTTTACGCCTAGCACCTATGACCTTGGCTAAGGTCAACAAATCATAAGCACTAGTCAAGTTCTACCCGTCATTTCGTGATTAATTAGACCCACCCATATGACCCTTAGCTAAGGTCAACAAAGCCACATGACTATCCTAACTAATCGCATCATATGCTGTGTAGGAAGACAACACTTAGCTACCGTACACTACGCCTCGGCTATGGTCGACAAACGTAGCACGAATACTAAGTACTCTACTTCCTAAAATGACGGAGGGTTGCGGATGGTTTTTAAGAAAACCTTTAACGCTTTGAACTTGATCTCGTTGCGGAATCAAATGGGTTTTAAATGGAGTGTTTTTGAGGCTTTTCTAGTTTTGGTAAAGGGGTCACTCCCGGTGAAGGGATCGTCGGCCCTTTCCTCATCGAATAAGGTGCATGATATATCATATATACCGCTGTGCAAAGAAAAAACTATAGAAGTAATCAAAAGACAAACCGAGGGTTGTAGCATCTGCCAGTTATTGCTAAAGGGGTCACTCCCGGTGAAGGGATTGTCGGCCCTTTCCTCATCGAATAAGGTGCAGGATGTTCTACAAGGAACACCGCGATGCAAAGCAAGAACTGTAGCAACTGTTTTTGAGAAATTCGATTCCACAACATTTTTTAGGTTTATTTTCTTTCATTAATCACATTAATGAAGTCCCATCATTTAAGTCCACCTAAACATCACAGATAAATATAACGTACGCTTATGCCATCCGCATTCGCCTCAATGTCCCGTCTGCACCGTTAGGTTAGTTAACTAACGCCAGAGTGAGGCAGGGCTAGCGCGGGTGTAAAACATAAGCAACGTCTATATAATATATCATATATACTATATACAATATCTATCTGAACAAATCACATGATCACATCACAGATAACGCAGCAGAAAATATCATATGAAATATTGGATATACTAGGACGTCCGTGTTTTATTTTGAGCCTGAATAAAACACGGATTCCACGGTCGTGATGAATAGCCAATCCTATACCGTTAGACCCCTACGAGAGCGGCAAGTAACCCTACCAATTCTAGGGTTAGGAGACCCGGACTCGACTCCTCGAGATGGTCTCCCACTGGACCCTAGAACTCGGTTAGTTGTGCTCCCCTCCTTGGGTCTATCCTAATGCGGAAAAGTAAATAATATACATCAATGGTGACATCTTCCGCAACCTGGAAGTGCCCCAATAAAAGAATATTACATACAAGTTTTTACATGAATGAAAATGAAAAAACACTCATCTCACATAAAACCCCTCCCCCCCGGCCATTCAAACACGACGATCCAATATAACATATCCAGCAACACATAACATCACATGTCATCAACGTAAGTAAATATGCCCATCCCAATTGTCGTTGACATATAGCAACGAAACCGGCGATATCACATATTACACTTACGGTCCCAGAAATGAAAGTGTACAACTACAACAGTTGGAATCCGCAAACTTCATAGACATCGCATGCCTAATCAAATGAATTCCTTAGACATCGCATGCCTAACAATTATAAACCCCGCATTTTAGTCTCATCATCGAAAACTCTTTTCAAATCAAGTCGGGCAATTCAACAAGATTCCCGACATCCTGAACGAATGCTCGTCGCAAACTTTAGTAGATGGCCGCACCCCCGATGCCACCGACGAAGTGCACCAAGGAGGAACACCGCTGCCGCGAGCACCCGAACGGATGCTTTTGGCCACGGGGTTCTCCTACAGTCACTTGGTCGGGGATATGGGGTGTAGCTGTCTATTAAGTTTACCGGCGAGTATCCGCGTATACTACGCGATTGCGACGGACTTTTGATCGCATCAAAATTCCGTGGCAACCGATCAAGTGAGACTAAAGTGCTATGTTTATAACATTCATATTAGTTATCTCATAACTACTTGTGAATTCCAAATATTGTATCACGTTCCAGATAAATGGAAAATGTTAAACTTTTCGATCGAACAATCAGACACCCAAGTTTTCCCGAAACAGCTCAACACATGAAATAAGTTTAAAAATATTCACTTCATGCCTCAGTACCAACGGTCCAGCCGTAGAAGGGTCAAGCCAATGCCTCACATGTGGCACGCCGTAATGCCCCAAACCCTAAGGTTCAAAGGGCAGTTCAAGACGGTCACATAATCGAGTTAAGGTTTGTTGTCTTCTAGAAGGTCCATCGCGTTATTTGCACTACTTTGAACGTTCTTAAACTACGGAAAGATCCAACACTTGGAAATTTCCCGACAGGGAAAAATGTGGGTATTTATATCCGGTCGAACTTTTCAACATTTTCTAAAATTATCCGGAAAAACACAGACGAAGTTAAACTTTCCGACCGAAACATCGAGTCCCCAATACAACCCAGAAAACTCAACTCTTGAGTAGAAGTTAAAAATTCCCAGAAAACTTAGAACTTACAGATAGGAATTACTGTGCAAACTAAAATGAATAAGGTGATTGTACGGCCGCGGAACCGCCGCACGAGCCATGCTCATGCCGCGGTTCCGCGGTGATCTGAAAGAATTACGCTTACGTGTTGCACAGTAATTCCTAGAAAACCCTGCTAATTTTTTTGAGTATTTTTAATTCACAAAAATCACAGTTTTGAAAAATTGTACAGAGAAGGGTTTCCAATTAGGGTTTCGGGTTCGATCGGACTTCTAACATCGTCTACACTTCGCCTAAAGCTCCAGCTAGGCTCTGATACCACTGTAGGGTTCCTAGGCACACTCATGAGGTTCTACAACTGATCAACCATGCCAAAATCAAAAATTTATGTGCCGAGAAACCCTAAACAAGATCGATAACTAGAGGTAAGGCGAAACTACAAGCAAGTTAATAACTTAACTACAAGTGAAAGTGGCTACAACCTTTGTAGATCCGGTCCTCCACCTCTTTTGCTCCGTGATGACGTCCCTCCGCTGCGACCATCGGGATCCTGGACTCTAGCGTTGGTTTCATCGGAGAAATGATCGGGTAGGTCGTTGACTTCGATGCCGAAGATGATCTACGTCGAGGCGACTCTAACTCGAGCTCCATCTTCACTAGGTCATGAAACTTGTGAAGAAAACACCCCATACAACATGGCAAGTGGTAGAGGATGAAGATATAGGAAGTGGGTTCACTTTGGATTTGGATTTCTCACTTGATTTCATCACTTAGAATTTTCTAGCAAGCTTTTCTTTTCTTCATGAAGAAGAAGAAGAAGAAAGAAAAAGAATTAATGAATAATATCAAAATAGAAAATCAAGTGATGCTTATCATAATCTAACCATGGGTGAAGTAAACTAATGTGGAGAGTGAACTAGGGTTTAGGTAATGGTTAGGTTAAAGAGTCAAAACAAAAATGGTTAGACTTTTCAAAGATGCATGAAGCAACATGAAGCTTCTAGCATGAAAAAAGAAAAAGCACCATTTTTGTTTTAACAAAACATAATAAATAAAGCAAATGAAACCCTAACCATTAACTAAACATGGTGTATAGCATACACACACCCAAGTTTGCATGTATCATCAAACATGATACAAACTAGTGCACAAAAATATATCACATATACAACTTGTGCAAATCAAGTGAGAAAATCAATCTTAAGTGAACAATACTAGTCAATGTAAAGTAATATATCTAATATATAATTATACATTAAATCATTAAATCAACGCTTGATTTAATGTTCCGGTCATATAGCATATAACCGACTAATATCAAGTGCATCATCATATCGAATCAACATTTGATTCGGTAACCCGGCTATATCTTATATAACCGTCCGATGATACAAATCGCGAGAATAGAATTCAGTATCACATATCGGTATTATTCTCGGTCCCGCACATATCTCATATGCGCTTCTATTTCGTTTCGCTTGAGCCAGGAATGCTCTGTGTAGGACTCTAAAGACTCGTTAATACGCCGGCAGTAGGTGATGATCATATCAAACACCCACAAGCCGCAAGCGGTCTACTAAACGTAACGGCCACCCGGTATTGAGCGATCAGAAGATCAACGAGCAAGCCCACTCACACTCCTGTGAATCCAACCAGTAACACTTACCATACAGTCCGGTCTGTTCGTCTGATATGTCGCATATCTCGCCTAGGGGTGGTAAACGTCAGACCCCAGTAGCTTGATAAGTCATGCCGATGTAAGGTCCATAAAAAGCGTGAGACCACTGATAACTCTTACCAGTAAATCACTGCAACCCTGGCCAGGGATTTCCAGTTATGGCCAGTAGAGCATAGCGCAATATCAACCCCCAATACCGGGAGAGATGAATCTCCTCCTATCGCTCATTGCCTCCATGTGAATCGGGACTGTACCCAAAATCCACCTGTTTGCACGACTCAATAGAGCCGTGGTAGGGTGGAAATCAAAGCACAGTGGGAGACACACAAGACTCTATGACGATCTTGGGTCAACAGACTAAGCTGTACCAGTGTCACCAGAGAACTGCCATCTGACGTGAGGTCTAATACCAACTGGGAGTTCTCGGCGAGTCCGTTCAGTGTACCCAGTTTCCACTGAGCACCCGCATACCATCTCTGATGTCAAACACCAATGGATATGGGATCATCCATCGCCCATCATATGGGTCGAGAAGATATACGCTAGTCTACTCTGGAATATCGATGCCCCGTCTCAATATTCCCACGACCAGGAACATTGAAGGATGTACTCATGGACTACCCAGGCCCCACTAGTATGATCTACATCATAGTCCTGGAAGTCGAGTGATTGATAGATTTTCCGTTGTGTAGTATGAATCACTTCAAAAGGTCCCCTAAAACGGCACCATTTGATTGAAACTGTTTCTTGTGTCGGTATTCAGAAATTTGTAGAGAAATCACAACCAAAAAATTATTTGACCGCAATCAAACTACGGTGTCAATTGTAGTTCATGAATGAGTGCGGATCGTCCACAGGGATTGCTCGATTCGTTGTATTATGATATGCTTGAATTGAAAAGTTAAGCTAAGATAAACGAAAACATGATTCAAGAATTTTGATTTTCAAGTGTCACTATTCTATTCAAGAATTAAGAAAATGATAAACAATCAAGAATCGGTGTATCGATGATATTTCCAATCAACAGCCAAGAATCTAAAAGAGGCTCGTAGGAATCGATCGGATCTATAGATGTGATGTAATCTAAAGATATCGTGTTCTTGTCCTTCGAAGGATTGATACTAGATCGATGATCATCGACGAGAGTTAGGGCTTTCTTGATGAAACTAGGGTTCATCTTTTAACCCTTGTTCTTTCGTCGATATCATTCCTTTCTTAACCCTTGTTCTTTCGTCGATATCATTCCTTTCTAGCCTCTACCAAATTCAAGAAACGATCGTAACTCCCCAATTTCGAACGATGTCAATCAAGAAAGCATCGAAACAAAATGGGTCGTCGTTTCTTGAACTTGCTAGGGTTTACAAAACTCGTAGGACTCAAGAATCGATTAAAGCTATGTTACATCATCATTCTATTGACCGTCTCGACACCTCGACGAGCGGAGTTTCATTCACACATCACCACACAGAAAAGATTTACGAATTGTAAAGATATCATGATGCAGAATTTAAAGAAAACAAGATAAAAGAATATCATCTTTATTTATCTCAACAATTTTGATTACATTCGCTTCAAGAACTACAAGAGGAAGAATCTAAATTGTTGATCGGGCGTCGCTCGGCTTCGTGAGTCGTGGATCGGCTCGGATCGCTTTCTCCGTTGAAGATCGGCTCTGCTCCTAAAGGTTGTAAGGCTTCTTGCTTAATGGGTACTCGGGATCTTGATTTTTAATTGGAATTAGGGTTAGGGTTTCCCACAAGCCCTCTCACTAGACTTGAGGAGGAAGGAGATGAAGAAGGAGATTGGCTAAAAAACTATAAAATGGGTTGATTCTATCTATCTCCACGCTATGATGATCTATGATATAAGATGATGATCTCACCCTAAGTCTAGGCTTCTATTTATAGACTTCCCAAACCGTAGGTTTAGGTTTGAAATGGTAGTTCCCTCCAAAAGTTTGTTGAGAGAGTTTGTTAGACTTAGCTTAGGGTTTAAGCTAGGGTTTAAGAGGAAAGTTCTAGAATGATAGGCTAGTTTAGTATAGATCAAAGTGTTTGCTGATCTGGTAGAAGTCCCTGGAGTCTTCTGGAAGTTGGAGTGCATTTCTGAACTGTAGCCACTGATGTAGGAGTTTTGGTGCAAATTTGAGGTGATGATGTCATCAAGTAGCCGCGGATCCGCGGCACAAGCAGGATATGGCCGCGGATCCGCGGCCATGTTGGGTCCTTGGGCCTTGTAATTTCTTTTGTGGGCTTGTACTGTTGTTTAGGGCTTCCTTTGATATGTTGAATTGTGATTTCTCCTTTGGATTGATACCAGATCTGAAATTAGTGAGTTGACGTATCTTTTGAGCGGTGTAATGTTCGAGCAAGCTTTTCCTTTTCCTGCACAGACTTCAAATTACGGGTTGCGATATATAGAAAATATGCCATGTAATGAAATGCAGTGAATTTCCCTAGAAATGCCGGTTTTAAGGTCTAATACATGTAATCTTATAATCTGTGATAGATTTGCTAATATGTGAAATACGGATACCGAACACTTCTATATGAATGCAAATGATGAGGAAATTGCCGGTTAAAATATGCAATATTTTCGACTGATCAAATACCCCCAAACTTAATTTCGATCGTCTCGAGCGAATGTTTTATTAAAAAGAGAAGGAGAAAATAAAGAAAGAGAAAAACTAACTAGCACACTTTCGTAGGCAACACGATTGCACTGAGCACGTGCAACAAGCCTTTAAACCTCTAGGTGTCCCTAGTAGGAGGAGTGTTGTCTCCTGAGGGTTTTCAGCGGATTGCACCCACAAAATCCAATAATAAAAGAAAGATCATGAATATTAAATTTAAAGACAAGAATTGTAAAAGAAAGACTTTGAAAATTAGGGTTTCCAACTAAGCTAGCTTTTCGGTTGTCATGAGCCCTATCTTAATGGTCATGAAAAAATGTCAGAAATCACGTCATCCCTCAATAAAACATCGTCTTATTCTTCATTCCTATCTTTCTTCCAAAACATCGATCATATCACCCTGCGTGTGTGTAAAGGACATCCCTACACCCGGAGAATTCAATTCAAGCTATCATACTCTTGCCCATCAGCCTCAGTACTTTTTAATTAATGAATATTTAGATGAGATTGCTCACACACTTTCATGCGACCGTTAATACTTCTTGAGGTACTAACCGACCGATTACTCCTGTGCTTGCTTACTTGGTGTATTTTCCTCGTCTTGCACCACCTCAGGCATAGCAGTGACTCCCAGACCAGTTGGCCTTAGGGCACTAGGTGAAGAAGCACCCTCGCTATACATTTTTTATTGCCCTCAGTGATAACAAAACCAGTGTCCATTTTTCTCACCACTTTATATATTTTTTTTATTCATCATTCATTTTTTTTTCTCTTTTTATTTCCTTCATACTTTTGGCTTTAAGACAAGAGCATTTCAAGGTATCCTCTACTACCCCAGGCTTTAAGACGTGTGTAAGTGCGAATAGCAGGGTATCAACGTTCAAAATGTTTGGCTTCCAGAATAGAAACTATTTTTCAGACTTATTTTTATCCTCAGATTAGTGACGTCCTTCATCTTACTAACCCGTGGGACAACGGCTCATAACTACTTATTACTAGTTCGTATAAGAAAACTTCTAATTTTCTTAGTTTTCTAAAATTTTTCCAATCTCATGGATGTAATTTTTTACTATCTAAACTTTCATTATCTTATTTATATACAAAAAAGTGTAAATATTAAAATTATTTTTATACTTGAAAATTTTTAAATTTTTATGGGTTTTGAAATTTTTTTAATTTTTATAGATTTTTAAAAGAAATGTTTTGTGCTTATGCAGATGTTATGCAAATGATGCAAAAATAAGCACAAACCTCCCCCAAAATTGTTTTCAACAGTGTCCTCACTGTTGCCGACAGCTATATCTACAAAAACCTGTAAGTCTGGGAGGGATTATTAGTGGGGGCAAAATATATAAGTGAAGAACTTCCCCCAAACTTATCTTTCACTCACCTTCATTCAAAAAATATGATGCAGTGATATACTGGACATGAAGGTGAGACGGAGGAATTTTAATCCAAATAAACTGGCTCTTGTAAGAACAAGAGCTCCTCCGTGGGGTCAGTGGAATAATACGGCTTTAATCTATGTCCATTTACTTTGAAAACAGTGCCGTTTTTAACATTTTCAACTTCTTCCGCCCCGTGCGGGTATACAGACCGCACAACAAAAGGTCCCTTCCATCGAGATCGGAGCTTACCTGCGTGAAGGTGTAATCGTGAATCATAAAGAAGGACTTGTTGACCAGGTGAAAATGTTTTCCTCAAAATGTTTTTATCGTGAAAAACCTTAGTCCTATTCTTTGTGATTACAACGTTTTCATAAGCTTCATCGCGGAGTTCGCTTAGCTCGTTAAGTTGCAGCTTCCGAAAGTTGCAAGCAAGGTTTAAATCAAAATTTATTTCTTTAATAGCCCACAATGCTTTATGCTCTATCTCGACGGGTAAATGACATGCTTTTCCAAACACTATCCTATATGGAGACATTCCTAGGTCGGTCTTATATGCAGTCCTGAATGCCCAAAGAGCATCCGTCAATTTGGTCGACCAGTCTTTTCTATTTTTAGCAACAGTTTTCTCCAGGATAAGTTTGATTTGTCTGTTTGAGATTTCAGCCTGCCCGCTTGTTTGGGGGTGATAGGGTGTAGAAAGTCGGTGGTTGATTGAGTATTTCTGCATCAGAGTCTCGAAAGACCTGTTGCAGAAGTGTGTCCCATTATCGCTAATAATAGCGCGTGGGTGTCCAAATCGCGAGAAGATATTCTCTTTTAAGAACTTAATGACAACTTTCTTGTCATTAGTGCGACATGGAATGGCTTCTACCCATTTTGAGACATAATCAACCGCCAGCAATATGTACAGATTCCCAAAGGAATTGGGAAAAGGACCCATAAAATCTATGCCCCAAACATCGAACATTTCAACAACCAGAATGGGTTGCTGAGGCATTTCATTCCTCTGGGATATTCTACCCGTATACTGACATTGTGTACAGGTTTTGCAATACTCAAATGCGTCCTTGAATAAGGTCGGCCAATAAAATCCACATTGCAAAACCTTCTCCGCTGTCTTTCTAGGACCAAAATGACCCCCACAAGCCTGATCATGACAAAATGAAAGAACACTCTTGAATTCTTCATTCGGGACACACCGGCGAATGATCTGATCAGGACAATATTTAAACAAATAGGGCTCGTCCAAGTAAAAGTGTTTTACTTGGGATAGAAAACGATATTTGTCCTGTTTTGACCAATTGCTCGGTATAAGTTCCGTGGCATGATAGTTCACAATATCCCTGAACCATGGTTCAACGGATATGCTCAAGAGTTGTTCGTCAGGGAACGAATCATTGATCGGCAGGGTCACAGGGGAAGAAATGATGCGTGAAAGATGGTCAGCTACTACGTTTTCACATCCTTTCTTATCTTTGATAACAAGATCGAATTCTTGTAACAGTAGGATCCAACGTATTAGTCGACCTTTTGCATCTTTCTTCGCCAGAAGATATTTTAAAGCGGAATGGTCAGTATACACAACTATATGTGAGCCAATTAAGTAAGGCCTGAATTTTTCTAATGCAAATACAACCGCTAAAAGTTCCTTTTCGGTGGTTGTATAATTGATTTGCGCATCATTCAGGGTCTTACTTGCATAGTATATCACGTATGGCATCTTTTCAATGTGCTGTCCTAAGACTGCACCTATTGCAAAATCAGATGCGTCACACATCAGCTCAAAGGGGTAGTCCCAATTTGGTGTTGATAAAATGGGGGCTGAAGTGAGTGAGTGTTTAAGTGAGTCGAAAGCTGTCTCGCAATCCAAGTCAAAATGGAAGGTCGTATCCTTGGCCAGGAGAAGAGTTAAAGGTCTAGCAATTTTGCTAAAGTCCTTAATGAATCTCCTATAAAAGCCCGCATGGCCAAGGAAAGAGCGAATATCTCTGACGCTTTTGGGATGAGGGAGGTTTTGAATGACATCTACTTTAGCTCTGTCAACCTCAATGCCTTTCTGTGAAATGACATGTCCAAGGACTATTCCTTCTTGGACCATAAAGTGGCATTTTTCCCAGTTCAAGGTCAAGTTCTTCTCTTTGCAACGAGTAAGAACAGCGTCTAGATTCGCTAGGCAATCAGAAAAAGAGTCTCCAAAAATCGAGAAATCGTCCATAAAGATCTCCAAAAAATTCTCTACCATATCAGAGAATATCCCCATCATACACCGCTGAAAGGTAGCGGGAGCATTGCATAGCCCGAAGGGCATGCGACTGTAAGCAAAGGTACCAAAAGGACAAGTAAAAATGGTTTTATCTTGATCCTTTTTGGCGATGGGGACCTGATTATAGCCTGAGTATCCGTCCATAAAACAATAATACTCTCGTCCCGCTAAGCGTTCTAGCATTTGATCAATAAATGGTAGAGGAAAATGGTCTTTCCTCGTGGCAGCGTTGAGTTTTCTATAATCGATCATACACGCCACCCAGTTTGGGCGCGTGTCTGAATCAACTCATTCGCCTCATTTGTTATAACAGTGATGCCGGATTTCTTAGGAACGACATGTATAGGACTCACCCACTGGCTATCGGAGATGGGGTATATAATACCATTATCTAAGCATTTGACGATCTCTTTCATGACAGCTTCCTTCATGACGGGATTCAACCGTCTCTGTGGTTCTCGGGTTGGTCTGGCATCATCCATCACATGTATATGATGTTCAACTATCAAGGGACTAATCCTTTTGATGTCCGCCATACTCCAACCAAACGCCTCTTTGTTAGATCTTAATACCGAGAAAAGTGCATTCTCTTGTTCTAATGCAAGAGAAGCGGATATTATAACCGGTAAAGATTCATTCTCACCTAGATATGCATATTTAAGGTGAGAAAGTAAAACCTTGAGATCTAATTCAGGCGGAGAAATGATAGAAGGAAGGATCATAGATTGATTTTTGGATTTACAAAGAAGCTCAGAGCCTGTGAAAGAAACAGACTCGGGTGGAGAAAAGTCAGAAGTACAGGACTCAAGTGTAGGTAAAGTGTCCTCACTAAGATCTTGTGCAAAGTCAAACAGAGATGTGGTAATGTCATCGAGATCAGTAAAGCAAAGTTCCTCGGCTCCACAACTATCGGGAGCGATCTCATGGACAGAGCACACATCTAAAATATGAGCAGAGGGTTCTGATGGCTGACTTCCAACTTTGTAGATATTTAGTTCAATGGTCATATTTCTAAATGATAAGTTCATTGAACCATTTCTACAGTTTATAATAGCGTTGGAAGTGGCAAGGAAAGGACGACCCAGAATCACCGGAATTTGGCCCCGGGGGTTTGCTACAGGATGTGTGTCGAGCACAATGAAGTCTACAGGAAAAACAAATTCCCCGACCTTTATCAACACATCCTCTAATTCACCCCTTGGTTTGGTGATAGATCGGTCTGCCATCTGGAGAGTGCAGTGAGCAGGTTTCAGCTCTCCAATCCCTAGTTGCTCATAGACAGAATAAGGGTGCAGGTTAACACTCGCGCCAAGGTCTAAAAGAGCACGATTTATGTTTTTACCCCCAATCGAAATCGATATTGTAGGACATCCTGGGTCCTTTCGTTTCTTTGGTAGCTGGGGAATAAAAGCAGTGCTGATATTATTAGACATAAAGACCTTCTTCGGCACTTGAGTCTTCCTCTTCCTAGTGCACAAGTCCTTAAGAATTTTCGCATAAGCGGGGACTTGCTGAATAGCATCTAGGAGAGGGATATTGATGTTAACCTGTTTGAACATTTCTATAATTTTCTCCATATGAGGACTCGTTCTATTACTCCTTAACCGGTTCGGGTAAGGAGCTTTCGCAATAAGCGCAGGGTCTATCATAGGAGAAGGAAAAGGGGGTAGACGAGGTCCCAAAAGAGGTGTGGGGACCGTCTGTGGAGAACTATAAGGGTTGGGTGAAGGTGTTGAGCCTAATGGGAAATGGAGAATAGGCTCGCTAGAAGGTGGTTTGGTAGAAGAAGAAGGATCAGAAGGAGAAGTGTGTGTGTGTGGAAAGGTCTCAGCCGGGGTGTTGATATGATTTTCAGTATTATCAATATCTTCCCCGACATTATTATTCAGCACTCTTCCCGATTTCAACGTTGTAATGGCATTTACATTGTAACGCCCAGGATTCTGTAGGGGTTGAGAGGGAAGTTTCCCTTTTTCTCTCGCACTCATTTCGGCTTTTAGGCGTGCGATTTCAGCTTCCATCGTTCTGATACTCTCAGCTTGGGATGCTGAGTTTTTCTTTATCTCACTGACGGAAGATCTAACCTCAGTCGAAACCTCTATGAAATTTGATAAAAGTGATTTCATGGTTTGAGTGAATTGAGAGAACTCGTCAGAACAGGACTGCATAGGATTAGACTGTGCAGGATTGTTTCCCTGGTTTTGGAAATTTTGTGACCGATAGGGGTGCTGAGTGAGTTGAAGGGGTTGCTGTTGTGGTGGAGGAAGAGCCCTTTGAAAATTATTCGTGTTTGGAACCGTGTTTTGAGATTGATTTTGGTTCCAAGCAAAACTTGGGTGATTCCTCCAACCCTGATTGTACGTGGAAGAATATGGATCGTTTCGAGGTCTTTGAAATGCGGCATTAGAATGCTCGTGACCTTGAAACGCAGAGTTTAATGGACATTCTTCCGTTAAATGTGATGGATCAAAACAGCACCCACAAACAGTTTTGGGGAATGACATTGGGTTTAGGGAGGCTGCTGCAAATTTGTGTTCCATAGCGTCGAGCTTCTTTTGCATTGCTGCCATTTCAGCTCGAACACCTATGGACACATCTATTTGGTGTACGCCATCCCTATTCAATGGTTGGGTTCCGCTCTCCCACTGTAGTGACTTTTCAGCGAACTCTTCTAAATATCGCCAAGCTTCCCCATCATCCTTAGTCATAAATGTACCTTGACACATGTTTTCAAGGCTCTGTTTAGTGTTAGGGTTACTGCCCTCATATATGATTCAGCAGAGCTCCCATCTCGGGATGCCGTGATGAGGACATTGAACCAATAGATCCTTGAAACGTTCAAAGTATTTAGAGAATGGTTCCGCAGGGAGCTGGGCAAATTGATTCAGTTCGCTACGGATTCGAGCTGTCTTTTGGATTGGGTAAAATTTCTTAAGGAATGCAGCGACGAATTCTTCCCAATTCGTAATAGAATGTGCGGTAGTGTTATATAGCCACTTCTCGGCTATATCGCATAAAGTAAATGGAAGAAGTCGTAGACGCATCGCATCCACTGAAAGTTGTGACGTACCCATCATTGCGCATACGTTTTCAAATTTGGTAATGAAAACGTAAGCGTCCTCAGTCTCGAGTCCGTGGAATTTGGGTAAAAGATTGATATACTGGGGCTTGATTTCAAAGTTATCCCCATTGGCTGGTGGTGTGGATAAGCAGGTCGAAAGAGGATCTCGAATTGGGTAGCACCTCTCCTGGAGAGAGATGCGGGGTGGATTCTGCGCACCAACGGACGGCGGCAGATTAGGGTTAAAGAAGTTTGATGGATTCGGATCCATCGGTGTGGATGTGGTAGTAGGTAAAGAAAAGGTAAATGGAGAAGTATCGACTTCGGAGTCGATAAGGGGTACGCGGACTAAACGGGCACTAGAATCCCGTGTCCAGCCTATCTTGTACTAAAAAGGGTTAGTACAAGTGGCAGCGTTGGCTTATAGTTAGGGGTAAATGAATGAATGCGGTGTTTGCTTTGAAAAAGGGACAGATTTTTGAAAAAATGATGCGACAAAACAAATGCAGCACACAACCCTAGAATCTAGTGGTCACCTAGGTCCGGCTCTAGACCGCTCCTAACTGCCAAAAGACAAGTCACGGGATAGAATCCTCCACTGCCTCTTTGTCCCCCTGTGGCCGGATAAGTGCCAGGTATGTGGGAAGGTACTCCACTACGTAAGTAGTGGGCCTAATTAAAAACCACTAGCCTTAGACACACTCGCCTTAGGCACCACAAGAAAACGCGGATAAGCAATGAATTACCCACGACCCTCTTCTGTCCTAATTGAGCGCGACAGTCCTTAGAGTCATCTCTAGATTTCTTTTAGTTAATGTGGGTCAATACGGATGCAAGTTTGGTGATTTTCGGGGCCTAGGAAGGGTAATGAAATCCCCACCAAATTTGGATTTGGCCGTGCCCCTTAATATCCGTATTTAGACTGCAAACAACCAAGAAATCAAAATCACGAACAAATTTTAATTTGCAATTTGCGAGCTGCGATTATTTGCAAAGAATCCTGCAGCAAAGTGTTAGTTGGAGCTAAAAGAGGAGAGAGGAGAAGGCAAGGAGGTACCTGAGGCAAAAAAAATTCAGAGAACCCCCTAAGAGGCCGCGGTTCCGCCGCAGATCCTTGCTCTTGCCGCCCTTCCGCGGTCTTGTAGTGAGAACACTGCACCAAATTTTTTCAGGGAGCTTCTGTAGACTCCCTCAACTCTCTGGTATTTTCCAAAAATTTTCTTCAATTTCCAAACAGCTCCAGATTTCCTTGCAATGAACAACAGCAAATCATTTAGGGTTTGCACGAATTTTGATCTCAAAAACAACAATGGAATAATTCTTTCAATTCAAACTATAATATGTAAACGAATTAGCGCGCGATCCCCGGCAACGGCGCCATTTTGATTGATAGATTTTCCGTTGTGTAGTATGAATCACTTCAAAAGGTCCTCTAAAACGGCACCATTTGATTGAAACTGTTTCTTGTGTCGGTATTCAGAAATTTGTAAAGAAATCACAACCAAAAAAATATTTGACCGGAATCAAACTACGGTGTCAATTGTAGTTCATGAATGAGTGCGGATCGTCCACAGGGATTGCACGATTCGTTGTATTATGATATGCTTGAATTGAAAAGTTAAGCTAAGATAAACGAAAACATGATTCAAGAATTTTGATTTTCAAGTGTCACTATTCTATTCAAGAATCAAGAAAATGATAAACAATCAAGAATCGGTGTATCGATGATATTTCCAATCAACAGTCAAGAATCTAAAAGAGGCTCGTAGGAATCGATCGGATCTATAGATGTGATGTAATCTAAAGATATCGTGTTCTTGTCCTTCGAAGGATTGATACTAGATCGATGATCATCAACGAGAGTTAAGGCTTTCTTGATGAAACTAGGGTTCATCTTTTAACCCTTGTTCTTTAGTCGATATCATTCCTTTCTAGCCTCTACCAAATTCAAGAAACGATCGTAACTCCCCAATTTCGAACGATGTCAATCAAGAAAGCATCGAAAAAAAATGGGTCGTCGTTTCTTGAACTTGCTAGGGTTTACAAAACTCGTAGGACTCAAGAATCGATTAAAGCTATGTTACATCATCATTCTATTGACCGTCTCGACTCCTCGACGAGCGGAGTTTCATTCACACATCACCACACAGAAAAGATTTACGAATTGTAAAGATATCATGATGCAGAATTTAAAGAAAACAAGATAAAAGAATATCACCTTTATTTATCTCAACAATTTTGATTACATTCGCTTCAAGAACTACAAGAGGAAGAATCTAAATTGTTGATCGGGCGTCGCTCGGCTTCGTGAGTCGTGGATCAGCTCGGATCGCTTGCTCCGTTGAAGATCGGCTCCGCTCCTAAAGGTTGTAAGGCTTCTTGCTTAATGGGTACTCGGGATCTTGATTTTTAATTGGAATTAGGGTTAGGGTTTCCCACAAGCCCTCTCACTAGACTTGAGGAGGAAGGAGATGAAGAAGGAGATTGGCTAAAAAACTATAAAATGGGTTGATTCTATCTATCTCCACACTATGATGATCTATGATATAAGATGATGATCTCACCCTAAGTCTAGGCTTCTATTTATAGACTTCCCAAACCCTAGGTTTAGGTTTGAAATGGTAGTTCCTTCCAAAAGTTTGTTGAGAGAGTTTGTTAGACTTAGCTTAGGGTTTAAGCTAGGGTTTAAGAGGAAAGTTCTAGAATGATAGGCTAGTTTAGTGTAGATCAAAGTGTTTGCTAATCTGGTAGAAGTCCCTGGAGTCTTCTGGAAGTTGGAGTGCATTTCTGAACTGTAGCCACTGATGTAGGAGTTTTGGTGCAAATTTGAGGTGATGATGTCATCAAGTAGCCGCGGATCCGCGGCACAAGCAGGATATGGCCGCGGATCCGTGGCCATGTTGGGTCCTTGGGCCTTGTAATTTCTTTTTTGGGCTTGTATTGTTGTTTAGGGCTTCCTTTGATATGTTGAATTGTGATTTCTCCTTTGGATTGATACCAGATCTGAAATTATTGAGTTGACGTAACTTTTGAGCGGTGTAATGTTTGAGCAAGCTTTTCCTTTTCCTGCACAGACTTCAAAATACGGGTTGCGATATATAGAAAATATGCCATGTAATGAAATGCAGTCAATTTCCCTAGAAATGCCGGTTTTAAGGTCTAATACATGTAATCTTGTAATCTGTGATAGATTTGCTAATATGTGAAATACGGATACCGAACACTTCTATATGAATGTAAATGATGAGGAAATTGCCGGTTAAAATATGCAATATTTTCGACTGATCATCGAGCACACATCCTAAGGGCTTTATCAACATGTAATAGAGAGACAGCAAGTATACATGTTAAGATAAAGAGCAACCAGATAGCATACTATCATGTTGAGCAAGAAAGTCCTACCTATATATGTCCCAGCATCCACTACAATATACATCCATTGTACAGTAATGGCCTCTAGGGCATACATATAACTAACAGTGAAACCACTGTGTGACAACTGATTGTTGATTTTTGTTGTGTTTATCAAATGATCCCCGGCAACGGCGCCTTTTGATTGTTGCGATTTTTGTTGTGTTGTATGAAAATTGAATAGAAATCACAACCAAAAATATTTGACCGCAATCAATAACGGTGTCGATTGTAGCGCGTTAGTAAGTGCGGATCGTCCACAGGGAAAGTGTAATCGTTCATCTTTTGAATTAGGTGAATTGAAACTTTAAAGAAAAGAAACGAAAACAATTCATGATTTTTATTTAAAGTTCAAGAATTAGAAAATATAGATCTAATAACTAGAAAAAGATAGAATCAAGAATTGATAGTTTGTTGATTTTTCCAACCTAATATCAAGAATCGAAATGAGGCTCGTAGGAATCGATCGGATCTATAGATGTGATGTAATCTTACAATTACGTATTCTTATCCTACGATGAATTGATACTAGATCGATGATGATCGATCGAGAATTAGGGATTTCTTATGAAACTAGGGTTTCATCTTATCCCTTGTTCTTTCGTCGATATCATTCACATTCTAGCCTCTAGTAAATTCAAGAAACGATCGTAGATCCCTAATTTCGAGCGATCACAATCAAGAAAGCATCGCAACGAAACTAGGTCATCGATTCTTGAACTTGCTAGGGTTTACAAAGCTCGTAGGACTCAAGAATCGTATTAAGATTTGTTACATCATCATTCTATTGATCGTCTCGACTCCTTGGCGAGCGGAGTTTTACTCAAACATCACAACAAGAACTACAATTACAAATTGAGATCGAATTATGATGCAAGAATTTAAAGAAAGCAAGATTAAAGAATTTCACCTTTTATTTATATCAACAATTTCATTACATTCGCTCAAGAACTACAAGAGGAAGAACTCGATCGTCGATTTGGCTTCGCTCGTCTCCGTGAGTCGCGGATCGGCTTGGATCACATGCCCGATTGAAGATCGGCTCGGCTCCTAAAAGGTTGAAAGGCTTCTTGCTTGATTGGTACTCAAGATCTTGAATTTGGAGTGGAATTAGGGTTAGGGTTTCGCACAAGCGTTGTCACTAGACTTGTGGAAGAAGATGAAGAATTGAAGAAACTAATGATTGAACAACTTCAACCCTTAGATCTAGGTTCCTATTTATAGCCATCAAAACCCTAGATCTAGGATTTGAATTTTAAGTTTCCCTCTAAAAGTTTGTTGAGGAGATTTTGAATTTCCCTCCAAAAGTTAGTTAGAGGAGAAGCTTCTAGATGTGATTAGTTAGGAGGGAGCTTCTAGAAGAAGTTAGTTAGGAGCTTAATTAGGATTAGTTTTGCTTAATGATCTTTGCTGATCTGGCAGAAGACTCTGGAGAATTCTGGAATTTGGCACATGTGAAATGACTGTGGGCCTTGAGATAAAAGTATTGCAGAAAAAATGGGGAGCTGAAGCTTTGGAACCGCCGCGGATCCGCGGCCCAAGCAGACTATGGCCGCGGATCCGCGGCACTTTGTGGGCTTTGGGCTTCCATATTTTCTGGTAATTCCATATATAATATTTGAGCCTTGTTTTGATGTGTTTAATTTTATTTTGCCTTCTGTATTGCTGCCAGATCTGCATCTTTTGAGTTGGCGTAATTTTTATCAGCTTCTTTTGACTTTGCTCTTGCAATTTCCTGCATGAATCTCGAGACAAGTGTTGCGCAATATAGGGATGATGCGATGCTATAAAATACAGGCAATTTCCTTTAAAGTGCCGGTTTTAAAGTCTAACACATGCAATCTGATATTTAACGACTGATTTGCTAATATGTGAAATATGAATGCCGAACACTTCTAAATGAGTGCAAATGATAGGGAAATTGCCGGTTAAAAGATGCAATATTTTCGACTGATCAAATTCCCCCAAACTTATTTTCGATCGTCTCGAGCGAATTGTTTTATTAAAAAGAGAAGGAGAAAATAAAGAAAGAGAAAAACTAACTAGAACAATTTCGTAGGCAACACGATTGCACTGAGCACGTGCAACAAGCCTTTAAACCTCTAGGTGTCCCTAGTAGGAGGACTGTTGTCTCCTGAGGGTTTTCAGCGGATTGCACCCACAAAATCCAACAATAAAAGGAAGATCATGAATATTACATTTAAAGACAAGAATTGTAAAAGAAAAGCCTTGAAAATTAGGGTTTCCAACTAAGCTAGCTTTTCGGTTGTCATGAGCCCTATCTTAATGGTCATGAAAAGATGTCAGAAATCACGTCCTCCCTCAATAAAACATCGTCTTATTCTTTATTCCTATATGTCTTCCAAACATCGATCATATAACCCTGCGTGTGTGTAAAAGACATCCCTACACCCGGAGAATTCAATTCAAGCTATCATACTCTTGCCCTTCTGCCTCAGTATTTTTTTGATTAATGAATATTTAGATGTGCTCACACACTTTCATGCGATCGTTAATACTTCTTGAGGTACTAACCGACCGATTACTCATGTGCTTGCTTATTTGGTGTATTTTCCTCGTCTTGCACCACCTAAGGCATAGCAGTGACTCCCAGACCAGTTGGCCTTAGGGCACTAGGTGAAGAGGCACCCTTGCTATATATTTTTTTATTGCCCTCGGTGATAACAAAACCAGTGTTCATTTTTCTCACCACTTTATATAATTTTTTATTCACTTTTTCTATTTATTTCCTTCATACATCGGCTTTAAGACAAGAGCATTTCAAGGTATCCTCTACTATCCCTGGCTTCAAGACGTGTGTAAGTGCGAATAGCAGGGTATCAACGTTCAAAATGTTAGGCTTCCAGAATAGAAACTATTTTTCAGACTTATTTTTATCCTCAGATTAGTGACGTCTTTCATCTTACTAACCCTTGGGACAACGGCTCATAACTACTTATTACTAGTTCGTATAAGAAAACTTCTAATTTTCTTGGTTTTCTTAAATTTTTCACTATCTAATCTTTTATTATCTTATTTCTGTACAAAAAATGTTTTTATCTTTTTAAAATTTTTAAATTTTTATAGGTTTTCGAAAATATTTTGTGCTTATGCAAATGATATGCAAATGATGCGAAAATAAGCACAAAGCTCCCCCAAACTTGTTTTCAACAGTGTCCTCACTGTTGCCATCTGCTAAATCTCGAAAAACCTGTAAGCTTGGGAGGAATTTATTAGTGGGGGAAAAATATTTAAGTGAAGAACTTCCCAAAACTTATTTTTGGCTCCTCATTTTGTAAAAAAAAAAAAAAAAAATTCTTTTCAAGAGCCAGAAAAATATACCCCTCCCAAACTTGAGTTATGCAATATTAATCTTTTAAAAATCACATGAGGGGGTCAAGAATTATTGGTCGATGCCAAGCTTTGCTAAGACCGAATGTTAATACAAACCATTCAAAAATTTTATCAATGCCGTGCTCTGGTTGGTGGAAGAAGTAGTGGGGAAAGGTTAAGTGGTGGAAGAGAGTGTGTGTGCGTCTCATTTTGGAGAGACGAAGCAGTGAAAGTGATTGATTACTCGCATTCTTTTTACAGTCCATATGAAGGGGTGGAGGTTCAATTTCATTGAGTGGGACATGATTCATCTCAACACCCGTGTCATTCAAAAATGCGAGTTCATCAGCGAAGATTTCCTCGAAAGTTCCATCAATACCCCGATGAATAATGTCATCACAAAGTGCGGGGTGATCTTCGGACTCTAAGAACGGTTCATAATCCGTGTTAATTGTTGACCCGGACATCTCGGTGGAAGAGTCCGTATGTATATGATACATAGTTGGGTCAAACAACAACGTATGAAAAGAGTCAAGATCGGTATTAGGAGGATCATCAAATTCGCTGCTGTCGACATCCATTAAGTCGACAGAACAGACCTGAGCAGTAGGTTCGGAGGGTACACTTCCCAACTTGTAAATGTTTAGCTCTATTGACCTATTCCCGAAAGATAGGGTCATAGAGCCATTACGACAGTTGATGATAGCGTTGGAAGTGGCCAAAAAGGGGCGACCTAAAATCACCGGAATTTGATTCCGTGGGCTCGCTACAGGCTGTGTATCAATTACAATAAAGTCCACAGGGAATATAAATTCCCCGATTTTTATTAACACATCCTCCAGTTCATCCCTAGGTTTGGTGATTGATCGGTCAGCCATCTGGAGAGTGCAATGGGTTGGCTTCAACTCTCCGATACCTAGTTGCTCATAGACTGAGAAAGGAAGCAAGTTAACACTAGCGCCCAGATCTAGTAGAGCACGATTGATGTGTTTTCCCCCAATAGAAATGGAAATAGTAGGATATCCAGGATCCTTACGTTTCCTCGGTAATTGTTGGGGGGAAGCCGTGTCTATTTTTTTTCCATGAAAATTTTCTTGGGCACTTGAGTCTTCCTCTTCCTAGTGCACAAGTTCTTAAGAGTTTTCGCATAGGACGGAACTTGTTGGATAGCATCTAGGAGAGGGATGTTGATGTTAACTTGCTTAAACATGTTCATAATCTTCTCCATATGTGGACTCGGTGTGTTTGCCCTTAACCGATTAGGATAAGGTGCTTTAGCAATAAGCGCTGGGTCCATCATAGGAGAAGGAAGTGGGGGTAGACATGATCCCAAAAGAGGAGTGGGGATCGTCTGTGGAGAACTAGAAGAGATGGGCTGAGGTGGCGAGCCTTGTGGGAAACGAAGAATAGGCTCGCAGAAAGGTGGTGGGGTAGAAGAACTGGGGTTAGAATTAGAAGTAGAGGTGGAAGGAAAGGTCTCAGCCGGGGTGTTACTGATTGATTTATCAGTATCATCAAACTCTTCCCCAAGGTTATTGTCAAGCACTCTTCCAGATCTCAACGTGGTTGCATTCACAGGATGTGAATAGCCAGGATTTGGTAAGGGTTGAGCTGGAAGTTTCCCTTTCTCTCTTGCACTCATTTCGGCTTTTAGTTGTGCAATTTATGCTTCCATCGATTTGATATTCACATTTTGAGAGACAATGATCTTCATCACATTCTCGATGGAAGATTGCAAACTTGTCGTCCCTTGGATGGATTGTTTCATGAAAGTATCCAAGGTTTGTGCTAGTGCAGAGGTGTTATCTGTACCGGTCAATTGCAAAGGACTGGACGGTGCAAAAGTGTTGGCCGGATTTTGGAAGTTTTGTGATTGAAAGGGGTGCTGACTCAATTGAAGTGGTGGATGCTGTTGTAGTGGAGGGACCCTTTGGAAATTGTGTTGGGTTGGAACCGTATTTTGAGATTGTGATTGGTTCCAAGCAAAATTAGGGTGATTCCTCCAACCTTGATCATATGTGGAGGAAGATGGATCGTTTCTAGGTCTTTGAAATGCGGCATTGGTATACTCATGACCTTGAAACGGACATTCTTCCGTCAAGTGAGACGGATCAGAACAGCAGCCACATAGAGTTTTGGAGAGTGACATTTGATTTAGGGTGGCGGCTAAAAATTTATTTTCCATAGTCTCGAGTTTCTTGTGTATAGCTGCAATGTCAGCTCTAACTCCTATGGAAATATCATTGCCATCCCTAGACGATTGACTCACACCCTCCCACTGTAAAGATTTTTCAGCGAAATCTTCTAGAAATTTCCAGGCTTCCCAATCATCATTGGTCATGAAATTGCCTTGACACATTAATTCAAGGATCTGTCTTGTGTTAGGAGTAATGCCCTCATAAATGATTCGACACAGTTCCCATCTCGGGATGCCGTGATGTGGACATTGGACTAACAGATCCTTGAAATGTTCAAGACATTTTGAAAATGTTTCATTTGGAAGCTGGGTGAATTGATAGATTTCACTACGGACTCGAGCTGTCTTTTGATGTGGGTAGAATTTCTTAAGGAATGCTTTGACGAATTCTTCCCAGTTTGAAATGGAATATGCGGTAGTGTTATACAGCCACTTCTCGGCTATATCGCACAAGGTGAATGGGAGAAGACGAAGACGTAAAGCATCCACAGAAAGCTGTGAAGTACCCATCATTGCGCATACATTTTCAAATTTGGTGATAAATGCATATGCGTCCTCAGACTTGAGACCGTGAAATTTTGGTAGAAGGTTGATGTATTGGGGTTTTATTTGAAAATTTTCCCCGTTGGCTGGTGGAATGGAAAGACAGGTGGAAAGGGGACCTCGGGTAGGATAGCACCTCTCTTGGAAAGAGATGCGAGGTGGATTCTGTGCACCAACGGACGGCGGCAGGGTAGTGGAAAAGAAATTCGATGGAGACGGATCCATCGATGTGGGTGTGGTTGTGGGTAAAAGAAAGGTAAATGGAGAAATGTCGACTTCAGGGTCGATCGGGAGACGCGGACTGAACAGGCACTAGAATCCCGTTGTCCAGTCTATCTTGCACTAAAAAGGGTTAGTACAAGTGGCAGCGTGAATTTATAATTAGGGGAAATGATATGAATGCGGTGTTTGTTTTGAAAATTGGACAGATTTTTGAAAAAATGATGCAACACAACAAATGCAACACCCAAAACCCTAGAATCTAGTGGTCACCTAGATCCGGCTCTAGACCGCTCCTAACTGCCAAAAGACAAGTCGTAGGATAGAATCCTCCACTGCCTCTTTGTCCCCCTGTGGCCAGGTAAGTGCCAGGTAAGTGGGAAGGTACTCCACTACGTAAGTAGTGGGCCTAATTAATAACCACTAGCCTTCGACACACTTTCCTTAGACACCACAAGAAAACGCGGATAAGTAATGAATTACCCATGTCCTTCTTCTGTCCTAAGTGAGCGCGACGGTCCTTAGAGTCATCTCTAGATTTCTTTTAATTAATGAGGTTCAATGCGGATGCAAGTTTGTGATTTTCGGGGCTTAGGAAGGGTAATGAACTCCCCACCTAATCTGGATTTGGTCTTGTAGGGTTGCTAGACACGCGCACAAGGGTCTACGAGGCATCAACCATGCCCGATTAAAATTTGAGCCGTGCCGAACAACCCGAATACGGAACTTTAAACTAGAGATTAGGCGAAAACTAGCATGTTAACAACTTTAACACTAAGTGAGAAGGATTACAACCTTTGTAGATCCGGTCCTTCACTTCATATGCTCTGTGTTGTGGTCCCTTCGCTGTGATCATCGGGATCCGGACTCTCGAGAGGTTCCACGAAAAGAAAGACGCAACCTTTGCTTCCGATCTTCGATACTAAGATGATCTACCTTGAAGTTTCTTTAACACAAGCTAACACTCATGAAATGATGTGAACACACTCATCTAAATGGCAAGGGAAGATGAGGATGATGAAGTAGGATTTTTTGCTCTCTTTATTTATCTTTTTCTCATATTTATCCATCACAAAAATCAAAGCAAGAAACCATTTTAAGCAAAGAAGAAGAAGGAAGAAGATGATGAACAAATAATGTTGAATTCTTTTGTGATGAATAGTAAATGAAATGATATGATGAATAATGTAACCATGGTCAAACTAACCCTTGCAGAGATTTGACTAAGGTTAAAGGTTTGGTTAGGTTAAGGAAATATCTAGCAAAATATCTTATCCAAAACAAAAAAGGAAAGCTTCTAGAAACTTCTAGAAAACCTTAACCCTAATCAAACCCTAACCATGTTTAATCTCTACTAAACAAGTTTCATTAGTTATCATATCATGTTACAATATTATATATCACATATATAATATTTATCGTAACAAAATAAAATAATACATTTAACATATATCGCATATATATCAATGTATTACCCGAGTGAGAAAAAGAATCTTTTAGTGAGAAAATATTAGTTAATGCAATTTAATATATCAAATATATTATTATACATTAAATTATCGAGTCAACACTTGATCCGACAATCCGGTTATATCGCATATAACCGACTAATATTTATCCGTACCGATTCATCTAATCAACACTTGATCCGATGACCCGGCTGATATCAAATATCGCGAGAATACAATACGGTATCTCATATCGCATTATCCTCGGTCCCGCACATATCACATATGTGCTCCTACTCCGTTTTGCCTGAGCCAAGAAACCTCTGTGTAGGACTCTAAAGAATCGTCAATACGCCGGCAGTAGGTGATGATCATATCAAACACCCACAAGCTGCAAGCGGTCAGCTAAACGTAACAGCTACCCAGGTATTGAGCGCTCAGAAGATCAACAAGCAAGCCTGTACATTCTCCTGTGAATCCAAACAGTAACACTCCCGTACAGTCCGGTCTCGTCGTCTGATATGTTGCATATCTCGCCTAGGGGTGGTAAACGTCAGACCCCAGTAGCTCGATAAGTCGTGTCGATATGAGGTCTATAACAGATCGAGAAACTACTGATAACACTTACCAGTAAATCTCAGCAACCCTGGCCAGGGATTTCCGGTTATAGCCAATCGAACACAGCACAACATCAACTCCCTATACCGGGAGAGACGAATCCCCTCCTATCGCTCATTGCCTCCATGTGATTTGAGACTGTACCCAAAAGCCACCTTTTTGCACGCCCTCTTGGACGTGGTATGATGGAAATCAAAGCACAGTGGGAATCACACAAGACTCTATGACGATCTCGGGTCAACAGACTACTCTGTACCAGTGTCACCGGAGAACTGCCATCTGACGTATGGTATAATACCATCTGGGAGTTCTCGGCGAGTCCGTCCAGTGTACCCAGTCTCCACTGAGCACCCGTACACCATCCTTGATGTCAAACACCGATGGATATGGGATCATCCATCGCCCATCATATGGGTCAAGATGCGTATACGCTAGTCTACTCTGGTGTATCGATGCCCTGTCTCGATACACCCACGACTAGGAACAATTATAGGATGTACTCGTCGACTACCGTGGCCCCACTAGTATGATCTCATCATAGTCCCAGTAGTCGAGTGCATTTCCTAAGGGCTTTATCAACATGTAATATAGAGACAATCAGAGTACATGTTAAGATAAAGTACAACCAGATACCATACTATCATGTCGAGCAAGAAAGTCCTCCCTATATATGTCCAAGCATCCATTACAATATACATCGTATGTACAACAATGGCCTCTAGGGCATACATATAACTAACAATCTCCCACTTGCACTAGGGCCATCTGTTATGGTATCGCATACCCAACAATTAGCTGCGGTTGAAGTATCTCATACTCAACCATCCCATAAAAGTCTCTACTGGGAAAAAGGCCTTTGTGAGTGGATCCGCGCTGTCGTCCTCTGCGTCTACTCTCCTAACCTCGATCTCCCTGGAGATCAACCATCTCCATGATCAGGTGATACTGCCTAAGAATTATATCTGGATTTCTGATGGGACGGTAGTTCCTTGGCTAAAGCCATAACTCCATTGTCACACAATGGTAGGAACGAAGTTCATCTCATGAACTTATAAATATCCAGACTGCCTCTTTGGTAGTATCCTTGGTAACGATGTATCTTGCCTTTAGTCGTCTAGTATGTCACGGTATCTAGCTTGGAACTCTTCCAACATACCGTCCCTCCACTGAGGGTAAAGACAATGCCTGCGACTGACATTCAGTCGTTCTTATCATCCTGGAACCTTTCCAGTAATTCTCCCCAGGATCGATTGATACTATCTCACTACAACTAGTGAGTATCCTAACATCCAATTAGATCTATCTCATAGATCCAAAACCCAGGATTTAGGAGGTATCACTTTGATCCTATATGGAGAATCCTTGTGATAAGCGGAGATTGACCGAGCGTAGCATAGGAAACTCTTTCCCTATCAAGAGTATGTCATCCACGTACTCTACGAGGATCACCACCATACTCTCTACTACCTTTTCGTGTATACAAGGTTCATCTACCATTTTGATGAAGTCAAACTCTTTGACTACCACATCGAAACAGATGTTCCAACTCCGCGATGCCTGTTTTATCATATAAAACATCTTGCACACGTTTCCGCTGCTCCCACTGTCTACGAAGCCCTCTGGCTGTGTACTTATAGACGCTATCTTCTAAATCATCATTTAGAAAAGCAGTCATGACACCCAACCACCAGATATCGTAGTCATGGTATGTAGCCGTAGCAAGTAGGATCTGGATGGACTTAAGCATAGATCCTTAGAAAAGGTTTCAACATAATCAATACCTGGTCTATGATGCAAACCTTTAACAAGTCTAGCTTTGAAAGTCTCAACTTTTCCATATACACCAAGTAATCTTCTCAAGATATACTTGCTCCTGATAGGGATTTAACCCTTCAGATAAGGCAACCAAAGTCCATACTTTGTAGGTGTATAAGGATTCCATCTCAGATCGATAAGCATCTAGCCATTCTTACAGAGTCCCACTCCTGATGGCCAGCTCGAAACTAGTTGGGTCATCATCTCATGATGCAATCCTCGCTCCCACTGTCATAGAGAAACCGAAGTATCTCTCAGGTGGGTGAGGAACCCTACTAGATCGGCGGAGAGGCTGAGGTTCGTTGGAAAATATTGAATCCTTTGGTTCTACCAAATCATCAGCTGCATTTTGTATAGCTGGAACCTTTCCAGTTGTACATAGCAGACCTTGCCTCGAGCTTGTCCGGATTTTTCTTTTAGACATAGGCCGGACAACCCCAAATCTTAACAAGCTTAATATATAGGCTCTTCCCTTTCCATATCACATATGAAGTGGTAGGCAACCGATTTGATTTGAACCCTATTCAATAGGTATGCAGCTTATCAAGTGCATAACTCCCTAAAGGAAATAGGAAACTCAGTAGTACTCATCATAGAGCACACCATATCACATAGGGTGCTATGGCTCCACCCCGATACACCGACGTGCTGTGGTGTATACGGAGGAGTAATGCTGAGAGAGAATCTCATTCTCCTTTAGAATAGTCCAGGAATTCCGTGCTTAAGTATTCTCCTCCTTGATCACATCATAGGACATAATAATTTTACCCGTATTTTGGTTCTCTACTTCTAATTTATATTCTGTGAATATCTCAAAAGCTTCGGACTTGTGTTTCAACAGGAACATATGTCTGAATCTTGAGAGATCATCAGAGAATGTAATGAAGTACAAAGAATCGGTCTTGGCATGTGTAGACAGGGGACTTACATACATCAGCATGTATCAATCCCAAGAGTTCACTAACTCTTTCTCTGTTTCCAATAAACAGAGCTGTGGTCATCTTATCTCTGTGACATGACCGGCAAGTTTCACAAGATGTAAATTTAAACTTATTTAAATATGCATCTAAATGTAACTTAGCTAGCCGGGTCGCATTGATATGACCTAGTCTACAATGCCTCAAGAAGTATTCGTTCATTTCTGAACTCTTCCTCTCGTGTGTGTTCTGTAAAGTAAGAACTGTAGTTTGATTTAGAACGTCAATACTTTTAGATAACGCGCCTGAACCGATCAACTCTTGATATAGGAAATGTTCAAAACATTATCCAACAATACAAAATTATATCCTTTCTTTACTAATAAAGAGACTGATATGATTTTGTATATCAGGTTCGGTATCTAATAACATTTGTTCAGAATCAATGTATTCTGGTAATACAGGGTGACAGTGACCAACAGACTTGGCTGCAACACTTGCACCATTTTCTGTCTCATGAAACTAATCACCCGTTCTCAGTTCTCTATCTTTCTGTAGCCCATGTAACAGATTACATATGCGGGATCCTGATCCAGTATCTCATACCCAGGACGTAAAGGATACTGAGAAACAGTTCTCTGTAATGAACATACCCGAAGAAGATGCATCAGCATGCACTTTCTTCGTTTGGGCGGCACGGGAAATCTGGTATTCCCTAATTTCCTGCTCTGGCTTATAACAATTATAAGTTGGAGCGGGACCAACGTTCCCAAGCTCAGTATAACAAGCGGGTTCGGTCAATATATCCGTATTATTATCTTGATTAAGGCGTGATATGGTCGCTACCTGGAGAGAAAAAGAAGAAAACACTCAGCGTATGCTCTTGCAAGATTAGATTGGTTATCTAATATATCTAATCAGGATGTCTCCCACTGTTTTAGTCAAATCTTCCTTCAAACCCTAAAAGGAAAGACTAGCCGGGATTAGTTACACGCTACAACTTCGCCAATTTTTCAGCCAGGCCAGTGTCGGTACTTTGAGGGAGGTCCCCCGTGCTTTCGCACGAACCTAATTAAAGTAAACCTCGTTTTCCCAGAGGCGTAACCCCGTTAACACCTTTCTAGACACCTACTTGATCGGCTAATTGTAATGTGTAAAACTCTCCCAGGAGTAACTCTTACTCGCAGCGGGTATCGGGATCCAACTATCTCATAGAAGGTATGCAATCTCATTGCAAATTTCAACACTTGAAATTCCCAATAATATTTTGCCCCCAGCGTCCTATGACCTTGACGGAGGTCAACAAACCATAGGCTACTAGTCAAGTTCAACCCGTCATTTCCTGATTGAATTAAACCCACCCGCACGACCCTTGACGGAGGTCAACAAGGCCGCACGACTACCCTAATCCAATCTGCATCATATGCATAAGCAGATAAATACTAGTCAGCTACCGCACACTACGCCTTGACGGAGGCCAACAAACGTAGCACGAATACTAAGTAGGACTTATCTGAAATGACAGAGGGCTACGCAGGTTTTTCAGAAAACCCCAAGCGTAATGAACTTGATATCGTCGTAGAATCGAGTGATTTTTAAATGGAGTGTTTTTGAGGCTTTTCTAGTTTTGCTAAAGGGGTCACTCCCGGTGAAGGGATCGTCGGCCCTTTCCTCATCGAATAAGGTGCAGGATATTTCACAAATACCACTATGCAAAGGAGAAACTATAGAAGCAATCAAAAGACAAACCGAGTTTGTAGCATGTGCCAGTTATTGCTAAAGGAGTCACTCCCGGTGAAGGGATCTCGGTCCTTTCCCTATCGAATAAGGTGCAGGATGTTCTACAAGGAACACCGCGATGCAAAGCAAGAACTGTAGCTACCAGTTTTTATTAACAAGTTTCTACAACATCTTAGGTTTCTTTTATTTCATTAATCTCATTAATGAAGTCCCATTTTATTATGCTTCACAAGCATCTCTTTTTGAAACGAAATCTGCAATATAACACATATCTCATATATATAATATAAACATTCGTCTCAGGCAGTAATATAATCTCATCACAGAACATTGCAGCAGAAGAACATATGTGAAATATTGGATATACTAGGACGTCCGTGTTTTCAATACGAGCCTGTATAAAACACGGATTCCACGGTCGCGATGAATAGCCAAACCCACATCTCTAGACCCCTACGAGAGCGGCAAGTAACACTGCCAATTCTAGGGTTAGGAGACCCAGTCTCGACTCCTCGAGATGGTCTCCCACTGGACCCTAGAACCCGGTTACTTGTGCTCCCCGCCTTGGGTCTACCTAATGCGGAAAAGTAAATAATATACAACGGTGACATCTTCCGCTACCTGGAAGTGCCCCAATAAAAGAATATTACATACAAATGAATATTACATGAATGAAAAAGAAAAACTCTCATCTCACATAAAACCCCCGGCTATTCAAACGCGACGATCCAATACAACATATCACAGCAACACATAATATCTCATATCATCAACGTAAACAAGTATGCGTATCCCGATTGTCGTTGATGTATAGCAACGAAGCCGGCGATACACCACATACTACGCTTACGGTCACATAAAAGAAAGTGTAAAACTACAACAGTTGGAATCCGCAACCTCTTTAGACATCTCATGCCTAACCAAATGAATTCCTTAGACATCGCATGCCTAACAATTATAAACCCCGCATTTTAGTCTCATTATCGAAAACTCTTTTCAATATAAAGTCGGGCAATTCAACAAGATTCCCGAAAAACTGATCGAATGCTCGTCGCAAACTTTAGTAGACGGCCGCACCCCCGATACCGTCGACGAAGTGCACCAAGGCGGAACACCGCTACCGCGAGCACCCGAACGGATGCTTTCGGCGACGGGGTTCTCCTACAGTCACTTGGTCGGGGCTATGGGGCGTAGCTGTCTATTAAGTTTACCCGGCGAGCATCCGCGTACACTACGTGATTGCGACGGACTTTTGATCACATCAAAATTCCGTGGCAACCGATCATCTGAGACTAAACTGCTATGTTTATAATATTCAAATTAGTTATCTCATAACTACCTGTGGATTCCAAATATTGTATCACATTCCAGATAAATAGAAAAAGTTAAACTTTCCGATCGAATCATCAAGCACCCAAGATTTCCCCAATTTATCTCAACACTTGAAATCAGTTTAAAAAAACATCCATTACATGCCACAGTACCAATGGTCCAGCCGTAGAAGGGTCAAGCCAACGCCTCATATGTGGCACGCCGTACTGCCCCAAACCCTAAGGTTCAAAAGGCAGTTCAAGACGGTCACATAATCGAGTTAAGGTTTGTTGTCTTCTAGAGGGTCCACCGCGTTACTTGCACGACTTAGAACGTTCTTAAACACGAGGAAAAATCCAACTTTTGAAAAATTTTCCGACAGGG
The DNA here is from genome assembly GCA_030015575.1 of Agapanthus africanus. NCBI lineage: Eukaryota > Viridiplantae > Streptophyta > Magnoliopsida > Asparagales > Amaryllidaceae > Agapanthus > Agapanthus africanus. The sequence continues at coordinate 124,841,176 of CM057343.1, forward strand.
GAAAAAGTGAGTTATTGATATCCGTTCGAACTTTTTAACAGTTTCTAAAAATTATCCGGACAAAACTAAACAAAGTTAAAATATCCGATCGAATCTTTATGTCCCTAATACAACCCAGATAATTCAACAGTTGAATAAAAAAAATAAAAATTTCCAGAAGACTCAGCACTTGAAGACAAGAATTACTGTGCAAGCCACGTGGTGTAACTCACCAAAGTGGCCGCGGAACCGCCGCGAAACCCAGGGTTGGGCCGCGGTTCCGCGCCTCCTTTGTCGAGTTAGAATCAAGTGCTTCACAGTAACTCATAGAATTCCCTGCTGAATTTTTTGGCAATTTTTAATTCACAAAAATTCAAAGTTACAGAAAATTTCCAGAGAAGGGGTTATATCGGGTTTTCCGGGTTCGACCGGACTTTAAACTTCGTCTAGACTTCGCCTAAAGCACTAGCTTGGCTCTGATACCACTGTAGGGTTGCTAGGCACGCACACAAGGGTCTATGAGGCATCAACCATACCCGATTAAAATTTTAGCCGTGCCGAACAACCCGAATACGGAACTTTAAACTAGAGATTAGGCGAAAACTAGCATGTTAACAACTTTAACACTAAGTGAGAAGGATTACAACCTTTGTAGATCCGGTCCTTCACTTCATATGCTCCGTGTTGTAGTCCCTTCGCTGCGATCATCGGGATCCGGACTCTCGAGAGGTTCCACAAAAAGAAAGACGCAACCTTTGCTTCCGATCTTCGATACTAAGATGATCTACCTTGAAGTTTCTTTAACACAAGCTAACACTCATGAAATGATGTGAACACACTCATCTAAATGGCAAGGGAAGATGAGGATGATGAAGTAGGATTTTTTGCTCTCTTTATTTATCTTTTTCTCATATTTATCCATCACAAAAATCAAAGCAAGAAACCATTTCAAGCAAAGAAGAAGAAGGAAGAAGATGATGAACAAATAATGTTGAATTCTTTTGTGATGAATAGTAAATGAAATGATATGATGAATAATGTAACCATGGTTAAACTAACCCTTGTAGAGATTTGACTAAGGTTAAAGGTTTGGTTAGGTTAAGGAAATATCTAGCAAAATATCTTATCCAAAACAAAAAAGGAAAGCTTCTAGAAACTTCTAGAAAACCTTAACCCTAATCAAACCCTAACCATGTTTAATCTCTACTAAACAAGTTGCATTAGTTATCATATCATGTTACAATATTATATATCACATATATAATATTTATCGTAACAAAATAAAATAATACATTTAACATATATCGCATATATATCAATGTATTACCTGAGTGAGAAAAAGAATCTTTTAGTGAGCAAATATTAGTTAATGCAATTTAATATATCAAATATATTATTATACATTAAATTATTGAATCAACACTTGATCCGACAATCCGGTTATATCGTATATAACCGACTAATATTTATCCGTACCGATTCATCGAATCAACACTTGATCCGATGACCCGGCTGATATCAAATATCGCGAGAATACAATACGGTATCTCATATCGCATTATCCTCGGTCCCGCACATATCACATATGTGCTCCTACTCCGTTTTGCCTGAGCCAAGAAACCTCTGTGTAGGACTCTAAAGAATCGTCAATACGCCGGCAGTAGGTGATGATCATATCAAACACCCACAAGCTGCAAGCGGTCAGCTAAACGTAACAGCTACCCAGGTATTGAGCGCTCAGAAGATCAACAAGCAAGCCTGTACATTCTCCTGTGAATCCAAACAGTAACACTCCCGTACAGTCCGGTCTCGTCGTCTGATATGTTGCATATCTCGCTTAGGGGTGGTAAACGTCAGACCCCAGTAGCTCGATAAGTCGTGTCGATATGAGGTCTATAACAGATCGAGAAACTACTGATAACACTTACCAGTAAATCTCAGCAACCCTGGCCAGGGATTTCCGGTTATAGCCAATCGAACACAGCACAACATCAACTCCCTATACCGGGAGAGACGAATCCCCTCCTATCGCTCATTGCCTCCATGTGATTCGGGACTGTACCCAAAAGCCACCTTTTTGCACGCCCTCTTGGACGTGGTATGATGGAAATCAAAGCACAGTGGGAATCACACAAGACTCTATGACGATCTCGGGTCAACAGACTACTCTGTACCAGTGTCACCGGAGAACTGCCATCTGACGTATGGTATAATACCATCTGGGAGTTCTCGGCGAGTCCGTCCAGTGTACCCAGTCTCCACTGAGCACCCGTACACCATCGTTGATGTCAAACACCGATGGATATGGGATCATCCATCGCCCATCATATGGGTCAAGATGCATATACGCTAGTCTACTCTGGTGTATCGATGCCCTGTCTCGATACACCCACGACTAGGAACAATTATAGGATGTACTCGTCGACTACCGTGGCCCCACTAGTATGATCTCATCATAGTCCCAGTAGTCGAGTACATTTCCTAAGGGCTTTATCAACATGTAATATAGAGACAATCAGAGTACATGTTAAGATAAAGTACAACCAGATAGCATACTATCATGTCGAGCAAGAAAGTCCTCCCTATATATGTCCAAGCATCCATTACAATATACATCGTATGTACAGCAATGGCCTCTAGGGCATACATATAACTAACAGGTCTTTGCCCCTTAATATCCGTATTAGTTATGCAAACAACCAAGAAACAAAAACACGCACAAATTTAAATTTGCTTTTTAGCGGCACTGCGATTTTTGCAAAGAAGCCTGCAGAAAATGATTAGTTGGAGCTTAAAAAGAGAAGAGAGGAGAAGGTAAGAAACTTACAGAGGAAATTTTTTACAGAGATCACTCTATAAAGCCGCGGTTCCGCGGCAATTCTTGGCTAATGCCGCCCTTCCGCGGTCGTTTCAAAGGAACACTGCAAAAAAATTTCAGAGAATGTTCCTGTTCACTTCCTTTGTCCTCTGGAATACTCCAAAAATTATTCCAATTTCACAGCAAGCTCCAGATTTCCTCGCAATAAACCACAACAAATCGTTTAGGGTTTGCGCGAATTTTGATCTAAAAATTGTAATGGAATAAATCTTTCAACTCAAATTTCAAAATGCGAACAATTAGCGTACTATCCCCGGCAACGGCGCCATTTGATTGAATGATTTTTAGGATGTGTAGTTTATAGAAAATTGAATATAGAAATCCGCACTTACTAACGCGCTATTACTAACGCGCTATTGTAATATTTTCGATTTACCACTAGTATAGTGGTAAGTATTCCCGCCTTGTCTTTTGTTTGAAAAATTTGAGTAATGGAATAAATTTTTCAACTCGCACAAACCCTAGTAAATTCAAGAAATAGTATAGAATATGATTTTTAGGAAGTGTAGTTTATAGAAAATTGAATATAGAAATCCGCACTTACTAACGCACTATTTGATTGTAATGATTTTTGATTTACTCTTCTAGAAATATTACACATCATAAGAAATTATTACAATATAGAAATTCGCACTTACTAACGGTGCCATTTGATTTAAATAATTTCTAGAAGCACTTACTAATTGCAATATTTTCGACTGATCAACAACCATAATAAAACCGATCGTAGTGTACGAATTTCACTTCCTAATCTGTGTATGTCATCCAAATACCAGGACATCACACCCTGCTACCTTCTTAACAGATCCATCCCCTATTCTGATGAAGTCAAAACCTATGACTGTCACATCAAAAATAGATGATCTATCTCCGCTATATCTGCTCTAGTTCATAAATAGACATAAGCTACTTATCCACTATGCTTCCGCTGCTCCCACTGACTACGACAACCCTCTGGCAGAGTCATATACACGTGCACTTCTAAAGCTAGTTTAGAAAGACGCTATACTCATCCTCCTGCTGGGTCTCATAGTCTGGAGTAGCAGTAATGGCAAGTCTAGGTAAACAAGAACCTCCCTGTCACCGTCGTTGAGGCTACCGGAGTACTTCTCAGGTGCCTGAGGTTACCCACCATATCTGCGGAGTGGCTAATGGAATGTCAAACCTGATTGAATCGTTAGGTCCTATTAAATTTTCAGTAATCGTTTGCGGTTCTGGAATCTCTTCCAGTTATACCATACTCCCACTACTGTTTTCTTAAAATATCTATTTTACTAAAACTGTGGCGAGTCAAGAAAAATATCACTATTGATCTTTCAGATGGTAGAAAATCAACCCTCGTCTAAGCCAGGGTCAATCCACAAAATGCCATTACAGAAACGTGCCTAGAGTTATCCAGAGTCTGGTTTTAAGCATAAGCCGGGCAACTCCCCGTACCTTAACATCGTTAAGATATGAACCATTCTATATACCATATAGAAACATAGGCACAGATTTAATTGGAACCAGATTCAAATCATGCAGATGTCTCCAGTGCATGTCAACTAATTGGAGAGAGGCTAATCGGCATTACTCAACTTAGGAGTTCATCTAATTATGAGTAACCTGTAAGAGAAACAAGTTTCTCAAAGCTATTACTATCAACTGAATACCAAACACAAGTATCTACATCTTCGATCACCTTGAAGAATCCTGATACTTGCGACATCTGGTTCTTTACTTTGTTATTGTACCTATAACTTCTCAAAACTTAGACCTTGTATTTCTACGAAACACATGTCTAAAACTAGAGAAGTCACAAGTAAACAGAATATAGTATGGGTACCAACCCCTTTGTCCTAATGGACACTGGACAACATACATTACTCTGTATGAGTCCCCTAAATTGAATAACTCAAACCCAGTGCATCGTAGGTTGAAAACTGTATTATGGTTATCAAGAATTACACCGCTGTTAAATTCTCCTTACCCAACCATCAACTAATATAGGTAAATGTCATCGACATAATTTCAAAAAGTTATATCTTACTTTATAAAAATAAACGTACAGATATATCAGTTTCAAATTGGTGTACAATAACGGATATTCTAAACCAAATACTCGCCGTCCGGCAAAAACCCAGGCGATTTCCTCAAATATCACCAATTACAACGAATTCCGATATAATGAGGATGATCACCTAATTCCCAATAACTTACTCCCACTCATCATCTGTAAAACCATACTGATGTGAGAATCATACCTGGTAAATACATACCCTGGAGCAAGGATCTAATTGGGAAATCAATTTTCAATTAATAATGCACAGTGAAACTGAAACATGAATATGTTTCGAAAGGGTATCCTGGTATTCTTAGTAATGCCTCTTCCATTATCCAGATTCACGACTGTAACCGTATATCTCCTTGCCATCTCTCCAAATCCCTTTATTTGTCTTTAGTCATTACCTTCTATACACCATCGTTAGGCTAAATAGTTTTCTTCCTTCCCTACCATTTGGCACCAGCCTATGGTTTGAAAGAAGACTATCCAATAATCATAATAGGTGTACCTTCCTAATCCTAGGCGTACTCACAACCTGAGAGAAGGTGATGATAAAAACCAACTGAATAAAGCTTATTCTATTTCTCCTGAACCGAAGAAAAGCAAAGGTGAAGTAGGAGTAGTGATGAAATACGCGGTTTGGTTGTGAATGATAGCAGTCGCATTTTACTTTGCCCTCTTTCTAATCCCTTTATATGTCTTTACTTATTACCTTCTGTACACCACATTTAGGCTAATTGGTTTTCTTCATTCCCTACCTTTCGGCACCTGCCTATGGTTTGGACGAAGACTATCCAATAAGCGTAATAGGTGTACTGTCTCCTAATCCTAGGAGCCCTTGCAACCTGAGAGATGGTGATGATAAAAGACAACTGAATAATCCTATTCAATCTTTCCGGAACCAGAATTCATCCTCGAATCCGGAACAAGTTCCTTCGAGTTCGTATATAACCATACGATAGATTTATCCAATGGAAGTAGATGTTCGTAGTAATACGGGGTGTTCTGAAGAAATGCAAAGGGTAAAAGAAGAAGTGGCAATGATGTATGCAACTCAGACAATCCAAAAGCCAGTGTTTTAAGAAAGTTCTGTTAACTTGGATACTGAGTCATAGTCTAGGGTCGGGCCATGGTCGCTGCCAAAGAGAGAGAGAAAAGAAACACTCTGCGTGCGCTCTAACCTAGATCAGAATGGTTATAACTTTATCTAATCAGGAAACCTCCCACTGTATCCTCAAATTCTCCGCCAAACCTGAAAGAAGAATTAGTCGGGATCACCCGAAGAGTATACCAACTCATCAGTGGGAGTCGGGATCCAACTATCATCGCATGATAACATGATGGATTCCACTCGCGTTATAACAATCCAGAAGGTATGCGCATGCCTGCCAAGTTTCCTGTATGTTTGAAACTCCCGATATGATTTTTGCCCCATGGTGTTATGACCTTGACGTTGGCCAAAATATCATAAGTCACATGTCAAGTTCTACTCATCATTATCCAGGCTAATTTGAACCCACCCGTACATATCCTTGACGTTTGACAAAATGGTAGTACGACTGTCCCAAACCAACGCATCTATCTATGCAACAGATGAATATCCAGCAGCTAGCAAACACTATGCCTTGGCGTAGGTCAAAATACATAGCTTGAATACTACTGAATATCCAACTGAAATGACGGAGGGCTACGACTGGTTTTTGGTGAAAAACCTTTAACGTAATGAACTTGATGTCGTTGAAGGTACCTGATAGCTTTTTACAAATATATAGTGGCGAAAACCTTTGCTAAAGAGTTCACTCCCGGTGAAGGGATCTCGGCTCTTTCCCCATAGAATGAGGTGCAGGATATTCCAAACTGAATACCGCGATGCAAAGCAAAAAGTAATCGACTATAGTGAAGTTATTACCCTGACGCAAACCTCTACCCAAGGGGTCACTCCAGGTGACGGGATCTTGGCCCTTGCCTCGTCGAATGAGGTGCTGGATATTCATAACCGTATAACTTTGTGCAAAACAAAAGAGAACGTCCTTGCAATAACAACTTTTTGAAAAATGTTCCAACAACATCCAACGGGTTTGTTTTCCTTGCATTGATCTGCATCAACACAGTCCCATCAATTAATCACACCAGAAAAGAACGAAAATAAAATGTACGTATATGGTATCCGCATTCGCCACTGGGTCCCGTCATCACCCGTTAGGTTACTTAACTAACGACCGAGCGGGGACTGGACTAGCGCGGGAGTAAAATATATACAATATCAACTAGTATATATATCAATATACAATAATCGCTCCAGGCGTGATAAATGCAACATCACAGAAAAGTAATAAGTATCACAGAACAATACAGATAAGCTGGGATCCCCGAGTTTCCTTTGAGCCGCTAATGAAACCCGACGTTCTCCTGGTCGTGTGGATAGCCTGTGCAATGAAAACCTAGACCCCTATGGGTGCGGCAAGTTACCCGCCAAAACCTGAAGCGAGGTAGCCCCCTTCAACAAAGTGAATGGACTACCCAGTACTTCACGGAATCCGATAACTTAAGCACCCCTCCTTGGGTCAACCTGTACCCCCTACGAGTGCGGCGAATAGCCCGCCAATTCTAGAGTGAGTCCCCCTCCATCTCAAAGCCATAAGATGCGGGCCCGTTGCCCTCCAGAACCCGACTATCCGTGCACCTGATCGCACGCTTTTGACGTGTCGGATGTTCAAAGAATTAAAGTGTAACCGCGATCAGGACGGTGTCGCTTTGCAGCTAGCCGGTTGAGCACGAGTCGGTCCACAGGGAGATGGTGGTATCTTACCTTCTTGTCTTCGACGAGTCAATAAAGAATTTGTGTATGTTTGTTTCTAACCTATGTGTTTATTTGCAAGTATAAAGTTGTTAAGAAAAGATACGAGATTATAAGCTAAAGAAATCCATACTCGAAACCTTTGAGCCGAGTCTTGACCAATTGAAGCTAGAGCAATCGGCAACAACGTGGATTAGGGGATTTAAGCGCGGTATTCGTGGAATCCGGCTTATTTACCCTTGTCCTTCCGTTCTTGTCTCTTGCTTTCGCCTCCGGCCAAACCGAACGCAACCGGTCGCGGTTAGGAATCACCGTTACCTTGTTAGGGTAGGGTGCCTAACGGAGCGCTTGCGTATGGTTTGGGCGGAGTTCAATGGAAAATAACGGGAAAACGAAAAGAGAAAAGAAAATCTTTAACTTATAATGTCGTATTTCTTCTTAACAATAATAATTACATTCATTCACAAAATGAACAAAAGAGAGCAAAAGAAAAGAAAAGATTACAAGTAATTAAAGTGCATGAATATAAATTGCAAGTAATTAAAGTGCATGGAAATAAATTGCAAGTAATAAAAAGCGATAAAAAGAACACGAAACTAGGACTCAAGACAAGCATGTGATCAATAGCCAACCCTTAAACTTGCAAGCTCAATGAAGAGGTTGCAAGATCAAGGGAAGGGTAGAGAACGCATGTAAAATGAAGTGCTAATTCCATGAAAGAATACGACCCTTGAGATCAATAACTAACCCTTAACCATTCAAGCTCAATAAAGAGGTTGAATGATCAAGAGAAAGCAAGAATTTCAAGGGGAAGAAGAAACACAAGAGAATGATACAAAACCCTCATCTTTATTAATCTCCCACTCAAAAAGCTCTCACTACAATTTTCATGGAAAAAGAATGAAGAAGAAGAAGAAAAAGAACTAAAACTACAAAAGAAAGAGGAACAAAAGAATGACCCTTGGTTGAGTTCAGTTCTGCTGTATTTATAGGCAGGGAGTTGAAGATCTAGGGCAACCACCAGAACATATGTAAAAAGACCCAAATACCCACCAAAAATGATGCTCTGTCGAGGCCGTACGGCCGCGTTTCCGCGGCCAATACCCCCTATTGGCCGCGGAAACGCGGAGGATTAGAGGAGTTGGCTCCTCGGGTTTTGGACACTTTCCTGGTTTGGTGTTCACAGCTGTCTGGTACATATATTTTCTGAAAATACATTCACATTTCTTCCAGAATTTCTGTTGAGGAAAGGTGGACTTTTGTGGATGCTTTTTTCATGATTGCCTCGAGCTCCGCGTAGATTTCTTGGAACTTGTTGTTGCCATTGAGCCTTGTGCATGAAAACGATATTGATTTGACATTTTGTCTTCCTAAACTGGTAACTGGCAACATACGGATGACGAGCGGAGACCGTGTTTTCTCAGTGGTTGGCAGGAACCCGGATCTTGTCGTGTTTTCCGTGAATTTCACCGTTTTAGAACCGAGAACCTGTATCCTGCAAATATGTAACAAACACGGATTAAAAGCACCTACCTATAAACAACCGAGCATAAGAATGGGCGGTATAAAATGCAGTATTCTGTTATGAACAAATACCCCCAAACTTAACTTTTGCTCGTCCCGAGCAAAACCAATTAATCAAAAAAATAAAATGATAACCGCACTTTCGCAGGGAACGCGATTGCACTGAGCGCGTGCAACAAGCCGTTAAACCTCTAGGTGTCCCTAGTAGGAGGAGTGTTGTCTCCTGAGGATTTTCAGCGGATACTACCCACAAAATCCGGTCAAGTTGGTTTTGTACAATAACTAAGATTCAAACCCTAAAGTTTTTGTTTCAGAAAATAACAATTCTATAATCCTAAGTCTAGACTATCGAACCTTTATTTTTCACACCTCGCTTCTTATTTAACTACAGATTTTATATGTCTTTACGTGCAGTGCAATTAGTGTCGTTAAGTTCCAGAAGGATCGATTAAAGTCATCATGTCGCACAATAAAGCCCAGATAACAATTTTAAAAGGATCACATAAGTTTTATAAAGAGTTAAGCATTTTTCAAGTTTCGTTTTCCAGTAAGGTTTCAACTTCAGAATTTCTATCTTCCTTAACAGGAAACTAAGTCGTATTTTTCACTCCACCTTTTTCTTGTTTTCATTTCATACACACCTCTGTGAATGTGCAATAGTCTTTATCATAGAATAAAACCTTCATATCTCCGTTAAATTTTTTTTTATAAAAGCCTGTCTTTTATCAAGATTATTCTCACACAAAGAACCGTTAAGAATTTTAACTCGGAGAGAACACTTGCTTGACTTTGTTTTAAACTGGACTTTCTAGGCTTCTTAGCGAGCTTTGGGCCAATGCACCCAAACCAGTTGGTTTTAGGGCATTAGGTGTAGAAACACCCCAGCGGACTTAATTACTCAAGTTACCTAGGTCCAAAAACAAAAGACAGTTTGACATGAAAATCAGATGGTTTAATACGAACGGAGATATAACCGGCAGTTCAATTATTTTTTTTTGGATAAAAGACGTGTTTAGTGGGTTTGGTGTGTAATCATTCCAATCAAGTTTCCGATGGGTTATTTTTCAGACTTAGCTCCAATTACGGCATCAATAACATTCCTTCATATTCGCTTTACTTCATAAACTATTCTTGACATTACTTATTTCAGAACAAACCTATTTGATCCTCAGAAAATCATTTATCTGTTTAAAAGTTTAAACATGAAAGACTTGTCATCTAATTCCCAAAATTCACGACACGTGTAGTGTGATGTAAAGACGTATATCAGCTATAGTTAACATCAAAGGAGAGTTATCTTTCAGGTTTTCAAAATCCAAACATAAGATCTAGTTATTCCTATTTTTTCAAACAAAAACCGTCGAAATGTTGAATCAGGGTTCTTTCACAAGCTAACTTGACAAGAAAGTTTTTATATTTTTAGAAAAATTTTCAAATTTTTATGGATTTTATGGATTTAAATATGCAGATGCAAAATATACATATGAATGCGAAGGGAAGAAAGCTTACCAAGCACACCCCCAAACTTAAACTTGACAGTGCCCTCACTGTCAGGCTATACTAAGAGGGTCAAAATTGCCGGCGCTCCCTAAAAACAAATTATATACAAAACAAAAAAGGAAAACAAAAAATATATACAAAAAAGTGCCCCCCCAAACTTAAGTAAACCAATGTTTCCACTGTTAAGCGTTGAAATTCAGGATTAGGGGGGAAAGAACAGTATCAAGCTATACAAGGCCTTACACAGGCCAAAAGTTAACACCAACCATTCAAAGATTTTATCATGGTAAATCAGTTGTTGGTGAAAGAAGGTGAAGAGGTAAGAAATGGAGAATACGCGAGACCGTATGTAGAGAGAAGTAGAATGCGGTCTCGGTATATAAGAAGAAGAATGGCGGAAAGGAAAAAGAAGTGGAATACGAACTTGAGGGTGCAAATGGAGTAAATAGATTAGCACAATTTGTGATGACCGATGTGTAAACAGTGATTGTGCTATTCTATTAACCCGTCGAGAGATTGGGTCAAATCCCTCAAGATTCGTAAGAAACCATGGGTACGCCGAACTTGGTAAACCAGACATATGAAATGAAAGTAATACGGTTTCTTGCACGGTCGGGCAGATGGGAAGGATGGAGGGAAGTGATCGAGGAGGGGTATCGGTTAAGGTTTCGGGAGGGTGCATACAGTCAATGAAAGGAACAGGATGAATTGGAAAGTCCGACTCATCAATTAAAACTGTTTCATCCTCAAAAATATCCTCAAAATTCTCCTCAAAGTTAAGCTCATCCATGCAAATTTCATCAAAGTCCAGACGCATATGTTGGTCGGGAAAAACATTTAAGGACTCGGGATGATGATTTGAAGAGACAAACTCAGCCAAATCTACGGGTTCATCATCCAAAATATTCCCGGCGTCAATATCCTTAATTATGTGAAAATCAAAAGTCTCTGACATCTTAACAAAAGCATGGATATTAATCGATTCTGGTTCTAGAGTGGAGGTGTAGAAGTCAAGAGGATTGGGTATGGTTTCACTCAAAAGAGACCCTTCACAATCGGGCAAATCAAACACTACGAAGTCGCACAACTCATTCATCATTCTATCTTCAATTGATAAATCATGTGGGATACCCGATAGACTTTAAAAACAGGAGTTGTGGGATTCAATTTGGGATGGGTAGGTTTGATTTGGAAGGGTGTACATCTCACTCTCTCCACTCAAATTCTCAGCCTGTCCTACAGCCTCCTCATACATTGGAAAATGTGGAGCTAGCTGAAAACTAGCTACCGGGTCACTAGGTTGTATGAGAGCGGCCATGGACGCATTCAAATCCATCATCTGTTGTCTTGACGCTACCCTAAAGTCTTCCAAGTCTTCCAACGACTGTTCCAGACTAGACATGGGTTGTGAAGGGGTTTCAGTAAAAGATTCACAATTGTATGGATACTGAAAACTCCCAAATGGCGATTCTGAAGCAATGTCTAGGGAAGGTGCAAAAGTAGGGTAGGATTGGTAGGAATTGAATGGCTGGACAGGAGCAGGATCAACAATTGGATAAGAAGGTGAATGGAATTGTTGATCCCAAGAATTTGAAGTGGTGAAAGGAGTGAAAGATCGGCTACGGGATTGTTCAATTTGTTCAGCAAGAGACATTGGTCTCGGGTTTACAACTGGACTTTCAAAAGGTGTATCAACGCAAGAAGGGGTGAATGTTTGAAAAGGTTGGTACGAAGTGGATTGCGGGGTCCAGTTGTTCGTCCTAGATGCGTTTATCCGATCTTTCAAAGAAATTTTTGGCATGGAGGGGTCGTTTGAAGTTCGACCAAAACAAGAACCGTAAGAAGTGATGTCTGGTTGGGGGTACCAAAGTTCGGCAAGAGTTTTTCGAGGTGGGGTACCCATGATATGAAGAGAGAGAAAGAAAGGAGGGGAAAAAGATTTTTATTTTTTTTTAGTTTATATATTAACAAAAGAATAAAAAACAATATGGACAAAAATAATCACGACACAAAAATACCACACACCTAATCGTTCTAGGGTTCACCTAGGTCAACTAGACCTGCTCAAGAACTTGATTGTCGAAGTTAAACTGTGTCGAGAAACAGACTCAAGATACATTGATCACGAGGCCAGGTAAGTGCAGAGATAAGGGGAGGTTTTCCAACGCTTTCGCGAAGTTCCTTAATTAAATAACCCTTTCTCTTTTGGCGGTTTCGCCGTTAACACTTTCCTAAACACCCCGTAAACAATATACCGTTAAGCGAGTTTCTAAACACGGTTAACTTCTCCTAATGAGCGCGAAGTCCTTAAGGCTTAAAGTCTAATTTCTTTTAAAATTTGTGTGGGTAAACGTTATGCGCAATTTCGTGATTTGTGGGCTACGGAAAAGGTGATGAAATCCTTTACCGTATATTGTGGGGTTCGCTTGCCCTTAAGTCCGTATTAATGTATGCAATGCGCAATTCAAAAATTCTATAAAGAATCAAACAATCGTTTTTTAGTTTAAGCGCGGCGCTGCAACAAATACGGGTTAGTCAATTTTTTTAGCGTTTGCTAGCGAACTTGCAAAGAATCCTGCAAAGAATAGTATATTGGAAGCATCGGATTTGAGAAGAAGGTGTTAGTAAAGTACGTACCGTTAAGTTTTGGGTTAGGAAACCCCCGTTGAATCAAATCCGGTAAGCTTGAAAGGTTCGCTTGCGCGGGTCAAACTACCCGGATCTTTGGCACTGTACTTCGTAATCACCTTTGCCTTGAATGCACACTTTGCTCCCCACAATCGCAGTTTGCAAATACGCAAAAAGCTGCACACTTGCCCACAAAAAATGATCAAAAATAACAAAAAGATTTTTTTTTTAATATATACAAAAAGAATATTAACCCGAATAACAAGAAAGAAAATACGCTACCGTCTCCCCGGCAACGGCGCCATTTGATCGCACGCTTTTGACGTGTCGGATGTTCAAAGAATTAAAGTGTAACCGCGATCAGGACGGTGTCGCTTTGCAGCTAGCCGGTTGAGCACGGGTCGGTCCACAGGGAGATGGTGGTATCTTACCTTCTTGTCTTCGACGAGTCAATAAAGAATTTGTGTATGTTTGTTTCTAACCTATGTGTTTATTTACAAGTATAAAGTTGTTAAGAAAAGATACGAGATTATAAGCTAAAGAAATCCATACTCGAAACCTTTGAGCCGAGTCTTGACCAATTGAAGCTAGAGCAATCGGCAACAACGTGGATTAGGGGATTTAAGCGCGGTATTCGTGGAATCCGGCTTATTTACCCTTGTCCTTCCGTTCTTGTCTCTTGCTTTCGCCTCCGGCCAAACCGAACGCAACCGGTCGCGGTTAGGAATCACCGTTACCTTGTTAGGGTAGGGTGCCTAACGGAGCGCTTGCGTATGGTTTGGGCGGAGTTCAATGGAAAATAACGGGAAAAGGAAAAGAGAAAAGAAAATCTTTAACTTATAATGTCGTATTTCTTCTTAACAATAATAATTACATTCATTCACAAAATGAACAAAAGAGAGCAAAAGAAAAGAAAAGATTACAAGTAATTAAAGTGCATGAATATAAATTGCAAGTAATTAAAGTGCATGGAAATAAATTGCAAGTAATAAAAAGCGATAAAAAGAACACGAAACTAGGACTCAAGACAAGCATGTGATCAATAGCCAACCCTTAAACTTGCAAGCTCAATGAAGAGGTTGCAAGATCAAGGGAAGGGTAGAGAACGCATGTGAAATGAAGTGCTAATTCCATGAAAGAATACGACCCTTGAGATCAATAACTAACCCTTAACCATTCAAGCTCAATAAAGAGGTTGAATGATCAAGAGAAAGCAAGAATTTCAAGGGGAAGAAGAAACACAAGAGAATGATACAAAACCCTCATCTTCATTAATCTCCCACTCAAAAAGCTCTCACTACAATTTTCATGGAAAAAGAATGAAGAAGAAGAAGAAAAAGAACTAAAACTACAAAAGAAAGAGGAACAAAAGAATGACCCTTGGTTGAGCTCAGTTCTGCTGTATTTATAGGCAGGGAGTTGAAGATCTAGGGCAACCACCAGAACATATGTAAAAAGACCCAAATACCCACCAAAAATGATGCTCTGTCGAGGCCGTACGGCCGCGTTTCCGCGGCCAATACCCCCTATTGGCCGCGGAAACGCGGCGGATTAGAGGAGTTGGCTCCTCGGGTTTTGGGCACTTTCCTGGTTTGGTGTTTACAGCTGTCTGGTACATATATTTTCTGAAAATACATTCACATTTCTTCCAGAATTTCTGTTGAGGAAAGGTGGACTTTTGTGGATGCTTTTGTCATGATTGCCTCGAGCTCCGCGTAGATTTCTTGGAACTTGTTGTTGCCATTGAGCCTTGTGCATGAAAACGATATTGATTTGACATTTTGTCTTCCTAAACTGGTAACTGGCAACATACGGATGACAAGCGGAGACCGTGTTTTCTCAGTGGTTGGCAGGAACCCGGATCTTGTCGTGTTTTCCGTGAATTTCACCGTTTTAGAACCGAGAACCTGTATCCTGCAAATATGTAACAAACACGGATTAAAAGCACCTACCTATAAACAACCGAGCATAAGAATGGGCGGTATAAAATGCAGTATTCTGTTATGAACAGCACCCCGTCGTGGGGTAATCCTAGTAAAGAAAAGAAAATATGTACAACGGGTACATCGATCTCAACCCGGTCGTGCCCCAAAAGAATAATATACAAACAGTCAGCGACGACAGTCCACATGTCGGACGCTTGCCCCGCGATATCAAATATACAAATATATCCAAACTGCACTACCATTGCACGCAAGCTATCCACCACGACAAATCCGCAACATCACAGCACAACACAGAACATCAAAGTGAATGTCACATTCGCAAACCCGTCTAAAAGTACTATAGCAAGTAGACACGATTTACCGCTCGAATGACATTCACGGTCACAGATAGTAATGTAATAGACTGCAAACTTTAAACAATGTTAGATAATATCGACTTCGAAATAACCCCCGAATAGCCCAAACAACCTGATAAAACCATATCTAAACTGGGCAAAACAAACAATACCACTGAACCAAACAAACAATACCACTGAACCAACTTTCCAGAGACCAGTCCACACTCCAAAACCCAAACCTAGAAGCCTCTACATGGCCGGCGACCTCAGAAATTTTGAGCTTGGGCTCGGCCAAAATCCGAGGAATGGGTCTCGTGTTTGGGGTACTGTCTTATGGTCATGTCAGTAGTCTTCTGCACTTGTTTAAATAATTTTAGAAGACACTTTCAAAATCGACAGAGAATGAAATGTGCAAGGCAGTTTTTGGGTTTTGTTTCGGTTTCGATACTTTAACATTGTCTAAACCACAAGTAAACGGTTAATAGTTTGGCTCTGATACCATGTAAGTCTACGGTAAAGCCCCGGCCGTCAATCCGACGCTAAATGCGGAATAAAAACTTTTACAAAACTGGCGCTATCGTAACCCTAAAACCCGGATTGTTCCATTAACCGTAAATTAGTATACTACAAAAATGTTAGAATGGCTATACCGATCGATCCGTGTCCTTCGGCCTTTAGCCACCATCCTTAGCTTGTTGTGGCGTCTCCGATCTCGGTCTCCTCGTCGAGATGGCACCATGTCAAGGATTCTTTATACGGGCTCCTGCTTCAAACTGAAGCAACTCGAACATGAAGTTTGCTAGCCGACATGTCCAAGATTGAAGTAGAGAGAAGTGTGAATACTTTGTCTCAATACACCCTAGGATTCTCATCACATGAGAGGGGTAGGGTGGAGGTTGAAGAAGATGGAAAGAGTTGCAGAGTGTGAGCTCAAGAATTATCAAGAGAGCATAAAACCAAAACCCAAAAACTTTCCTTGGCTGCCCTCTAATGTTTGGGTGATATATATCGAGGTTTTGTGATGGAAAAACAAAGAAAAGATCACACAAAAATATCTCCACAAAGCCCTCATAATATATCACCCAAAACAAACTCCATTAATTCTATCATGACTCACTAGATGACTCATTACCATGAGTCATTAGTGAACATGCTAGAAATAATGAGTCACACTTTCCAAATCCAATAATCATTTAAACCAAAATGTTTAACCAAAAAGAAATGCATCTTCTAAAGTAATCTCGTAACGGATTACGAGAATACCCCTCACCTGTAAATACATGCCTGCATCCGTATTCCGACTGAATACGAATACTACGAGACGAAAGTATTCCAATACAATATAATACTAGGATCCGGCTAAAACCAAAGCCCACTAGTATTATCCGTCCGAATCATGACACGTGCACAAGTGCACGTGTATGTTCGAACCCTGCCATAAAACCATACGGCCTCTACAACATTTCGCCCGAACTTGGGAAACTATCTGTGGGGGACTCTAAGAACTCGTCAATACGCTGGCAGTGGGTTTAACCACAAGCACGTTAGTAGCACTAGCTGTGCGTAACGGCTGTCCAGGTATTGAGCAAAAGGGAGGCTGATGAGCGAACTCATCCTGAAATCCTACTGAGTCTATCAGTGACAATATCCGTACAGTCCGGTCCGTTCATCTATGAGTATCGCATATTGGGCCTAGGGGGCTGGTAAACGTCAGACCCCCAATAATGGTATAAGTCGTGTCAGAGTATAGCCCAGAACACCTTGAAATACTACTGGAGTACCTACTTATAAATCTCGCTTGCCTTGGTCAGGGACTTTTTGTAATGGCTCTCCAGACACAGCACGATCTCACCCCCAATACCGGGAGAGACGAATCCCGTGCCGATCCGCTCACTGCCTCCATGTGGCTCAGGACCGTACCTAACTAAAACCTGTTTGCACGATTCCTTTGAGCCGTGGTAGGGTAATAATCAAATCATAGTGGGAACTCACACGAGAAAAATGACGATCTCAGGTCGATGAACTAACCTGTACACATGTCACCAGGGAACTACTATCCGACGATAGGTATAATACCAACTAGCAGGTTCCCGGCGTGTCCTGTCCGGTGTACTCATAACCCAATGAGCACCTGTATACATCTTAGGTGAACCAATTGACACCAATGGCTTGTAAGACCGGCTTCCTCCCCTCGTAGGGGTCTCGACTGTATACACTAGTCGACTCCGGAGTATCGATGCCCTGTCTCGAAACTCCCACGACTAAAGACCACTTTTAAAAATGTGCTTATAGACTACACAACTCTCATGTATATGATCGCCATCATACTGTTGTTAGTCAAGCAAGAATCCTATGGGCTCTATCAACGTGTAATAATGATCTGTAATGCCACCTAAAGCAGTGCACGATGATAAAGATAAACCAGATAGCATACTATCATCTCGAGTAAGACTGTCTTACCGGTATAGGTCCTCCCTCAATCATTGCAATCACGTGCCTGCGATCCAATAATTGACATTGAGGGCACTATATCCAACAATATGTATACAGAGGCGTTGGGATACGGCCAGTTCCTGAGGAAATGCTGTGCTTAGAACGCAGATGTCCAGAAAATGAGAAGAGCTTATGCAAGAGTACAAGCCTCCATATAATTCGGCATAGGCGAGATCGGAAGAGACCTTGAGTAGGTTCTTTCTAGGACACTGCTGCGATAAGATTTGCACCGAGGATCAGTTGTGTCACGTGTATTCAGAGGGCCAGGGGACGACGCCAGTGACGTGCTGCTTTACGAGTGATCATACTAATTGACCTGAGGAGTGCCAGAGCGGAATCGTTTCCCTTAGCACACCTGACCGGGCCAATAAGCCGATAGATTGCGAGATTTGTAATCCACAGAGAAATAAGGACCCAGAGACAGAAGATGCCAGACCGTGAGCAGGAGGCAAGTGGATGTTCTTGCTCAGCCAGTTTTGGGCGCACCGACATTTTTCGACATTGTAGGAGGTGTACCTCAATGTCATTTGTTGCGATTTGCGTTTGTGATCTGAGTATAACGCTTATATCGCTTGGATTTGAGTTTTCATGATTGAGTTTCATGATATTGTTTTCGTGCACCATGGCTGCACCCACTGGGTATTTACATTTTGTGCATAGTTATTGAACTTGATATACGTTTTACACACCGTTGTGTTGGTTTATGATTTGTGCATATTTATTGCGCTTGATGTCGATTTTGTGCCTTTGCTACACGTGTTTATGATTTCGTGGATTTCATATGGTTGATTTGATTTTGTGTATGTGGTATGCACTCGACTCGATTCTTGCACTCGGTATAGCTTACATGTGCTTGCAGTGTATCGGTACGTGTTTTATGGTTGCACACGTTTATGATTTTATACACCTTGGTACACTCGGTGTAGTTTTCATACACATTTGAGTTATTGATGAGTTTTCGTGCACTAGATGCACAAGAATTGTATTTCGTGCATTGGATGCACATGATTTGATATTTCGTGCACTGGATGGACAGGAATTGTATTTCGTGCATTCGATGCACATGATTTGATATTTCGTGCACTGGATGCACAGGAATTGTATTTCGTGCATTGGATGCACAGGATTTGATATTTCGTGCACTGGATGCACATGAATTGTATTTCGTGCATTGGATGCACAGGATTTGTATTTCGTGCACTGGATGCACCTGATTTGTATTTTGTGCATTTGTTGCACCGGATTCGTATTTCGTGTATTGGTTGAACTAGATTTTAATTCAGGCATTTGCTGCACCAGTTGGGTATTTCGTGCATTGGTTGCACTAGATTTATACTCCGTACATTGGTTGCACCCGATTTATATCTTTGAGCATTCGTTTTACCAGATTTGTGTTTTCGTGCACGTGTGTACTTGATGTTCGTTTTCGTTCATACTACTGCACTAGATGCTTTTACGGACCTGACGCGCTTGGGCTGGATTTTGCGCATATTAGGCGCTTGGTATTGGATTCTGTGCGCATCGGATGCGTTTGATTAAGATTTTATTCGTGCATGTTGGATGCACTTGATTAAATGTTATTCATGCATATTGGATGCACTTGATTTAGATTTTTATTCGTGCATGATGGATGCACTTGATTTGGATTTTCGCGCATGTTGGGCGCATGATATGAGATATGATTTTGTGCACACCTGATGCACTCGATTGGGATTTTCTTTCGTGCATGCTAGATGCACTTGATTGAGATTTTCGGGCACTATAGATGCACTAGATGTTGTTGTCGTGCACATCCGTTGCACTGGACAGATGCTTTCGTGCACACCCGTTGCACTTAGTTTTGCTTTTATGCACATTCGTAGCACTTGTATTGGATTTGGTTTTCCGTGCGCACCAGACGCATGTGATTGTTGGATACATCTTTTGAGGCTGATTTTGCTCTTGAGCACTTTGTTTTCATGATGGGCACTATATTATGTAGTAGCTCAACATGACTGATCTGAGAACAGTACCTGAGTATTTTTCATGCATTAATAATTTAACAAGAGCTTTTCAAAATGGAGCTATAGTCTCGCTATTCTTACGTGTCGACGAGTGATACGAAATTTTTTCAAGGAAATCCTTTTCGGATATTTTAAAACGGCGGAACGTATATTTGAGCGTCCGTCATTTGTATCGTGAGCTACGCATAGTACAGCGATTTGAGAAAGATTTGGCATGAGTTATTCATTTTTTTAAATGGTTTTTTTCAAGGATGCGTACTATATATGTATTATAGTATTTGATTAGTGCATATGGGATTTCGGTAGTGGATTTCGAGATCTGTATCTCCATTGTGACTCCGATGATATGCGTGCAAGTATGATGATTTGCGTGACGCTTGACGGAGTTTGGTTTTGAGTTTCGTACTTATTTTCCGGTGCACACGATGCGCTGTGGTATTTCTGTATCTTCCGTGATTCCGGAGCCCCGCTGATTTGAGCTAATTATTGAAATGTTTAGCACTTGGGGATTTAAAATTTAATTCGGGGACCGAATTTTTTAAGGGGGGAAGATTGTAACATTTCAGAAAATATAAAATATTATTTTTGGAATTTAATATTAAAATAATATATTTCGTAAAAACTACCGATTTACGAATTTAGGGTTTTCGTAAAATGATATAAATATGAATTATTGGAACTGTGTGAGTATAGTTTTTGGCCAAAATTCTTATGTTGCATTTCATTTTCCCTGCATGAATTTCGTGAGCCTTCTTTTGTGAGTCATGCTTAGAGTGTGGGTGAGTGACTCATGCTTTGCTTTAATAGGATTTGGATTGTGTAGGATATTTAGTTTTGTGAGTGTGATATTTTGGTGTTGATATTTTGTGAGTGGGATTTCTTGTTGGCTGGCATTTTTTTTCTAGTATTGATTAATCACTTCTTGCTTACACTCACCTCTTCAATTCCTACACTCACCACTTCAAAGCTTAACCTCACCACTCACCACTCACAAATATTCCCAGAGATCCATTCTCGAATTGAAGCAGCCCAATTTTTGCTTCACATGATTTTCCAGTGAGCAATTTTCGTGAATGGCCGAGCACTTTTTTCCTCAAGTAAAATTTCATGCTTCACACTTCCCACTGGCAACTTCAATTTACCTCTACCCAAATCATTGGGTGCCTTGAGATAAAGTATTCACACACTATCTCTACTTCATCTTGGGTATCTAGGCTAGCAAACTGGATGACCGAGTTGCTTTTGTTTAGAAGCGGGAGCCGTATAAAGAATCCTCGACGTGTGTCCTCTTCGACGAGCATGACCGGAGAGCGAACTACGTCGAGGAAGACGCAACATGCTAAGGACTGAGATTGAAGACAGAAGGACACGGATCGATCAGTATAATTTCTTAAAGCACCTTACAGTTTACTAGTATAGGGTTATTGGTACGATTGGGGTTTTAGGCTTGGTGGTTTTCATGAATAGCGACTCTAGTTAGGGTTTTGGCTATATTTTCCGGTATTGGGATTCTTGGATTTGAGACTTGATATTGTATTTGGTCGTTGGACGTTTGTACGTCAACGACGAGTGTTGTTTGGTTGTTTTGCATGTGCAGGCTATAGATTCTAACCTATGAGCGCACCGCGTGCAGTATTTGGATTTCGGAACTTGATGTTAATAACTTTGAGATTTCATATTGATTGTAGGTACATTTGTGCGGATTCCGAGACGACGAAGCATATCGACTACGCCTAAACGAGGAGTTTCACAGGTGAGTAGATTTATATCTACGGGGGAAGTCGGGTGGATGGCGTATAGCACCCCTGTAAATTTATGAATGGAGACCGATATATATATATAGAATACAGTAGGAGAAACCTATTTTTGAAAACTACAGATGTGGTTAAAAAGATAGTTAGAGGTGATATTAATGATTTAGTATATATATATATATATATATATCGAGATATTAGATGAAAGCTATAGGGACATAACTCTTGGACATGATATGATAAAAATGTTGTCTCAAAATGATATAAGGATATGAAAAGTGAATGTGAATCACGAATATATAGATATGTAGTTGCATGAGTTTAAGTATGAGATTTGGAGTAGCGTGACATGAGATTTATATGATAGAATGCATTTGTAAAATGACTTGATAGGAGAGATTGATGCGATGAAAAGAGTATACGATGAGATATAATAACTTGGTTGATATGTCGTTATATGGATGCGGGTCGATAAGAGATAGTTGATACCTTGCCGGTCCCCTGATACAAGATTGATACTGATGTGACCTGAGAGATTGGTATATATAGATGGATAATGATGTGCATAATGAGTGATATGCCGTACGAGACTTAGATCCATACCCCCGTTGTTGTATAGGTTGATAGAATTCCAAATTGTTTAATGCTGCCGTATAATGGATTACTGTACGCGATGAGTTTTACCTGTTGATTGATCTATACCATTGATTAGAGGATACCGTACGATGGGTTGTACCGTACGTGATGTTGTGAGGCTGGACGCCGATAGATAGATTCACCGACTCGGATATATTTTAGACACGTATACTTTGTAGCGTTTCGCTTACGATGCACCTTATGCTACTCTCATGATATTCGCACTGCATTACATATAGCTATGCTAGTACACCTACACCATTATCGATGATGCGTATGTTACACCTGCACAGATTGGCCGGCTCACACACCTTTATCATCGATAATTACTATGTCACTACACAGTAGAATTGCTACTCATGCCATGATATACTTGCTATGTTCAAATCACTGTTCCATGTTGCATGATATATGGATATGCTTATATTCTGTTATATGTCGCATAAATCATGCTTTATGATTTTACGAATTGAGATGTGCTGTTTTCATAAGATTTTGGATTTGAGAACCGTGGTTATGTTTCAAAGAAAGTATGTATTGTTTTAAAAACCCGATTCTCTTGATATGATATTTCAATGCGTCCACCATGTGTTTTCTCGGTTCTGAGATTGATATGTGTGACCTGAGGCGAGGAGTGGACGAGGCCGTTTGCGGGTACATGGTGGACCCGGTATGGTGCCCCAGGGCAAGAAAGGTATGTCGATGGATTAGCCGATGAGCCTGGCAGGGGAGGTGCACTGCCTACCGGTTATAGTATTTGGACACGGCGGATATCTGGAGGCTACCGACTGGAGTTATGAGATGAGATAGGCCGATTCATACCGCCGGAGCCCGTGGGCCGATCCCGCAGACGGAGCCTATGGTTTTATGTTGTTGCGAGTATCGATGTTGGACACTCAGGTTCCATGAGACTTACAGATTTGAGGGCCGATCTGAGGATGCGGTGCCTGAGATATATGAGGATTTACGTGTCGATGTTGGACACGGGTTTCATGATGTTTCGATTGTCGATATTGGACACTCAGGTTCCATGATTTTGATGTGTCGTGAGGGACATACGTTGATTTATATCCTCATATTTACCTGCATATGATTTCATGATATTTACAAGCATGCTGTTGTTGTGTCATTGGTTGACACATAGATGGGATCCACATGCATACATGCATTTAATTATTTGGTTGGATGAGATCCACTTGCTGATAGGCATTGATTATGTTGTTGGCACATATGCAGATACAGTCACCATAGATATCATAGTATTACTTTTATGATATAGTTAACCTAAGAATCGTTATTTATTTCGATTTCTACCTGATAACGTTTTCTACTCACGAGTTGGCAACTCACCCCCGTTGTGCCACAGTTCTTGCAGGTTGACCGCATGGATCAGCAGCGGTATCGCTGGCACACATCTGCATTCGGATGATTTGCTTGGTAGGTGGTACATGTTGGATCGTGCCACTCTTGTATTATTATTCCTATTGTATCTAGTCAACTCCATCAATTCAGAAACTACTATTTGTATAAGTTAAGACTTAGCAAGACTTTTGGTTGCGAGACTTAGAGCGATGGGTTTTATGTTCACTTGATGGGTTTGATGTCTTGCTTTACATTATTTCCTTGTGTTGATTTTCTCCGTTAGGCATCGTATACTTGTTTATGACTTGTGTGGTTATGAATCCGCCGATTGGCGAAGAGCTAGCTCCCGCTTGGGGATGCCTTTTCTATTATCATGTATTTATGGTTTTGGATCAAAATATACAAAGGAGATGCTGCCCAAATTTTTCAAAAGACAAAACATGATTTATTATACCTTTATTTCAATGCTTCACCTCTTTTAATTTTTAAAAAGGTTTAGATTTCTGGGTTTCAGCTTACTTGAATTTCCTTATGCCTTTAGACGTTGCGTGAATTAAGTGCTGGTCACGAGCTAATATTTCGGGTTGTGACACCTAAAGTATATGTGACATGGCAATTATCAATGAATATATATGTGAGCCGGCAAGCAAGTTTACATGGAGCATACGCATCATCGATAATGGTGCTGGTGTCCTAACAGACGGGGTTCTTAATAACTTAAGAAAACATATGTATAAACATGCAATGCGATGAGAACAACCTGAATATAATGGAGAATTAGTAGTAAACGCAACATTATAGAATATACATATTTATATATGAGTCATACAGTTTTGGTGTTTGAAATAGTACGAATCGTGGTTTTTAGAAAAATAGGGGCTATGATGTTTTTAAGAAAAGATATGTCCTTTGAAAATTCATAGCATCCCATGGATTGTCTTTTAAAAATACCCACGATTCGTTAGTTTTTGAAAATAGGTATGACTCGAGCCTCGTCTAACATTTACCTAATCAACTAAAAGACTAACTAAGAAACTAGTCGAAAGGGTAAGAAAATCCACCTAAATTCCGAGTCGATATACCTAGTAGTCGGCGATCCAGCCTCATAGCGTCACGTACTGTATAATATATAGTACGAAATCCTCGAGTCAAGAGTGTACATCAATCATCATATCTATATCTCGTACGGCAAAAGCCATCGTACTGCATCCCCAAAATTGAGGATATAGGTCAACTATCATAAATACATCCTCATTCATATGGTATCATCATTGAACACTATCATGATCAGGGGTACTGTTCTAAAGTCTCGTTCATTTCAATATCATCAACACATATTATTGTATGTATGAAACACATCGCCCAACGATCTATTATAATATTATATCGTATCGTATCGTATATCATACCACGACTCAAGCACATGTCACAATCTCACGGTATCATGCCCGATCATATCGACTCATCTCTAAGTATCATATACCATCCTCATCTCCCATGTATATGTATGCGCGTGTGTGTATAAACCTACACTCATACACACACACACACACAGACACACAAAATCAAGTGTGCATGTGTGCGTGTGTGTGTGACTACATGTAACCTGTGATTCGCCTCTAAGGTAATCGTCCTCTGGATACGTATTACTAGAACAACCTAATCTAACCTAAGGTCTTCTAAATACCCTACTCGCTAAGTATCCAATATCACATCCAAACTCATAATGATAATAAGGTAATAACCATATTTACGTTCGCGGGGGTGCTATACGCCATCCACCCGACATCCCTTGTTGATATACATCTACTCACCTTGATCCTCGCTTGCCGAAGTCAATGACGCCACGCTCTCCCTTATCGTATGAAGTCCACACGAAGGTGTAGGGTTCCTAGGCACTCTCAAGAGGTCTCACAAGGCATCAACCATGCCAATTTCAAATTTTACGGGTGCCGAGAAACCCTAATACGGATCGTTAACTAGATATATAGGCGACAAAAGCAACTAGTTAACAAATTAACTAAGTGAACGGAAATACAACCTTTGTAGATCCGGTCCTCCACCTCCATAGCTCCGCAATGAAGTCCTCTCCGCTGTACAAATCGGATCTTGGACTCTAGTGTCGGCTTCATCGGAGAAATGGACGGGCTAGGTCGTCGACTACGATGCCGAAGATGATCTACATCGAAGCATCACAAGATCAAGCTCCCACTTCACCAAGTCATGAAACTTGTGAAGAAAACACACTCTACTACTTGGCAAGAGGTAGAGGATGAAGAAATAGGAAGTGGGTTCACTTTAGAATTGGATTTCTCACTCTTTTTCTCACTTTGCCATTGATGAAGGCAAGGTTTCTTTTCTTGAAGAAGAAGAAGAAGAAGATGAAGAAGATGATAAGTTTATGATAAGTTATTCTTTAAAATAGAAAATCATAGAATACTTATCATAAACCAACCATGGTTATGTGCAGAGAGCAAACTATAGTTATGGTTAGGCATAAAACAAAAATGGTGGACTACAACAAAGAAACAAAATTAGCCACCATTTTCCTTTTGCCAAAATGAAATAAACAAATCAATAAATGAATAAATAAATTAAACAAAACCCTAACCATTTACTTAACCAAGGTTTAAACTTTACACAAACACAAATAAGCATGTATCATCAAACATGATACAATCAAGTGCACAAAAGTATATCACATATACAACTTGTGAACTTCAAGTGAGAAAATCCATTTAAAGTGAACCAATACTAGTTAATGCAAAGTAATATATCAAATATATAATTATGCATTAAATCATTAAATCAACACTTGATTCAATGATCCGGTCATGTCGCACACAACCGACTAGTATACAATGTATCGTCTTATCGAATCAATCCTCGATTCGATAACTAGGTTATATCGCATACAACCATTCGATACAATCATCGCGAGAATAGAATACGGCATCACATACACGCATTATTCTCGGTCCCGCACATATCTCATATGCGCTCCTATTTCGTTTCGCTTGAGCCAGGAAACCTCTGTGTAGGACTCTAAAGACTCGTCAATACGCCCATAGCAGATGATGATCATATCAATCACCCACAAGCCGCAAGTGGTCTGCTAAACGTAACGGCCACCCGGGTATTGAGCGATCAGAAGATCGACGAGCAAGCCCGCTCACACTCCTGTGAATCCAACCAGTAACACTTACCGTACAGTCCGGTCTGATCGTCTGATATGTCGCATATCTCGCCTAGGGGTGGTAAACGTCAGACCCCAATAGCTCGATATGAGGTCTATAACAATTCGAGAAACTACTGGTAACACTTACCAGTAAATCTCAGCAACCCTGGCCAGGGATTTCCGGTTATAGCCAATCGAACACAGCGCAACATCAACCCCCTATACCGGGAGAGACGAATCCCCTCCTATCGCTCATTGCCTCCATGTGATTCGGGACTGTACCCAAAAACCACCATTTTGCATGCCCTCTTGGACGTGGTAAGATGGAAATCAAAGCACAGTGGGAACCACACAAGACTCTATGACGATCTCGGGTCAACAGACTACTCTGTACCAGTGTCACCAGAGAACTGCCATCTGACGTAAGGTATAATACCATCTGGGAGTTCTCGGCGAGTCCGTCCAGTGTACCCAGTCTCCACTGAGCACCCGTATATCATCTCCGATGTCAAACACCAATGGATATGGGATCATCCATCGCCCATCTGTATGGGTCGAGAAGGTATACGCTAGTCTACGCTGGTATATCGATGCCCCGTCTCGATATACCCTCGACTAGGGACCTTGAAGGATGTACTTATGGACTACCCTGTCCCTACTAGTATGATCCGCATCATAGTCCAGGTAGTCAAGTACACATCCTAAGGGCTTTACCAACATGTAACAGAGAGACAATCAATGTACATGTTAAGGTAAAGAGTAACCAGATAGCATACTATCATGTCGAGCAAGAAAGTCCTCCCTATATATGTCCCAGCATCCACTACAATATACATCCAATGTACAGTAATGGCCTCTAGGGCATACATATAACTAACAGAAGGTACCTATATTTCAACGAATATCGTATCGTAAACGAGAATCAAGTACAAGAAATCCGATACGGCATACGAAGGGTACATAGGTTAGAACCTGCGAACTACGCATGCAAGAATAGCCAAACAAATCCTCGATGTCGATGTACAAACGTCAAACCACCGAGTTAAAACCCAAATACCAAAACCATAGTTAAAACGAAGTCGCAAAACGAAGCAGCAACATAAGAAAACACCTCCAGATTTTCCTCAGGTGACAATTGGGATATTTAGCATATATGATAAGTCTGAATATAGGATAAAGAAGACATCGACTAAGCACGAACCCAACCTGAAGTACCCAGGCCGCAAATTGCGGCCATAAGGAGTTTATTTACGGCCAAGTTTAGGAGATGGGGCCTCGGGTCTCTAGGGTATACTCCAAATCACCTGCACACCTCACTGTAATTGCTAAATATTTTTTAAAGTTCCTGGGTCATAGCAGATCTCAAAACAATACCACAATTTCCATAAAAACTGATGTCGACAAATTCAAAGTTCACATCTTGGTGTCTAGTCTCTGGTTTTGTCCTGAATTCTAACACTAGAGGGGTTTTATTGCCTTTACTAACCTCAATTACACTTCACAACTCATAAAATCACCTAACCCTCATCTTGGAATTTTCCAAGATCACTAAACCTCAATTACTAACCCATAAACTACTATAGAGGTTAAAGAACTCAAATTATAAACTATGGGTGTAGAGATTATCTCCTTTGGAAACTATGGAAAATTCTAGGGTCGTCGAAAGTCTTCAAAGTCTTGTCTTGATGCCTCCATAGGGTTTGTGATGGTCTTGTGATCAATTTTTGTGAAGGCCTCATGAAGTTTTGGTGGAGATTTAAAGGTGGAGTGAGGTGGATGAGCAGGTGGATGGAGAGAGCAGAACCTGAAGATATTAGGAGGATGGGGTGAGGAAATAAAAAAATGAAGACATGAAGAAGGCTAAGAGAACAATATGGAAACTTCCCACTCTCTCTCTCTCTCACCCTCTCTCTCATGAGCCCACCTCATGGTCCCCCCTCTCTCAATTATCTCCACTTAATTAATTTTCTTTTTCTTTTTTATCTTTTTCTATTAACACAAAACAAAAACCATACATAAATGAAAATATGGAATTAAGTCAAGGTTCAAAAATATGTTACAGGTGTTGCAACATGTCATGTTGCATGTCATAACACATAACAAGACTAGTGCATAATTAGTAAATATTAAACATGTTTAGCATTAACATCGAATACAATAATTATTTAAAAGTTTACAAATGCTCAATTCACATAATTTCTTTACAAAAATCAATAATTCAAATTAATTTTCCAAATATTTTCGAATTTATCGGTATATAATTATACTCTTTTCATTTACAACCAATCTCTATACTTTAAAATATTCATATTATTTATTATTTTAATTTTTTAAATTTCCAAAAATAATATTTTATTTTCTGAAATGTTACAATCTTCCCCCTTAAATAAATTCGGTCCTCGAATTTAAATTTAAACTCCCCCAAATATTTAAAACATTTCAGCAAAACAATCGCGTTGCCGGGGCTCCGAAATCACGAAAACATAAAACATATCATAGCGCAATACGTACGCATGAAAACGAGGGCAAAACTCAAAATCGAAACTCCGTCAAGCGTCACGCCATCCTGAGAGTCAATATGAAAACCCTAGTGTCAAAAACCATTACGAAAATTACATATAATATAACTAAGATTATAATGTATGTATAATATGCATCTCATGAAATCGTGAAAACATCTGAATAATAGTGCATGCTAAATCTCTTTTCAAATTGCCGTGTGATGCTCATATCATGGCATAAGTAGCGGACGTTCATTTATAAGAAATAGCTACATAGATATATCCTTTGTTTAACGTACACGTCCCGCCTTTCGAAAATGAAGAAGGGTTTCCTTTGTTAAGTTTTCATGCACCATGTGTTGGAGTTTCTTAGCACATCTACTAGGATTTCAAGGTGTATCAAGTATACAATTTTAAAAATATAGTGTGCTAATGAACTCAAACTTAGAATTGAATTAGAGAATTAGGGTTTCACATCAAGCATGCAATCATAGACCTAAGTGATTACGGAATACAATCTTTGTAGACCGGTCCATCACTTCAAATGCTCCGTGTAGAAGTCCCTTCGCTCCAAGTAGTGGTGTTCTGGACTCTCCATACGCTCCACTACTCGAAATGAACGAGCTTGCTTAATGATCTTCGAAGCCGAAGATGATCTACTTTGAGGAGGTTCAACTCAAGCTACCTCTTCACTAATGTATGAATTAGTGAAGCAAACAATCTACACTATATGGCTAATATGGTATATATTGATGAAGTAGGAATTTAGCACACTTAAGAATATTTTTCCTCTCATTCTTTTTCACCTTAAGAAAATCAAGTAAAGAAAAAAGAGATGAACAAGATGAAGCATAATCTTAACCAAGGGTGAGAAAATATCTAATATAAACTCTTGTAGAGACATAACTATAGCTAGGATAATGGCAAGGTTAATTAATATCTAGATTAAAACAAAAGCAAGTGGAGTTTAGTCAAGGTTTCTACAAGCTTCTCTAAGCTTCACAACCATGCTAATTTCCACCTCTTTTTTATTTTCTCTAAATAATAAAACCCCCGCATTATCTTAGTTTAAGTGTGAGTCTCATAGACCTAAGTTCCATGTATCATCAAGCATGATACAATATTCTAAATACATTAAATATATATATATATATATATCATATATGTATATATAAAATGTAAATGAAGAAAAGAAAATTCTCTGGTGAGCTAATTTATATTAGTTAATAAATATTAATATATCTAATATATATATATATATATATATCTAATATATATATATATATTAAATTATTAAATCAACACTTGATTTAATAATCTGGCTATATCATATATACCCGACTAATATTAAATCATCGAATCAACACTTGACTCAACAATCCAGTTATATCACATATAACCTATTGTAACTTTTCTGAAATCGTTATGCAAATTTTTCAGTTTTAGGGTAAAATAGTCGGTATTTTCCGTTTTAACCCGATAGAGATCAAATTTCTGTATAGACTTGTTTGCAACCAGTTTTACTGGAATGAAGCTAATTTGCGGGTTTTGTGGGTCACTTGGAAGTTTTGGTGCACTTTGATATTTTCCCTAATTAAATTATTATTTTAAGTTGTTAATTATGCACTTAATTAGTGGTAATTACAATTTTGGTTTGGGTTAATTACTTCTAATTTGAATCTATGCTAATCTAATCACTAGATTTTTAGCTAATCCATCCATAGAAATATCTAGATATTTGTAATTTAAAATGGTTTTTTAAAAGAAAAGAAAAGGTGGCAAAAGACTTTGATGCATTAATTAGCATTTATTGCTAGATATTTCCACACATTTTACACAAACCCCCCTCTTCCTTCTTGGCCGAACTCTTTTCCTTGCTGCCCTCCTTGCTCCCTTGCTCATTTTCATCTTCTTCTTGCTCAAATAAATGATAAAAAATTATGAAATATTCACACAAACTCAAATACAAATCCATATTCCTTAATCTTTAGCCTAAACTAGCTTAGTTCTTCATTAAAGTTAGCATTTTGGGAGGCTAATTTGGAAATCAATTTGCAAGTTTGATAGCATGTTTGTGAGGTATAAATCCTAACACTAATCCTTTATTGTTGCTTAATTCTTTAAGCTAGCTATTTAAATGTTTACTATAGCTTCAATTTCATGTTTTGAATTTTCACGATAAGCTTTATGAATTTCAAGTTAGGGTTTTGATGTGTTTAAGTGGTTAATCTTGAAGTGTAGACTTGGTTAACCTAATCATTTTGTGAGAATGATATTTATTAAATTCCTAATTTTTCTAATTGAGTTTTTAGCAAACTAAGTTTTTCTAAATCCTATTTGGGTGAGACTAAAATTGTGGTAATGGTTTGGATAACTAAGTTAAGCTAACTAGGTTTTTGGTAAAAAAACTAGGTTTTTGGTAAAAATTAGACGTGGGTTTTAAGGGACATGGTGATGATGTATATATTTTTATCTACAATTATTATTGTATTGTGAATGAGTATTGGTGCGATTGGATTTTTTTTGGCGTGGCAGTTTTCATGTATAGCGACCCAGTTAGGGTTTTGACTATGTTTTCTGGTATTGGGATTTCTTGGTTTTGCGACTGGATATTGTATCTGGTCGTTGGACGTTTGTACGTCAACGACGAGAGTTGTTTGGTTGTTTTGCATGCGTAGGATATAAGTTCTAACCTATGAACGCACCGCGTGCCGTATTTGGATTTCGGAATTTGATATTAATAGCATTGCGAATTCATATTGATTGTAGGTATATTCGCGTGGATTCCGAGACGACGAAGTGCATCGACTGCGGCTAAGCGAAGAGTTTAGCAGGTGAGTAGATTTATATCTACGGGGGAAGTCGGGTGGATGGCGTATAGCACCCCCGCAAACTTTGATATGGAAGATCGTTTGATTATTATATCCTGATAAATGATATGCGATGGACATGATTGTATGAATTACAAACGATAATATGATAGAAGTTGATGCTAATGGACATATTGACATATGAGAATATGAAATGATAAGTGAATCATGATGGCTATAAAATGGAAGAGAACAAGTGTGACGTTTATATAATGTGATGCGAGATATTAATGTGATGAACGAGTATACGATGTGATATAATGACTTAGTGTGATATGTCATTTTATGGATTCGAGTCGATATGAAATTATTGATACCTTTGTCGGTCCCCTGATACGAGATTGACATGGATGTGACCTGAGAGATAGGTACTTTTATATGGATAATGTTTTGCATATTAAGTGATATGCCGTACGAGACTTAGATCCGTACCCCGATATTGTATAGGTCAATAGAATCCCTATTTGTTTAATGCTGCCGTACGATAGATTTCCGTACGCGATGAGTTTTACCTGTTGATTTATCCATAACCATGTTTAGAGGATGTCGTACGATGGATTGTACCGTACGTGATGTTGTGCGGCTGGATGTCGATTGATAGATTCACCAACTCGATCATGTTAGATAAGTATACCTTATAGCATTTTAGATCACGATGTACATTATGCTGTATTCATGTTATTCTTATTTCATTTCATATACCTGTGTTTGTACACCTGCACTATTATCGATGATGCGTATGTTGCACATACACAGATTGCCGGCTCACACACCTTCATCATCGACAATTGCGATGTCACTACACAGTAGAACTGCTACATCATGCCATGATATATTTGCTATGTTCATATCACTGTTCCACGTTGCATGTGATATACGGACATGCTTGCATCAACTTATATGTTGCATACATACTGATATGTACAACTACATACTTGGTTACAGCTACATGTATTTCATGCATACATACTGACATGTATACCCACATATCTTGCTATAGGTGCATATACCCCTAAGTGGTACTGTACTGACATGTGATATTGAGACATTGGTTATTTTGCTATTGCGCTTATGAAATGCATCATACATACTTGTTTACTTGTGGATTCTTATATCTTGCTATAGTTACATGTACACCTTATATGATGCTGCACTTGATTTCGGAGGATTCGGGAACCGCATGATATAGTTTAAAAGCTGGATTCATTTAAAAGAGCGGTTTTCCCTTAATATGCTCATATTGCTGTTTTATGTTGCATATATCAGTTTTCATGGATTTACGCATTGAGATATGGATTTCATGTGATTTATGAATTTGAGAACCGTGGGGGTGTTTCAAGAAACTATTTATTGTTTAAAAACTCGGTTTCTCTTGATATGATATTTCAGTGCGTCCACCATGAGATTTCTTGTTTTTGAGATTTCTGATATATACCCGATGCGAGAAGTTGGAGTGGGCCGCGTATGGGTACATGGTGGAGCTTGGTATGGTTCCTCGGCAAGAAGTTCGCAGATGATGGCGATTAGCCTGGAAGGCTGGGCAAGTACCTACCGGTGATAGTATTTGGACTCGGCGGTTATCATGGGGATACCAACCGTAGTGTTGTACAGACATAACATCGAGGCCAGTAGTGGGGACGGCACCTGAGGCATGAGGATTTACGTGTCGATGCTAGACACGGGTTTCATGATGTTTCGAGTGTCGAGGTTAGACACTCAGGTTTCCATGATTTTGTTGTGTCGCGAGTAACACACGTTGTTTTATATCCTCATATTTACCAGCATATAATTTTATGATATTCACATGAAGGAGTTGTTGTGTCAGTGGTTGACACATGGACGAGATCCATTCCATACATGCATTGATTTTATTGTTGGACGAGATCCACCTGCATACAAGCATTGATTATATTGTTGGATGATATCCACTTGCTGATAGGCATTTATTATGTGTTTGCACATATGCAGATACGATCACCCTAAATATCATAGTATTACCTTTATGATATAGTTGACTTAGGAATCGTTGTTTATTTTGATTTCTATCTGATGATGTTTTTTTATTCACGAGTTGGCAACTCACCCCCGTTTTGCCACAGTTCTTGCCGGTTGACCGCATGAATCAGTAGCGGCATCGCTGGCACATAGCTGTTTCGGGTGATTTGCGTTTAGTAGGTAGTACATGTTGGATCGTGCCCTCTTGTATTTGTTATTCATATTATATCTAGTCAACTCCATCAAATCAGAAACTAGTAATTTTATATGTTGCAGACATAGAAGACTTGTAATTGCGAGACTTGAGCAATGGGTTTTATGTTCGCTTTTGGGGTTGATGTCTTGCTTTACTTTATTTCCTTATGTGGATTATCGCCGTTGGGCGTTGTATATTTATGCTTGTGGTGGTTGTTTCAGCCGTTGGGCGAGAATTACTCCCGTTTGGGATGCTTTATTTATATTCTATGTTGTAACCGTTTTCGAGGTTAGTTTTTTTACAAGGGAGGTGCTGCCCACATTTTCAAAAGACAAAATATGATTTACTATACCTTTATTTCAAAGCTTCACCTCTTTATTTCTTAAAAAGGTTTAGATTTCTGGGTTTCAGCTTACTTGAATTACGTTACGCCTGTAGACGTCGCGTGATTTAAGTGTTGGTCGCAAGCTAATATTTTGGGTCGTGAAAAAGTTGGTTTCAGAGCGCTAGGTTTAACCTTGGTTCGAGTCTATATTTGACTATATGGTGTCTATGGCGTAATTTATTTCGTAACCTAGGCTTGACCTTATGGAACTTAGACTTGGACAAGGGGGTGTTAGACCCGAACTTTCATTAGATAGGATGACCCTGATTGATGGAGTAGGTAGCTTGAGTATAGTGACGTACCGTACGTATGTTCCGCGGCATATTTACGATACGATACTCCACTTAAGTGACCTTAGGATGTACATATCTTGAGACTTGTGATTCTCTTCGTTTCCTTGATTATACATCCATTTGAGATCCTTGATTCTATTCGTTTACATGATCATACTCTCACTGATTCCATTCCTCATTATGATCATATATTCATTCTGGATCTGATGATTCATTTCATCACTTTGATCTATTTCATCGATACTGGATTGAGGTTCCTGTCACCATGGTTTGAGTGCAGTTTGAGCTGCTGCTAGTGATGCGGTCAAGGCGTTCTCGTCGTGGACGAGGACTGACCATCGTGTTTTCTGGTGACATGGGAACGTATCGATGTAGTGTGGTGTTGTTACCTCTTGTTTGAGACGAGTGTGCAGTTATGTACCGGATGATCAGGCCATTGATAGAGGCTGCTTGCTGTGTGAGGACTGTTGATGTACAGCATACCTCAGAGATTGTGATGTCATCGACTGTGCAGACAGATGACCCAGCTGTTGCTGAGATTGATGTGATGTGGCTTCAAGAGCTTACGAGCTGAGATTGCTGGAGCTTCCAGGCAGAGATGCGAAAGGTGATACCTAATCTATCTTGAGTTGAGAGACAAAGTGATTCTTCAGATTTGATGCGCCGACGCAGGCCCTGTTGAGTTAAAGATTTCCAGTGTGGAGAGCCTTACTCAGATCTAGAGTACATCGATCCAGAGATGACGTTGTTCGTCGGATGTCCCGATGTGAGATCGGTAAGCTGACCAGTTTCAGATGGAAGGACCTCACCCAGATGTGTTGTGAGTTGATTGAGAAACCGGATGAGCATTGAGTCTTCCTTCGATGGCTGGGATGAGTTCCCGAGGACGTGTTCGGCTAAAGATATTCTACAGAGTGATGAAGATACCGAGTTTGTGATTTCGAGTCCGTGCGAGATATTCCGGATTGATTGTCTCCGAGAACATTTGCAGTACGCAGATAGCATGACATGATGTCAAAGTGGACGATAATAAGGACGAGTGGAACAAGAGGTTCGTGCGTGATGATAACGAGCTGTTGTTACTCCCGGTCGAGATTAGAGATCTGATATGTATGCAGAGGCGTTGGGATACGGCCAGTTCCCGAGAAAATGTTGTGCTGAGAACGCAGATGTCCATAAAGCAAGAAAAGATTTGTGAGTGTACCAGCCTCCATACAGTTCGG
Source organism: Agapanthus africanus (assembly GCA_030015575.1). Taxonomy (NCBI): domain Eukaryota; kingdom Viridiplantae; phylum Streptophyta; class Magnoliopsida; order Asparagales; family Amaryllidaceae; genus Agapanthus; species Agapanthus africanus. The sequence continues at coordinate 124,877,699 of CM057343.1, forward strand.
TATGGGCGAGATCGGAAGAGACCTTGAGCCGGTTCCTTTCAGGACACTGCTGCGATGAGATTGCACCGAGGATCAGTTGTGTCATATGTATTCAGAGGGCCAGAGGCCGACGCCAGTGACATGCTGCATTATGAGTAACTATACTAACGGGCCGAGTGATGACCTGAGGAGTGCCAGAGCAAAATCGTTTCCGTTAGCACACCTGATCAGGCAGATGAGCCGATAGAGTGCGAGATTGGTAAGCCACAGAGAAATAAGGACCCAGAGACAGAAGACGCCAGACTGTGAGCAGGAGGCAAGTGGATGTTCTTGCTCTGCCTGTTTGGCCGCACTGACTTTTTCGACATTGTAGGAAGTGTACCTCAATATCATTTGTTGCGATTTGCGTTTGTGATCCGAGTATCACGCTTATATCACTTGGATTTGAGTTTTGATGATTGAGTTTCAGGATATGGTTTTCGTGCACCATGGCTGCACCTACTGGGTATTTACATTTTCTGCATAGTTATTGCACTTGAGATATATATTTTATACACCATTGTGTGGATGTCGATTTTGTGCCTTAGCTGCACATGTTTATGATTTCCTGAATTTCCTAGGTTATGATATTTCGTGCACTAGATGCACAGGATTTGATATTTCATGCAGTGTATGCACAAGATTGTTATTTCGTGCAGTGGATGGACAGGGTTTTGATATTTCGTGCACTAGATGCACAAGATTAATATTGCGTGCGTTGGATGCACTGGATTTAGTTTTTCGTGCACTAGATGCACCCGATTTGTACTTTGTGCATTTGTTGCACCGGATTCGTATTTCGTGCCTTTGTTGCACTAGATTGTTATTTTGTGCATTGGTTGCACTGGATTTATACTCCGTGCCTTGGTTGCACCCAATTTATGTCTTGAGCATTTGTGTTACCAGGTGTTTTACGGACCTGACGTGCTAGGGTCGGATTTTTGCATATATTAGGTGCTTGGTATTGGTTTCGTGCGCATCGGATGCATTTGAGTGAGATTTTACTCGTGCATGTTGGATGCCCTTGATTTAGATTTTTATTCGTGCATGTGGGATGCACTTGATTTTGATTTTTATTCGTGCATGTGGGATGCACTTGATTTCGATTTCATTCGTGCATGAAGAATGCACTTGATTTGGATTTTCGCGCACGTTGGGCGCATGATAGATATGATTTTGTGCACACTTGATGCACTCGATTGGGGATTTCGTTCGTGCATGTTAGTTGCACAGGATCGAGATTTTCGTGCACTATTGATGTACTAGTTGTTGTTGTCGTGCACACCAGTTGTATTGGACAGATGCTTTCGTGCACACCCGTTGCACTTAGTTTTTCTTTTGTGCACATTCATAGAACTTGTATTTGCTTTGATTTCCGTACACACCAGACGCACGTGATATTTGGACACGCTTTTTAAGGCTGATTTTGCACTTGAGCCCTTTGTTTTCATGATGGGCACTATGTTATGTAGTAGCCGAACATGACTGATCCGAGAACAGTGCCTGAGTATTTTGCATGCATAAAAAGTTTACCAAGAGCTTTTCAAAAAGGAGCTATAGTCTCGCTATTTCTTATGTGTCTTCGAGTGACATGAACGTTTACAAAAGAAAACCTTTTGGGATATTTTAAAAAAATGGCGGAACGTATATTTGAGCAAAACATATATGAAAGTATATTATTACTTTACAAATGAGCATCCTTCATTTGTGCCGTGAGTTACACATCACAGGGCGATTTAGAAAAAGATTCTGCTTATGTTTATTTCAGTTTTTGGAGATTTTTCAAAAAGGATGTGTACTATATATGTATTATAGTATTTGATTAGTGCATACGGGATTTCAGTAGCGGATTTCGAGATCTGTATCGCCATTGTGACTTCGATGATATACGTGCAAGTCTGATGATTTGCGTGACGCTTGACGGAGTTCGTTTTTGAGTTTTCGTACTCTTTTTCCGGCGCACAGGATGCGCTGTGGTTTTCTGTGTCTTCCATTATTTCGGATCCCTGTTGATTGAGTTGGATTTTAAAATGTTTTAGTATTGGGGGTTTAAATTTAAATTCGGGGATCGAATTTTTTTAAGGGGGGAAGATTGTAACATTTCTGAAATCGTTATGCAAATTTTTCCGTTTTATGGTAAAATACTCGTTATTTTCCATTTTAATCCGATAGTGATCAAACTTCTGTATAGACTTATTTGCAACTAGTTTTACTAGAATAAAGCTAGTTTGCGGGTTTTGTGGGTCACTTGGAAGTTTTGGTTCACTTTGATATTTTCCCTAATTAAAGTATTATTTTAAGTTGTTAATTATGCACTTAATTAGTGGTAATTATAATTTTGGTTTGGGTTAATTACTTCTAATTTGAATCTATGCTAATCTAATCACTAGATTTTTAGTTAATCCATCCATAGAAATAACTAAATATTTGTAATTTAAAATGGTTTTTTAAAAGAAAAGAAAAGGTGGCAAAAGACTTTAATGCATTATTTAGCATTTATTGCTATTTTAGCTAGATATTTCCATACATTTTACACCAAACCCCCCCTCTTCCTTCTTGGCCGAACTCATTTCCTTGCTACCCTCCTTCCTCCCTTGCTCATTTTCATCTTCTTCTTGCTCAAATAAATGATCAAAAATCATGAAATATTCACACAAACTCAAATACAAATCCATACTCCTTAATCTTTAGCCTAAACTAGCTTAGTTCTTCATTAAAGTTAGCATTTTGGGAGGCTATTTTGGAAATCAATTAGCAACTTTGATAGCATGTTTGTGAGGTATAAATCCTAACCCTAATTCTTTATTGTTGCTTAATTCTTTAAACTAGCTATTTAAATGTTTAATATAGCTTCAATTTCATGTTTTGAATTTTCATGATAAGCTTTTTGAATTTCAAGTTAAAGTTTTGATGTGTTTATGTGGTTAATCTTGAAGTGTAGACTTGGTTAACCTAATTATTTTGTGAGAATGATATTTGTTAAATTCCTAATTTGCCTAATTGAGATTTTAGCAAACTAAGTTTTTCTAAATCTTATTTGGGTGAGACTAAAATTGTGGTAATGGTTTGGATAACTAAGTTAAGCTAACTTGTGTTGTTGGAAATCGCTAGAATTTTTAAATTTTTAGACTTGTGCTAAATCTTCGTAAACTGCTTGCTAGGTTTTTGGTAAAAATTAGACGTGGGTTTTAATGTACATGGTGATGATGTATATATTTTTATCTACGATAATTATTGTGTTGTGAATGAGTATTGGTGCGATTGGATTTTTTTTGGCGTGGCAGTTTTCATGTATAGTGACCCTAATTAGGGTTTTGGCTATGTTTTCTGGTATTGGGATTTCTTGGTTTTGCGACCGGATATTGTATTTGGTCGTTGGACGTTTGTACGTCAACGACGAGGGTTGTTTGGTTGTTTTGCATGCGTAGGTTATAGGATCTAAACTATGAGCGCACCGCGTGCCGTATTTGGATTTCGGAATTTGTTATTAATAGCATGGCGAATTCATATTTATTGTAGGTACATTCGCATGGATTCTGAGATGACGAAGTGCATCGACTGTGTCTAAGCAAGGAGTTTAGCCGGTGAGTAGATTTATATCTATGGGGGAAGTCGGGTGGATGGCGTATTGCACACCCGCAAACTTTGATATTGAAGATCGTTTGATTATTATATCTTGATAAATGATATGCGACGGACATGATTGTAGGAATTACAAACGATAATATGATAGAAGTTTATGCTAATGGACATATTGACATATGAGAATATGAAAATATAAGTGAATCAAGATGGCTACAAATTGGAAGAGAACAAGTGTGACGTTTATATAATGTGATACGGCATATTAATGTGGCGAACGAGTATACGATGTGATATGATGACTTAGTGTGATATGTCATTTTATGGATTCGAGTCGATATGAGATTGTTGATACCTTTGTCGGTCCCCTGATACGAGATGGACGTGGATGTGACCTGAGAGATAGGTACTTTTATATGGATAATGTTTTACATATTGAATGATATCCCGTACGAGACTTAGATCCGTACCCCAATGTTGTATAGGTATATAGAATCCCTATTTGTTTAATACTGCCGTACGATAGATTTTCGTATGCGATGAGTTTTACCTGGTGATTTATCCATACCCTTGTTTAGAGGATGCCGTACGATGGATTGTACCATACGTGATGTTGTGCGGCTGGATGCTGATTGATAGATTCACCGACTCGGTCATGTTAGATACGTATACCTTATAGCATTTTTTATCACGATGTACATTATGCTGCCTTCATGTTATTCTCATTTCATTTCATATACCTGTGCTAGTACACCTACAACATTATCGATGATGGGTATGTTGCACATACACGGATTGCCGGCCCACACACCTTCATCATCGATAATTACCATGTCACTACACAGTAGAATTGCTACATCATGCCATGATATATTTGCTATGTTCATATCACTGTTCTACGTTGCATGAGATATATGGACATGCTTGCATCCTGTTATATGTTGCATACATACTGACATGTACAACCACTTACTTGGTTACAGCTACATGTACTTCATGCATACATACTGATATGTATATCCTATTGGATATAGTGCCCTCAGAGTCAATTATTAGATCACAGGCACGTGATTGCAATGATTGAGGGAGGACCTATGCCGGTAGGACAGTCTTACTCGAGATGATAGTATGCTATCTGGTTTATCTTTATTATCGTGTACAAGCTTTAGGTGACATTACAGGTCACTATTGCACGTTGATAGAGCCCATAGGATTCTTGCTTGACGGCCAGCAGTATGATGGCGATCATATACATGGGAGCTGGGGTCTATAAGCACATCCTTAAAGTGGTCCCTAGTCATGGGAGTTTCGAGACTGGGCATCGATACTCCATTAGTAGACTAGTGTATACAGTCGAGACCCCGACGAGGGGCGGTGGCCGGTCTCACAAGCCATTGGTGTCAGTTGGTTCACCTAAGATATATACAGGTGCTCATTGGGTTATGAGTACACCGGACAGGACTCGCCTGGAACATGCTAGCTGGTATTATACCTGATGTCAGATAGCAGTTCCCTGGTGACATGTGTACAGGTTAGTTCATCGACCTGAGATCGTCAGTTGTCTCGTGTGAGTTCCCACTATGCTTTGATTACTACCCTACCACGGCTCAAAAGAGTCGTGCAAACAGGTTTTAGTTGGGTACAGTCCCGATCCACATGGAGGCAGTGAGCGGATCGGCAGAGGTTTTGTCTCTCCCGGTATTGGGGGAGAGATCGCGCTGCGTCTAGGAGAGCCATTACACGAAGTCCTTGGCCAAGGCAGGAGATTTACTGGTAGGTATTCCAGTAGTATCTCAGGGTGTTATGGGCTACACTCCGACACGACTTGTACCACTTTTGGGGGTTTGACTTTTACCAACCCCCTAGGCCCGACATGCAATGCTCATAGACGAACGGAACGGACTGTACGGATATTTTCACTGACAGGCTCAATAGGGTGTCAGGATGAGTTTGCTCATCGACCTCCCTTTCGGTCAATACCTGGTTGCCCGTTACGTACGGCTAGTACCACTGACGTGCTAGTGGTTAAATCCATAGCCAAAATATTGACGAGTTTTTAGAGTCCCCCACAGACAGTTTCTAAAGTTTCGGGCAAAACGTTGTAGAGGCCGTATAGATTTATGGCAGGGTTCGAACATACGCATGCACTTGTGCACGTGTCATGATTCGGACGGATAATACTAGCGGGCTTTGGTTTAAGCCGGATCCTAGTATTATACTGTGTAGATTTTGTCCCATTGCATTTGTATCCGGTCAGAATACAAATGCGGGTATGTATATACAGTCGCGGGGTTATCCTGTAATTTATTACGGGTTCGCTTTTTGAAGTTGCCAGTTTGCATTCCGTTTCGGCCATTTTTCCTTTATCCCTTCATGGCTGAATTTTTGTGAGGAGAGGGGGTTTTGTTGCAAAAGTGGCATTTAGCAAAATGCAGGTTTTTTTTTGTAGTGCTGGGGCTCCAGCAGATTGCTGAACCATCTTGGAAGTTCTAGATGTGCTTTGTTTCAATGTTTGCATTAATTGAGATTGGATTGATTTGGATAATGGAAGTGAGGTTTCCTTTTTGCTTATGGTCACCTTTTCTTTGCTCTTACACTCACCTCCCCATTTGAGTTTCCAGCAAGTGGCCGAGCTCTTTTATGGGGCTGTCCAATTTTTTTGGTGAGAGGATTGGATCTCATTTTCTTGCAACAAAAATCCTTGGCTCATCTCCAAAGTTCATTCTTCCATCTTCACTACAAATGGCAACTTCCATTAACCGTCATCCATTAGCTTGGATGACTTGAGACAAAGGGTTCTACACTACTCTACTTCAACCTTGGACACGTCGGCTAGCAAACTTCGTGTCCGAGTTACTTCGGATGAAGCGGGAGCCCGTAAAAGGACTTCTTGATGTGGTGCCCTTACAACGAGGAGACCGGAGATCGGAGATACCGCGAGAAGCTTGGGATGGTGGCTAAAGACCGAAGAACACGGATCAATCGGTATAGCCTTTCTAACCTTTCTCTAGTTGCTAGTTATAGGTTAATGGTTCGATCCGGGATTAAATTCTGCGATAGCGCCGGTTTCAAGTTTTGAAAAAGTTTTCGTTTGTGTATTTTGGTCTCGGATAGACGGCCGGCGCGCTACCCTAGACTTACATGGTATCAGAGCCATGCCATTAATTTTTACTAGTTTGCTCTAACGTGTTTGAAACATCCATCGAACGAAATTTCCAAAACCGCAATTCCAATTTTGCTGTTTCTGTCGAATCTTTTGTTTGGTCTAAAATTTTTTTTGGGTATGTCAGAAAATCAGGCAGGCATTTCTAAGACCACTGCAGAAAATTTGTACAACGATCTCACTGTAGCACCGCGGAACCGCGGCCGTACCCACGTTTTGGCCGCAGTTCCGCCGCACTACTGTAGTTTCTGTGTACCATTTTTCCTACTATTGTCTCTGAGTTGGAATTGGGGTTTCTGGTATTTTTAGTTCTGGCCCAGATTATTTTGAGTGCTAGATTTGTGCTTGGGGCCCACTTCGGGAAATTTTGTTGATCGAAAAATTTAAATATGTTAGTTTACAGTACATACATTATATCTGCGACCGTGAGTGTCATTTGATCGGTAAATCTTGTCTAATTGGTATAGCTCTTTTAGACGGATTTGCGAACGTGACATTCACGTTGATGTTCTGTATTGTGCTGTGATGTTGTGGATTTGTCATGGTGGATAGCCTGGATGCAATGGTAGTACAGTTTGGTATTATTTGTACATTTGAAATTGCGGGGCGAGCGTCCGACATGTGGACTGCCGTCACTGCATGTTTGTATATTATTCTTTTGGGGCACGACCAGACTAAGGTCGATGTACCCGTTGTATATATTTTACTTTCTGTACTAGGATTACCCCGCGGTGGGGTGCACGGATAGCCGGGTTCTAGAGGGCAATGAGCCCGCATCTCATGGTTTTGAGATGGAGGGGGCTTCACTCTAGAATTGGCGGGCTATTCGCCGCACTCGTAGGGGGTACAGGTTGACCTAAGGAGGGGTGCTCAAGTTACCGGATTCTGTGAAGTGCTGGGGTGGTCCATTCACTTTGCTGTAGGGGCTGGCTCTCTTCAGGTTTTGGCGGGTAACTTGCCGTGCCCGTAGGGGTCTAGGATTTTATTGCACAGGCTATCCACACGACCAAGGGAACGTCGGGTTTCAGTAGCGACTCAAGGAAACCCGTGGATCCCAGATTATCTGTATTGTTCGGTGATGCTTATTACATTTCTGTGATGTTGCATTTTTATTACGCCATGAGCGAATATTATATATTGATAAATATACTAGCAGATGTTGTATATCTTTTACACCCGCGCTAGTCCAGTCCCCGCTCTGTCGTTAGTTAAGTAACCTAACAGGTGATGACGGGACCCAGTGGCAAATGCGGATGGTATATACGTACATCGTATTTTCGTTCTTTTGTGGTGTGATTAATTGATGGGACTGCATTGATTTGGATCAATGCAAGCTAAAAAAACCTATTCGGATGTTGTTGGAATATTTTTCAAAAATCTGTTATTGCAAGGACATTCATTTTTTTTTGTTTTGCACAGTGGTATTCGGTTATGAATATCCAGCTCCTCAGTCGACGAGGCAAGGGCCGAGATCCCTTCACCGGGAGTGACCCCTTGGACAGAAGTTTGCGTCAGGGTAATAACTTCACTATAGCCGATTGCATTTTTGCTTTGCATTGTGGTATTCGGTTAGAATATCCTGCACCTCATTCTACGGGGAAAGAGCCGAGAGCCCTTCACCGGGAGTGACCTCTTTAGCAAAGGTTTTCACCACTATATTTTTATAAAAAGCTATCCGGTTCCTTCAACGATATCAAGTTCATTACGTTAAAGGTTTTTCGCCAAAAACCATTCCTAGCCCTCCGTCATTTCAGACGGGTAGCACTTAGTATTCATGCTATGTTTGTTGACCTTCGTCAAGGCATAGTGAATGGTAGCTGCTTGTTACATTTCTGTTGCATATATAGATGCGTTGGTTTAGGACAGTCGTATAGCCTTGTTGACCTTCGTCAAGGGCTTGTACGGGTGGGTTCAAATTAACCTGGACAATGACGGGTAGAACTTGACATGTGACTTATGATTTGTTGACCTTCATCAAGGTCATAAGAGCATGGGGTAAAAATCACATCGGGAGTTTCTAAAGAAAGTGAAACTTGCCAGATATGCGCATACCTTCTGGAGTGTGATAAGGTGAGTGGATTCCATCACGTTATCATGCGATGATAGTTGGATCCTGATTCCCACTGATGAGTTGTTTTACTCCTCGGCTGATCCCGACTAATTCTTCTTTCAGGTTTGGAGGAGAATTTGAGGTTACAGTGGGAGGTTTCCTGATTAGATAAATTGATAACCATTCTGATCTAGGTTAGAGTGCACACAGAGTGTTTCTTTTCTCTCTCTCTTTGGCAGCGACCATGACCCGACTCTTGACTACGACTCAGTGACCAAGTTAACCGAACTTTCTTAAAACACTGGCTTTTGGATTTTCAGAGTTGCATACCTCATTGCCACTCCTACTTTTACCCTTTTCTCCAGAACACCCCGTATTACTACGAACATCCACTTTCATTGGATAAAACCATCATATGGTTATATACGTACTCGAAGGAACTTGTTCCAGATTCGAGGATGGTTTCCGGTTCAGGAGAAAATGAATAGGACTATTCAGTTGGTTTTTCCTTTTACCTTCTCCCAGGTTGCAAGTGCTCCTTGGATTAGGACGGTACACCTATTACGCTAATTGGATAGTCTTATTCCAAACCATAGGCAGGTGAAGTAAATTGCGACTGCTATTCACGGAAAAACCAAGTATTTCATCGCCACTCCTACTTCACCTTTGTATTTCTGTAGGACACTCCGTATCACTACGAAAATCCACAGTTATTTGGATACTCTATCGTATGGTTATATACGAACTCGAAGGAACTTGTTCCAGTTCGGGAATGGATTCTGGTTCAGGAGAAATAGGAATAAGGTTTTATTCAGTTGTCTTTTAACTTTACCTTCTCTCGGGTTGCGAGTGCTCCTAGGATTAGGATAGTACATCTAGTATGCTTATTGGATAGTCTTCTTCCAAACCATAGGCTGGTGCCGAAAGGTAGGGAAGGAAGAAAACCATTTAGCCTAAAGGGGTGTAAGAAGGTAATGACTAAAGACATATAAAGGGATTTGGAGAGATGGCATAGAAATATAAGGTTACAGTTGTGAATTTGATAATGGAAGAGGTATTACTAAGAATACCCGGATACCCCTTCGAAACATTTATATGTTTTAGTTTCACTGTGTATTGTTAAAAGAAAACTGATTTCCCAATTAGCCCTTGTTCCAGGGTATGTATTTACCAGGTTTGAATCTCACATCTGTATGGTTTTACAGATGATGAGTGGGAGTAAGTTATTAGGAATTGGGTGATCATCCTCATTATATCGGGATTCGTTGTAATTGGTGATATTTGAGGAAATCGCCTGGGTTGTTTGCCGGACGGCAAATATTTGGTTTTGAATATCCGTTGTTATGCAACAATTTCAAATTGATATATCTGTACGTTTATTTTTATAAAGCGAGATATAAATTTTTGAAATTATGTCTATGACATTTACCTATGTCAGTGGATGGTTATGTAAGGAGCATTAAACAGCGGTGTAATTCTTCTTAACCATAAGTACAGTTTTCAACCTACGACACACAGGGAATGAGTTATTAGACTTAGGGGACTTATACAGATTATTGTATATTGTCCAGTGTCCATGAGGACAGAAGGGTTGGTACTCGTACTATATTCTGTTTACTTGTGACTTCTCTAGTTCTTAGACATGTGTTTCGTAGAAATGCAAGGTCTAAGTTTTGAGAAGTTATAGGTATAAGAATAAAGTAGAGAATCAGGCATTGCAAGTATCAGGATTCTTCAAGGTGATCGAAGATGTAGATACTTATGTATGGTATTCAGTTGATAGTAATGATTATTAGAACTTGTTTCTCTTTCAGGTTACTCATAATTGGATGCACTCCTAAGTTGAGTAATGCCGATCGGCCTCTCTCCACTTAGTTGACATGCACTGGAGACAGCTGCATGATTTGAACCTGGTTCCAATTAAATCAGTGCCTCTGTTTCTATATTCGATATAGAATGGTTCATATCTTAACAATGTTAAGGTACCGGGAGTTGTCCGGCTTATGCTTAAAACCAGACTCTGGATAACTCAAGGCACATTTCTTAATGGCTGTTCGTGGGTTGACCCGGGCTATGACGAGGGTTGACTATCTACCATCTGGAAAATCAATAGTGATATTGTTCTTGACTCGCCACAGTTTTAGTAAAATGGACTTTTTCAGAAAACAGTAGTGGGAGTATGATAGAACTGGGAGTGATTCCAGAACCGCAAACGATTACTGAAAAGTTAATAGGACCTAAAGATTCAATCTGGTTTGATATTCCATTGGCCACTCCGCAGATATGGTAGGTAACCTCAAGCACTCGAGAGGTACTTCGGTATGCTCAAAGATGGTGACAAGGAGGTTCTTGTTCACCCAGACTTGATACTACTGTTGTTCCAGGCTATGAGACCCGGCAGGAGGATGAGTATAGAGTCGTTCTGAACTAGCTTTAAAAGTGCACGTGTATATGACTCTGCCAGAGGGTTGTCGTAGTCAGTGGGAGCAGCGAAAGCATAGTGAACAAGTAGCTTATGTCTATTTATAGACTAAAGAAGATATAGCGCAGAAACATCATCTATTTCTGATGTGACAGTCATAGGTTTGACTTCATCAGAATAGGGGATGGATCTGTTAAGAAGGTAGTAGGGTGTGATGTCTTGGTATATGGATGACATACACATAGTAGGAAGTGAAATTCATATACTTCGATCGGTTATACTTTGGTTGTCACACAGTGGTTTTTCCACATAGGACTTGGATATAATATCAGACATTCTGGTTACTAGATCTATGCTTTTAGATCTAGATTTGGGTAGTTTCCCAATCAGGGTACTTAGACAGCATTCTAAAGATGATTTAGAATGGACGACTCCTGGCACGGTTGTGTACCTACAGGTGATGGAGTCACCCTCTCTGAAGGTGTCTTACAGACTAAAGGGGAGAGGGATGCGCATGATTAGCACATCACTTGCTTAGGCAATTGAGTCAATCATGAGATGTCAAGTACCACACCAGATGTTATTTTTGCACTAGATGTAATAAGTTGTGATATTAATCCTATCCTGGAGAAACGTTCGGAAGAAGTTTTAGAACATAAATGGATGTTCTAGGGATATGATAACAACAGCCTCTTTTAGGAGACAGTTATCATTCCAGGCTTCCAAGGTGACCTGGATGGCAGAGTGACTGTCAGAGTTGTATTTTTTCCCTCTGACGAGGGGCAGTATTTTGGACAGGTGGTCCAAGAGGATACTAAGGGAGGCATGGCGCAGGAAACTGATTAAGTTCAGTTGACGATACAGTCTAAGAAGTTTAGATTTAGAGTTCATTTATGAATCAGGTCCCATCAGATATCCAGACATATTCTAAGACAGGTATTGCTCATTTCAAGAGATGGCATTCTCCGCGAACTTGAGATAAAGAGAGACATAGAAACATTAGGGCGGATCCACTCACTGAGGCTATTCCTCGAATGCAATAGTTACGCAAACGGGCTTTGTGAAACTGATTAGTAGAGGAGTTGGGTGTTCGGTATCACACGGGCTGTGAGTATGCGACATCGCAATAATTAGCCTTGAGTGCAAGTGGGAGATTGTTGGATATTGTGCCCTCATAGTCAATTATTGGATCACAGGCACGTGATTGCAATGATTGAGGGAGGACCTATGCCGGTAGGACAGTCTTACTCAAGATGATAGTATGCTATCTAGTTTATCTTTATCATCGTGTACATGCTTTAGGTGACATTACAGGTCACCATTGCACGTTGATAGAGCCCATAGGATTCTTGCTTGACGGCCAGCAGTATGATGGCGATCAAATATGTAGGAGCTAGGGTCTATAAGCACATCCTTAAAGTGCTCCCTAGTCATGGGTGTTTCGAGACTGGGCTTCGATACTCCCTAGCAGTTCCCTGGTGACATGTGTACAAGTTAGTTCATCGACCTGAGTTCGTCATTTGTCTCGTGTGAGTTCCCACTATGCTTTGATTACTACCCTACCACGGCTCAAAGGAGTCGTGCAAATAGGTTTTAGTTGGGTACAGTCCCGAGCCACATGGAGGCAGTGAGCGGATCGGCAGGGGTTTCGTCTCTCCCGGTATTGGGGGTGAGATCGCGCTGTGTCTAGGAGAGCCATTACACGAAGTCCTTGGCCAAGGAAGGAGATTTACTGGTAGGTATTCCAGTAGTATCTCAGGGTGTTCTGGGCTAGACTCCGACGCGACTTGTACCGCTTTTGGGGGTCTGACTTTTACCAACCCGCTAGGCCCGACATGCGATGCTCATAGACGAACGGACCGGACTGTACGGATATTGTCACTGACAGGTTCAGTACGGTGTCAGGATGAGTTCGCTCATCGACCTCCCTTTTGGTCAATACCTGGTAGCCCGTTACGTACGGCTAGTACCACAGACGTGCTCGTGGTTAAATCCACAGCCAAAGTATTGAGGAGTCTTTAGAGTCCCCCACAGACAGTTTCTAAAGTTTCGGGCGAAATGTTGTAGAGGCCGTATGGATTTATGGCAGGGTTCGAACATACGCATGCACTTGTGCACGTGTCATGATTCGGACGGATAATACTAGTGGGCTTTGGTTTAAGCCGGATCCTAGTATTATACTGTGTAGATTTTGTCTCATTGCATTTGTATTCGGTCAGAATACAAATGCGGGTATGTATATACAGTCGCGGGGTTATCCTATAATTTACTACGGGATCGCTTTTTGAAGTTTCCAGTTTGCATTCCGTTTCGGCCATTTTTCTTTTATCCCTTCATGGCTGAATTTTTGTGAGAAGAGGGGGTTTTGTTGCAAAAGTGGCATTTAGCAAAATGCAGGGTTTTTTTTGTGGTGCTGGGGCTCCAGCAGATTGCTGAACCATCTTGGAGGTTCTAGATGTGCTTTGTTTCAATGTTTGCATTAATTAAGATTTGATTGATTTGGATAATGGAAGTGAGGTTTCCTTTTTGCTTATGGTCACCTTTTCTTTGCTCCTACACTCACCTCCCCATTTGAGTTTCCAGCAAGTGGCCGAGCTCTTTTATGGGGCTGTCCAATTTTTTTTGGTGAGAGGATTGGATCTCATTTTCTTGCAACAAAAATCCTTGGCTCATCTCCAAAGTTCATTCTTCCATCTTCACTACAAATGGCAACTTCCATTAACCATCATCAATTAGCTTGGATGACTTGAGACAAAGGGTTCTATACTGCTCTACTTCAACCTTGGACATGTCGGCTAGCAAATTTCGTGTCCGAGTTGCTTCGGATGAAGTGGGAGCCCGTAAAAGGACTTCTTGATGTGGTGCCCTTATGACGAGGAGACCGGAGATCGGAGATGCCGCGAGGAGCTTGGGATGGTGGCTAAAGACCGAAGGACACGGATCGATCGGTATAACTTTTCTAACCTTTCTCTAGTTGCTAGTTATAGGTTTATGGTTCGATCCGGGATTAAAGTCTGCGATAGCGCCGGTTTCAAGTTTTGAAAAGTTTTCGTTTCCGCATTTTGGCCTCGGACAGACGGCCGGGGCGTTACCGTAGACTTACATATCCACATATCTTGCTATAGGTGCATATACCCCTTAGTGGTACTGTATTGACATGTGATATTGAGATATTTGTTATTTTGCTATTGCGCTTATGAATTGCATCATACATACTTGCTTACATGTGGATACTTATATCTTGCTATAGTTACATGTACACCTCATATGATACTGCACTTGATTTCGGAGGATTCGGGAACCACATGATATATTTTAAAAGCCGGATTCATTTAAAAGAGCGGTTTTTCCTTAATATGCTAATATTACCGGTTTATGTTGCATATATCAGTTTTCATGGATTTACGCATTGAGATATGTATTTCATGTGATTTATGGATTTAAGAACCGTGGCGGTGTTTCAAGAAACTATTTATTATTTGAAAACCCTGTTTCTCTTGATATGATATTTCAGTGCGTCCACCATGAGATTTCTCGGTTCTGAGATTTGTGATATATACCCGATGCGAGGAGTTGGAGTGGGCCGTGTATGGGTACATGGTGGAGCCTGGTATGGTTCCCCTCGGCAAGAAGTTCGTAGATGATGGCGATGAGCCAGGAAGGCTGGGCATGTTCCTACCGGTGATAGTATTTGGACTCGGCGGTTATCATGGGGATATCGACCGGAGTGTTGTACAGACATGACATCAGGGCCAGTCATAGGGATGGCGCCTGAGGTATGAGGATTTACATGTCGATGCCAGACACGGGTTTCATAATATTTCGAGTGTCGAGGTTAGACACTCAAGTTTCCATGATTTTGTTGTGTCGCGAGGGACACACGTTGTTTTATATCCTCATATTTACCTGCATATACTTTTATGATATTTACGTATAGGGTTGTTGTGTCAGTGGTCGACACATGGACGAGATCCTTTGCTTACATGCACTGATTTTATTGTTGGACGAGATCGACCTGCATACATGCATTGATTATATTGTTGGATGATATCCACTTGCTGATAGGCATTTATATTGTGTTGGTACATATGCAGATACGGTCACCCTAGATATCATAGTATTACCTTTATGATATAGTTGACCAAGGAATCATTGTTTATTTCGATTTCTACCTGATGATGTTTTTCTATTCACGAGTTGGCAACTCACCCCCATTGTGCCGCAGTTCTTGCAGGTTGACCGTATGGATCAGTAGCGGCATCGCCGGCACATAACTGTTTCGGGTGATTTGCTTTTGGTAGGTGGTACATGTTGGATCGTGCCCCTCTTGTATTTGTTATTCATATTGTATCTAGTTAACTCCATCAAATCAGAAACTAGTAATTCTATATGTTGCAGACTTAGAAGACTAGTAGTTGCGAGACTTGAGCGATGGGTTTTATGTTCACCTTTGGGGTTGATGTCTTGCTTTACTTTATTTCCTTATGTGGATCTTCGCCGTTGGGCGTCGTATATTTATGCTTGTGGTGGTTGTTTCCGCTGTTGGGCGAGATTTGCGCCCGTTTGGGATGCTTTATTTATATTCTGTGTTGTATCCGTTTTCGGGGTTAGTTTTTTTTACAAGGGAGGTGTTGCCCAAATTTTCAAAAGACAAAACATGATTTACTATACCTTTATTTCAAAACTTCACCTCTTTATTTCTTAAAAAGGTTTAGATTTCTGGGTTTCAGATTACTTGAATTATGTTACGCCTGTAGACGTCGCATGATTTAAGTGCTGGTCGCGAGCTAATATTTTGGGTCGTGACACCTATATCGTGAAATCAGAATACGGTATCATATACACGTAACTATCTCGGTCCCGCACATATCACATATGTGTCCTACTTCATTTCTCTTGAGCCAGGAAACCTGTGTGTAGGACTCTAAAGACTTGTCAATACGCCGGTAGTAGGTGGTGATCATATCAGTCACCCACAAGCCGCAAGCGGTCTGCTAAACATAACGGCCACCCGGGTGTTGAGCGATTAGAAGATCAACAAGCATGCCTGCTTATACTCCTGCGAATCCAATCAGTAACACTACCGTACAGTTTGGTCTCTTTGTTTGATATGTCACATATCGAGTCTAGGGATGGTAAACGTCATACCCCAATAACTTGATAAGTCATGCCGATGAGAGGTCCATAACGGTTCGAGAAATTACTGATAACATTTAGCAGTAAATCTCAGCAGCCCTGGCCAGGGATTCCCTGTTATGTCTAATCTAGCACAGCGCAACATCAACCCCCAATACCGGGAGAGACAAAACCCCTCCTATTGCTCATTGCCTCCATATGATTCTGGACTGTACCCAAAATCCACCGGTTTGCACGTTCTCTTGAACGTGGTATGATGGAAATCAAAGCACAGTAGGAATCACAAAAGACTCTATGACGATATCGGGTCTATAGACTAACCTGTACCAGTGTCATCAGAGAACTGCTATCCGACGTTATGTATAATACCAGCTAGGAGTTCTCGTCGAGTCCTGTTCGGTGTACCCATTCTCTAATGAGCACCTGTGCACATCCTCTGATGTCAAACATAAATGGATGTGTGATCAACCATCGTCCCATACAGGATCAAGAATCGTACGCACTAGTCTATACTGGAATATCGATGCCCCGTCTCGATACTCCCTCGACTAGGAACAATTAATGGATGTACTTGTGGACTACCCTGGCCCCACTAGTATGATCTACATCATAGTCCTGGTAGTCAAGTCCACATCCTAAGGGCTTTATCAACAAGTAACATAGAGACAATATAAAGATACATAAGTGTACATGTTAAGATAAAGTGCAACCAGATTGCATACTATCATGTCGAGCAAGAAATTCCTTTCTATATATGTCCAAGCATCCACTATAATATACAATCATGTACTACAATGGCCTCTAGGGCATACATATAACTAACAATCTCCCACTTGCATTATGGCCAGTTGTTGCAGTATCTCATACCCAACATCCCAAAGAGTCTCTCAAAATGTATCTGTGGTATGGACTTCATGAGTGGATCCGCTGTGTTATTCTTCGTGTCAACTCTCCTGACCTCGATCACCCGGCGATCAACTATCTCCCGGATCAGGTGATACCGTCGAAGAATGTGTCTGGACTTCTGATGGGTCCTGGGTTCCTTGGCCAAAGCCACTGCTCCATTGTTATCATAATACAAAGGTATTGAATGCTTAATGGACTGAACCACACCAAGTTCAGTTATGAATTTCTTTATCCAGACAGCCTCCTTGGCGGCATCGTTGGCAGCGATGTATTCATCCTCCATCGTCGAGTCTGCCACGGTATCTTACTTGGAACTCTTCCAACATACCGCCCCTCCATTGAGGATGAAGACAAAGCCCGAGACCGACATACTGTAGTCCCTATCACTCAGGAAGCTTGAATCGGTAAAGGACTCCAATTGGAGTTCACCGTTACCATACACCAAGAACAATTCTTTAGTCCTTCTCAAGTACTTAAGAATGTTTTTCACAGCTGTCCAGTGATTCTCCCCAGGATCTGATTGATACCTGCTCACTACACCAAGTGAATAAGCTACATCTGGTCGAGTACATAGCATCGCATACATGAGCCTACTGCCGAAGAATAGGGTATCCCTTGCATGCGAGCCCTTTCCAAATCAGTCTTGGGAGACATCTCTTTGGAGAGAGTGATTTCAGAGATTGTGGGTAAACCACTACGCTTGGAATCTTCCATACTAAACCTCTTTAGTATGGTGTCAATGTACCTGGATTAGGACAATCTCAATATCCGTTTAGATCTATCTCTATAGATCTTAATCCCCAGAATACAGGAGGCATCACCCAGATCTTTCATGGAGAATTTGTATGATAAGAAGAGCTTGACCGAGTGCAGTGTAGAAACATCATTTTCTATCAAGAGTATATCATCTACGTACAATATGAGGTAGACAATCTTGCTCTCTGCAACCTTCTTGTATATACAAGGTTCATCTACGTTTTTGATGAAGTCAAACTCTTTGACTGCAACATCAAAACATATGTTCTAACTCCGCGATACCTGCTTTAATCCACATATTGATTTAAGCTGCTTGCACACCTTTCCGCTGCTTCCACTATCTACGAAACCCTCTGGCTGAGTCATGTACACGTTCTTTTCTAAATCACCATTTAGAAAAGCGGTCTTGACATCCATCTGCCAGATTTCGTAGTCATGGTATGCAGCGATGGCAAGTAGGATCCGGATGGATTTAAGCATAGCCACTGGAGAAAAGGTTTCGTCATAATCCATACCTGGTCGTTGAGGAAAAACCCTTTGCTACAAGTCTAGCTTTGAAAGTCTCAACTTTTCCATCTACACCAAATTTCTTCTTGAAGATCCACTTTCTCCCGATGGGTCTTACCCCTTCAGGAGCATCTTCCAAAGTCCATACTTTGTTGGTTTACATGGATTCCATCTTAGATCGCATAGCATCCAGCCATTTCACAGAGTTAGCACTCGTGATGGCCTGTTCGAAGCTAGTAGGGTCATCATCTTCCATGATGCAATTCTCGCTCCCACCGTCTACGAGAAAACCGTAGTATCTCTCAGGTGGATGAGAAACCCTACCAGATCGGCGGAGAGGCTGAAGTTCGTTGGGAACTATCGAATCCTCTGGTTCTACTAAATCATCAGTCGCAGTTTGTGCAGCTGGAACTACTTCTAGTTCTACCTCATCGCCACTAATTTCTTTTTCAAGAAATTCATTTTCTAAAAAGGTGGCATTCCGAGAAACAAACACTTTTGCTCCACGGTGTGGTAGAAGATATGTTGGAGATAGTGCCCTCAAAGTCAATTATTGGATCGCAGGTACGTGATTGCAATGATTGAGGCGGGACCTATATCGATATGACAGTCTTGCCCGAGGTGATAGTTTGCTATTTGGTTTGTCTTTATCATCGTATACAGGCTTTAGTTCACTATTGCATGATGATAGAGCCCATAGGATTCTTTCTTGACTACCAGCAGTATGATGGCGATCATATACGTGGGAGCTGGGGTCTGTAAGCACATCCTTAAAGTGTCCCTAGTCGTGGGAGTTTCGAGACAGGGCATCGATATTTCAGAGTAGACTAGTGTATACAGTCGAGACCCCGACGAGGGGCGATGGTCAGTCTCACAAGCCATTGGTGTTTGTTGGTTCACCTAAGATGTATACAGGTGCTCATTAAGTTATGAGTACACCGGACAGGACTCGCCGGGAATCTGCTAGTTGGTATTATACATATCGTCAGATAGCAGTTCTCTGGTGACATGTGTACAGGTTAGTTCATCGACCTGAGGTCGTCATTTGTCTTATGTGAGTTCCTACTGTGCTTTGATTTCTACCCTACCACGGCTCAAAGGAATCGTGCAAACAGGTCTTTTTTGGGTACAGTCCCGAGCCACATGGAGGCAAGTGAGCGGATCGGCAGGGGATTCGTCTCTCCCGGTATTGGGGATGAGATCGCGCTGTGTCTAGGAGAGCCATTACACAAAGCCCTCGGCCGAGGCAGGAGATTTACTGGTAGGTACTCCAGTAGTATCTCAGGGTGTTCTGGGCCACTCTCTGACACGACTTATACTGCTATTGGGGGTCTGACGTTACTAGCCCCCTAGGTAGATATGCGATACTTATAGACGAACGGACCGGACTGTATGTATATTGTCACTGTTAGGCTCAGTAGGGTTTATGGATGAGTTCGCTCGTCAGTTTCCCTTCCAATCAATACATAGGCAAACCGTTACGTGCAGCTTGTACCTCTGACGTGCTAGAGGTTATACCCTGTGCCAATATGTTGATGAGTCATTAGAGTCCCCCACAGACACTTTCCCAAGTTTGGGAGAAACGTTGTAGAGGCCGTATGGTTTTATGGCAAGGTTCGGAAAATGCACGTGCGTTTTCGCACGTGTCATTTTTCGGGCAGATAATACTGGTCGGCTTTGGTTTAAGCCGGATCCGAGCATTATACTGTGTAGATATAATATCTTTGTCTCAGATGTATTTGTATTCGGTCGTAATACAAATACGGGTATGTTTATACTGATACGGGGTTATCCTGAAATTCGTTTCAGGATCACTTTTGGAAGTTGCCAGTTTCCAGTTTTTTATCAGCCGTATTTAACATTCTGTTAAATGCGGATTTATCTTTTCTTGAGATGTGTGTGGAAGCTTCTAGATGGTGACTAGGATGGTGACTAGGATGGTGAGGTGGCTTAGTGGATTAATGGAGCAATTAATGCTTGATGACTAAGGGTTATGGTTCAATGTATGCATTGAATGAGTTCACACTAGGTGTTTAAAAGAGTCATTGTTATGATAAGTATTGTGCTTGTTATTCTCACCATCCTTCCTCCTATACTCACCCTCCCTTGCCTATATAATGGCCGGCCACCCCTTGGTGGAGAAAATATGGTTGCTTGAAAGAAAAATATGAGAGTTTTAGTGTATGGAAATTTGATAGATACTCATTTCACATTTCCACCCGATCCAAAAGGCAACTTCATTAACCGTTCGTCCATTGCCTTGGACGTAACGAAAAAAGTGTTCTACTCATTCTCTACTTCATCTTGGTCGTCTCTTTTAGCAAACTTGACGACCGAGTTGCCTCGGTTCAGAGGCGGGAGCCCGTTTAAAGATCCGTCGACGTGGTGCCATCTGGACGAGAAGACCGGAGTTCAAGGAGATCGGAGCAACCGCAACAAAGCGTGGGATGATGGTTGAAGACCGAAGGACTCGGATCGTTCGGTATAACATTTCTACCCACTTTGTAGTTTGTTAGTTTAGCTTTAATGGCAGATCCGGGTTATAGTACGCGATAGCGCCAGTTGTAAAAAGTTTTTTTTCCGCATTTGACGTCTGTTTGACGGCCGGGGCGCTACCGTGGACTTACAGTAGTATCAGAGCCTCACCATTAACCTTTACTAACTTGTGCTAACACGTTTAAAATATCGATCGAACCGAATTTCGAAAAACTACATTTTTTCAGTTCACAGTTTCTGTCGATTTTAAATGATGTCTAAAAATAATTTTACATATTACAGAAAGTTGTGCAGGGTGTTTGAAGAGTTACTGTGAAATTTGGACACGTGTTACCACTATACCACCGCTGATCCGCGGTCAAAGCTTGCGTTTGACCGCGGAACCACGGCCAGTATGTATCAACAGTGAACCAAATTTCACCAGTAAGTTCTCCATTGAAAATTATGGTTTTTGGTAATATTCTTTTGGGCTCAAATTTTGTTAATATACAGAAGATATACGTGGGGCCCACTTCGGGAAATTTAGTCGATCGAAATTTTAAATTTGTTAGTATGTAGTATTTACATTATATCTCCGACCGGGAAGGTCATTTGATCAGTAAACCTCGTCTGATTGCTATAGTTCTTTTAGACGGGTTTGCGAACGTGACATTCGCATTGATGTTCTGTGTTGTGCTGTGATGTTGCGGATATGTCTTGGTGGATAGCAGTGTGCAATGATAGTGCAGTTTGGATTTATTTGTACTTTTGATATTGCGGGGCGAGCGTCCAACATGTGGACTGTCGTCACTGCCTGTTTGTATAATATTCTTTTAGGGGTATGACCGGGTAGAGGTCGATGTACCCATTGTACATATTTTTATTTCTGTACTAGGTTTATCCCGCGAAGGAGTGCACGGATAGCTGGGTTCTGGAGGGCAACGGGTCCGTATCTCATGCCTTTGAGAGGCAAAGGGGCCTCACTCTAGAATTGGCAGACTATTCGCCGCACTCGTAGGGCGTACAGGTTGACCCAAGGAGGTGTGCTCAATTTACCGGATTCCGTGAAGTGCCGGGTGTTCCATTCACTATGCTGTGGGGGACTACCTCGCTTCTGGTTTTGGCGGGTAACTTGCCGCACCCGTAGGGGTCTAGGTTTCATTGCACAGGCTATCCACAAGACCAGGGGAACGTCGGGTTTCAGTAGCGGCTCTGTGAAACCCGGGGATCCCAGATTATCTGTATTGTTCTGTGATGCTTATTACTTTTCTGTAATGTTGCATATTATCACACCTGGAGCGATTATTGTATATTGGTATATATACTAGTAGATGTTGTATATGTTTTACACCCGCGCTAGTCCAGCCCCCGCTCTGTCGTTAGTTAAGTAACCTAACGGGTGATGACGGAACCCAGTGGCGAATGCGGATGGCATATACGTACATTTTATTTTCGTTCTTTTCTGGTGTGATTGATTGATGGGACTGCATTGATTCTTATCAATGCAAGGATAAAACAAACCTATATTTGATGTTGTTGGAACAAATTTTAAAAGGTGTTATTACAAAGATGTTTACTTTTGTTTTGCATAGTGATATTCAGTCAGAATATCCCGCACCTCATTCGACGAGGCAAGGGCCGAGATCCCTTCACCGGGAGTGACCCCTCGGGCAGAAGTTTACGTCAGGGTAATAACTTCAATATAGTCGATTACAAGTTGCTTTGCATCGCGGTATTCAGTTGAAATATCCTGCACCTCATTCCACGAGGAAAGAGCCGAGATCCCTTCACCGGGAGTGACCTCTTTAGCAAAACGTTTTCGCCACTGTATTTTTATAAAAAGCTATCAGATTCCTTCAACGAGATCAAGTTCATTACGTTAAAGGTTTTTTGCCAAAAACCAGCCGTAGCCCTCCGTCATTTCTTATGGATTGTCAGTAGTATTCAAGCTATGTTTGTTGGCCAAAGTCAAGGCATAGTGTTTGGTAGCTGCTGAACATTCATCTGTTGCATAGATAGATGCGTTGGTTTGGGACATTCGACTGCCTTGTTGGCCAAAGTCAAGGGTATGTGCGGATGGGTTCAAATTAACCTGGACAATGACGGGTAGAACTTGACATATGACTTATGATTTGTTGGCCAAAGTCAAGGTCATAAGAGCATGAGGCAAAAATAACATCGGGAGTTTCAAACATACAGGTAACTTGCCAGGCATGTGCATACCTTCTGGAGTGTGATAACTTGAGTGGCTTCCATCAAGTTATCATGCGATGATAGTTGGATCCCGATTCTCACTGATGAGTCAGTTCACTCTTCGGATGATCCCGACTAATTCTTCTTTCAGGTTTGGAGGAGAATTTGAGATTACAGTGGGAGGTTTCCTGATTAGATAAAATGATAACCATTCTGATCTAGGTTAGAGTGCACGTAGAGTGTTTCTTTTCTCTCTCTCTTTGGCAGCGACCTTTGACCGACCCTAGATTATGACTCAGTGACCAAGTTGACCGAACCTTCTTCAAATACTGGCCTTTGGATTGTCTTAGTTGCATAAGTCATTGCCGCTCCTTCTTTTACCCTTTGTATTTCTCAGAACGCCCCGAATTACTACGGACATCCACTTCCATTGGATAAATCCATCGTATAGTTATATACGAACTCGAAGGGACTTCTTCGAGGATGGATCCAGGTTCAGGAGAAATTGAATTGGTTTATTCAGTTGTCTTTTATTATCACCTTCTCTCATGTTGCGAGGGCTCCTTAGTTTAGGAGAGTACACCTATTACGCTTATTGGATAGTCTTATTCCAAACCATTGGCAGTTGCCGAAAGGTAGGGAATGAAGAAAACCAATTAGCCTAAGTAGGGTGTACAGAAGATAATAACTAAAGGCAAAACTAAAAGGGATTAGAAAGAGGACAAAGTAAATTGCGACTGTTATCATTCATGACCAAACCGCGTACTTCATCGCTACTCCTATTTCCCCTTTGCTTTTTCCCCAGTTCGGGAGAAATAGAATAAATTATTATTCAGTAGTTTTTTATCATCACCTTCTCTCAAGTTGGGAGTACTCCTAGGATTAGGAGGGTACACCTATTATGCTTACTGGATAGTCTTCTTCCAAACCATAGGCTGGTGCCGAACGGTAGGGAAGGAAGAAAACCATTTAGCCTAACGAAGGTGTACAGAAGGTTACAACTAAAGACAAATAAAGGGATTTGGAGAGATGGCAGAGAAATATACGGTTAAAGTTATGAATTGGATTATGGAAGAGGCATTACTAAGAATACCAGGATACCCCTAAGAAACATTTTAATGTTTCAGTACATTGTTAAAGGAAAACTGATTTCCCGATTAGATACTTACTCCAGGGTATGTATTTACCAGGTTTTATTCTCATATCTGTATGGTTTTACAGATGATGAGTGGGAGCAAATTATTGGGAATTTGGTGATCATCCTCATTATATCAGAATTCGTTGTAATTGGTGATATTTGAGAAAATCTCCTGGGTACAGTTTTCAACCTACGTTGCACAGGTTTTGAGTTATTCAACTCAGCGGACTTATACAGAGTATTGTATGTTGTCCAGTGTCCGTCAGGACAAAGTGGTAGGTCCTCGAACTATGTTCTGTTTACTTATGACTTCTCTAATTTTTAAACAAGTGTTTCGTAGAAATGCAATGTCTAAGTTTTGAGAAGTTGTGGGTATTAGAATAAAGCAGAGAACCAGATATCGCAAGTATCGGGATTCTTCAAAGAGATCGAAGATGTAGATTCTTGTGATTGGTATTCAGATAATAGTAATGGTTTTGAGAAACTTGTTTCTCTTTCAGGTTACTCATAATTGGATGGATTCCTAAGTTAAGTAATTCTGATTAGCCTCTCTCCATTAAGTTGATATGCACTGGAGACAGCTGCATGATTTGAATCTGGTTCCGATTAAATTAGTACCTCCATTTCTATATTGTATATAGAATGGTTCATATCTTAATGATGTTAAGATACGTGGAGTTGTCCGGCTTATGCTTAAAACCAGACTCTGGATAACTCAGGGCACGTTTCTGTAATAGCAGTTTATGGGTTGACCCGGGCTTAGTCGAGGGTTAACTTTCTACCATCTGGAAGATCAATAGTGATATTGTTCTTGACTCACCACAGTTTTAGTAAAATGGATTTTTTAAGAAAACAGCAGTGGGAGTATGGTAGAACTGGAAGAGATTCCTGAACCGTAAACGATTACGGAAAATTTAATAGGACCAATATATTCAATCAGTTTTGACATTCCATTAGCCACTCCGCACATATGGTGGGTAACCTCAGACACCCGAGAGGTACTCCAGTAGCCTCAAGGACGGTAGCAGGGAAATTCTTGTTTACCCAGACTTGACACTACTGTTGTTCCAGACTATGAAACTCGGCAGGAGGATATGTATAGCGTTGTTCTAAACTAAGTTTAGAAGTGTACGTATATATCATTCTTCCAGAGGGTTGTCATAGTCAGTGGGGGCAGCGGAAGCATAGTGGATAAGTAGCATATGTCTATTTATAGGCTTGAGCAGATATAGCGGAGATATGATCATCTATTTTTGATGTGACAGTCATGGTTTTCACTTCATCAGAATAGGGGATGGATCTGTTAAGAAGGTAGTAGGGTGTGATGTCCTAGTATTTGGATGACATGCACAGAGAAGGAAGTAAAATTCCTATACTACGATCGGTTATACTGTGGTCGTCACACAGTTGTTTCTTCACACAGGATATGGATATATTATTAGACATTCTGGTTTCTAGATCTACGGTTTTAGATCTAGATTTGGGTAGTTTCCCAATGTGGGTACTGAGACAGTAATTCTAAAAGGTATTTAGAATAGATGACTCCTGGCATGGTGGTGTACCTACAGGTGATGGAGTCACCCTCTCTAAAGGTGTCTTACAGACTAAAGGGAAGAGGGACGTGCATGATTGGCAGATCACTTGCTTAGGCAATTGAGTCAATCGTGAGATGTCAAGTACCACACCAGATGTTGTTTTTGCAGTAGATGCAATAAGTTTATATTAATCCAATCCTGAAGAAACATAAGGAAGCAGTTTTGGAACATAAGTGAATGTTCTACGGATTTGATGAGGCAGCCTCCTTCGGGAGACGGTTATCATTCCAGGCTTCAGAGGTGACATAGTTGACAGAGTGATTGTCAGAGTTATAGTTTTCCCTCTGACGAGGGACAGTATTATGGACAGGTGGTCCAAGAGGATACTGTGGGAGGCATGGTGCTGGATACTGATTAGGTTCAGTTATCGATATAGTCTAAGAAGTTTGGATTTGGAGTTCATTTATGAAGTAGGTCCCATCAGATATTAAGAAATATTCTAAGACAGGTATTACTCGATTCGGGAGATGGTTTTCTCCGCGAACTTGAGATTAAGAGAGACATAGAAAGAAACATCAAGGCGGATCCACTCACTGAGGCTATTTCTCAAACACAAGAGTTTTACAAACTGGCTTTGTGAAATTGATTAGTAGAGGAGTTGGCTGTTCGGTATCACACGGGCTGTATGCGACATCGCAATAATTAGCCTTAAGTGCAAGTGGGAGATTGTTTGAGATAGTGCCCTCAAAGTCAATTATTGGATCGCAGGTACGTGATTGCAATGATTGAGGCATGACCTATATCGATATGACAGTCTTGCTCGAGGTGATAGTTTACTATCTGGTTTGTCTTTATCATCGTATATATGCTTTAGTTCACTATTGCATGATGATATAGCCCATAGGATTCTTGCTTGACTTCCAGCAGTATGATGGCGATCATATACGTGGGAGCTGGGGTCTGTAAGCACATCCTTAAAGTGTCCCTAGTCATGGGAGTTTCGAGACAGGGCTTCGATACTCCAGAGTAGACTAGTGTATACAGTTGAGACCCCGACGAGGGGCGATGGCCGGTCTCACAAGCCATTGGTGTTAGTTGGTTCACCTAAGATGTATACATGTGCTCATTAGGTTATGAGTACACCGGACAGGACTCGCCGAAAATCTGCTAGTTGGTATTATACATATCGTCAGATAACAGTTCCTTGGTGACATGTGTACAGGTTAGTTCATCGACCTGAGGTCGTCATTTGTCTCGTGTGAGTTCCCACTGTGCTTTGATTTCTACCCTACCACGGCTCAAAGGAGTCGTGCAAACAGGTCTTTTTTGGGTACAGTCCCGAGCCACATGGAGGCAAGTGAGCGGACCGGCAGGGGATTCGTCTCTTCCGGTATTGGGGGTGAGATCACGCTGTGTCTAGGAGAGCCATTACACAAAGCCCTCGGCTGAGGCAAGAGATTTACTGGTAGGTACTCCAGAAGTATCTCAGGGTGTTCTGGGCCACTCTCTGACACGACTTATACTGCTATTGGGGGTCTGACGTTACTAGCCCCCTAGGCAGATATGCGATACTCATAGACGAACGGACCGGACTGTATGTATATTGTCACTGTTAGGCTCAGTAGGGTTTATGGATGAGTTCGCTCGTCAGCTTCCCTTCCAATCAATACATAGGCAAACCGTTACGTGCAGCTTGCACCTCTGACGTGCTAGAGGTTATACCCTGTGCCAGTGTGTTGATGAGTCATTAGAGTCCCCCACAGACACTTTCCCAAGTTCGGGCGAAACGTTTTAGAGGCCATATGGTTTTATGGCAAGGTTCGGAAAATGCACGTGCGTTTTCGCACGTGTCATTTTTCGGGCAGATAATACTGGTCGGCTTTGGTTTAAGCCGGATCCGAGTATTCTACTGTGTAGATATAATATGTTTGTCTCAGATGTATTTGTATTCGGTCGTAATACAAATACGGGTATGTTTATACTAATACGGGGTTATCCTGAAATTCGTTTCAGAATCACTATTGGAAGTTGCCAGTTTTCTATCAGCCGTATTTAACATTCGGTTAAATGCGGATTTATCTTTTCTTGAGATGTGTGTGGAAGCTTCTAGATGGTGACTAGGATGGTGACTAGGATGGTGAGGTGGCTTAGTGCATTAATGGAGCAATTAATGCTTGATGGCTAAGGGTTATGTTTCAACGTATGCATTGAATGAGTTCACACTAGGTGTTTAAATGAGTTATTGTTATGATAAGTATTGTGCTTGTTATTCTCACCATCCCTCCTCCTACACTCACCCCCCTTGCCTATATAATGGCCGGCCACCCCTTGGTGGAGAAAATATGGTTACTTGAAAGAAAAAGATGAGAGTTTTAGTGTATGGAAATTTGATAGATACTCATTTCACATTTCCACCCGATCCAAAAGGAAACTTCATTAACCGTTCGTCTATAGCCTTGGACATATTGAAAAAAGTGTTCTACTCATTCTCTACTTCATCTTGGTCGTCTCTTTTAGCAAACTTGACGACCGAGTTGCCTCGGTTCAGAGGCGGGAGCCCGTTTAAAGATCCGTCGACGTGGTGCCACCTGGACGAGAAGACCGGAGTTCAAGGAGATCGGAGTAGCCGCAACAAAGCGTGGGGTGATGATTGAAGACCGAAGGACTCGGATCGTTCGGTATAACATTTCTACCCACTTTGTAGTTTGTTAGTTTAGCTTTAATGGCAGATCCGGGTTATAGTACGCGATAGAGCCAGTTGTAAAAAGTTTTTGTTCCGTATTTGGCGTCTGTTAGACGGCCGGGGCGCTACCGTGGACTTACAAGATATACCCTCGCGAATGTTTGGAATATCCAACAAACTTGCACAGAACTGACCTTGCCTCAAGTTTTTCCGGATTTTGCTTTTTAACATAGGCCGGACAACCCCACATCTTAATAAAATTAAGATATGGTCTCTTCTCCTCCTATATCTCATATGGAGTGATAGGCACTGATTTAGTCAGAACCCTATGCAATAGGTATGCAGTTGTCTCAAGCACATAACCCCAAAAGGAGATAGGCAACTCAGCAGTACTCATCATAGAGCGCACCATATCTAATAGGGTGCGATTCCTCCGCTCCAATACACTGTTGTGCTGTGGTGTATACGGAGGAGTAAGCTGAGAGAGAATCCCATTCTCTTTTAAATAGCCCAGGAACTCCGTGCTTAAGTATTCTCCTCCCCGATTATCGAAGGATTTTAATACTTTTTCCCGTTTGGTTCTCTACTTCGCATTTATATTCCTTGAATTTCTCAAAAGCTTCAGACTTGTCTTTCAACAGGAACACATGTCCGAATCTTAAGATATCGTCGGTGAATGTAATGAACTACGAGAAACCATTCCTGGCGTGTATAGACATAGGACCGCATATATCACTATGTATCAGTCCCAAGAGTTCAGTAGCTCTTTCTCTGTGTCTAGAAAACGGAGTTTTGGTCATTTTGCCTTTGAGACATGACTGGCAAGTTTCATAAGATGAAATTTCAAATGGAATTAAATATCCATCCTTATGTAACTTAGCTAGCCGTATCGCATTGATATGACTTAGTCTACAATGCCACAAGAAGGATTCCTTCATTTCTGAACTTTTCCTCTTGTGTTTGTTCTGTACATTAAGAACTGTATTCTGATTCAGAACGCATAATCCGTTACATAACGCACCAAACCCAATCAATACTTGATTTAGGAAAATGTTCATAACATTTTTCTCTACTACAAATTTATATCCTTTTTTATCCAATAAAGAGATTGATATTAAATTGCACATCATAGATGGTACGTACTAGCAGTCGTTCAAGATCAGTGCATTACCGTTTGGCAATACAAGGTGATATTCGCCAACTGTTTTGGCTGCTACAGTTGCACCATTCCCAACTTTTATGGAATGGTCACCTTTTCCCAGTTCTCTACCTCTTCTAAGCCCTTGTAATACATTACATAAGTGGGATCCTGATCCGGTATCTAGTACCCAGGACGTAGAGTGTACTAAGAAACAGTTCTTAGTAACGAACACACCCGAATAAGACGCATCAATATGCTCATTCCTCATTTGGGTGGCTTGGGAATCCTGGTATTCCCCTATTTCCTACTCATTCTATAACATTTATAAGGAAGAGCGGAACCAACGTCCCCCAGCTCAGTATAATAAGCAGGTTCGGTCAATACATCTATCTTATTATGTTAATTAAGGCATGTCAAGGTCGCTACCTGGAGAGAGAGAGAGAAGAAAAACACTTTAGCGTATGTTCTTGCAAGATTAGATTTGGTTATTATCTTATCCAATCAGGATGGCTGATTGCACGCTTTTGGCGTGTCATGTATTTGAAGTTCTAAAGTTAACCGCAATCAGGACGGTGTCGCTTTGCAGCTAGCCGCGATGAGTACGGGTCGATCCATAGGGAGACGGAGCGTTTTAAGTTCTTGTTTTCACGAGTTAATGCGCGAGGAGGATTGTTCGTATCTACCCTATGTATATATATGCACAAGTATAAATTGTTAGGAATAGAAAAGATAGTGTAAGCTAGTGGATTCCGTACTCAATCCTTTGAGCCGAACTTAACAAATGAAGCTAGAGCAATCGGTAACAACGTGGATTAGGGTGCTTAAGCACGGTATCAGTGAAATTCGGCTTATTGACCCTTTTCCGTCCGTTCTTGTCTCTTGCTTTTGCCTACGGCCAATCCGTACACTACCGTTCGCGGTTAGGAAACACCGATACCTTGGTAGGGTAGGGTGCCTAACGGAGCGCTTGTGTAAGGTTTGGGCAGAGTTTCAAATGGAAAATACAGGAAATGGAAATAGGAAACGAAAACCTTAACTTACAATATCTTATTCTTTTCCTAACAAAACATATTCACAACCATTCACAACAACATACAAAAAGAGCAAAGAAAAGAGAAACAAAGAGAAGAAAAGAGCAACATGTTCATATCATAATTTTGCATTATTATATTCCCCATTCATATTCATTTTACAAATAAATAGGTGCTTTTGATCCATTTTTGCTACATAGTTGCAGTTTACAGGTTCTCGGCACAAAACAGTGAAAAAAATGAAAAGACATTACAAAAGTGAGACTACGACCAACAAATAGAGAATCTTTATCATGCCTACAGTTTGAAGAACAAACGAAGATCAATGAACAAGTTCACAAAGTACAAAGGCAGCGTAAAGATTCAAGACTTCAACACGAAGCGAACGGTAAAAGTCCACCACATTCTACACTGTGGAAATCTGGAAGAAACTAGAAGACATTCTGAAGAACCAAGTGAAGAAAAGCCAAGGAAAAAGCAACATGAAAATTACCAGAGAAACAGAAGCCAAAGATCCTCCAAGATGGCCGTGGTTCCGTGGCCATGATAAGCACGTGTCGGTGCATTTTTTGACGATGGTGGCGGTCCGTTGACCAGGCTTCTCAGGGTTGTTTTGTAAATGTAGACAGGGATTAGATGTAAACCCTAGGGTTTCTATAATCTATAAATAGGAACCCTAAAGCTCTTTTTGGAGTATGCCTCTTCCTATGCCTCTTCCTATGCTTCTTTTTATTTATCAAATTCAGAATTTTAATTCCTGTAATGTTTGAAGAGTGCATCAAATAAAAATTAAGTCTTTCTTTTCTATGCCTTAGTTTAATTTCTTTTCTGCCCTAGTAAAGATTTTATTCATCTGCCCTAATTATAAATTTTATTTATTTGCCGTAGTTTAGTTAATTAGGTTATTGAATTAAAATCATAAAAATGAACTCTTTTATCAATTCCCTAATGAGTGAGTAGTTCCTCACTTGTTAGGGTTAGGAATGGGAAAGGTTTGAGAGATGAAAATCTCTCACCCTTTCTTACCCGATATACATTTTAAATAGGACTCCATGCATACATACACACACCGCTCACTACGGCATCCTATCCCATGAGGGAGCGATGATACCGTAGTTAAAGACCGGTTGTGTATGTTTTCATGGAGGTTAGGGTAAGAATTCAGAAAGGACGGACAAGGACCTAGAGGAAGAAACCTAGTTTCTTCCCGATGGTACTAATCCACTTCGTTAATTATTACCTTAACACCTAAATAGATCTTAATTAGGGCACAGAAAGCGGTGAGAATTGAATTTCCAAACTTAACCTAAACCTAACCCTAGCAAGATTTTAATCCTAATCAAACTCATTTCAGTTTTTAGTGATAATCAATCCAACCCCAATCGGAATTAACTCGTTAGAAAAAATAGAAAATACACAAAATCCCTGTGGACCGACCCGTATTCAACCGGCTAGCTACCAAGCGACGATGTTCTTGATTGCGGTTAATATTCTTTTATTCATCTTTTAAAAGCAAGCACGCATAAAATCTCCCAACCAATCAAATGGCACGGTTGCCGGGGATGGCGTAGTTATTATCTTTTTGTAATTTCGGGTTAATATGAAATAAAAAAATCATAAAAACTGAAAAAATAAAAAAATATAAAAATTTATCATCTTGTTATTTTTTGAAGGGTGTTTCGTTTGAATTGTGCAGGATCGACGAACGTATTCAGATCTAGAAAATTCCAGTGAGAAGAACAGCAAACATCAGATCTAAACAGACAGAAGAAAATCAGAAATGAGAAACAGAAAAACATTTGGGAGCTGAACCGACTTAACCGCGTTTCCGCCGCAGAAGCATCCCTTTGACCGTGGAACCGCGGTTACTTGGTGACGTCAGCGCGTGGAAAACTCTCTGTAAGCATCTTTTCTTCTTCTGAACCCCCTGATCTCCTCTGAAAAATTTTCCTGCAGGGTTCTTTGCGCAAAAACATCTCTCCCTTCTCCAATAACTTGATCTTGTGCAGGATTCTTTGCGCTGCAATAAAAAAATTTTGGCAAGTGTTTATGTGTTTACTGCTTTTCATTTTTAAAATTGACTTTAAGGGGCTTTAACACCAATCCAGATTGGGTGGAGATTTCATTACCCTTCCTAGGACCCCAAAAATCATAAAAAGCATTTTGCATTGACTATCGAGTTAATTAAAAAAAGATTAGACTCAGCTTTAAGGACTGTCGCGCTCAATAGGACAAAGGAATAGTTGTAAGCATCGATCGTTTATCTAAACCAGACTTTGTGGTGCCTAAGCTAGACAAGTGGGGAAAGGTAACTTTAAAAGGCCCGTCTCACGGTGATTCGTGAGCAGATCCCTCCTTTCTCTACTTGTGCTTACTTGGCCACAATTGGCGGTGAAGAGGCGATTTGTGGTCCTTACAACTTGCCCTTTGGAACAGTTAGGAGCAGTCTAGTTGACCTAGGTGACCCTAGATCTAAGCTTGATTGTGCATATTGTGATTGCTTGAACGTGTGTCTAAGTTTTTTTGTTAAAAAATCTTTTTGCAAAAAGCTCCTTATATATAAAAAAACAAACAAAACAGAAAATTTTTTTACAAAAACTTGCCACTTGTCGCTAAGAAATCTATTGCACCCACTTGCACCCACTTCCTTCCATTGACATTTTCTTACCCCCACCTTCTGTTTTCACCTTTTGACTACACTACACCTCTTTAGTGTATGTCCAATTGGACTACGGACACTAACGCCCGTTTAGTCCCTGTCTCGTTAGTGCCGACTGACGACGCTTTCGACTCCGAATTCGAAATTCCATCCACTTCTTTACCTTCACCTTAATATTCATCGTCTTCTAAGAAGATGTCGGGATTCAATCCTAACAACCCCTTACTCGCGGGATTGATTCCACCTCCACTAGGTGCGAATAACCCACCACACCCACCTGTCAAAGCACCCCAACGAATCGCGCTCCAGGATCTTTTCTACCCTATCCGCACTGCTTTACCAACTTGTCTTGCAGTTCCACCGGCTAATGGGGATAACTTTGAGATTAAACCCCACTTCATCAATATGTTGCCCAAATTTCACAGGCTGGAATCCGAAGATGCCTACATCTTCATAAACAAATTCCAGAATGTTTGCACAATGATGAAGACTACACAACGTTCTGATGATGCTATAAGGCTACGTGTCATTCCATTCACTTTATGTGACCTAGCCGAGAAATGGTTATATAGCACAGCATCACACTCGATAAAAAATTGGGAAGAGTTTGTTAAGGCTTTTCTAAAAAAGTTTTACCCTCACCATAAGACCACGAGAATTCGCAACGAAATCATTCAATTTTCCCAGCTTCCATCCGAACCTTTTTGGAAGTGTTTTGAAAGATTTAAAGACCTACTTGTTTAATGCCCTCACAACGGTATCGAGAATTGGCAACTTTGCCAAAATTTATACGAAGGAATGAACCCAACAACTAAGCAGTTATTGGAAATCATTTGTCAAGGTCACTTTCTTACAAAATCTAGTGAGGAAGCTTGGCAGTTTCTCGACGATCTTGCTGAACAAACACTTCAGTGGGAAAGCATTAAGACCACCTCATCTACTTCATCAGGTCAGTCTAGGGCAGGCATACATCAACTAGATATATCGATTGCATTGAAGGCCGAAATGGCCGCACTTACGAAAAAGCTAGAAGCAATTGAGAGCAAATTCTCATCGCCTTATCCTGCCCCTGCTTTACCCCCACGCACTGTTTGCTCTTGTTGTTAAGATCCGTCCCATCTTACTGAAGAGTGTCTTTACAATCCACCTATTCAAGGACAAGATCAAGTCAATGCTGCCTTTCAGCAAAGACAAAGAAATGATCCATACTCTTCAACTTATAATCCTGGTTGGAGGAGCCACCCAAATTTTGCTTGGAATCAAAATCAACAATTCCAAGGCAACAACAACTTTCAAAGGCCTCCTTCTCCACAACAACAAGCACCTCAACAAACTCAATATCAGCAACCTTTCCAACCCAAACCTTACCCAAACCAAATGTACAATTTTGTGCCCAACAATTTTTATCCTCAAAATAATTTTGTTCAATCGAATAATGATAAGGTTTCTTCGCTAGAATGAAGTCTAGATGCATTTTTAAAACAATCTACACAATCCGCAGCAAGGTTGGAGATTTCCATTCAATCTTTGGTGCAAAACAGTGCTTCACATGATCAAAGCATCAAATCAATTGAGGCCCAAATTGCACAACTAAATACTGCGTTGAGCGAGCGAGAAAAGGGAAAGCTTCCGTTACAACCATTGCCAAATCCTGGTCACACACACAACGCACATGTTGCTTATGAACAACAAAATCATAATGTAAATACTGTGACCATGTTGAGATCTGGAAGAGTGTTGCACACTAATGTGGATAATAATGATGACACCCCTGCTGGTGCTTCTTCTTCATCATCTTCTTCTTCTTCATCTTCATCATCTTCAAAGCCTATTCTTCATTCTTCGCAAGGCTCTACTTCTTCTAATTCGAACGGACCCACATCTCACTCCACGAACACACCAACACTGGGATCCGTTCCAACTCCGCAATCTACTCCACAGACATTGAACTCAACAAATTTTTAAAATGTTCAATTTCCAAATAGGTTGAGATCCAATAAACCAACTCCCCAAACGGAGAAAATTGTGGAGTTATTCAAATAGGTTAGTATTAATATACCTCTCTTGGATGCAATCCAATAAGTCCCTTCTTACGCTAAAATCTTGAAGGGCTTATGCACCACGAAGAGAAAGTCTCAGGTACCCAAGAAAGTGCTCGTAGCTAGTACTGTGGGCAACGCTATTACCCAACCTCAACCTTTGCCCCAAAAACGAAAGGACCCTGGCTGTCCTACAATTTCAATAACAATTGGGGATAAGACCATCAATCGAGCACTTTTAGATCTTGGTTCCAGTGTTAACCTGCTTCCCTATTCCGTTTATGAGCAATTAGGTGTTGGAGAGTTGAAACCCACTCATTATACTCTCCAATTGGCTGATCGATCCATCACCCATCCTAGGGGTGAGTTAGAGGATGTGTTGATAAAAGTAGGGGACTTCATATTCCCCGTTAATTTCATTGTTATGGACACACAGCCTGTGGCTAACCCATGTAACCAAATTTCGGTGATCCTCGGTCGACCATTTTTGGCCACTTCCAATACTGTAATCAACTATCGCAACGGCTCTAAGACTCTATCCTTCGGGAAGATGTCAAGTGAGTTCAATATTTACAAGATAGGAAGTCTGCCCTCCGAGCCTAAAGCTAGTATACTTGATGTTTGCTCGATCCACGAGATCACGCAGGAGGACCGTGGGCTTGAAAAATCTCTGTTCGATCACAGCAGTTTTGACGCCACTAGTGCGTTCCTCCTTGAATCTGACACAGTTTTCGCAACCGATAACGATTATGAGTGTTTCACCTTTTTGGATGATTTTGAAGACTCACAACCCGAGCTTTAGTCCTTTGAATTTTCGGATGAGTTAGTTGAACCATCCGACTCGGTTGCTTACAGTCATTTCGAACCATTGATGGAATCCTTCGAGTTCGAGACAATCTCGCCAATTTTACCACCTCCAAAACTCGAACTCAAGCTGTTGCTGTTTCACTTTAAATGCGCTTACTTAGGTGAGAATATGACCCTTCCTGTTATCATATCGGCATCTCTAGCCCTCGAGCAAGAGAAAGCCCTTTTAATGGTCTTACAAAAAAACCGGCAAGCTTTTGGCTGGACAATGGCGGACATCAAGGGGATTAGTCCCCTCATAGTTGAATATCATATACATATGATGGATGATGCTAAGCCACTAAAGGATCCACAGAAACACCTCGAGGATTTTGTGGTTAATCAACCTCTACCTATAGAAGTTGAACCACTATCTTTTCTTCTAATAAAATACGAGAATGCCAATGTTCCACTCATTTCTGATCATCCACATTCTCGTTTTTATTTATCGTCACCTCTTATCTCTTCACATTCACGTTCACGCAAACACTTTCCATACCACCACTTATCTCTTCCCCACTTCTTCTTGGCTCTATATAACATGTTCTTCCACCGACCTATAGGTTACACAGATAAATTCTTCAAATAGTTGGTGTTGACTTTTGGTCTTTGCAAAGCTTGGCATTGACTTGTAACATTGTTTAATTTAAGTTTGGGGGAGATTATGTTGGCTCTTGAAAGAAAATGATTTTTAGCCAACTGTATGATTGGGGGTATGTTTACCACTTGTATATGTATAACATAAAAAATAAAAAAAATTGAAAAAAAAAATTTGGGTATTTTTTGTAAATTTCCATATTTTAAAAATAAAATTTTTATTTGCAAATAATTCCCTCATTTTAGAGGGGTTTATTTGCAAATATCCATCACTCCCCCCTATATAAAGAACCCGACCCCCTATGTTCTAAACCCTAAAAAAATTTCATTTCTCCTCATACCTAGCGCCGCCGCACTCAATTTTTGCAGCAAGATCCCTCTGCGCCGCCGCTGATCCGTCGCCGATCCCTACAAAGTGCCGTGCTTCCGCCGCTGGTCTGCTGCTTCACCCTCTGAAATTTTCAGAGGTGGTTCGTTCTCTGAAACCCCTCTCTATTTTTAATTTTTGTAGATCTGTAGTTTATCTGATAGCACCCAATATGCAACTAGAGCGAGACTTTTCACAAATTTTTTCACACGCTGTGTATGGAAGTTATTTTGCGAATGAAATAGCATGTAGGGGCTGGAACTTTTTGATATATAATCACCCAAACGCCTACGCCCTTCCGGAATTAGTCACTCGTTTTTACGAGTGCATGGAAGATGGGTGTCTCGCCCAATTTGGCTTTATAAAATTGCAGTGGGGTGATAGGGAGATTATCATTGATAGAGACTTCATACATGAAGTCATATTAATCCCTAGGATACCAGCTCATGATCAACCATTACAGTTTGAGGATTACATGCCCTTAATGGGCAATGATAGCTTAAGGGAACCGCTGAAGGGGATCCAAACGAGAACCCTTTTGGCTAATGTTTTAACTGTGTGCCGGTGGGCACAAAACAATATTTTGGGGAGTTCCCACAACACTACATTTTTCACACCCTCACTGCATATCGTGCACACACTCATGACAAGAAACTCTCGTTTCGACATGTGCACGGTTTTACTGAACTGAATTGGTGCGGGCAAAAGAGCCGCAAGCTACCCTTGTCCCATGCCTGTGACACAACTGTGTCGATATTTCCTCCCCGTGGAGGAGTTCGAATTTTACATGCTTGGAGGCATACCTGTCAGGTCTCTCATTGAGGGCGTTTCTACGTCCTATACACGATTAACAGATGTGTGGTCAAGAATAGAACCGGCGGAACACGTGCCGGCAAGAACACCTAGCTCCAGCTTGACCGCGAGCGAGGGAGAACTCACCTCTTTAGAACATGCAAATTTGATACGAAGAGCTGTTAGGGGCGTTGATGAGTTGAGGGGGATAGCTTGGGAGCATGATCGGCGGTTGACTGAAGTAGCACAGGGGATCCGAACCCTGCTAGTTAGGGAGGAGCATTCCCGTTCACGCTCAAGGGTGCGGCGTGGGGCCGAGCAGTGAGGGCACTGCTTTTGGCAAGTTTGGGGATGTTGGTGGTTGTAAATAGTTATCATTTGCACTGCATATTTCTTTTAAATTTTTGTATATATGTTTTCTTTTTCTTTTGCATGTTTAAATTTTGCATTGCATCTTTATAAAAAAATCATAAAAATTGAAAAAAAAATTGAAAAAAAATATATAAAGTATAAAAATCAAATAAAAACTGAAAAATTTGAAAAATTATAAAAATTGAAAAATTCAATTTTGGCCATAATTGACTTGAGTTTGACAAGAAGGTTAACTAGCTAGGAAAAACAAGATCCTAGACTTAGTAAATTAAAAACCCTAAAAATAATCTTTCTTAAAATTTAACGGTAGAAAATTTATGTCTTTGTGGTTTACTTAGAAATAGGTAAATTTTGAGTTCACTTCTTGGGCTAAGTCAAAAATAAGGAAGAGTATTTATGTTTTTATTAAAGTGTAAGTCTGAAAGATAATCCCTAAGCTTAAGTCTAAATTCTGAAAATATATACCCTACAATTTGCATAAACACGAATCTTGAAACTTGGAATAGTAGAGGAGACCTTGAAATGCTCTTGGCTAAAGTCCTTAGTATGAAGGAAAATAAAATAAAAATACAAGTGTGAATAAAGGGATAAAAAAAATGAACACTGGTTTTTGTAATTACTTAAGGGTGCATAAAATAAAAAATATATAGCGAGGGTGCTTATCACCTAGTGCCTTAGACCAACTCGTTTGGGAGTCACTGCTAAAGCCTTAGGTATTACAAGACGAGGAATTACGTCTTAATGTGCAAACACATTTTGTAATCGGTCGTTGGTATCTTGAGAAGTATTAACGGTCGCATGAAGAATGTGTGAGCAATTTCATCTAAAAATTCACCAACTAAAAGTACTTTGGACGATGGACAAGAGTATAATAGCTTGAATTGAATTTCCAAGTTTAGTGGTGATACACACACACGTAGGGGTATATGATTGGGGTTTGGATGAGAGATATGAATGAAAAATAGGACTTATATCTTTAGTGGAGATGATAAAAATTCCTAAGTTGAGATGGAACCATAGAAGAAAAACTCAAAAGATGTTAAAAGTTAAGTAAATTTACATAACATATACGATCTTAAGTTAAATGATAAGGAAGCGTGAAAAATACGGGTTGATGATTTCTGAGTCGTAGATAATAGAATTTCTTGTTAGAAAATCGAATTGGAGAATAAAGCTCAATAGGCCGAATTGATACGATTTTGTGGATAGTATCCGCTGAAAACCCTCAGGAGACAACACTCCTCCTACTAGGGACACCTAGAGATTTAACGGCTTGTTGCACGAGCTCAGTGCAATAACGTTTCCCAGCGAAAGTGAGGTTAGGTTTTTTCGAGAATAAACTAGTTTTGCTCGAGGATGAGCAAAAGATAAGTTTGGGGGTATTTGTTCATATCATAATTTTGCATTATTATATTCCCTATTCTTATTCATTTTATAAATAAACAGGTGCTTTTGATCCATATCTGCTACATAGTTGCAGGTTACAGGTTCTCGGAACAAAACGGTGAAAATGATGAAAAGACGTTACAAAAATGAGACTACGAACAACAAATAAAGAATCTTTATCATGACTACAATTTGAAGAACAAACGAAGATCAATGAACAAGTTCACAAAGTACAAAGGCAGCGCAAAGATTCAAGACTTCAACACGAAGCGAACGGTAAAAGTCCACCATATTCTACACTGTGGAAATCTGGAAGAAACTAAAAGACATTCTGAAGAACCAAGTGAAGAAAAGCCAAGTAAAAAGCAACATGAAAATTACCAGAGAAACAGAAGCCAAAGAGCCTCCAAGATGGCCGCGGATCCGCGGCCAAACAGGGCTTTTGGCCGCGGTTCCACGGCCATGATAAGCACGTGTCGGTGCATTTTTTGACGGTGGCGGCGGTGCGTTGACCAGGCTTCTCAGGGTAGTTTTGTAAATGTAGATAGGGATTAGATGTAAACCCTAGGGTTTCTATAATCTATAAATAGGAATCCTAAAGCTCTTTTTGGAGTATGCCTCTTCCTATGCTTCTTTTTATTTATCAAATTCAGAATTTTAATTCTTGTAATATTTGAAGTGTGCATCAAATAAAAAGTAATTCTTTCTTTTCAATGCCTTAGTTTAATTTCTTTTCTGCCCTAGTATAGATTTTATTCATCCGCCCTACTTATAAATTTTATTTATTTGCCGTAGTTTAGTTAATTAGGTTATTGAATTAAAATCATAAAAATAAACTCTTTTATCAATTCCCTAATGAGTGAGTAGTCCCACACTTGTTAGGGTTAGGAATGGGAAAGGTTTGAGAGATGAAAATCTCTCACCTCTTTCTTGCCCGATATACATTTTAAATAGGACTCCATGCATACATACACACACCGCTCACTACGGCACCCTATCCCATGAGGTAGCGGTGATACCGTAGTTAAAGTCCGGTTGTGTATGTTTTCCATGGAGGTTAGGGTAAGAATTAAGGAAGAACGGACAAGGACCTAGAGGAAGAAACCTAGTTTCTTCCCGATGGTACTAATCCACTTTGTTAATTATTACCTTAACACCTAAATAGATCTTAATTAGGGCATAGAAAGCGGTGAGAAATATTGAATTTCCAAACTTAACCTAAACCTAACCTTAGCAAGATTTTAATCCTAATCAAACTCATTTTAGTTTTTAGTGATAATCAATCCAACCCCAATTGGAATTAACTCGTTAGAACAAATAGAAAATACACAAAATCCCTGTTGACCGACCCGTACTCAACTGGCTAGCTACCAAGCGACACCGTTCTTGATTGTGGTTAATATTCTTTGATTCATCTTTTAAAAGCAAGCATGCATAAAATCTCCCAACCAATCACAACACAAGAAATAAATGACATGGTAAGAAATGCATGAAAGCAAAGCATGGAATGTAAAGAGCAAGAATGTAAAGCAAGTAAATAAATTGCAAGAAAGTAAAGCAAGATAAAGAGAACTAGGAACCAAAGAGCCCATAACAAACCATGGATTCAATAGCCCAATCTTAAACCTGTAAGCTCAATGAAGAGGTTGCAAGATCAAGAGAAAGCTAAGAATCCAAGGCTAATGAAGGCACAAAAGAGAGCTTTATTAAACTTCAAAGTAACGATATAACCATTGAGTGCAATAACCAAAGCTTAAACTTGCAAGATCAATTAAGAGGTTGCAAGATTAAGTTAAGTCAAAGAACTCAAGGGGTTAGCTATGTACAAGAGAACAAAAGAGTTGTGAATGAAGAATGAAACAATGCAAGCACAATCCAAGACCCCCCTCCCTTGCTCACTGGTTCTGCTTTTATAGGCACCAAAGCAAAATAAGCAAACAATAAATCTAAGACTATGTGGCAGCAAGGGAGGGCCTATACAAAACTGGGGGCTATTGGGCAGTGTACGGCCGGCCTCCTCGGCTAAAGTAGGAAAGTGCTCGGCCAAAATCCGTGGTCTTAGGCTCATATTGGAAGTGTGGTCATGTGTGCTCCCATTTATCACATTGGTGCTGCTAGATTTCTCTGATTTAACCTGGTGTGCACCCTTGGATATGGAGCAAAATTTGATGCAACACATCACATCATTACTTTATGCATTAACTACCCATCACTTCTCATGCCCACTTGTGCCATGATTCACGGCAACCGTATCGTGGTCCATGTAAAGAGCATGTGTGCACTTATATTGTGTTGGACCAAAATAGTGTGCACACATTTTATTTGCAAAATCTCTTTGGATATCGGTCGGTTTCCAGTTCTAGTTGCAGTGTCGGCTCACAAATGATATATCCATGATTTTAAGTATATTTCCAGTATTTTGGCACGGATACTTGTAATCTGTATTCCTAAGCAGACACTGGTTAATAGTACCGTTATATAACAAAATAGATAATGAATGAGCGGTTTTAAAATGCAGTTTTCTGTGATTAACAAATACCCCCAAACTTATCTTTTGCTCGTCCCAAGCAAAACAAAATCCTAGCCTCACTTTCGCAGGGAACGCGATTGCACTGAGCTCGTGCAACAAGCCGTTAAACCTCTAGGTGTCCCTAGTAGGAGCAGTGTTGTCTCCTAAGGGTTTTCAGCGGATACTATCCACAAAATCCCATCAAACTAGTTTCATAAGTTAACGTAGATTCTACTCCTACAGTTTAGTATCTAGGTTAGAAATTCTATTATTCTAAGTTTAGAAATATCCAACCCTTATTTTTTACGCCTCATGTTTATTCAACCCCAGATCCTATACGTTTTACAGTTTAAAAAGATCTCGATATCTCCTGAGTTTTCCTTCTAAAGTGCGGTCTCAAATCAGGGATTTTTATCATCTTTATGAAAAACATAAGTCTATTCTTGATTTCTATCTTTCCTCCAAATATCGATTGTATACCCCTACGTGTGTGTAAATTTTCACCCTTACACTTAAGAATTCAATTCAAGTTATAGTACTCTTTCCCTAATGCCTAATACTACTTCTTTTCATTAACGATGGACGGTGTTGCCCACACACCTTTCATGCGACTATTAATGCTTCTTAAGACACTAACGACCGATTACTGAATGTGTGAGCTTCAAAGTGTAAATAGCAGTTTCCAGGTCTTGACTTTATTTATTTATTTATTTTTCTTTTCTTTATTTATTTTTCAAGACCGGATATAATTTTTAATGATGCTCTTTTGGTTTTTAGTTTTAATTACCGTTTTTTCTTTCATACTGAGATTTCAGGCAAGAGTATTTCTAGGTATCCTCTACTATCCCAAGTTTCAAGGTGCGTGTATGTGCAGTTTGTAGGGTATATACTTTCTAAATTTGAACTCAAGAATATGACCTATTTTTCAGACTTATCCTTTAGTAAAGCTTTCAATACTTTCCCTTTATCTCGATTTAACTAAAGAACTGAACTCAAGATTACCTACTTCTATAAAAAAAACTGTAAGGACGTATAATTACCAAGGTTAAACAGCATGAGGGTTATTTTTAGGGTTTTCAATTCCTAAGCCTAGGATTTAGTTATTTCTAACGTATCAACTAAACTTTTGGAATAAAAATCTAAGTTACCTTATTAGCTAACTTGACGATAAAGTTTTTATATTTTTTTGGAAAATTTTCGATTTTTATGGGTTTTTAAATAAGAATGCAAATGCAGAATATACAAAATGAATGCGAAGGTAGAAAGCTTATCGAGCACACCCCCAAATTTAAACTTGACAGTGCCCTCACTGTCAGGCTATACCAAGAGGGCCAAAATTGCCAGTGCTCCCTAAGAGCAATATATACGAAGCAAACTAATAATATATACACAAAAAGTTTCCCCCCAAAACTTAAGTGAAACAGTGCTTCCACCGTTTAAGCGGTGAAGTTCAGAGTTAGAGGGGGAAAGAACAGAATTAATCTATACAAGGCTTCACATAGGCCAAAAGTTAGCACCAACTATTCAAAAAATTTATCTCTATAATGTGCAGGTTGGTGAAAGAATACTGCGAGGAAAGAAATGGAGAATACGCGAGACCGTATAGAGATAGAAGCGGAATACGGTCTCGGTATATGAGAAGAAGAATGGTGGAAGGGAAAAAGAAATAGTGTACAGACTTGAGGGTAAAACTGGAGTGAATAAAT
The DNA here is from genome assembly GCA_030015575.1 of Agapanthus africanus. Lineage (NCBI taxonomy): Eukaryota > Viridiplantae > Streptophyta > Magnoliopsida > Asparagales > Amaryllidaceae > Agapanthus > Agapanthus africanus. Next base: position 124,921,708 of record CM057343.1, read on the forward strand.
TAGCACAATTTGTAATGACCGATGTGTAAAAAGCGATTGTGCTAATCTATAAACCCGTCGAGAGATGGGGTCAAATCCCTCAAGATTCGTGAGAAAACATGGGTACGCCGAACTTGGTAAACTAGACACAAGAAATGAAAGTGATACGGTGTCTTGCAAGGTCGGAACTATGGAAAGGATGGAGGGAAGTGATCGAGGAGGGGTATCAGGTAAAGATTCAGGAGGGTGTACATAGTCAATGAAAGCGATAGGATGAATTGGAAAATCCGACTCATCAAGAAAAACTGGTTCATCCTCAAAAATATCCCCAAAATTCTCCTCAATGTTAAGCTCATCCATGCATTTATCATCAATATCAAGACGCATATGAAATTCAGGAAAAATAGTTAATGACTCGGGATAATGAATTAGAGAGAAAAACTCATCTAAATCTATGGGTTCATCATCCAAAATATCGCCAGCGTCAATATCCTCAATCAAGTGAAAATCAATATTCTCAGACACCTCATCAAAAGCATGGATTTCAATCAATTCTGGTTTTAGAGTGGATGTGTAGAGATCAAAATGATTGGGATTGGTTTCACTTGACAGGGTCCCTTCACAATCTAGTAAATCAAACACTACAAAGTCGTACAACTCATCAAACGTTCTATCTTCAATTAGTAAATCATTTAGGACACATGATAGAAATTCAAAACCAGAGTTGTGGGATTCAATTTGCAATAGGTATGTTTGATTTGGAAGGGTGTACAGCTCACTCTCTCCACTCAAATTCTTAACCTGTCCTACCGCCTCATCATACATTGGAAAATGTGGAGCTAGTTGGAAACTAGCTACCCAGTCACTATGTTGTATGAGGGCGGCCATGGACGCATTCAAATCCATCATCTGTTGGTACGATGCTACCAGGAAGTCTTCTAACGACTGTTCCAGACTAGACATGGGTTGTGAAGGAGTTTCAGTAAAGAATTCAAAGTTGTTTGGATACTGGAAACTACCAAATGGTTGTGTAGAAGGAATGTCTAGGGAAGGAGTAAAAGTCCGGTAGGACTGGTAGGATTGAATGGCTGGACAGGGTGATGATCAACGTCATGATAATAAGGTGAATGAAATTGTTGATCAAAAGAATTTGCAGTAGTGAAAGGAGTGAAAGATCGGCTACGAGATTGTTCAATACGTTCAGCAATAGACATGGGTTTCGGAGTTACAACAGAACTTTCAAAAGGGGTATCAACGTAAGAAGGTGGTGAAGGTTGAAATGGTTGATACAAGGTGGATTGCAGAGTCCAATTGTTCTTCCTAGACGCGTCTATCCGATCTTTCAAAGAAATTTTGGGTATGGATGGATTGTTCGAAGTTTGACCAAAGCAATAACCATAAGAAGTAATGTTTGGTTGTGGGTACCAAAGTTCGGAAAGAGTTTTTCTGGGTGGGGTACCCATGATATGAAGAGAAGAAGAAGAAGAAGAAGAGAAAAGGAGGGAAAAAGAATGTGTTTTTCTTTTATGTTAGTTATTAACAAAAGAATGAAATATACACACAAAAAGAGTCTGGATAAAAACAATCCCGACACAAAAATACCACGCACCTAATCGGTCTAGGGTCCACCTAGGTCAACTAGACCTGCTCAGAACTTGATTGTCAAAGTAAAACTGTGTCGAGAAACGGGCTCAAAATATAATGATCACGAGGCCAGGTAAGTGCAGAGATAAGAGGAGGTTTTCCAACGTTTTCGCGAAGGTCCTTGATTAGATAACCATTTCTCTTTTGGCGGTTTCGTCGTGAACACTTTCATAGGCACCCGGTAAACGATATACCGTTAAGCGGTGTTCTAAACACAGTTAACTTCTCCTAATGAGCGTGAAGTCCTTGAGGCAAAAAGTCTAGTTTCTTTTAAAACTTTGTGCGGGTAGACGTTATGCTCAATTTCGTGATTTGTGGGCCATGGAAAAGGTGATGAAATCCTTTACTGTATGTTGTGGGGTTCGCTTGCCCTTAAGTCCGTATTAATGTATGCAATGCGCAATTCAATAAAAATTATTCAAAGACTCAAACAATCGTTTTTACTTTAAGCACGGCACTGCAACAAATACGGGTTAGTCAATTTTTGGCGTTTGAAAAAGAACTTGCAAAGAATCCTGCAAAGATATTATAGTGGATGCGTCAGAATTAAGAAGAAGGTGTTAGTAAAGTACGTACCGATAAATTTTCGTGTTATGAAACCCCTGTTGAAGTTAAATCTGAATAGCTTGAAAAGTTCACTTGCACGGGTCAAACTAGCTGGATCATTGGAACTGTACTTCGCAATCACCTTAACCTTGAATGTACACTTTGCTCCCCACGATCACAGTTCGCAAATCCGCAAAAATCTGAAATGTCGCAAAAACGGATTTAAGTACGGAAAAGCGATATGAATGCCCAAATTTCTGCACACTAAAAATTATAAAAAACTAACAATAAAAATGATACAAAAACAGAACACTGGAGCACAAGACAAAATTTGGGAGCAAAATGAGGAGAATAGGCCGGCGAGCTCGGACTTGGAGGTGATGTCGCCGGTTTTTCCATGGAGATAGGGCTCCAAATTTCTTCTGCTGTCTCAATGTTCTATTCGTGCCTTACTGGTATTGTTTATCTCTTTAGTTGAGATCCAGAGTGCTAGCAGGTCAGAATCCCAGTGAGCAAAAAGTGTTAGCAATGTTAGTTTTTCTTTTGGTTTTGAAATTTTTGAAATTTTTAGTTTGTTTTTTAGAAAAGTGTTAGATGGATATTAGCAAGATTAACCCGAAATAAAAAAAATTAAAAATGTTACCGTCTCCCCGGCAATGGAACCATTTGATTGCACGCTTTTGGCGTGTCCTGTATTTGAAGTTCTAAAGTTAACCGCAATCAGGATGGTGTCGCTTTACAGCTAGCCGCGATGAGTACGGGTCGATCCATAGGGTGACGGAGCGTTTTAAGTTCTTGTTTTCATGAGTTAATGTGCGAGGCGGATTGTTCTTATCTACCCTATGTTTATGCATACACAAGTATAAATTGTTAGGAATAGAAAAGATAGTGTAAGCTAGTAGATTCCGTACTCAATTCTTTGAGCCGAACTTAACAAATGAAGCTAGAGCAATCAGCAACAACATGGATTTGGGTGCTTAAGCACGGTATTAGTGAAATCCGGCTTATTGACCCTTGTCCGTCCATTCTTGTCTCTTGCTTTCGCCTCCGACCAATCTGAACGCAACCGGTCGTGGTTAGGAAACACTGATACCTTGGTAGGGTAGGATGCCTAATGGAGTGCTTGCGTAAGGTTTGGGCAGAGTTTCAATTGGAAAATACGGGAAAAGGAAATGGGAAATGAAAACCCTAAGTTACAATATCGTATTCTTTTCCTAACAACACATATTCACAACCATTCACAATAACATACAAAAAGAGCAAAGAAAAGAGAAACAAAGAGAAGAAAAGAGCAACACAAGAATGTAAATGACATGGTAAGAAATGCATGAAAGCAAAGCATGGAATGTAAAGAGCAAGAATATAAAGAAAGTAAATAAATTGCAAGAAAGTTAAGCTTGATAAAGAGAACTAGGAACCAAAGAGCACATAACAAACCATGTATTCAATAGCTCAATCTTAAACGTGCAAACTCAATGAAGAGGTTGTAAGATCAAAAGAAAGCTAAGAATCCAAAGCTAATGAAGGCATAAAAGAGAGCTTTATTTAACTTCAAAGTAATGATACAACCCTTTAGTGCAATAACCAAAACTTAAACTTGCAAGTTTAATTCAGAGGTTGCAAGATCAAGTTAAGGCAATGAACTCAAGGGGTTAGCTATGTATAAGAGAACAAAAAAGAAAACAAAAGAGTTGTGAATGAAGAATGAAACAATGTAAACACAATCTAAGACCCCCCCTCCCTTGCTCACTGGTTCTGATTTTATAGGAACCAAAGCAAAATAAACAAACAATAAAACTAAGACTACGTGGCAGCAAGGGAGGGCCTGTACAAAACTGGGGGCTATTGGGCAGTGTAGGGCCGGCCTCCTCGGCCAAAGTAGGAAAGTGCTCGGCCAAAATACGAGGTCTTAGGCTCGTATTGGAAGTGTTGTCATGTGTGCTCCCATATATCACATTGGTGCTGCTAGATTTCTCTGATTTAACCTGGTCTGCACCCTTGGATATGGAGGGAAACTTGATGCAACACATCACATCACTACTTTATTTATTAACCACCCATCACTTCTCATGCCATGATTCATGGCAGCCCCATCATCGTCCATGTGCCAAAGAGCATGTGTGCATTTGCATTTTGTTTGACCAAAATAGTGTACACATTTTATTTGCAAAATCTTTTTGGATAACGGTTGGTTTCTAGTTCTGGTTGCAGTGTTGGCTCACAAATGATATATCCGTGATTCTAAGTATATTTCTAGTATTTTGTCACGGATACCGGTAATCTGTATTATTGAGCAGACACTGGTTAATAGTACCGATATATAACAAAATAGATAAAGAATGAGCGGTATTAAAATATTGTTTTCTGTGATGAACAATGGCTCTCACTGCTTTTTATCAAATCTTCCTTCAAACCCTAAAAGGTAAGACCAGCCGGGATTAATTACACCGTACAAGTTCGCTAACCGGTCAGCCAGGCCAGTATCGGTAATTTGAGAGAGGTTCCATATGCTTTCGCACGGACCTAATTAAAATAAATCTCATTTTCCCAGAGGCATAACTCCATTGATACCTTTCTAGACACCTGATGGGTTGGCTAATTGTATAGTGAAAAAATATCCCAGGAGTAACTCTTATTCGTAGCGGGTATCAGGATCCAACTATCTCATAGAACGTATGCAATCTCATTGCAAATTTCAACACTTGAAATTTTCCCCTAACGTCTATGATCTTGGCGGAGGCCAACAAACCATAGGACACTAGTCAAGTTCAACACGTACATTTCTTGATTGAATTAAACCCACACGCACGACCCTTGATGGAGGCTAACAAAGTCGCACGACTACCCTAATCCAATCGCATCACATGGTAGCAAATAAGTTCTAATCAGCTACCGCACACTACGCCTTGACGGAGGCCAACAAATGCAGCACGAATACTAAATAGTACCTATCTGAAATGACGGAGGGTTACGACAGGTTTTTAAGAAATCCTTTTGTGTAATGAACTTGATATCGTTTCAAAATCTTGTGATTTTGAAAAGGAGTGTTTTTGAGGCTTTTACTATTTTCGCTAAAGAGGACACTAACGGTAAAGGGATCTCGGCTCTTTCCTCATCGAATGAGGTGCTGGATATTCTACAAGGAATACCACTTTGCAAAGCAAAAACTAAAAATCAATCAAAAACAAAACCGTATTGGTTGTAGCATCTGCTAGTTTCGCTAAAGAGGTCACTCCCGGTGAATTGATCTCGGCTCTTTCCTTATCGAATAAGGTGCTGGATATTCTACAATGAATACCACTATGCAAAGCAAGAACTATAGCTACCATTAAAAATTTGATTTCACAACATCTTTAGGTTTCTTTGTTTTTCATTAATCACATTAATGAAGTCCCATCATCTATGCTTCCTAAGCATCACAGATAAAGAAACGAAAATGCAACGTACGCTTATGCCATCCGCATTTGCCTCTTTGTCCCGTTATACACCGTTAGGTTACTTAACTAACGACATAGCGGGGCAGGACTAGCACGGATGCAAAACATAAGAAACGTCTATTATATATCATATATATAATAATAAAACATTCAACTCAATCAGTAATATGATCTCATCACAGAACATTGCAGCAGAAGTCAACATATGAAATATTGGATATACTAGGATTTCCGCCTTTTAAATTATGCCAGTAAATAAACACGGATTCCACGATCGTGATGAATAGCCAAACCCACATCCCTATACCCCTACGAGAGTGGCAAGTAACCCTGCAAATTCTAGGGTTAGGAGACCCGGTCTCGACTCCTCGAGATGGTCTCCTACTGGACCCTAGAACCTGGTTACTTGTGCTCCCCACCTTGGGTCTATCCTAATGCGGAAAAGTAAACAATATACATCAATGGTCACATCATCCTCAATCCGGAAGTGCCCCAATAAAAGAATATTACATACAATGAATTTTACATGAATGAAAAGAAAAACTCTCATCTCATATAAAACCCCCAGCCATTCTATCACGATGATCCAATATATCATATCACAGTAACACATTACAACACATGTCATCAACGTAAGTAAATATGCGTATCCTAATTGTCGTTGTTGTATAGCAACGAAACCGGTGATGCACCACATATTACATTTATGGTCGCAGAATATAACTATGAATTATAATAAATAGAATCCGCAATCATCCTTAGACATCATAAACCCGAAATATCACATACTTCGGATTACATGCCCAACACATCAAATCCCTTAGACATCATAAACCTGGAATATCACATATTCCGAATTTCATGCCTAACTATATAAACCCTGCATTTTAGTCTCGTTTTTGAAAACCCTTTTCAATTATTAGTCGGGTAATTCAATAGGATTCCCGACAACATGATCGAATGCGCGTTGGAAACATTAGTAGATGGCCAAACCCTCGATGCCGTCGACGAAGTGCACTTAGGCGGAACACGGTGGCCGCGAGCACCCAAACGGATGCTTTCGGCAACGGGGTTCTCTTATAGTCACTTGGTCGGGGCTATAGGGCGTGGCTATCTAGTAATGTTACCCGGCGAGTATCCGCGTACACTACGCGATTACGACGAAGTTTTGATCCAAATCGAAACTTCGTGGCAACTGATTGATTGAGTGTTTGCGTGTTTTTTTTTAAATTAAGAATATACCGTAATCAAGACGGTGTCGCTTGGTAGCTAGCCGGTTGACTACGAGTCGATCCACAGGGAAATGGTGTTCTTTCTTTAAGTTCTAACGAGTTATGTCATATTTTTGGTAGGTTTTGTTTTAAGATCTAAGAATGAGATTAAATTGATTTAAAGGCTTGCTAGGGTTAGGATTAGATTAGTTCGAAATAAGGATTCTTCTCACTTCTATCAGTACCCTAGTTAAGACTATAGGTGTTAGGGTAATAGTCAACAACGGAGATTAGCACGACTAGGAAGAAACTCAGTTTCTTCCTTCTGGTCCTTGTCCGTCCTTTCTTAACTCTTAGCCCTAACCACTAGTTAATTCAACCACAACCGGTCTAACTAGGGATTCACCGCTATCATTTAGGATAGGGTGCCGTAGTGAGCGGAGTGTGGTTGGTTTAAATAGAGTCCATATTATAAAAATTATATGGGCAAAGAAAGGAGTGAGAGAGATTTCCTTCTCTCAAGCCTTCCCTATCCTAACCCAAACAAAGGAGAAATTACTCACTCATTATGTAAGTTACGATAAAATTCATTTTTATAATTTTATTTTAATAACCTAATTTGCTGATAATAAAAGAAAGATAATAAAATTGCAGAAATTAATTTCAGATAAAAAATGCAAGATAGAAAAAAGACTTACTTTATTGATACCTCTTCAACGATTATAAGGAAATAAAATTTTAGATCTAGAAAAAATAAAAAGAGGCATCCTCCAAAGAGGCACACCAAAAAAGGCACGACAAAAGAGGCACCACAAAAGAGACATCCAAATTAGGCTTTCCGCTTTTCTATTCATTGATAGGAGAAACCCTAGGTTTACATCTGATCCATATTTGAATTTACAGAACTATCCTAAGAAAGCCGCGGTCAAAGCACCGACACCCACCGACACGTGCATTGCATGGCCGCGGTTCCGAGGCAGAATGCCATGTTTGGCCGCGGTTCCGTGGCCATATAGTGGGGTCTTGAGTCCAACATCTCAGGGCTGCTTCATGTTGCTATTTCCTTCTGTTTTCTTCACTTGGTTCCTCAGAATCTTTTCTACTTTCTTCCATATTTCCACAGTGCAAATTGTTGTGGACTTTTTGCTGTGAGCTTCGCGTTGAAGTCTTTAATCCTGTGTTGCCCTTGTACTTTGTGCATTGAACTGTCTTCTGATCTTCATTTGTTTGTTCCTTAAACTGGTAGGCGGCATCATACGGATTCATCTATTGTTGGTCGTAGTCTCACATTTGTAGTGTCTTTTTCATGAATTTCACTGTAATGACCTGAGAACCTGTAACCTGCAACTATTTAGCAGACATGGATCAAAAGCACCTATTTATTTGTAATATGATTAAGAATGGGCGATATAATAATGCAAAATTCTGATATGAACAGCAACCGATGATCCGAGACTAAATTGCTAGATTTATAAGATATAATCCAGTTTTAACAAAACTCATAATTGTGGATTCCAAATATTGTATCACAAATCACATATAGCTAGGCGACGTTAAACATTTCGATCGAATCGACGAATTCTTAAAATTCCCAGAAAACTCAACACTTGAGCACAATTAAAAAATACGCAGAACATGCTACAGTACTTATAGACCAACCGTTGATGTGCCAACCCAAGCCTCACACTTGGCACCGTGGAACCGCCGCAAATACCACTATTTGGTCGCGGTTCCGCGGTCATGTAATCGAGTTAGGGTTTCGTTCTTCAAGAGGGTCCAGAGAATTACCTGCACAATTTTTTGAATATTTTTAATCCAAAAATTCCAACGTTTGGAAAAATTTCCATAGAGCATGGGAAATTAGGGTTTTCGGTGTTCGTTCGGACTTCTAACTTCGTCTAGACGACGTCTAATGCTCTAGCTTGGCTCTGATACCATGTTGGAATTTCTTAGCACATCTACTAGGGTTTCAAGGTGTATCAAGTATTCAATTTTAAAAATATAGTGTGCTAATGAACTCAAACTTAGAATCGAAATAGAGAATTAGGGTTTCACATCAAGTAAGTGTTAGTTATGTATATGCCCTAGATGCCATTATTGTACATATGATGTATATTATATTGGATGCTTGGATATATATAGAGAAGACTTTCTTACTCGATATGATAGTATGCTATCTGGTTGCTCTTTGTCTTAACATGTTGACTTGTATTGTATTACTGTCTTGCTGTTACATGTTGATAAAGCCCTTAGGATGTGTACTTGACTACTAGGACTATGATGGAGATCATACTATTAGGGCAAGGGTAGTCCATAAGTACATCCTATAATTGTTCCTTGTCCATGGTGTATCGAGACAGGGCATTGATACTCCAGAGTAGACTGGCGTATACGCTACTTGACCTATATGATGGGCGATGGATGATCCCATATCCATTGGTGTTTGATATCAAAGATGGTATACGGGTGCTCAGTGGAGACTGGGTACACTGAATGGACTCACCGAGAGCTCCTAGTTGGTATTATACTTATCGTCAGAAAGTAGTTCTCTGGTGACACTGGTACAGGTTAGTCCGTAGACCTGAGATCGTCATAGAGCCTTGTGTGATTCCCACTGTGCTTTGATTTCCATCTTACCACGTTCATGAGAACATGCAAAACGGTGGCTTTTGGGTACAGTCCCGAATCACATAGAGGCAATAAGCGATAGGAGGGGTTTCGTCTCTCCCGGTATTGGGGGTTGATGTTGCGCTGTGCTTGATTGGCAATAACTGGAAGTCTCTGGCCAGGGCTGATATGGAGATCTACTGGTAAGTGTTATCAGTAGTTTCTCGACCCGTTATGAGCCTCACATCGATACGACTTATCGGTTAGTGGGGTCTGACGTTTACCACCTCTAGACTGGATATGCGACATATCAAACGAAGAGATTGGACTCTACGGTAGAGTTTCTGATTGGATTCGCAAGAGTATGTACATGCTTTCTTGTTGATCTTCTGATCGCTCAATACCCAGATGGCCGTTACGTTTGGCAGACCGCTTGCGGCTTGTGGGTGTTTGATATGATCATCACCTACTGCCGGCATATTGACGAGTCTTTAGAGTCCTACACAGAGGTTTCCTGGTTCATGTGAAACGAAGTAGGAGCACATATGTGATATGTGCGGGACCGAGATTAATACGCGTATGTGATACCTCATTCTATTCTCGTGACTTCTGACATTGGTCGGTTATATGTGATATAGCAAGATTATCGGATCAAGTGTTGATTCAATAAGTTGTTGCATTTGATATTAGTCGGTTATATGCAATATAGCCGGATTATTAAATCAAGTTTGGATTTAATAATTTAATGTTGAATTATATATTTGATATATTAAATTTCATTAACTAATATTAGCTCACTTAAGCATTACTTTTTCTCACTTGATGATACATTAATATATATGTGATATATGTTAATTGTATTGTTTTATTTTGTTCACAAATAATATATATGTGATATATATCATTTTGACATGCTAGGTTACACATGCAATATGGATGTATGAGACTTATAAAATGCTAGGGTTAATGTTAGGGTTTATATTTATTATTATGTAATTCAAATAAAGTGGAATTTTTCACGGTTGATCTTTTGGATGAAGCTTGTAGAACATTGACTAAGTCCACCTCTTTTGTTTTTCTTAAGATATTTATTAACCTAACCTTTAACCCTTAGCCATGGTTTATTCTCTACATGGGTTAAGGCATGACATAACTCACCATGGTTGCATTTCTAACCTCATAAGTTTATTCATTCTTCACTTCATCTTCTTCTTCCTCATGAAAGCTTGCTAGCTTTTTCTATGTGATGAAAAATTGTGAGAAAAAGAAAACTAAATAGAGCCCATTTCCTACTTCATCATTCTCTAATATTAGCCATTTAGTTTAGGGTGTTTGCTTCACTAAACCCTAATTTAGTGAAGAGGTAGCATGAGCTTGAGTCTCCTCGACGTAGATCATCTTCTGTCTCGAAAACTTCGAGCAAGTTTGCATATTTCACCTTGTGGATCCTCTCAAGAGTTCGGGAGATCATTACTCACAGAGAAGGGACTTCTATATAGAGAATTTGAAGTGAATGATTGGTCTACAAAGGTAGTATTCCGCATTCACTTAGTTGTAAAGTTGTTTATATATCGTTTTCGTATGATTCTCTAGTTAAACATCCTAGGTTAGGGTTCTTTTAGCATGGCAAAATTTTAATTTGGCATGGACGATACCACCCGAAACCTTGCTGTCGTGCTTAGGAACCTTACAGTGGTATCAGAGCTTAGCTAGAGAATTAAATGGATTATGTAGGATTACGAAACCGAAACAACTCCGAAATATCCGATTTAAAATCCTAGTTTCTGTCGAATTTTTTAAGGAGTCAATTTTTTTTAAACAATTGCAGAATGTTGTATGAGATACAATATGAACACTGTATAAAATTCAACCATCCTCACCTTTTTTGGGCCGGCCACACTTGTTAAAAATCCGGTTAGATCGGCCAAGTAGTGGAGTTCAGGGTTCAATTTTTCACAGTGTTCCAGTCTTTGGGGTTTGGTATTTCAGGTGTTGCTAGTTTTTGCTAAATTTGCATGTGATGTTATATTTATGCATTGGCTATTCGGAGTGTTTCATATTCATAATTCTAGTTTTGTTTCGGGTTATTTAGACGGTGTTAAAAAGTTTGAACGGATATCAAATACCCACTTTAACCCTCGCTAGAAATTTTCCAAGAGTTGGATTTTTTTTCAAGTTAAAGAACATTCAAACATCATGCAACTAATGCGGTGGACCCTCTAGAAGAACGAAACCCTAACTCGATTCTGTGACCGTGGAACCGTGGTCAAACCTTAGAGTTTGCTGTATTTCTGCGGTGCTACAGGTGAGGCATTGGTTGACCCTTCTACGGCTGGTTCATTGGTACCGTAGCATGTACTGAGTATTTTTTAACTGCGCTCAAGTGTTGAGCTTTTTGGGAAATTTTGGGTGTTCATTGATTCGATCGGAAAGTTTAACATCGTCTAGCTTTTTCTGGAATGTAATACAATATGTGGAATTCATATAGTTAGGCATGAAATCCAAGATATGTGATATTTCGGGTTTATGATGTCTAAGGTGATTGTGGATTCCAAATGTTGTAGTTTGACATTTTCTTTTCTGCGACCGTAAATGTAATATGTGGTGTATCGCCGTTTTCGTTGCTATATGTCAACGACAATTGTGATACGCATATTTACTTATGTTGATGACATGTGATGTTATGTGTTGCTGTGATATGTTATATTGGATCGTCGTGTTTTGAATAGCCGGGGGTTTTATGTGAGATGAGAGTTTTTATTTTCATTCATGTAAAATTCATTGTATGTAATATTATTTTATTGGGGCACTTCCTGTAGGGTTCCTAGGCACGCTAATGAGGTCTCACAAGGCATCAACCATGTCAATTTCAAATTTTTCATGTGCCGAGAAACCCTAATACGGATCGTTAACTAGAATTTTAGGCAAAACTAGAAGCTAGTTAACAACTAAACTAAGTGAACGGAAATACAACCTTTGTAGATCCGGTCCTCCACCTCCATAGCTCCATGATGAAGTCTCCTTGCTGTCCAAATCGAATCCCGGGCTCTAGCGTCGGCTTCATCGGAGAAATGGACGGGCTAGGTCGTCGACTTCGATGCCGAAGATGATCAACGTCGAGGCATCACAAGATCAAGCTCCCACTTCACCAAGTCATGAAACTTGTGAAAAAAACACCCTATACTACATGGAAAGTGGTAGAGGATGAAGAAATAGGAAGTGGGTTCACTTTAGAATTGGATTTCTCACTCTTTTTCTAAAGTTGCCATTGATGGAGGCAAGCTTTCTTCATGTTGAAGAAGGAGAAGAAGAAGAAGAAGAAGAAGAAGATAATATGATAAGTATTTCCAAAATAAGAAATAATATGATACTTATAATAATGGTAACCTTAGTTAGGTGTAGAGAATAAACCATGGTTAGGTTGAATGGTTAGGTTAATAGAAACAAACAAAATGGTCAAACTTTCAACACTTCATGAAGTTTCATGAAAGAAACAAAATAAGCCACCATTTTATTTATCTTTCAAAATGAATGAATAAATAAATGAATAAGTAAATAAAAAAAACCCTAACCATTACATAACCATGGTTTAAACAAAACATACACCCAAACAATCATGTATCATCAAACAGGATACAATCAAATGCACAAAAGTATATCACATATACAATGTGCACATCAAGTGAGAAAATCCTTTTAAAGTGAACCAATACTAGTTAATGCAAAGTAATATATCAAATATATAATTATGCATTAAATCATTAAATCAACGCTTGATTTAACGATCCGGTCATATCGCATATGACCAACTAATATCCAATGTATCGACTTATCGAATCAATCCTTGATTCGATAACTAGGTTATATCGCATACAACCAATCGATACATTCATCGCGAGAATAGAATACGGTATCACATACACGCATTATTCTCGGTCCTGCACATTTCTCATATGCGCTCCTATTTCGTTTCGCTTGAGCCAGGAAACCTCTGTGTAGGACTCTAAAGACTCGTCAAAACGCCGGCAGCAGGTGATGATCATATCAAACACCCACAAGCCGCAAGCGGTCTGCTAAACGTAACGGCCACCCGGGTATTGAGCGATCAGAAGATCGACGAGCAAGCCCGCTCACACTCCTGTGAATCCAACCAGTAACACTTACCGTACAGTCCAGTCTGTTCGTCTGATATGTCGCATATCTCGCCTAGGGGTGGTAAACGCCAGACCCCAATAGCTTGATAAGCCATGCCGACGTAGGGTCCATAACATTCGAGAAACTACTGATAAATCTTACCAGTATATCACTGCAACCCTGGCCAGGGATTTCCTGTTATGGCCAGTCGTGCATAGCGCAACATCAACCCCCAATACCGGGAGAGACGAATCCCCTCCTATCGCTCATTGCCTCCATGTGAATCGGGACTGTACCCAAAAACCATCTTTTTGCACGACTCAGTAGAGTCATGGTAGGGTGGAAATCAAAGCACAGTGGGAGACACACAAGACTCTATGACGATCTCGGGTCAACAGACTAAGCTGTACCAGTGTCACCAGAGAAATGCCATCTGACATGAGGTATAATACCATCAGGGAGTTCTCGGCGAGTCCGTCCAGTGTACCCAGTCTCCACTGAGCACCCGTATATCATCTCTGATATCAAACACCAATGGATATGGGATCATCCATCGTCCATCTGTATGGTTCGAGAAGGTATACGCTAGTCTACTCTGGTATATCGATGCCCCATCTCGATACACCCACGACTAGGGACCTTGAAGGATGTACTTATGGACTACCATGTCCCCACTAGTATGATCGGCATCATAGTCCAGGTAGTCAAGTACACATCCTAAGGGCTTTACCAACATGTAACAGAGAGACAATCAGTATACACGTTAAGGTAAAGTGTAACCAGATAGCATACTATCATGTCGAGCAAGAAAGTCCTCCCTATATATGTCCAAGCATCCACTACAATATACATCCTATGTGTAGTAATGGCCTCTAGGGCATACATATAACTAACAATCTCCCACTTGCACTAGGGCCATCTGATAGCAGTGGTTGAAGTATCTCATAATCAACCATCCCATAATAGTTTCTCTCTGGGAAAAGGCCTTTGTGAGTGGATCCGCTGTGTTGTCCTATGAGCCTACTCTCCTAACCTCGATCACTCTGGAGATCAACCATCTCCATGATCAGTTGATACTTCCTTAGAATATGTCTGGATCACTGATGGGACGGATGTTCCTTGGCATAAGCCACAACTCCATTGTCACACAATGGGAGGAACTAAGTTCATCTCATGAACCAATATACACCCAGACTTCCTCTTTGGTAGCATCTTTAGTAGCGATGTATCTTGCCTTTAATCGTCTAGTATGCCATGGTATCTAACTTGGAACTCTTCCAACATACCGTCCCTTTACTGAGGGTAAAGACAATGCCTGTGACTGACATTCAGTCGTCCTTATCACTCTGGAACTTTTCCAGTGATTCTCCCTTGGATCAATTGATACCATCTCACTTCAAGTAGTGAGAATCCTAACATCCATTTAGATCTATCTCATAGATCCAAAACCCAGGATTTAATAGGTATCACTTTGATCCTATGTGGAGAATCATTGTGATAAGTGGAGATTGATCGAGCGTAGCATAGGAAACTCCTTCCCTATCAAGAGATGTCATCCACGTACTCTGCGAGGATCGCCACCATACTCCCTACTACCTTTTTGTATATAAAAGGTTCATCTACTATTTTGATGAAGTCAAACTATTTGACTAACCCATCAAAACAGATGTTCCAACTCCGCGATGCCTGCTTTATCACATAAAACATCTTGTACACGTTTCCACTGCTCCCACTATTTACGAAGCCCTCTGGCTGTGTACTTATAGGCGCCCTCTTCTAAAACATCATTTTAGAAAAGCAGTCATGACACCCAACCGCCAGATATCGTAGTCATGGTATGTAGCCGCGGCAAGTAGGATCTGGATGGACTTAAGCATAGGCACTGGAAAAGGTTTCATCATTATCCACGCCTGGTCGATGACGAAAACCTTTAACAAGTCTAGCTTTGAAAGTCTCAACTTTTCCATCTACACCAAGTAATCTTCTCAAGATATACTTGCTCCTGATGGGGATTTAACCCTTCAGATATAGCAACTAAAGTCCATACTTTGTTGGTGTATAAGGATTCCATCTCAGATCGCTAAACATCCAGCCATTCTTACAGAGTCTCACTCTTGATGGCCAGCTCGAAACTAGTTGGGTCATCATCTCATGATGCAATCCTCGCTCCCACTGTCATAGAGAAACCGAAGTATCTCTCAGGTGGGTGAGGAACCCTACTGGATCGGCGGAGAGGCTGAGGTTCGTTGGTAACTATTGAATCCTTCGGTTCTACCAAATCATGAGCTGCAGTTTGTATAGCTGGAACATTTCCAGTCCTCCATAACAGATCTTGCCTCGAGCTTGTCCGGATGTTGCTTTTCAGACATAGGCTGGACAACCCCAAATCTTAACTAACTTAAGATATGGGCTCTTCCCTTTCCATATCACATATGAAGTGGTAGGCACTGATTTGATTCGAACCTAATTCAATAGGTCTGCAGCTTCTCAAGTGCATAACCCCCAAAAGGAAATAGGTAACTCAGTAGTACTCATCATAGAGCACACCATATCATATAGGGTGTGATTGCTCCGCCCCGATATACCATCGTGCTATGGTGTATTCGGAGGAGTAATGCTGAGAGAGAATCTCATTCTCCTTTAGAATAAACCAGGAATTCCGTGCTCAAGTATTCTCCTCCTTGATCATATCAAAGGACATAATACTTATACCCGTATTGGTTCTCTACTTCTAACTTATATTCTGTGAATACCTCAAAAGGTTCTGACTTGTGTTTCAACAGGAACATATGTCTGAATCTTGAGAGATTATCAGAGAACGTAATGAAGTATAAAGAACCAGTCCTGGCATGTGTAGACAGGAGACCTTACATACATCAACATGTATCAATCCCAAGAGTTTACTAACTCTTTCTCTTTTTCCAGTAAACGGAGCTGTGGTCATCTTATCTTTGTGACATGACCGGCAAGTTTTCACAAGATGTAAATTCAAACAGATTTAAATATGCATCTATATGTAACTTCAGCTAGTCGGGTCGCATTGATATGACCTAGTCTACAATACCTCAAGAAGGATTTGTTCATTTCTGAACTCTTCCTCTTGTGTGTGTTCCGTATACTAAGAACTGTAGTTTGATTTAGAACATCAATGCTTTTAGATAACGTGCCTGAACCGATCAACTTTTGATATAGGAAATGTTCAAAACATTATCTAACAATACAAAATTATATCATTTCTTTATCTAAATAAAGAGACTGATATGATTTTGTATATCAGGTTCGATATCTAATAACATTCGTTCAGAATCAATGTATTGGTAATACATGGTGACAGTAACCAACAGACTTGGCTGCAACTCTTGCCCCGTTTTCTGCCTCATGAAACTTATCACCCGTTCTTAGTTCTTTACCTATCTGTAGCCCATGTAACATATTACATATGCGGGATCCTGATCCGGTATCATATACCCAGGACGTAAAGGACACTGAGAAACAGTTCCATATAATGAACACACCCGAAGATGATGCATCAGCATGCACTTACTTCGTTTGGGCGGCACGGGAATTCTGGTAATCCCCAATTTCCTGCTCTGTCTTATAACAATTATAAGTTGGAGCGGGACCAACGTTCCCCAGCTCAGTATAACAAGCGGGTTCGGTCAAATATCCGTATTATTATCTTGATTAAGGCGTGATATGGTCGCTACCTGGAGAGAGAGAGAAGAAAACACTCTGCGTGCGCTCTTGCAAGATCAGATTGGTTATATATTTTATCTAATCAGGATGGCTCCCACTGTTTTTATCAAATCTTCCTTCAAACCTTAAAAGGAAAGACTAGCCGGGATTAATTACACACTACAAGTTCGCCAATCTTTCAGCCAGGCCAGTGTCGGTACTTTGAGGGAGGTCCCCCGTGCTTTCGCACGAACCTAATTAATGTAAACCTCGTTTTCCCAGAGGCGTAACCTCGTTGACACCTTTCTAGACACCTATTTGATCGGCTAATTGTAATGTGTAAAACTCTCCCAGGAGTAACAATTACTCGCAGCGGGTATCGGGATCCAACTATCTTATTGAAGGTATGCAATCTCATTGCAAATTTCAACACTTGAAATTCCCAATAATATTTTACCCCTAGCGTCTTATGACCTTGACGCAGGCCAACAAACTATAGTCCGCTAGTCAAGTTCAACCCGTCATTTCTTGATTGAATTAAACCCACCCGCACGACCCTTGACGCAGGCCAACAAAGTCGCACGACTATCCTAATCCAATCTGCATCATATGCATAAGCAGATAAATACTAGTTAGCTACCGCACACTACGTCTTGACGCAGGCCAACAAACGTAGCATGGATAATAACTACTACTTATTTGAAATGACGGAGGGCTACGACAGGTTTTTCTGAAAACCTATTGCGTAATGAACTTGATAACATCGTAGAATCAAATGATTTTAAATGGAGTGTTTTTGAGGCTTTTCTAGTTTTGCTAAAGGGGTCACTCCCGGTGAAGGGATCGTCGGCCCTTTCCTCGTCGAATGAGGTGCGGGATATATCATATATATCTGTGCAAAGCAGAAACTATAGAATCATTCAAAAGACAAACCGAGTGTGTAGCATCTGCCAGTTATTGCTAAAGGGGTCACTCCCGGTGAAGGGATCGTCGGCCCTTTCCTCATCGAATAAGGTGCAGGATATATCATATATACCGCTGTGCAAAGCAAGAACTGTAGCTACCTGTTTTATTTTTGAAATTCGATTCTACAACATCTTTAGGTTTCTTTTTCTTTCATTAATCATATTAATGAAGTCCCATCATTTAAGTACCTAAACATCACAGATAAATACGACGTACACTTATGCCATCTGCATTCGCCTCGATGTCCCCTCGTGCACCGTTAGGTTAGGTAACTAACGGCAGAGCGGGGCAGGGCTAGCGCGGGTGTAAAACATAAGTAACGCCTATATAATATATCATATATACTATATACTGTATCTATCACAGAACATCACATGATCACATCACAGATATCGCAGCAGAAGAAACATATGAAATATTGGATATACTAGGACGTCCGTGTTTTCAATACGAGCCAGTATAAAACACGGATTCCACGGTCGCGATGAATAGCCAAACCCACACCCCTAGACCCCTACGAGAGCGGCAAGCAACCCTACCAATTCTAGAGTTAGGAGACCCGGACTCGACTCCTCGAGATGGTCTCCCACTGGACTCCAGAACCCGGTTACTTATGCTCCCTTCCTTGGGTCCATCCTAGTGCGGAAAAGTAAATAATATACAAAAGGTGACATCTTCCGCAACCTGGAAGTGCCCCAATAAAAGAATATTACATACAAGTTTTTACATGAATGAAAATGAAAAAACACTCATCTCACATAAAACCCCCCGGCTATTCAAACACGACGATCCAATATAACATATCCAGCAACACATAACATCACATGTCATCAACGTAAGTAAATATGCGCATCCCAATTGTCGTTGACATATAGCAACGAAACCGGCGATATCACATATTACACTTACGGTCACAGAAAAGAAAGTGTAAAACTACAACAGTTGGAATCCGCAACCTGCATAGACATCGCATGCCTAATAAAATGAATTCCTTAGACATCGCATGCCTAACAGTTATAAACCCCATATTTCAGTCTCATTATCAAAAACACTTTTCTATATTAAGTCGGGAAATTCAACAAGATTCCCGACATCCTGATCGAATGCTCGTCGCAAACTTTAGTAGGCGGCCGCACCCCCGACGCCGTCGACGAAGTGCACCAAGGCGGAACACCGCTGCCGCGAGCACCCGAACGGATGCTTTCGGCGACGGGGTTCTCCTACAGTCACTTGGTCAGGGCTATGGGGTGAGGCTGTCTATCAAGTTTACCCGGCGAGTATCCGCGTACGCTACGTGATTGCGACGGACTTTTGATCATATCAAAATTCCGTGGCAACCGATCAAGTGAGACTAAAGTGCTATGTTTATAACATTCATTCGGTTATCTGATAACTACTTGTGGATTCCAAATATTGTATCACATTCCAGATAAATAGAAAATGTTAAACTTTCCGATCGAACAATCGAACACCTAAGTTTTCCCAAAACAGATCAACACATGAAATAAGTTTAAAAACATTCACTTCGTGCCTCAGTACCAACGGTCCAGCCGTAGAAGGGTCAAGCCAACGCCTCACATGTGGCATGTCGTACTGCTCCAAACCCTAAGGTTCAAAGGGCAGTTCAAGACGGTCACATAATCGAGTTAAGGATTGTTGTCTTCTAGAGGGTCCATCGCGTTACTTGCACTACTTAGAACGTCTTTAAACCACGGAAAAATCCAACACTTGGAAATTTCCCGACAGGGGAAAAGGTGGGTATTTATATCCGGTCGAACTTTTTAACATATTCTAAAATTATCCAGAAAACACATAGACAAAATTAGACAATCCGATCGAATAATCGAATCCCAAAACAACCCCAGAAAAACTCAACTGTTGAGTAAAATATAAAAATTTCCAGAAGACTCAGCACTTCAAGATAAGAATTACTGTGCAAGCCACGTTGTCTAACTCACCAAAATGGCCGTGGAACCACCGCGAAACCCAGGGTGGGGCCGCGGTTCCGCGGCGCTTTGGTCGAGTTAGCATCACGTGCTTCACAGTAACTCATAAAATTCCCTGCTGAATTTTTTGGCAATTTTTAATTCACAAAAATCCAAATTTTCAGAAAATTTCCAGAGAGCAATTTGAGTTAGGGTTTCGATGTTCGTTCGGATTTCAAACGTCGTCTACACATCGCCTAAGGCTCTAGGTAGGCTCTGATACAACTGTAGGGTTCCTAGGCATGCCAATGAGGTCTTACAAGGCATCAACCATGCCAATTTCAAATTTTTCATGTGCCGAGAAACCCTAATACGGATCGTTAACTAGAATTTTAGGCAAAACTAGAAGCTAGTTAACAACTAAACTAAGTGAACGGAAATACAACCTTTGTAGATCCGGTCCACCACCTCCATAGCTCCATGATGAAGTCTCCTTGCTGTCCAAATCGAATCCCGGGCTCTAGCGTCGGCTTCATCGGAGAAATGGGCGGGCTAGGTTGTCGACTTCGATACCGAAGATGATCTACGTCGAGGCATCACAAGATCAAGCTCCCACTTCACCAAGTCATGAAACTTGTGAAGAAAACACCCTATACTACTTGGTAAGTGGTAGAGGATGAAGAAATAGGAAGTGGGTTCACTTCAGAATTGGATTTCTCACTCTTTTTCTCAAGTTGCCATTGATGGAGGCAAGCTTTCTTCATGTTGAAAGAGGAGAAGAAGAAGAAGATAATATGCTAAGTATTTCCAAAATAAGAAATAATATGATACTTATCATAATGGTAACCTTAGTTAGGTGTAGAGAATAAACCATGGTTAGGTTGAATGGTTAGGTTAATAGAAACAAACAAAATGGTCAAACTTTCAACACTTCATGAAGTTTCATGAAAGAAACAAAATAAGCCACCATTTTATTTATCTTTCAAAATGAATGAATAAATAAATGAATAAGTAAATAAACAAAACCCTAACCATTACATAACCATGGTTTAATCTAAACATACACCCAAACAATCATGTATCATCAAACATGATACAATCAAATGCACAAAAGTATATCACATATACAATGTGCACATCAAGTGAGAAAATCCTTTTAAAGTGAACCATTACTAGTTAATGCGAAGTAATATATCAAATATATAATTATGCATTAAATCATTAAATCAACGCTTGATTTAACGATCCGGTCATATCGCATATGACCGACTAATATCCAATGTATCGACTTATCGAATCAATCCTTGATTCGATAACTAGGTTATATCGCATACAACCAATCGATACATTCATCGCGAGAATAGAATACGATATCACATACACGCATTATTCTCGGTCCCGCACATATCTCATATGCGCTCCTATTTCGTTTCGCTTGAGCCAGGAAACCTCTGTGTAGGACTCTAAAGACTCGTCAATACGCCGGCAGCAGGTGATGATCATATCAAACACCCACAAGCCGCAAGCGGTCTGCTAAACGTAACGGCCACCCGGGTATTGAGAGATCAGAAGATCGACGAGCAAGCCCGCTCACACTCCTGTGAATCCAACCAGTAACACTTACCGTACAGTCCGGTCTGTTCGTCTGATATGTCGCATATCTCGCCTAGGGGTGGTAAACGCCAGACCCCAATAGCTTGATAAGTCATGCCGACGTAGGGTCCATAATATTCGTGAAACTACTGATAACTCTTACCAGTATATCACTGCAACCCTGGCCAGGGATTTCCTGTTATGGCCAGTCGTGCATAGCGCAACATCAACCCCCAATACCGGGAGAGACGAATCCCCTCCTATCGCTCATTGCCTCCATGTGAATCGGGACTGTACCCAAAAACCATCTGTTTGCACGACTCAGTAGAGCCGTGGTAGGGTGGAAATCAAAGCACAGTGGGAGACACACAAGACTTTATGACGATCTCGGGTCAACAGACTAAGCTGTACCAGTGTCACCAGAGAACTGCCATCTGACGTGATGTATAATACCATCTGGGAGTTCTCGACGAGTCCGTCCAGTGTACCCAGTCTCCACTGAGCACCCGTATATCATCTCTGATGTCAAACACCAATGGATATGGGATCATCCATCGCCCATCTGTATGGGTCAAGAAGGTATACGCTAGTCTACTCTGGTATATCGATGCCCCATCTCGATACACCCACGACTAGGGACCTTGAAGGATGTACTTATAGACTACCATGTCCCCACTAGTATGATCTGCATCATAGTCCAGGTAGTCAAGTACACATCCTAAGGGCTTTACCAACATGTAACAGAGAGACAATCAGTATACACGTTAAGGTAATGTGTAACCAGATAGCATACTATCATGTCGAGCAAGAAAGTCCTCCCTATATATGTCCAAGCATCCACTACAATATACATCCTATGTATAGTAATGGCCTCTAGGGCATACATATAACTAACACTTCCGGGTTGAGGATGATTTTACCATTGTTGTATATTATTTATTTTTCCGTATTAGGATAGACCCAAGGAGGGGAGCAAAAGTAACCGGGTTCTAGAGTCCAGTGGGAGACCAACTCGAGAAGTCGAGTCCGGGTCTCCTAACTCTAGAATTGGTAGAGTTGTTTGCCGCTCTCGTAGGGGTCTAGGGATGTGGGTTTGGCTATTCATCGAGACCGTGGAATCCGTATTTTATACAGGCTCAAAATAAAACACGGACCTCCTAGTATATCCAATATTTCATATGTTATCTTCTGCTGCTGATATTCTGTGATGTGATCATTTTATATGCGTGAGACGAATGCTTTATTATTGTATATATGATATATAATATACGTTGCTTATGTTTTGCACCAGTGATAGTCCCGTCCCGGTATACCATTAGTTAAGTATCCTAACGGTGCATAACGGGACACTATGGCGAATGCGGATAGCATAAGTGTACATTGTATTTTTGTTTCTTCTGTGATGCTTAGGAAGCATGGATGATGGGACTTCATTAATAAGATTAATGAAAGAAAAGAAATCGAAAAGATGTTGTAGAATCAAATTTTCTAAAAGGGTAGCTCTAGTTTTTGCTTTGCATAGCGGTATTCCTTGAAGAATATCCAGCACCTTATTCGATAAGGAAAGAGCCGAGATCCCTTCACCGGAAGTGACCTCTTTAGCGAAACTAGCAGATGCTACAAAGTCACTCGGTTTTGTTTTTGATTGCTTCTATAGTTTTTGATTTGCATAGTGGTATTTGTGAAATATCCTGCACCTTATTCGATAAGGAAAGAGCCGAGATCCCTTCACCGGGAGTGATCTCTTTAGCGAAACTAGTAAAAGCCTCAAAAACACTCCTTTTCAAAAATCACTCGATTCTACAACGAT
Source organism: Agapanthus africanus (assembly GCA_030015575.1). Classification (NCBI taxonomy): domain Eukaryota; kingdom Viridiplantae; phylum Streptophyta; class Magnoliopsida; order Asparagales; family Amaryllidaceae; genus Agapanthus; species Agapanthus africanus. The sequence goes on from CM057343.1 coordinate 124,945,235, forward strand.
ATCAAGTTCATTACGCTCATGGTTTTCTTAAAAACCTGCGTAGCCCTCCGTCATTTTAGATAAGGACTAGTTAGTATTCGTGTTATGTGTGTTGGCCTTCGTCAAGGCGTAGTGTGCGGTAGCTGATTAGTACTTATCTATTTATAGCATGAGATGGGATTGGATTAGGGTATTCGTGCGACTTTGTTGGACTTCGTCAAGAGTCGTGCGGGTGGGTTTAATTCAATCAAGAAATGTTCGGTTTGAACTTGACTAGCGGCCTTTGGTTTGTTGGCCTTCTTCAAGGTCATAGGTTGCTAGGGGTAAAGTATTATTGGGAATTTCAAGTGTTGAAATTTGCAATGAGATTGCGTACCTTCTATGAGATAGTTGGATCCCGATACCCACTGCGAGTAAGAGTTACTCCTAGGAGAGTTTTACACATCATAATTAGCCGATCAAATAGGTGTCTACAAAGGTGTTAATGGGGTGATGTCTCTGGGAAAACGAGGTTTATTTTAATTAGGTCCGTGTGAAAGCACGGGGATCCTCCCTCAAAGTACCAACAATGGCTTGGCTGAAAGATTGGTGAACTTGTAAGGTGTAATTAATCCCAGCTAGTCTTACCTTTTAGGGTTTGAAGAAAGATTTGATAAAAACAGTGGGAGCCATCATGATTAGATAAGATAAATAACCAATCTAATTTTGCAAGAGCATACGCTAAAATATTTTCTTCTCTCTCTCTCTTCATGTAGCGACCATGTCAGGCCTTAATCAAGATAATAATATGGATGCATTGATTGAACCTGCTTATTATACTGAGCAGGGGAACGTTGGTTCCGTTCTTTCTTATAATTGTTATAAGACAGAGCAGGAAATAGGGGAATATCCGGATTCCTACACCACCCAAACGGAGAATAAGTATGTTGAAACATCTTCTTCGGGTGTGTTTGTTATCGAGAACTGTTTCTCAGTTCACTCTACGTCCTGGGTATTAGATACCGGATCGGGATCCCATATATGTAATATGTTACATGGGCTAAAGAAAGGTAGAGAACTGGGAGAGAGTGATCATTCCTTAAGAGTAGGGAATGCTGCAAATGTTGCAGCCAAAGCAGTTGGCGAATATCACCTTGTATTACCAAATGGTAATACATTGATTCTGAACGAATGCTATTACATAACAACCCTGATATGCAATCTTATATCAGTTTCTTTATTAAGTAAAGAAGGATATAATTTTGTAGTACAGGATAATGTTATGAACATCTTCTTGAATCAAAAGTTGATTGGATCAGGCTTTTTAAATAATGGCATATGTGTTTTAAATCAAACCACAGTTCTTAATGTACAAAATACACACAAGAGTACGAGTTCAGAAATGAACGACTCCTTCTTATGGCATTGTAGACTAGGTCATATCAATGTGACACGACTAGCCAATTTACATAAGGATGAATTTTGAATCCGTTCAAATTTTCATCTTATGACACTTGCCAGTCATGTCTCAAAGGCAAGATGACCAAAACTCCGTTTAGTGGACACGGAGAAAGAGTTGCGGAACTCTTGGGACTGATACATAGTGATCTATGCGGTCCCATGTCTATACATGCTAGGGATGGTTCCTTGTAATTCATTACATTCACTGACGATCTCTCAAGATACGGACATGTGTTCCTGTTGAAACACAAGTCTGAAGCTTTTGAGAAATTCAAATAATATAAGCACGAAGTCGAGAACCAAAAGGGTAAAAGTATTAAAATCCTGCGATCTGATCGAGGAGGAGAATAGTTGAGCAATGAGTTCCGGGACTATCTAAAAGAGAATGGGATTCTCTCTGAGCTTACTCCTCCATATACACTACAGCACAATGTATTACCATTGAGCTTAGATATGGTGCGCTCAATGATGAGCACCGCTGAGTTACCTATTTTCTTTTGGGGTTATGCGTTTGAGACAGCAGCATATCTATTGAATCAAGTTCCATCTAAATCTGTACCTACTACACCATATGAGATATGGAGTGGGAAGAGACCATGTCTTAAACGGGTTAAGATATGGGGCTGTCCAGCCTATGCCAAAAGGCAAAATCCGGACAAACTTGAGGCACGGTCAGTTCTTTGCAAGTTTGTGGGATATCCCAAACATTTACATGGATATCTTTTCTACCACGACGAGGAACAAAAGGTGTTTGTTTCTCGATATGCCACCATTTTAGAAAAGGAATTTCTTGCAAAAGAAATTAGTGGCAAAGAGGTAGAACTGGAAGAAATTCCGATTACACAAACTGCAACTGAAGATTTAGTGGAACCAGAGGATTCGATAGCTCCCAACGAACCTTAGCCTCTCCTCCGATCTAGTAGGGTTCCTCATCCACCAGAGAGATACTGCGGTTTTCTCATTGATGGTGGGAGCGAAGATTGCATCATGGAAGATGATGACCCAATTAGTTTCGAGCAGGCCATCACGAGTGGGGACTCTGTGAAGTGGAAGGATGCAATGCGATCTGAGATGGAATCCATGTACACCAACAAAATATGGACTTTGGAAGTTGCTCCTGAAGGGGTAAAACCCATTGGGAGCAAATGGATCATTAAGAATGTCACGACCCGAAAGTACGGAACGTGACCGGCACTTGGATTACGAAGCGTCTAGAGGCGCCACGTAACCTAAGTAAGCCGAAGCCCAGAAATCTAAACCATGAAAAAGAAGAAGAAGCAGTAAAAGAAAACATGAAGGAACAAGTTTAAAACATCAGCAAATTTTCCCAAAAATTTCGGCAGAGTCTCCTCTATAAAAACTGGCCCCCAAACGGGTACAACAAGTATAATATACATAAACAACAATAAAAAGCATCCCCAAACGGGAGCTAACTCAACGCCAACAGGCGGAAACAACCACAACAAGCACAATAATATACAACGCCAAAGGGCGAGGCTCAAAACTCAAAAGAAAACAAAACCACCAGATCAGAATAATACATGCGCGACTCTAGGGTCGAAATAAAAGTCTGGTCCAATAAACTTATCAAGTAATACAAGTATGGTTGATGGAGCTTACTAGATACAAATGAATGAATAAAATAAAATGGTGGTTCAGATACAAGTGAACCAACCTACCGTGCAAATCACCCTGAAATAAAAGATGTGCCAGCAAGCTGCCCGGGAAACCTGTACCTCGAACCTGTAATAAAATTTGGCACAACGGGGGTGAGTTGCCAACTCGTGAGTAGAAGACATCTACAAAAAGAAATCGAATGCACGACGCTATCCTAGATCATAATAATACACTATTATATCCCAATCAACTAGTAATAGCAGGGTAAAACTACGTGTAAGTGCAGATACTCTATGCTCGTGTCAGTGCCTCATATAATACTATGTCATATGAAATGAAATGCATGCACCATGAATGTAAAGTAACAAATCCTGAAATCCAGATATATATGTATAAGAAATCTTTAGCTATTATCATAGTAAAATGTGTATAAGAATCTGAAATCACAACAATGAAATCCATGGAAATCCGTGTCAAGCATCGACACAACACATGTAATCTCAAGTCTCAATATCTCGGGCTCCGTCAGTCCGGATCGGCCCATATCATCAAATCTCACGACAACGGTCGGTATCCTCCGGATATCCGCCGCGCCAGACATCATCGGTAGGTAGCCTTCCCCTGCCAGGCTCATCGTCTACAACTCGATCTTCTTGCCCCGGGGTACCATACCGGGCCCACCATGTACCCGAGACGGTTCATCCACTCCTCGAATCGGGTCTCGAAATCCAACAGAAAACATGAAATACTCATGGTGGACGACACATACATCACGAGAAAACCGCATCTTATTTTAAAAAGAGAAGAAGAGAGAGAGAGAAGTTTTTATATATTTTTGCGGTTTTCCCCAAAAATCCAGAAATCTCATAGAAATCCAAATCTCAAAATCATGAGTAAGTATATGATAAGTGTCGGCATATGCCCATACTACTGTGCGATAACATGAAAATATGAATGCATGAATGTCTAAGTAATAAATATCATGTCTTATACTAACATCAGAGCGTAATCACAATATTATATCGGTTTAATTGTTAACTGATTCTATCAATAAAAGATAATATGATCTAAAGTGTACGTGACATAGCAATTACTGATGATGATGTGTGTGAGCCGGCAAATAAGTGTGCGTGGAATATGCGCATCATCGGTAATGGTGCGGGTGTCCTAACAGGTAAAGTTTATACTGATTATAGCAACATATGTAAGAACATGCACCATGATAATTACAGTATGAATGCAAGACAGATGTGCCTTATCCACCCCTCTGCGACATACTAGAAAAACTATCACTATATGAATCGAACCTAAACTAGTGTCCATCTAACCTCCTAAGGAAATTAACCTAAGAAACTAGTCATTAAGAAACAAGAGTCTACCTAGGTCTGAATCAATATCTCTAATAGTCGGCGATCCAGCCTCAATAGCGTCACGTACGAAGTACGGCTTCCTCGAATCAAGAGTGCGGATCAATCATCATATCTATGCCTCGTACGGTAAAATTCATCGTACGGCATCCCAATATCGGGGTATGGGTCAAGTATCTCCTAGGTGTCTCATTATTCGTATAATGTCATCACCAACACATCTCATGATCAAGGTGCTAAACTGTAATCGCCTACATCAATCATATATCATTGCCATCATAATAAGCATCATTAGTTTATCCTCAGAAATATCATGTCATATGTATTATATTGTGATTAAGTCATACTGATATCATATCGTCCTCAAGTCACATCTCTATGATATCAATATCAGGTCACACCTATGTGATGTCGTAATCAAATCATACATATTCCATATCGTGATCAGTCACAAGTTACAGTTCGGGATCTATTTTAGAGTTCCATGTACCTCAATATCATCACTACCCATTATAATTTATGTATACCTATTCATTATCTCCTTCTCTAATGATCCGCTAATACTTTAATACGACTGTATAGTCAAGAATCACGGCATCAAGCCCAGTTATGCCGTTTCATTCCCGTGTATCATATCACATCAATCAATCCCATATACGTGTTGTATATACATGTATATACCTATACCTAGTTCTATATATATACACATACCCGTATACCCCATGTCGAGTTTCAGTGTGTGCGTGTGTGTGTTTCTATCTGAAACCTACGAACCTCTTCCAAGGTACTCATCCTCTGATATGGTTTTCATAAATCAGTCTAGTCCAGCCTAGGGTCAATACTAGGGTCCTACTGATTAAGAATCTAGGGTCACATCTGGTTTCCTAATGTCAATAAGCACTATTCCTATTCTACGTTGCGGGGGTGCTAAACGCCATCCACCCGACTTCCCCCCGTAGATATACATCTACTCACCGGGTCCATGTCTGCCGAAGACGGTGTCTCCATTCTCCTCTTCATCGCCCGCAGTCCACGTGAGGGGTACCTAAACTCAAACATATAAATAGCATCATAAACCGAATCAGATACAAAAGTCAAACGATACAAGGAACAAGCATAGGTTAAAACCTATGTCCCGTCCACGCAAAAGAACCAAATACCGCTCGATATCGGCATACAAACTCCGATGGATCGAGATAACATCAACAAACAACTTGTAGTTTTAAAACACATTACTTATACTATAAAACATGATTAAATCCATCGAAACCCGAAAATCTATCAAACCGTCCAATTTCGCAAAACCCGAAAATGCCAGTTTACCGTTTTTCATCAAAACTTAACATTTAAATGAAACCAATGGTCATAAAACTCATTAAATAGCATAACTAGACTATACAAACTATTACTATATTTTTATTACACAAACTTGTATAAATTTGAAATTTCTAGTTTGCACCCTTTAACAATTTTCAACATTTTTCAAGCAAAATACCACAATTCCACCATAAAACATGATTTTGCATAAATTAATTACTTAAACCACAATTCATGATGATAATGATATAATGAAACCATAATTATATTTTTAATCTCATTTATATAGGAATTTCTAAAATCTAGTTTACAAAATTAGCAATTTTTATCACAATTTATCAATTAACCATAGAAACTAGCAATCAAACTAAGTTTTTCTCTCCATTAACATGCTAATATTTCCACTAAAACTATAATCCAATGATAACAACCCAAATTAGAATTTTATATTAACCACAACCACATTTTGCAAAAACCTAGTTAACTAAATTCCTAATTTAAAACAATTTTTGAATAACAATTTGTTAAACAATAACCATGCAAGATTTCCTAATACTAAAAGTGTTAAACTAACTACTATAACCCTAATTAATTATTAAAAATCATAACTTGAATTTAGAACCCTATCTTGCATTTTAAAAAAAAGAACATAGAATTAATTCATTAAATCTAATTAAGCTTAATATGAACATCTAATAACAATAAGTCAAAAGAAAGAAAATTATACCATCAAAATGTGAAATCCAAACAAGAAATGAGCCTCCAAAATGCATGCTTTCCATCTCCAAATTTCATCGAATAATGAGCAAGGAATAAAGAGTATGGAATAAATAGGATTTTGTGGAATTTTAATTGAATTTTTGATGTGTTTTTGATGAATTTTGAATAAAAATGATGTGGGAAATGGGGGGGGGGGGCAGCCATGGGGGGTTGTGGCCGGCCCTAGAGAGGTGAGGGAGAGAAAGAAGAGAGTGGGAAAAGTGTGTAGAAGTTTCAAGAGAAAGAACAACACTTAAGTCTTTTCATGGTTTATTTAATTATTTATTTATTTATTTACTATAGCAACTCAAGAAAGCTCTAGAAAATAGGAAAAATTTGCAAATAATTTTTGCATGATACATACTAAATTCTAACATGCCATGGTTCATTTTTACAAATTAAAACCATTTAAATTTGTAATTTACACTAATTTAGTGTAAAAATAAAGCTTATGTTAATATTTAAAATAATTAATTTAGGAAAAATATTTTATTAAACTAAAAATTTATAAGTGGCTAAATAAACACCATTTACTAGTAATTTCATAATTAAAATGGATATTTTTAAAATTATAATCAAAACAATCACGGTTTGATTTTACGAAAAATACATTTTACTTTACCGAAAATTATAAAATTCACTTAAACAATTTTATTCATTTAATTATTTATTTAATTATTTTTAAAACGTTACAATATTCCCCCCTTTAAGAAATTCGGTCCCCGAATTTAAATTAAAACTCCCCCTCCAAATACTAAAACATTTAGCAAAACACTCAAATCGTCGGGGCTCCGAAATCATCAATACATAACAAAAATCAACTCCGTCAAGCATAACGCAATCATCGGAGTTATGGAGAGAATAAAATATCATAACCCAATGTGAAAACCATCATAATATACATCAATCTATAACTTATATATAGTTCACATCCTAGTAAAATCGCCTAAACCTCATAATAAAGAAGCATACAAAAACCCCTCTTGAAAATCGCCGTGCAATGCACGTGTCACGGTATAAGTAGCGGACGTTTAATTTAAAAAAAATAGCTATATATATATCTTTTATTTAACATACACGTCCCGCCTGGTTACTAAATCAAATAATAATGACTATGAAAACAAACTGCTCAAACTGAAATCAATCCCAATCACATCATAAAAATATCATGTGCGTCCGGTGAGCACTGAAATCGAAACCAACTAAAGATACTATGAATACACACAAAAACAAAACTAAGTGCAATAGGTGTGCACCAAAAACATCTGTCAAGTGCAACGGGCGTGCACGACTCAATATCAGGTGCATCTAATCTGCACAAAACCCCGATTTAGTGCATCTGATGTACACAAAATCGCATCAAGTGCGCCAAGTATGCGCAAGAATCCTAATCAGGTGCACATGGTGCACGAAAACATACCTCGAATATCAAAATCAAAATCACAGTACAAAAATGCATGAAAACTAAGTCAAAACATATGTCAAAATCATGTGTAACCCCTATGCACGAAATCAAATCAAAAATCTCAAAATATATAAAACCAAATCAAGTGTACTGGGTGCGTACTAAACCACATCAATACAACTGATATATGAAACACAAATAGAATGAAGGTACACACAGGAAATACCAATCGTAGAACAAAGTCCTCAAAATGCAAAAATCCAATCAACGAAAATAGGAAATTCAAATCACTAAATCACAATAGTAAACACTATCGTCAATGTGCGCCTCTTTCCTCTGATGTCGACTGCTTCGAACTCGTTCTTTCATAGGTGTGCTGACTGCGCTACCAACGGCAATACTCATGTCTAGAGTCTCCCACATAGTCGATCCCTTCACTTGATATCCAGACTACATTAAACTTTTCGATCGAGCCATCAAAATCCTATAATTCCCCGAGAGCTCAACACTCAAGTACAGTTTAAAAATATCCGGTACATACCCCAGCATCGATGATCCAGCCGTAGAAGGGCAAACCCAAGCCTCACTAATGGAACCGCGGAACTGCCGTAAACCCTAAGGTTCAAGGGCGTTCTCGTGGTCATTATGTCGAGTTAGGGTTTCATTCTTCTAGAGGGTCCATCGAAATACCTGCATGTTCTTCCGAATACTTTAAACTTGGGAAAATGGTTTTCCTGATAATCGTTCGAACCCTTTAACTTCATCCGGACGGCATATGAATACCCTTCGTCCGCACGCTAAGCAATGCTTCAATCCTCAAGAATAACCAATACTCTAATGGTTATCGCATTCGAGCCGCAGCTCCCTCTGCCCGTGCGCCCGTGGTAACAGAACCACCCTCCAACATCGACGAAGATAGATCAAAGGAACGAAAGAAATACGGTGCAAACAAATGTACCTCCTAAGGCTCCTTAAGCAGAGTAGCGTATCGTAAGTATGCCGCGGACCATACCCACGGTACGTTACTCTACCTAAATCGCCTACTCCATCAACCAAGGGTCACCTAGACTTATACAGGGTTAAACCTAGCGCTCTGATACCAACTTTGTCACGACCCGAAAGTACGGAACGTGACCGGCACTTAGATTACGAAGCGTCTAGAGGCGCCACGTAACCTAAGTAAGCCGAAGCCCAGAAATCTAAACCATGAAAAAGAAGAAGAAGCAGTAAAAGAAAACATGAAGGAACAAGTTTAAAACATCAGCAAATTTTCCCAAAAATTTCGGCAGAGTCTCCTCTATAAAAACTGGCCCCCAAACGGGTACAACAAGTATAATATACATAAACAACAATAAAAAGCATCCCCAAACGGGAGCTAACTCAACGCCAACAGGCGGAAACAACCACAACAAGCACAATAATATACAACGCCAAAGAGCGAGGCTCAAAACTCAAAAGAAAACAAAACCACCAGATCAGAATAATACATGCGCGACTCTAGGGTCGAAATAAAAGTCTGGTCCAATAAACTTATCAAGTAATACAAGTATGGTTGATGGAGCTTACTAGATACAAATGAATGAATAAAATACATTGGTGGTTCAGATACAAGTGAACCAACCTACGGTGCAAATCACCCTGAAATAAAAGATGTGCCAGCAAGCTGCCCGGGAAACCTGTACCTCGAACCTGTAATAAAATTTGGCACAACGGGGGTGAGTTGCCAACTCGTGAGTAGAAGACATCTACAAAAAGAAATCGAATGCACGACGCTATCCTAGATCATAATAATACACTATTATATCCCAATCAACTAGTAATAGCAGGGTAAAACTACGTGTAAGTGCAGATACTCCGTGCTCGTGTCAGTGCCTCATATAATACTATGTCATATGAAATGAAATGCATGCACCATGAATGTAAAGTAACAAATTCTGAAATCCAGATATATATGTATAAGAAATCTTTAGCTATTATCATAGTAAAATGTGTATAAGAATCTGAAATCTCAACAATGAAATCCATGGAAATCCGTGTCAAGCATCGACACAACACATGTAATCTCAAGTCTCAATATCTCGGGCTCCGTCAGTCCGGATCGGCCCATATCATCAAATCTCACGACAACGGTCGGTATCCTCCGGATATCCGCCGCGCCAGACATCACCGGTAGGTAGCCTTCCCCTGCCAGGCTCATCGTCTACAACTCGATCTTCTTGCCCCGGGGTACCATACCGGGCCCACCATGTACCCGAGACGGTTCATCCACTCCTCGAATCGGGTCTCGAAATCCAACAGAAAACATGAAATACTCATGGTGGACGACACATACATCACGAGAAAACCGCATCTTATTTTAAAAAGAGAAGAAGAGAGAGAGAGAAGTTTTTATATATTTTTGCGGTTTTCCCCAAAAATCCAGAAATCTCATAGAAATCCAAATCTCAAAATCATGAGTAAGTATATGATAAGTGTCGGCATATGCCCATACTACTGTGCGATAACATGAAAATATGAATGCATGAATATCTAAGTAATAAATATCATGTCTTATACTAACATCAGAGAGTAATCACAATATTATATCGGTTTAGTTGTTAACTGATTCTATCAATAAAAGATAATATGATCTAAAGTGTACGTGACATAGCAATTACCGATGATGATGTGTGTGAGCCGGCAAATAAGTGTGCGTGGAATATGCGCATCATCGGTAATGGTGCGGGTGTCCTAACAGGTAAGGTTTATACTGATTATAGCAACATATGTAAGAACATGCACCATGATAATTACAGTATGAATGCAAGACAGATGTGCCTTATCCACCCCTCTGCGACATACTAGAACAACTATCACTATATGAATCGAACCTAAACTAGTGTCCATCTAACCTCCTAAGGAAATTAACCTAAGAAACTATTTATTAAGAAACAAGAGTCTACCTAGGTCTGAATCAATATCTCTAATAGTCGGCGATCCAGCCTCAATAGCGTCACGTACGAAGTACGGCTTCCTCGAATCAAGAGTGCGGATCAATCATCATATCTATGCCTCGTACGGTAAAATTCATCGTACGGCATCCCAATATCGGGGTACGGGTCAAGTATCTCCTAGGTGTCTCATTATTCGTATAATGTCATCACCAACACATCTCATGATCAAGGTGCTAAACTGTAATCGCCTACATCAATCATATATCATTGCCATCATAATAAGCATCATTAGTTTATCCTCAGAAATATCATGTCATATGTATTATATTGTGATTAGGTCATACTGATATCATATCGTCCGCAAGTCACATCTCTATGATATCAATATCAGGTCACACCTATGTGATGTCGTAATCAAATCATACATATTCCATATCGTGATCAGTCATAAGTTACAGTTCGGGATCTATTTTAGAGTTCCATGTACCTCAATATCATCACTACCCATTATAATTTATGTATACCTGTTCATTATCTCATTCTCTAATGATCTGCTAACACTTTAATACGACTGTATAGTCAAGAATCACGGCAACAAGCCCAGTTATGCCGTTTCATTCCCGTGTATCATATCACATCAATCAATCCTATATACGTGTTGTATATACATGTATATACCTATACCTAGTTCTATATATATACACATACCCGTATACCCCATGTCGAGTTTCAGTGTGTGCGTGTGTGTGTTTCTATCTGAAACCTACGAAACTCTTCCAAGGTACTCATCCTCTGATATGGTTTTCCTAAATCAGTCTAGTCCAGCCTAGGGTCAATACTAGGGTCCTACTGATTAAGAATCTAGGGTCACATTTGGTTTCCTAATGTCAATAAGCACTATTCCTATTCTACGTTGCGGGGGTGCTAAACGCCATCCACCCGACTTCCCCCCGTAGATATACATCTACTCACCTGGTCCATGTCTGCCGAAGACGGTGTCTCCATCCTCTTCTTCATCGCCCGCAGTCCACGTGAGGGGTACCTAAACGCAAACATATAAATAGCATCGTAAACCGAATCACATACAAAAGTCAAACGATACAAGGAACAAGCATAGGTTAAAACCTATGTCCCGTCCACGCAAAAGAACCAAATACCGCTCGATATCGGCATACAAACTCCGATGGATCGAGATAACATCAACAAACAACTTGTAGTTTTAAAACACATTACTTATACTATAAAACATGATTAAATCCATCGAAACCCGAAAATCTATCAAACCGTCCAATTTCGCAAAACCCGAAAATGCCAGTTTACCGTTTTTCATCAAAACTTAACATTTAAATGAAACCAATGGTCATAAAACTCATTAAATAGCATAACTAGACTAGACAAACTATTACTATATTTTTATTACACAAACTTGTATAAATTTGAAATTTCTAGTTTGCACCCTTTAACAATTTTCAACATTTTCAAGCAAAATACCACAATTCCACCACAAAACATGATTTTGCATAAATTAATGACTTAAACCACAATTCATGATGATAATGATATAATGAAACCATAATTATATTTTTAATCTCATTTATATAGGAATTTCTAAAATCTAGTTTACAAAATTAGCAATTTTTATCACAATTTATCAATTAACCATAGAAACTAGCAATCAAACTAAGTTTTTCTCTCCATTAACATGCTAATATTTCCACTAAAACTATAATCCAATGATAACAACCCAAATTAGAATTTTATATTAACCACAACCACATTTTGCAAAAACCTTATTAACTAAAATCCTAATTTAAAACAATTTTTGAATAACAATTTGTTAAACAATAACCATGCAAGATTTCCTAATACTAAAAGTGTTAAACTAACTACTATAACCCTAATTAATTATTAAAAATCATAACTTGAATTTAGAACCCTAGCTTGCATTTTAAAAAAAAGAACATAGAATTAATTCATTAAATCTAATTAAGCTTAATATGAACATCTAATAACAATAAGTCAAAGGAAAGAAAATTATACCTTCAAAATGTGAAATCCAAACAAGAAATGAGCCTCCAAAATGCATGCTTTCCATCTCCAAATTTCATATAAAAATGAGCAAGGAATAAAGAGTATGGAATAAATAGGATTTTGTGGAATTTTAATTGAATTTTTGATGTGTTTTTGATGAATTTTGAATAAAATTGATGTGGGAAATGGGGGGGGCAGCCATGGGGGGTTGTGGCCGGCCCTAGAGAGGTGAGGGAGAGAAAGAAGAGAGTGGGAAAAGTGTGTAGAAGTTTCAAGAGAAAGAACAACACTTAAGTCTTTTCATGGTTTATTTAATTATTTATTTATTTATTTACTATAGCAACTCAAGAAAGCTCTAGAAAATAGGAAAAATTTGCAAATAATTTTTGCATGATACATACTAAATTCTAATATTCCATGGTTCATTTTTACAAATTAAAACCATTTAAATTTGTAATTTACACTAATTTAGTGTAAAAATAAAGCTTATGTTAATATTTAAAATAATTAATTTAGGAAAAATATTTTATTAAACTAAAAATTTATAAGATGCTAAATAAACACCATTTACTAGTAATTTCATAATTAAAATGGATATTTTTAAAATTATAATCAAAACAATCACGGTTTGATTTTACGAAAAATACATTTTACTTTACCGAAAATTATAAAATTCACTTAAACAATTTTATTCATTTAATTATTTATTTAATTATTTTTAAAACGTTACAAAGAAGAAATATGGTGTAGATGGAAAAGTTTAGACTTTCAAAGCTAGACTTGTTACAAAGGGTTTTCGTCAACGACCAGGTGTGGATTACGACGAAAGCTTTTCTCCAGTGGCTATGCTTAAGTCCATCCGGATCCTACTTGCCATTGCTGCATACCATGACTACGAAATCTGGCAAATGGATGTTAAGACCGTATTTCTAAATGGTGATTTAGAAGAGTGGGTGTACATGACTCAGCCAGAGGGCTTCGTAAACAGTGGGAGCAGCAGAAAGGTATGCAAGCTGCTTAAATCCATTTATGGTTTAAAGCAGGCATCGCGGAGTTGGAACATATTTTTTGATGTTGTAGTCAACGAGATTGATTTCATCAAGAACATAGATGAACCTTGTATTTACAAGAAGGCGGCAGAGAGTAAGGTTGTCTTCCTCGTATTCTACGTGGATGACATACTCTTGATAGGAAATGATATTCCTATGCTGCAATTGGTCAAGCTCTTCTTATCATAAAGATTCATAATGAAAGATCTAGGTGATGCCTCCTACATCTTGGGAATTAAGATCTATAGAGATAGATCTAAAAGGATATTGAGATTGTCCCAATCCAGGTACATTAACATCATACTAAAGAGGTTTAGTATGGAAGAATCCAAGTGTGGGAATTTACCCACGATCTCTGGACTCACTCTCTCCAAAGGGATGTCTCCCAAGACTGATTTGGAGAGAGCTCGCTTGCAAGGGATACCCTATGCTTCGGCAGTAGGCTCTATCATGTACGTGATGCTATGTACCAGATCTGATGTAGTATACTCGCTAAGTGTAGTGAGTAAGTATCAAGCAGATCCTGGAGAGAGTCACTGGACAGCTGTGAAGAACATTCTCAAGTACTTGAGAAGGACTAAAGAGATGTTCTTAGTGTATTGTAACGGAGAACTCCAAGTGGAGTCCTTTACCGATTCAAGCATCCTGAATGATAAAGACCACTCTAAGTCGGTCTTGGGATTTGTCTTTACCTTCAATGGAGGGGCAGTTTGTTGGAAGAGTTCCAAATTGGAAACCGTGGCAAACTCGACGATGGAGGCTGAATACATCGCTGCCAACGATGCTGCTGCAGGGTTCCTAGGCACACTAGTGAGGTCTCCCAACCCATCAACCATGGCAATTTCAAAAAAAATGGTGCCTACAAACCCTAGTGTACGGATCGATAACTAGATGTCTAGGCGAACAAGCTAACTAGATAACACTTAGCTAAAAGATACGGAAATACAACCTTTGTAGATCCGGTCCTCCACCTCCACGGCTCCGCAACGAGGTCGTCTCCGCTGTCCAAATCAAATCCGGGCTCTAGAGTCGACTTCGTCGGAGAATGGGCAAGCTAGGTCGTCGATGTCCATGCCGAAGATGATCTACGTCGAAGCATCGATGAATCAAGCTCCACCTTCACCAAATCATGAAACTTGTGAAGGAAACACACTCTACTACTTGGCAAGAGGTAGAGGATGAAGAAATAGGAAGTGGGTAGACTTTAGAATCGGATTTCTCACTCATTTCCATCACTTGCCATTGATGGGGCAAGCTTTCTTCACTTGAAGAAATGGAGGAAGAAGAAGAAATAGTTATGAAAAGAATTAGTTTAATTAGAAAAGAAACTCATTCTTATCATAACATGACCATGGTTAGTTGTAGAGAGTGAACTAGGGTTAAAACAAATGGTTAGATTAAGCATGAGATAAGAATGGTGGACAAAGTCAAAGGTTCAAGAATCTTCAACTACAAAACAAATAAAGCCATCATTCTTCTCATTTCTTTTTCCAAAAAGAAAATAAATAAATAAATAAATAAATAGATTTGAAAAACAAAACCCTAACCATTTGAATAACCATGGTTTAATCTTTACACAAACTCAAGTTAGCATGCATCATCAAACATGATACATACAAGTGCACAAAAACATATCGCATATGCAATGCGCACGAACCAAGTGAGAAAATCCGTCTAAAGTGAACCGATACTAGTTAATGCAAAGTAATATATCAAATATATAATTATACATTAAATCATTAAATCAACACTTGATTCAATGATCCGGTCATGCGCACATAACCGACTGGTATCATTAGTAACATCTTATCGAATCAACACTTGATCCGATAACCCGGCTATATCGCATATAACCGATCAATGTCACATCGCGAGAATCGAATACAGTATCACATACTCGTATTATTCTCGGTCCCGCACATATCTCATATGCGCTCCTATTTCGTTTCGCTTGAGCCAGGAAACCTCTGTGTAGGACTCTAAAGACTCGTCAATACGCCGGCAGTGGATGATGATCATATCAAACATCCACAAGCCGCAAGCGGTCTGCTAAACGTAATGGCCACCCGGGTATTGAGCGATCTGAAGATCGACGAGCAAGCCCGCTCACACTCCAGTGAATCCGACCAGTAACACTACCGTACAGTCCGGTCTGATCGACTGATATGTCGCATATCTCGCCTAGGGGTGGTATACGTCAGACCCCAATAGCTCAATAAGTCGTGTCGATATGAGGTCTATAACTGTTTGAGAAACTACTGGTAACACTTACCAGTAAATCTCAGCAACCCTGGCCAGGGATTTCCTGTTATAGCCAATCGAACACAGCGCAACATCAACCCCCATATACCGGGAGAGACGAATCCCCTCCTATCGCTCATTGCCTCCATGTGACTCGGGACTGTACCCAAAAACCACCGTTTTGCACGCCCTCTTGGACGTGGTAAGATGGAAATCAAAGCACAGTGGGAACCACACAAGACTCTATGACGATCTCGGGTCAACAGACTACTCTGTACCAGTGTCACCAGAGAACTGCCATCTGACGTGAGGTATAATACCATCTGGGAGTTCTCGGCGAGTCCGTCCAGTGTACCCAGTCTCTACTGAGCACCCGTATATCATCTCTGATGTCAAACACCAATGGATATGGGATCATCCATCGCCCATCTGTATGGGTCGAGAAGGTATACGCTAGTCTACTCTGGTATATCGATGCCCCGTCTCGATACACCCACGACTAGGGACTTTGAAGGATGTACTTATGGACTACCATGTCCCCACTAGTATGATCCGCATCATAGTCCAGGTATTCAAGTACAGATCCTAAGGGCTTTACCAACATGTAACAGAGAGACAGTCAGTATACACGTTAAGGTAAAGTTCAACCAGATAGCATACTATCATGTCGAGCAAGAAAGTCCTCCCTATATACGTCCTAGCATCCACTACAATATACATCATATGTACAGTAATGGCCTCTAGGGCATACATATAACTAACAATCTCCCACTTGCACTAGGGCCATCTGTAGCAGTGGTTGCAGTATCTCATACTCAACCATCCCATAAAAGTCTCTCTTTGGGAACAGGCCTTTGTGAGTGGATCCGCTGTGTTGTCCTCTGAGTCTACTCTCCTAACCTCGATCTCCCTGGAGATCAACCATCTCCATGATCAAGTGATACTGCCATAGAATATGTCTGGATCACTGATGGGACTGGCGTTCCTTGGCTTAAGCCACAACTCCATTGTCTCACAATGGTAGAAACATAGTTCATCTCATGAACCATTTTACACCCAGACAGCCTCTTTGGTAGCATCTTAAGTAGCGATGTATCCTGCCTTTATCGTCTAGTATGCCACGGTATCTAGCTTGGAACTCTTCCAACATACCGTCCCTTTACTGAGGGTAAAGACTATGCCTGCGACTGACATTCTGTCGTCTTTATCACCCTGGAACCCTTCCAGTGATTCTCCCCAGGATGTGTTGATACCGTCTCACTACATCTAGTGAGAATTCTAACATCCATTTAGATCTATCTCATAGATCCAAAATCCAGGATTTAGTAGGTATCACTTTGATCCTATATGGAGAATTCTAGTGATAAGCGGAGATTGACCGAGCGTAGCATAAGAAACTCCTTTCTTATCAAGTGTATGTCATCCACGTACTCTACGAGGATCACCACCATACTCCCTACTACCTTTTTGTTTATACAAGGTTCATCTACCATTTTGATGATGTCAAACTCTTTGACTAATTCATCAAAACAGATGTTCCAACTCCGCGATGCCTGCTTTATCCTATAAAGCATCTTGCACACGTTTCCGCTGCTCCCACTGTTTACGAAGCCCTCTGGCTGTGTACTTACAGACGCACTCTTCTAAATCATCATTTAGAAAAGCAGTCATGGCACCCAACCGCCAGATATCGTAGTCATGGTATGCAGCCGTGGCAAGTAGGATCTGGATGGACTTAAGCATAGTCACTTGAAAAGGTTTCATCATGATCCACGCCTGGTCAATGACGAAAAGCTTTAACAAGTTTAGCTTTGAAAGTCTCAACTTTTCCATCTACACCAAGTAATCTTCTCAAGATATACTTGCTCCTGATGGGGATTTAACCCTTCAGATATAGCAGCCAAAGTCCATACTTTGCTGGTGTATAAGGATTCCATCTCAGATCGATAAGCATCCATCCATTCTTACAGAGTCTTACTCCTGATGGCCAGCTCGAAACTAGTTGGGTCATCATCTCATGATGTAATCCTCGCTCCCACTGTCATAGAGAAACCGAAGTATCTCTCAGGTGGGTGAGGAACCCTACTAGATCGGCGGAGAGGCTGAGGTTCGTTGGTATCTACTGAATCCCTTGGTTCTATCAAATCATCTGCTGTAGTTCGTATAGCTGGAACACTTCCAGTTCTACATAACAGACCTTGCCTTGAGCTTGTCCGGATTTTGCTTTTAGACATAGGCCAGACAACCCCAAATCTTAACTAGCTTAAGACATGGGCTCTTCCCTTTCCATATCATATATGAAGTGGTAGGCATTGATTTGATTCGAACCCTATTCAATAGGTATGCAGCTTCTCAAGTGCATAACACCCAAAAGGAAATAGGTAACTCAGTAGTACTCATCATAGAGCACACCATATCAAATAGGGTGTATCTGCTCCGCCCTGATATACCATCGTGCTATGGTGTATTCAGAGGAGTAATGCTGAGAGAGAATCTCATTCTCCTTTAGAATAGTCCAGGATTTCCGTGCTCAAGTATTCTCCTCCTTGATCTCATCAAAGGACATAATACTTATACCCTTTTTGGTTCTCTACTTCTAACTTATATTCTGTGAATATCTAAAAAGGTTCGGACTCATGTTTCAACAGGAACATAGGTCTGAATCTTGAAAGATTATCAGAGAATATAATGAAGTATCAAGAACCGTTCTTGGCATGTGTAGACAGGGGACCTTACATACATCAACATGTATCATCCCAAGAGTTCACTAACTCTTTCTCTGTTTCCAGTAAACGGAGCTATGGTCATCTTATCTTTGTGACATGACTGGCGAGTTTCACAAGATGTAAATTCAAACTGATTTAAATATGCATCTTTATGTAACTCTAGCTAGTCGGGTCACATTGATCTGACCTAGTCTACAATGCCTCAAGAAGAATTCGTTCATTTCTGAACTCTTCCTCTTGTGTGTGTTTCGTATACTAAGAACTGTAATTTGATTTAGAACATCAATGCTTTTAGATAACGTGCCTGAACCGATCAACTTTTGATATAGGAAATGTTCAAAACATTATCCAACAATACAAAATTTTATCATTTCTTTACTAATAAAGAGAGTGATATGATTTTGTATATCAGGTTCGGTATCTAACAACATTCGTTCAGAATCAATGTATCGGTAATACAGGGTGACAGTGACCGACAGACTTGGCTGCAACACTTGCCCCGTTTTCTGCCTCATGAAACTTATCACCCGTTCTCAGTCCTTTACCTTTCTGTAGCCCTATGTAACAGATTACATATCTGGGATCCTGATCCGGTATCACATACCCAGGACGTAAAGGATACTGAGAAACAGTTCTGTATAATGAACAAACCCGAAGATGATGCATCAGCATGCACTCTCTTCGTTTGGGCGGCACGGGAATTCTGGTAATCCCCAATTTCCTGCTCTGTCTTATAACAATTATAAGTTGGAGCGGGACCAACGTTCCCCAGCTCAGTATAACAAGCGGGTTCGGTCAATGATCCGTATTATTATCTTGATTAAGGCGTGATATGGTCGCTACCTGGAGAGAGAGAGAAGAAAACACTCAGCGTGCGCTCTGTCAAGAATAGATTGGTTATTATTTTATCTAATCAGGATGGCTCCCACTGCTTTTTATCAAATCTTCCTTCAAACCCTAAAAGGAAAGACTAGCCGGGATTAATTACACACTACAAGTTCGCCAATCTTTCAGCCAGGCCAGTGTCGGTACTTTGAGGGAGGTCCCCCGTGCTTTCGCACGAACCTAATTAATGTAAACCTCATTTTCCCAGAGGCGTAACCTCGTTGACACCTTTCTAGACACCTACTTGATCGGCTAATTGTAATGTATAAAACTCTCCCAGGAGTAACTCTTACTCGCAGCGGGTATCGGGATCCAACTATCTCATAGAAGGTATGCAATCTCATTGCAAATTTCAACACTTGAAATTCCCGATAATATTTTGCCCCATGCGATCTATGACCTTGACCGAGTCAACAAACCATAGACCGCAAGTAAAGTTCAACCCGTCATTTCTCGATTGAATTAAACCCACCCGCACGACCCTTGACTGAGTCAACAAGGTCGCACGACTACCCTAATCCAATCGCATCATATGCTTTGCAGATAAGCAATAATCAGCTACCGCACACTACGCCTTGACTGAGTCAACAAACGCAGCACGAATACTAACTATTACCTATCTGAAATGACGGAGGGCTACGACAGGTTTTTAAGAAAACCTTTTGCGTAATGAACTTTATATCGTTGTAGAATCAAATGATTTTAAAATGGAATGCTTTTGAGGCTTTTCTAGTTTTGCTAAAGGAGTCACTCCCGGTGAAGGGATCGTCGGTCCTTTCCTCGTCGAATGAGGTGCGGGATATATCATATATATCACTGTGCAAAGCAAAAACTCTTAAAAGCAATCAAAATACAAACCGAGTGTGTAGCATCTGCCAGTTATTGCTAAAGGAGTCACTCCCGGTGAAGGGATCTCGGTCCTTTCCTCATCGAATAAGGTGCAGGATATATCGTATATACCTCTGTGCAAAGCAAGAACTGTAGCTACCTGTTTTATTTTGAAATTCGATTCTACAACATCTTAGGTTTCTTTTATTTCATTAATCATATTAATGAAGTCCCATCATTTAAGTACCTAAACATCACAGATAAATACGACGTACACTTATGCCATCCGCATTCGCCTCGATGTCCCCTCGTGCACCGTTAGGTTAGGTAACTAACGGCCGAGCGGGGCAGGGCTAGCGCGGGTGTAAAACATAAGTAACGTCTATATAATATATCTTATATACTATATACTGTATCTATCACAGAACATCACATGATCACATCACAGATATCGCAGCAGAAGAATCATATGATATATTGGATATACTAGGACGTCCGTGTTTTCAATACGAGCCAGTATAAAACACGGATTCCACGGTCGTGATGAATAGCCAAACCCACACCCCTAGACCCCTACGAGAGCGGCAAGCAACCCTACCAATTCTAGAGTTAGGAGACCCGGACTCGACTCCTCGAGTTGGTCTCCCACTGGACTCCAGAACCCGGTTACTTGTGCTCCCCTCCTTGGGTCTATCCTAGTGCGGAAAAGTAAATAATATACAACAGGTGACAGCTCCCGCAACCTGGAAGCGCCCCAATAAAAGAATATTACATATAAGTTTTTACATGAATGAAAATGAAAAACACTCATCTCACATAAAAACCCCCGGCTATTCGTACACGACGATCCAATATAACATATCCAGCAACACATAACATCACATGTCATCAACGTAAGTAAATATGCGCATCCCAATTGTCGTTGACATATAGCAATGAAACCGGCGATATCACATATTACACTTACGGTCACAGAAAAGAAAGTGTAAAACTACAACAGTTGGAATTCGCAACCACCTCAGACATCGCATGCCTGACCAAATGAATTACTTAGACATCGCATGCCTAACAATTATAAACCCCGCATTTTAGTCTCATTATCGAAAACACTTTTCAATATCTAGTCGGGCAATTCAACAAGATTCCCGACAGTCTGATCGAATACTCGTCGCAAACTTCAGTAGACGGCCGCACCCCCGATACCGTCGACGAAGTGCACCAAGGCGGAACACCGCTACCGCGAGCACCCGGACGGATGCTTTCGGCGACGGGGTTCTCCTACAGTCACTTGGTCGGGGCTATGGAGTGAGGCTGTCTATTAAGTTTACCCGGCGAGTATCCGCGTACGCTACGTGATTGGGACAGACTTTTGATCACATCAAAATTCCGTGGCAACCGATCAAGTGAGACTAAAGTGCTACGTTTATAACATTCATTCAGTTATCACATAACTTCTTGTGAATTCCAATTATTGTATCCCATTCCAGATAAACAGAAAATGTTAAACTTTTCGATCGAACAATCGAACACCCAAGTTTTCCCGAAACAGATCAACACATGAAACAAGTCTAACAACATTCCGTTCGTGCCTCAGTACCAACGATCCAGCCGTAGAAGGGTCAAGCCAACGCCTCACATGTGGCACGCCGTACTGCCCCAAACCCGAAGGTTCAAAGGGCAGTTCAAGACGGTCACATAATCGAGTTAAGGTTTGTGTCTTCTAGAGGGACCATCGCGTTACTTGCACTACTTAGAAAGTCGTTAAACTACGGAAAAATCCAACACTTGGAAATTTCCCGACAGGGAAAAAATTGGGTATTTATATCCGGTCAAACTTTTTAACATATTCTAAAATTTATCCGGAAATCCACACAGACAAAATTTGATATCCCGATCGAAACATCGAAGCTCCAAATCATTCCAGATTATTCAACACTTGAATAAAATTTTAAAAATATCCAGAGAACTCAGCACAGTTAAATAGGAGTTACTGTGCAAACTATCCCACACAAAACGACAAAACGGCCGCGCTTTCGCCGCACGAGCCATGCTCGTGCCGCGGAAGCGCGGCGCTTTAATAGAGTTAGGGCTACGGGTTGCACAGTTAATCTTATATTTTCCTGCATGTTTTTCTGAATATTTTTAATGTGGAAAAATGCACTGTTTTAAAAAAAGTACAGAGAGCATATTTGATTTGGAATTCCGGGTTCGTTCGGACTTCAATTTCCGTCTGGACTTCGCCTAAGGCTCTAGCCAGGCTCTGATACCACTGCAGGGTTCCTAGACACACTAGTGAGGTCTCCCAAGCCATCAACCATGGCAATTTCAAAAAAAATGGTGCCTACAAACCCTAGTGTACGGATCGATAACTAGATGTCTAGGCGAACAAGCTAACTAGATAACACTTATCTAAAAGATACGGAAATACAACCTTTGTAGATCCGGTCCTCCACCTCCACGGCTCCGCAACGAGGTCGTCTCCGCTGTCCAAATCAAATCCGGGCTCTAGAGTCGACTTCGTCGGAGAATGGGCAAGCTAGGTCGTCGATGTCCATGCCGAAGATGATCTACGTCGAAGCATCGATGAATCAAGCTCCACCTTCACCAAATCATGAAACTTGTGAAGGAAACACACTCTACTACTTGGCAAGAGGTAGAGGATGAAGAAATAGGAAGTGGGTAGACTTTAGAATCGGATTTCTCACTCATTTCCATCACTTGCCATTGATGGGGCAAGCTTTCTTCACTTGAAGAAATGGAGGAAGAAGAAGAAATAGTTATGAAAAGAATTAGTTTAATTAGAAAAGAAACTCATTCTTATCATAACATGACCATGGTTAGTTGTAGAGAGTGAACTAGGGTTAAAACAAATGGTTAGGTTAAGCATGAGATAAGAATGGTGGACAAAGTCAAAGGTTCAAGAATCTTCAACTACAAAACAAATAAAGCCACCATTCTTCTCATTTCTTTTTCCAAAAAGAAAATAAATAAATAAATAAATAAATAGATTTGAAAAACAAAACCCTAACCATTTGAATAACCATGGTTTAATCTTTACACAAACTCAAGTTAGCATGCATCGTCAAACATGATACATACAAGTGCACAAAAACATATCGCATATGAAATGCGCACGAACCAAGTGAGAAAATCCGTCTAAAGTGAACCGATACTAGTTAATGCAAAGTAATATATCAAATATATAATTATACATTAAATCATTAAATCAACACTTGATTCAATGATCCGGTCATGCGCACATAACCGACTGGTATCATTAATAACATCTTATCGAATCAACACTTGATCCGATAACCCGGCTATATCGCATATAACCGATCAATGTCACATCGCGAGAATCGAATACAGTATCACATACTCGTATTATTCTCGGTCCCGCACATATCTCATATGCGCTCCTATTTCGTTTCGCTTGAGCCAGGAAACCTCTGTGTAGGACTCTAAAGACTCGTCAATACGCCGGCAGTGGATGATGATCATATCAAACATCCACAAGCCGCAAGCGGTCTGCTAAACGTAACGGCCACCCGGGTATTGACCGATCTGAAGATCGACGAGCAAGCCCGCTCACACTCCAGTGAATCCGACCAGTAACACTACCGTACAGTCCGGTCTGATCGTCTGATATGTCGCATATCTCGCCTAGGGGTGGTATACGTCAGACCCCAATAGCTCAATAAGTCGTGTCGATATGAGGTCTATAACTGTTCGAGAAACTACTGGTAACACTTACCAGTAAATCTCAGCAACCCTGGCCAGGGATTTCCTGTTATAGCCAATCGAACACAGCGCAACATCAACCCCCATATACCGGGAGAGACGAATCCCCTCCTATCGCTCATTGCCTCCATGTGACTCGGGACTGTACCCAAAAACCACCGTTTTGCACGCCCTCTTGGACGTGGTAAGATGGAAATCAAAGCACAGTGGGAACCACACAAGACTCTATGACGATCTCGGGTCAACAGACTACTCTGTACCAGTGTCACCAGAGAACTGCCATCTGACGTGAGGTATAATACCATCTGGGAGTTCTCGGCGAGTCCGTCCAGTGTACCCAGTCTCTACTGAGCACCCGTATATCATCTCTGATGTCAAACACCAATGGATATGGGATCATCCATCGCCCATCTGTATGGGTCGAGAAGGTATACGCTAGTCTACTCTGGTATATCGATGCCCCGTCTCGATACACCCACGACTAGGGACTTTGAAGGATGTACTTATGGACTACCATGTCCCCACTAGTATGATCCGCATCATAGTCCAGGTATTCAAGTACAGATCCTAAGGGCTTTACCAACATGTAACAGAGAGACAGTCAGTATACACGTTAAGGTAAAGTTCAACCAGATAGCATACTATCATGTCGAGCAAGAAAGTCCTCCCTATATACGTCCTAGCATCCACTACAATATACATCATATATACAGTAATGGCCTCTAGGGCATACATATAACTAACAGCTGCCAAAGAGGTTGTCTGGATGAAGAAGTTAATAAACGAACTTGGAGTGGTTCCTTCCATTGAGCATCCAATAACTTTGTTTTGCG
This sequence comes from Agapanthus africanus, assembly GCA_030015575.1. Classification (NCBI taxonomy): domain Eukaryota; kingdom Viridiplantae; phylum Streptophyta; class Magnoliopsida; order Asparagales; family Amaryllidaceae; genus Agapanthus; species Agapanthus africanus. The sequence goes on from CM057343.1 coordinate 124,970,386, forward strand.
ATAACAATGGAGCTGTGGTTTTGGCCAAAGAACCCAGGTCCCATCAGAGATCCAGGCATATTCTGAGGTGGTATCACCTGATCCGAGAGATAGTTGATCGCCGGGAGATCGAGGTCAGGAGAGTTGACACAAAGGACAACACTGCGGATCCACTCACGAAGTCAATACCCCAGATACAATTTCAGAGACTCTTCGGGATGTTAGGTATGAGATACTACAACAGCTGGCCTTAGTGCAAGTGGGAGATTGTTAGTTATGTATATGCCCTAGAGGCCATTATTGTACATAGGATGTATATTATAGTGGATGCTTGGATATATATAGAGAGGACTTTCTTGCTTGATATGATTGTATGCTATCTGGTTGCTGTTTGTCTTAACATGTTGACTTGTATTGTGTTAATGTCTTGCTCTCATATGTTGATAAAGCCCTTAGGATGTGTATTTGACTACTAGGACTATGATAGAGATCATACTAGTGGTGCTAGGGTAGTCCACAAGTACAACCTATAATTGTTCCTAGTCGAGGGTGTATCAAGACAGGGCATCGATACTCCAGAGTAGAGTAGCGTATATGCTTCTTGACCCATATGATGGGCGATGGATGATCCCTCATCCATTGGTGTTTGACATCAAAGATGGTATACAGGTGCTCAGTGGAGACTGGGTACACTGAACGGACTCGCCGAGAACTCCTAGTTGGTATTATACCTATCGTCAGATAGCAGTTCTTTGGTGACACTGGTACTGGTTAGTCTGTAGACCCGAGATCGTTATAGAGTCTTGTATGATTCTCACTGTTCTTTGATTTCCACCTTACCAAGTTCATGAGAACGTGCAAAATGGTGGCTTTTGGGTACAGTCCCGAATCACATGGAGGCAATGAGCGATAGGAGGGGTTTCGCCTCTCCGGTATTGGGGGTTGATGTTGCGCTGTGCTCGATTGGCTATAACTGGAAGTCCCTTGCCAGGGCTGATATGGAGATCTACTGGTTAGTGTTATCAGTTGTTTCTCGACCCATTATGAGCCTCACATCGACATGACCTATCGGTTAATGGGGTCTGACGTTTACCACCCCTAGACTAGATATGCGACTTATCAGACGAAGAGACCGGACTGTGCGGTAGTGTTACTGATTGGATTCGCAGGAGTATGTACAGGCTTGCTTGTTGATCTTCTGATCATTCAATACCCAGATGGCTGTTATGTTTGGCGGACCGCTTGTGGCTTATGGGTGTTTGATATGATCATCACCTACTGCCGGCGTATTGATGAGTCTTTAGAGTCCTACACAGAGGTTTCCTGGTTCATGCAAAACGAATTAGGAGCACATGTGTGATATGTGCGGGACCGAGATTAATGCACGTATGTGATACCGCATTCTATTCTCGCAACATGTGACATTGGTCGGTTTTATGTGATATATCCGGATTATCGGATCAAGTGTTGATTTCTTAAGTTGTTGCATTTGATATTAGTCGGTTATATGTAATATAGCCGGATTATTAAATCAAGTATTGATTTAATAATTTAATATAGAATTATATATTTGATATATTAAATTACATTAACTAATATTAGCTAACTTAAACATTACTTTCTCTCGCTTGATGATACATTAATATATATGTGATATATGTTAATTATATTGTTTTATTTTGTTCACAAATAATATATATGTGATATATATCATTGTGACATGCTAGGTTACACAGGCAACATGGATGTATGAGACATATACCATGCTAGGGTTAATGTTAGGGTTTATATTTATTATTAAGTAATTCAAATAAAGTGGAATTTGTCATGGTTGATCTTTTGGATGAAACTTGTAGAACATTGACTAGGTCCACCTCTTTTGCTTTTGCTTAAGATATTTATTAACCTAACCTTTAACCTTTAGCCATGAATTATTCTCTACATGGGTTAAGGCATGACATAACTCACCATTGGTTGCTTTTCTAACCTCAAAAGTTTTATTCATTCATCACTTCATCTTCTTCTTCCTCATGAAAGCGTGCTAGCTTTTTCTATATGATGAAAAATTGTGAGAAAAAGAAAACTAAAGAGAGCCCATTTCCTACTTCATCATCCTCTACTATTAGCCATTTAGTTTAGGGTGTTTGCTTCACTAAACACTAATTTAGTGAAGAGGTAGCATGAGCTTGAGTCTTCTCGACGTAGATCATCTTCGGCCTCGAAGACTTCGAGCAAGTTTGCATCTTTCACTTTGTGGATCCTTTCAAGGGTTTGGGAGATCATTACTCGCAGCGAAGTGACTTCTACACGAAGCATTTGAAGTGAAGGACCGGTCTACAAAGGTTGTATTCCGCATTCACTTAGTTGTAAAGTTGTTTACATATCGTTTTCGTATGATTCTCTAGTTAAACATCCTAGGTTAGGGTTCTTTCACCACGGCAAAATTTTAATTTGGCATGGACGATGTCACCTGAAACCTTGCTGTCGTGCTTAGGAACCTTACAGTAAGCAAGCATAGACCTAAGTGATTATGGAATACAATCATTGTAGACCGGTCCATCACTTCAAATGCTTCGTATAGAAGTCCTTTCGCTCCAAGTAGTGGTGTTCCGGACTCTCTGTAAGCTCCACTAGTCGAAATGAACGAGCTTGCTTAATGATCTTCGAAGCCGAAGATAATCTACATTGAGGAGACTCAACTCAAGCTACCTCTACACTAATGTATGAATAAGTGAAGCAAACAACCTACACTATATGGCTAATATGGTATAGATTGATGACGTAGGAATTTAGCCGACTTTAGAATATTTTTCCTCTCATTCTTTTTCACCTCAAGAAAATCAAGTAAAGAAGAAAAAGATGAAGAAGATGAAGCATAATGTTAACCAAGGGTGAGAAAATATCTAATATAAACTCTTGTAGAGACTTAAATATAGGTAGGATAATGGTTAGATTAAATAATATCTAGAGTAAAACAAAAGCAAGTGGAGTTTAGTCAAGGTTTCTACAAGCTTCTCCAAGCTTCACAACCATACTAATTTCCACCTCTTTTTTATTTTCTCTAAATAATAAAACCCCACATTATCTTAGTTTAAGTGTGAGTCTCATACACCCAAGTTCCATGTATCATCAAGCATGATACAATATTAAAAATAGATTAAATAAATAAATATATATATATATATATTTAATGTAAATGAAGAAAAGAAAATTCATTAGTGAGCTAATTTATATTAGTTAATATATATTAATATATCTAATATATATATATATATATTAAATTATTAAATTAACACTTGATTTAACAATCCGGCTATATCACATATACCCAACTAATATTAAATGATCGAATCAACACTTAACTCAACAATCCGGTTATATCACATATAACCTATATCGTGAAATCAGAATATGGTATCATATACACGTATCTATCTGTCACGACCCAAATATGGCACGTGACCGGCACTTAAATCACGTGACATCTAAAGACGTCGACATGGTTCATGTAAGCCGAAACCCGGAATCTAAACCCTTTTTGAAATTATTGGTGGTGAGGTTTAAATAGTCATCCGATGAAATCAATCTTAAAAATAACCTATAATTTTAACTAAGTATATTGAAAAAAATTAATGACGTTTTGAAAATTGACATCACCTCCTTTGCATTTTTATAAAAACCTGTTACAACATAATAAAAAAATAGCATCCTAACGGAAGTTTGTCTCCACGTCCAAACGACGGAGCAACCAACAATCTAAATCAGAAATCGACTCCAAAGAATGCGACATCACCACACAAAAACTCTAAGTCTTGCTTTTAAGTCCATAATATACCACTTCTAAGTTGATAGAGTTTCCACTAGATACAAGAATATATGAATAATCAAGAGTGGGTATGATACAATAATAACCCACTTACCAATCAATTCCCGAAAAGAATGTGTGCCCAAGCTGCTGATAATCCAAGCGGTAAAAACTGCAAGAACTGTGGCACAACGGGGATGAGTTGCCAACTCAGTGAATAAAAGTGCATCTAAAGGTAGAAATCGAAATGCTGGACTATACCTACGTCATTTATATAGTCCTATCATAATCTGTACCAATATACTATATGATATGCATATGTATAATACTAACTATCATGCAATCCCAAGTATAATATCTCAATGTCATATGAGTCAAAATCATGAATCTATAGCTCGTGTTGGAATCCCTTTTTGTATATGAATGTCTGTATAAAAATATGCAGGCACTGTCCTCCGGATCAGTCCTAGTCTAATCCACTAAATAATATCTAACTATGTACCTCATGATAATGATCACATCAATATATATATAGAGATGTCCAGCATCGACATCGAAATCCAAAATCTCTCATGTCCATCATCGATACGTAAATGCAGATACCGTCGACACAATCTCAACAGATGATCGCCACCCGATATTCTGGCTATGATCAGTATCCCCTGAATATCCGCCGTGCCCAATCGAACCCCGGTCAGTATCCCCTGGATATCTGCCGTGCTCATTTCTATCTCCGGAATCGAGTATCCTCGTTAGGATCCCTACCTATAATGCGGCTATCCTGCCCCACGGCCCTGACCAGGTCCACCATGTATCCAACTGTATGCCCTCCGACTCTGTCTGGATAACTTGTAACTCCGTAACCGTATGACTTCCAACTCGGTTCGGAATGAAATCAGAAAACACAAAACTTATGGTGGACGTTTAACTCATCATATCAAAATATCAGGTAAGGAATAAGAATACTTGCATAGATTATATTGATGATATATTATATATATACATATATAACAGTGTCCCATACCACCGATATATATCATCAGGAGTAAAATATCCAGAAAATGCATAAGAATCAAATACAGCATGTATAGTACTAATATTCGTAATTTACAACAGAAATAAAGAAGTCTACGTAATTATATCACATAAACATAGATTTCAATTCTACCGTGTCATGGCATTACTAATGATGTATAGTGTAGCATGCGTGTCTGTGCTCGTGCAACATGACAATCATTAGTATTTGTGCAAGTGTTCTATGGTGTAACAACCTATTTATATTAACACATGTACATATACGCATTCTACAACAGAATAGTTCTACAGTGATATGGCAGTACCAATGAGGTGTAGTGTAACGTATATTTACGTGCTTGTGCAGCATAGTATTCATTGGTATTTGGTGACGTGTTCTATCAGAGTGTGCGTAACGCAGAAACGTATAATATAGATAATATAATGCAAACATGTAAAGTAATCTAAATGTAACTATTGTAATTACTTGATATGAGCTATACCATTATCTTTAGAAATGATCGAAACGTTAAGTTTGAAATAAGGAAGCTGCCCTAGATTTAAAATAGATATCCGTTTTAGAAACTGGTATGCATCCTAGTACTTTATTTAAAAGACCAACGAATCGTAGTTTTTTTTAAAAGAATATAGCTCACACAAGTATTACATCCTAAAACAGAATATAACCTAACTCTACGAGTTAAAGGATAAATTGGCCATTATTCGGCATACGAATTTCGTCATTTCCAATACGTATAATTTCTTGTATAATATCTCATCATATCACTGTAACTCTATCATCTTAAGTATGGCGTAATCCCTCGTACAAATCCATCAAACCATATCTATATCTTATCACTGTATCTCATCTAAAACCATGCATGAAACTATATGCAATTAATGGACATACTAGATGCGATACTATATAATTATCTTGAATAAATACTAAGCTAACTAGATATCATAATACTATTATAAGGTTGCGGGGGTGCTATACGCCATCCACCCGACTTCCCCAGTAGATGAAAATCTACCCACCAACTTAAAAGCTCACTGAATCCACGCTGCTACATCTCCAACTCCGTATGGGAATCCTCGAATCGTACCTATATTCGTATTTAAATCGCACTGATGTAAATATCATATCGAAAACCAAAACAACAAAGCTAAACGCCCGTAGGTTAGAGCCTACAGCACACTTAACCCAAAACGACAACATAATTCTGTCGTTAACGTATAAACGTCAACGGTTCAGCTGCAACATCAAAATACGAAAACTCCGTATCGTAAATATCTGAAATTTGATAAAACTATTTCAAAAACGTTCCCAGATTTTACTGAGTACATATTTAAACAACACAAACAATGCAAAGACTTGTAAAATACCAACTCAAAGCTACAGAAGAAGAATCAACACAAAATGCCTAGGTAAGGCCGGCGTCGCCGGATTTCAAGGTTGCCTCGCCGTATTTTTTAAGGAGTTTGGGGTTCATGTTTTAAGTGTAGTTTTTTAGTTGGCTCATTATTCTTTTGGTCTTTCTAGTTTTTCTAGTGATTATACCTATGCCAAAATCAAATTTTTCATGTGCCGAGAAACCCTATGAAAGATCGTTAACTAGAGGATAGGCAAAAACTAAACTAGTTAACAACTTTAACTACAAGTGAAAAGGGCTACAACCTTTGTAGATCCGGTCCTCCACTTCTTTAGCTCCGTGATGACGTCTCTCCGCTGCGATCATCGGGATCACAGACACTAGTGATGGTTTCGTCGGAGAAATGATCGGGCTAGGTCGTTGACTTCGATGCCGAAGATGATCTACGTCGAGGCAACTCAAACTCAAGCTCCATCTTCACTAAGTCATGAAACTTGTGAAGAAAACACCCTATACAACATTGCAAGTGGTAGAGGATGAAGAAATAGGGAGTGGGTTCTCTTTGGATTTGGATTTCTCACTCTAAATCTCATGGCACCATTAGAGGTAGCAAGCTTTCTTCTTCTTGAAGAAGAAGAAGAAGAAAGAATAATGATAAGAAAAAATAAAGAATGAAACTTCTCCTTTTAATTATGGTACCATGGTTAAGTTAAGCCCTCATGCTTAACTTGTGTAGAGAATTAACCAAAGAATTGGGTTAAGGGTTGGGTTAACTAGCATCCTAATGAAATGACAAAAGAAATTGACTTTCTCAAAGTTTCTTCAAGCTTCATGAAGCTTGATAACTTTGACCAAAGTTTTATTTCTTTTGTTATTTATTAGGAAATTAGTAAACCCTAATTTAACCTCAATTTGGTTTAAGTCTCATACACACAACTTGTATGTATCATCAAGCATGATACAAACATGTACACTTGCATATATCACATATAAACAATGTGCACATTCAAGTGAGAAAATCAATCTTAAATGAACCAATATTAGTTAATGTAAAGTAATATATTTAATATATAATTATACATTAAATTATTAAATCAACACTTGATTTAATGATCCGGTCATACTGCATATAACCGACTAATATCAAGTGTATCAATATATCGAATCAACATTTGATTCAGTAACCCGGCTATATCTTATACAACCGTCCGATGATACAAATCGCGGGAATAGAATTCAGTATCACATACTGGTATTATTCCCGGTCCCGCACATATCTCATATGCGCTCCTATTTCGTTTCGCTTGAGCCAGGAAATCTCTGTATAGGACTCTAAAGACTCGTCAATACAACGGCAGCACGTGATGATCATATCAAACACCCACAAGCCGCAAGCGGTCTGCTAAATGTAACGGCCACCCGGGTATTGAGCGATCAGAAGATCAACGAGCAAGCCTGCTCACACACCTGTGAATCCAACCAGTAACACTTACCGTACAGTCCGGTCTGTTCATCTGATATGTCGCATATCTCGCCTAGGGGTGGTAAACGTCAGACCCCAGTAGATTGATAAGTCATACCGATGTAAGGTCCATAACACGCGTGAAACTACTGATAACCCTTACCAGCAAATCACTGCAACCCTGGTTAGGGATTTCCAGTTATGGCCAGTCGAGCATAGCGCAACATCAACCCCCAATACCGGGAGAGACGAATCCCCTTCTATCGCTCATTGCCTCCATATGAATCGGGACTGTACCCAAAAACCACCTGTTTGCACGACTCAGTAGAGCCGTGGTAGGGTGGAAATCAAAGCATAGTGGGAGACACACAAGACTCTATGACGATCTCGGGTCAACAGACTAAGCTGTACCAGTGATACTGGAGAACTGCCATCTGACGTGAGGTATAATACCATCTGGGAGTTCTCGGCGAGTCCGTTCAGTGTACCCAGTCTCTACTGAGCACCCGCATACTATCTCTGATGTCAAACACCAATGGATATGGGATCATCCATCGCCCATCACATGGGTTGAGAAGATATACGCTAGTCTACTCTGGAATATCGATGCCCCGTCTTGATATTCCCACGACTAGGAACATTGAAGGATGTACTCATGGACTACCCAGGCCCCACTAGTATGATCTACATCATAGTCCTGGAAGTCGAGTACACATCCTAAGGGCTTTATCAACATGTAACGGAGAGACAGAAAGTATACATGTTAAGATAAAGAGCAAGCAGATAGCGTACTATCATGTCGAGCAAGAAAGTCCTACCTATATATGTCCCAGCATCCACTACAATATACATCCTATGTACAGTAATGGCCTCTAGGGCATACATATAACTAATAATCTCCCACTTGCACTAGGGCCATCTGTAGCAGTGGTTGCAGTATCTAATACTCAACCATCCCATATAAGTCTCTCTCTGGGAAAAAGCCTTTGTGAGTGGATCCGCCGTGTTATCCTTTGAGTTTACTCTCCTAACCTCGATCACCCTGGAGATCAACTATCTCCATGATCAGGTGATGCTGCCTTAGAATATATCTGGGTCACTGATGGGACCAGGGTTCCTGGGCCAAAGCCACACTTCCATTGTCACACAATGGTAGGAACCTAGTTCATCTCATGAACCAATATACACCCAAACTGCCTCTTTGGTAGTATCTTTAATAGCGATGTTACCAGCCTTTATCGTCTAGTTTGCCACGGTATCTAGCTTGGAACTCTTCCAACATACCGTCCCTTCACTGAGGTTAAAGACAATGCCTGCGACTGACATTCAGTTGTTCTCATCACCCTGGAACCTTTCCAGTGATTCTCCCCAAGATCAACCGATACCATCTCACTACAACTAGTAAGAATCCTAACATCCATTTAGATCTATCTCATAGATCCTAATCCCAGGATTTAGGAGGTATCATCTTGATCCTATTGTAGAATCCATGTGATAAGAGGAGATCGACCGATCGTAGTATAGGAAACTCTTTTCCTATCAAGAGTATGTCATCTACGTACTCTACGAGGATCTCCACCATACTCCCTACTACCTTTTTGTATATGCAAGGTTCATATACCATTTTGATGAAGTCAAACTATTTGACTACCACATCAAAACAGACGTTCCAACTCCGCGATGCCTGCTTTATTCTGTAAAGCAACTTGCACAAGTTTCCGCTGCTCCCACTGTTTACGAAGCCCCCTAGCTGTGTTCTTATAGATGTTCTCTTCTAAATCATTATTTAGAAAAGCAGCCATGGCACCCAACCACCAGATATCGTAGTCATGGTATGTAGCAATGGCAAGTAGGATCCGGATGGACTTAAGCATAGCCACTGGAAAAGGTTTCATCATTATCCACGCCTGGTTAATGACGAAAGCCTTTAACAAGTCTAGCTTTGAAAGTCTCTACTTTTCCATCTACACCAAGTAATCTTCTCAAGATATAATTGCTCCTGATGGGGATTTAACCCTTCAGATATAGCATCCAAAGTCCATACTTTGTTGGTGTACATGGATTCCATCTCAGATCGCTAAGCATCCAGCTATTCTTACAGAGTCCCTACTCTCGATGGCCTGCTCGAAACTAGTTGGGTCATCATCTCATGATGCAATCCTCGCTCCCACTGTCATCGAGAAACCGAAGTATCTCTCAGGCGGATGAGGAACCCTGCTAGATCGGCGGAGAGGCCGAGGTTCGTTGGGGACTATAGAATCCTTTGGTTCTACCAAATCATCATCTGCAGTTTTGTATAGCTGGAACCTTTCCAGTTCTACAGAACTGACCTTGCCTCGATCTTGTCCAGATTTTGCTTTTGACATAGGCCAGACAATCCCAAATCTTAACTTACTTAAGAGATAGGCTCTTCCCATACCATATCTTATATGGAGTGGTAGGCAATGATTTGATTCGAACCTAATTCAATGGGTATGCAGCTTCTCAAGTGCATAACCCCTAAAAGGAAACAGGTAACTCAGTAATACTCATCATATAGCACACCATATCTAATATGGTGTGATTGCTCCGCCCCGATACACCTACGTGTTGTGGTGTATACGGAGGAGTAATGCTGAGAGAGAATCTCATTCTCCTTTAGAATAGTCCAAGAATTCCATGCACAAGTATTCTCCTCCCTGATCTCATCATAGGACATAATACTTATACCTGTATTTTGGTTCTCTACTTCTAACTTATATTCTGTGATTATCTCAAAAGTTTTTGGACTTATGCCTCAACAGGAACATATGACTGAATCTTGAGAGATCATCAGAGAATGTAATGAAGTACAAAGAACCGGTCCTGGCATGTGTTGACAGGGGACCTTACATACATCATCATGTATCAGTCCCAAGAGTTTACTAACTCTTTCTCTGTTTCCAATAAACAGAGCTATGGTCATCTAATCTTTGTGACATGACTGGCAATTTTCACAAGATGTAAATTCAAACTGATTTAAATATGCATCTAAAATATAACTTAAGCTAGTCGGGTCACATTGATATGACCTAGTCTACAATACCTCAAGAAGGAATCGTTCATTTCTGAACTCTTCTTCTTGTGTGTGTTCTGTATACTAGGAACTGTAGTTTGATTTAGAATGTCAATGCTTTTAGATAACGTGCCTGAACCGATCAACTTTTGAAATGTTCAAAACAATATTCAACAATACAAAATTATATCCTTCTTTAATAAATAAAGAGATTGATATGATTTTGTATATCAGGTTTGGTATCTAATAGTATTTGTTCAGAATCAATGTATTGGTAATACAGGGTGACAGTGACCAACAGACTTTGTTGCAACACTTGCACCATTTTCTGTCTCATGAAACTTATCACCCGTTCTCAGTTCTCTACCTTTCTGTAGCCCTATGTAACAGATTATATATCTGGGATCCAGATCCGGTATCAAATACCCAGGATGCAGAGGATACTGAGAAACAGTTCTTTGTAATGAACACACCCGAAGGAGATGCATCTTATACACTTTCTTCGTTTGGGCGGCATGGGAATCCTGGTATTCCCCTAATTCCTGCTCGGTCTTATAACAATTATAAGTTGGAGCTGGACCAACGTTCCCCAACTCAGAATAACAAGCGGGTTCGGTCAATACATCCATATTATTATCTTGATTAAGGCGTGATATGGTCGCTACCTGGAGAGAGAGAAGAAAACACTCTGCGTGCGCTCTTGCAAGATTAGATTGGTTATATATTTTATCTAATCAGGATGGCTCCCACTGTTTTTATCAAATCTTCCTTCAAACCCTAAAAGGAAAGACTAGCCGGGATTAATTACACTCTACAAGTTCACCAATCTTTCAGCCAGGCCAGTGTCGGTATTTTGAGGGAGGTTCCCCGTGCTTTCGCATGGACCTAATTAAAATAAACCTCGTTTTCCCAGAGGCGTAACCCCGTTGACACCTTTCTAGACACCTACTTGATCGGCTAATTGCAAAGTGCAAAACTCTCCCAGGAGTAACAATTACTCGCAGTGGGTATCGGGATCCAACTATCATATAGAAGGTATGCAATCTCATTGCAAATTTCAACACTTGAAACTCCCGATAATGGTTTTTACACCTAGCACTTATGACCTTATCTATGGTCAACAAATCATAAGCACTAGTCAAGTTCTATCCGTCATTTCATGATTAATTAGACCCACCCGCATGACCCTTAACTAAGGTCAACAAAGTCACGCGACTGTCCTAACTAATCGTATCATATGCGGTGTAGGAAGACATCACATAGCTACCGTACACTGTGCCTTGACTATGGTCAACAAACACAGCACGAATACTAAGTACTCTACTTCCCAAAATAACGGAGGGCTGCTGATGGTTTTTAAGAAAACCTTTAACGCTTTGAACTTGATCTCGTTGCGGAATCAAATAGTTTTTAAATGGATCGTTTTTGAGGCTTTTCTAGTTTTTCTAAAGGGGTCACTCCCGGTGAAGGGATCGTCGGCCCTTTCCTCATCGAATAAGGTGTAGGATATAT